>JARQOD010000009.1:114946286-115049870 GCA_033576555.1 Oophaga sylvatica | reverse complement strand
TCTGTGTTTTTTTAGGAAGTTAAATTTTAAAAATTTTTTACCATCTTCCTTTTCTTGACAAAAAAATCTTTTTTTACGGTAAAAAATGTTTTAAAGGAGGGGTTTATTTTATGTATGGGAGGCTGATCTTTTTATAAAAAAAAAAAATTTTCCGGAAGTAATCCGCATAAATTTTTTAAAAGGGGCAGGGTACACATACTTTCATAGCACAGAAAAAGGGAGCTGCGAAACGAGACTAATTTTAAAGCCCCCTTTTTCCCCATTTGAAATAGAAAAACCAAAAAACGCAAGTTCAGGGAGGAGACCCCAAGCTTGTCTGTCGCAGGGGAATAAAGTTAAAAACCAAGCTCTGTCCAGTCCCATTTTTTGTTTTTTTTTTTTTCCCGTCCTCCCTCTCCCTTTGGGGACAAAACGGGTTTTACAGGAACTAAAAAAAGGTTTGGTGTTTATGGGCTTACGTCCTTGTTTAAAAATGTTTGCCATTCCCCTCTTTTGTAGTAGGCATTCCACAATCTGACTCCCTCTAACTGAAAAAAACCCCCTTTCCTTTTTAAATTGCTGAAATCTCCTTTATCATTTATAACCCGGTCGTTTAGCGGGGGTTTGTTTATTTAGCTTTTCGGCACGGATATTATTTTTCGAATCCTTCAGCCCCGGGCAATTCAGGCCCGCTCCACCGGGTTTGCAATTTTTAACTACAGGGCCCCCCAAAATTTTTTTGGTTTTTTTTAGGCAAAAAAAAACGTCAGTGCTAATGCCCCTGAGAAGAAACATGCAGTAGTTGAAAACATTTTTGTATATACAAAGACTGTATACAGGGCAATCGCACGCAATATACGTCTGAAAAAATATTGTATGGTTATGCTAAAAAATTTAGATTGGGTGGATTTTCATAAAAACATGATTTGCATAAAAACAATTTTTGAACAGTTTCAACTAAGAAAAACCCCCCGGAAACATATGCTAAAAAAGGGGGGGAAGGGGAAAATTTTTTTTGGGGAGCAGATTGGGGGGCATGGTGGGGGATTTAACCCCCTAAAACCCAAAAAAAAATAAGGGTAAAGTTGAAACTACATATGGACCCTTGTTTCCTTTGGAAAGGGAAAATTGGTTTTTTGAAAAAAAAAAAAGTAAAAAAAAAGTTTTTAAAAAGTTATCTCAGATGTCTTCAACTGTCGGGAAAACCTTGGGGAAAAGGGGAAACAATATATGTTCAGGCCAATACAGCCTTTTAATAAACCCGTTCTGTAATTTTGCATTTAAAAATTTTTGGAAAAATTTGAGCAAGGGTCAATGATTCATTTAGCTTATCTTTTTATGTACAAAAGGGGCCAATAAAAATGACCATGTTTTTCAATGAAAATGCATGTTTATTTAAATTGGAAAGTGGAATAAGACGCTGCTAAATATCTCATGTGGTGACTCATCTCTCATGGAAGCAAATGATTGGGCATGTTGAAATCCTATATGCCTGATCCTCCTGTCACCGACCTCTGTAATCAGGGTACTGATGGACTGCACCTATGCAATTTAGAAGGTTGGTCTGTTGATATAATGTGCATGGCCAGACTGAACAATCCATTAAGGAAATGATGATAACTCTTATGACTATAATGACTTTAAAAGCTCAGTGATCCTTAACTGGATGACTTACATGAGCATTCTGCACTTTTCCCCAATATCCTCACATAAAGAAAATTTTTAGCTTACTATTTTAGGAAATCAACAGGAGATGGCCATGCATCCTACAGCTGGAGCTGGTTACCATCATTTCATATATTGTCCCCCTTATAGGATGTTTGAGGCTACTGCATCCTTCCAAGTGAC
This sequence comes from Oophaga sylvatica, assembly GCA_033576555.1. Classification (NCBI taxonomy): domain Eukaryota; kingdom Metazoa; phylum Chordata; class Amphibia; order Anura; family Dendrobatidae; genus Oophaga; species Oophaga sylvatica. The sequence continues at coordinate 115,048,043 of JARQOD010000009.1, read as the reverse complement.
TGACAATAAATTTCACATTATGACTTGTCACGTAAACCCTACTCAGCACGTGACGTGGGGTGTGCCTGCAAAGGTTAATTTATCTCCTCTCATTTATTCCAGCTCATAATCGGTGTTTTAGGCTGTAAAGTGAGAATAAATCACACCCCGACACAAATCAGCACACCCCGCTTTCTTACACTGCCACCACTCATCAAACACAACGGGTGATGAGTCCCCAAAATATATTACTGTCTGACAATCAAAAGGTCACACACTCTCTCAAAGGCTATGGATTCTTTAGAGCATATAAGGATCAAATGTATTAAATATTTTCAGCTTTAACATAAAAATATACAGTGCTTGCAATAAAAGATACAAAAAGGTAAAAATAGAACGGCACACAAATATGCAAAACAGTTATAAAATAAAATGCTAGAAATAACAGAAATACTTAAAAGTTTCTGTCTACAGTTGTCTTCTGTTTCCTTGAGGGAAGGTGAAATTAATTATAGATCACATCAGTCTCCTAAGCAGCCCCCACTTGTGAACAACTTCTCTTTGTGCCATCCAGCTTCTTAAAGTCCTGACAATAGGCTCATATTTCCAGGATAACCAGGACTGGCTCATTTAAAAGTTGCTGTTTTTGAATAGACGATGGGCTAAGTTGTGACATTTCAAATATCCTGTGTCTCCCTTCTTTCTCTCTTTACAGTCAATCGGAAAAATTCTACCCAGTTACAAACCATCTGCTAGCCTTTTGAAGCTCAGGATCCAGGTGATAAGGTTGACATCTCTCAGTATTCTCCCAGGAGACCCCTCTGCGGTTCTGAGTTAATGCAATAAGAGTAGGCACATTTTATGTCCTTTGTGTCGAGAAAATCATTTGAATGCAGTCTCAACTAATTTTTTACTGATATTACAGTTTCCCTTACAATTATATGTTTCCTTCACATGCCAAATATGCAGATTGCTTCTTCAGAGAGGTAGAGGACTAGAAGTGGAATTGGAAGTAACCCTAAGTCAAGTGCAAGCCTCGTTTATGGGTCGATAGTGACTTTTAGGATTGCTACTTTCAAAAGGTAGCACTAGAGTTCTAGTCCTCTTCCTCTCTGATGAGGCAATTAGCAAATTTAATTTCCCAAAGGATCAGTACATGGCTTCTAAGCCTCCTTTTCTATATTGAGCGCTGGAGCCCTGTGTTTCTGTATTTATTTTTCATACAAATTACTAACATTTCACTTGTATTATTAGGTCGTACAAACTTATTGTTATAAGCTGCTTTCACTTTCTTAGCATATTTATAGACTCATGTCTTGTCATGTTCGTGTCTTCAGGGCTTTCAATTACGCATCAGACTATTTTCTCCAGAACACTTAGTTACTGCATCTGTAACATTCCATATTATCATATATAATAATGTAATCTATCATTACAGATATTATCTTACAATTACTAAGTAGCAACAGTTCCTATTAAAGGGAAACTGTCAGCAGGATTGTGCTGAGTAAACCACAGACAGTGTCAGGTTGGCGCTGTTATACTGATTAAAATGATCCCTTGGTTGATTAAATCCATCTTGCGGCTGCTGTGTAATCTGTATTTGTTTTCAGGAAATGAGATTCTACTGCTCTGGGGCCAGCCCATGGGTGGGACTGTGGGTGGGGCTGTGGGAGGGGTCTTTATGTGGTGCTCTGCTTACATATTCATCTGTACGGCTTATGATAAGTCACTGATCCCTCAGTAACCTGCCCCCTACTTTACATACTGCATAGAATATGGTTTGAAAAAAAAAGCTTTGTTTGAAAAACAAAAAAATTATCTTAATCAAAATGGTGCTGGCGGCCGTACTGTCGGCACCATTTTGAGTAAGATCATTTTTTTGTGAGGTGAGGTCATTTTTTTGTCACGTGAGCTGCATCCAAAACTCTGCTCTTCCTGATCGTGGGCACAGACTCTTAGAATTTTTCAGAAGAATAGTGTCATGATACTGTTATCTAAAAACCTGAGGCCAGGAGCTGCTACCTTGTCCCTAACACTAGGCGCACCATAGCTATCCCTGCTCCACAGGTTACTTCTGATGGTGAAAATGCTGGGGCCACGTACCTTGCTGTACTCCTGAATCAGCTCTATATCTGTCCCCCTCCCACATCCAGGGAAGAGGGGAGGAATAGTGTATATGAATACACAAACCAGACAAACAAGGAAGGACGCACAGAGATAAATGAAAATACCAATCACACAAAATATGCACTCACAGACAGCAGAGGAAAACACCGGAGATATTAGGAAGGTAAACAAAATGGGAGAGGATGTGGACAATGCACACAGCCAAAACACCAAGCAAAATTCTTCTACCAAACACCAAATCCTCCACTCCTTCACCAGGCAGAACAAGACTTAACACTGGCAAACCAGATTGCCAGAGGTCAAAATATATAGGATAGGGTAATGGCTGATCTGCACAGCTGAGATCCTCCACACAGGAAGCTACAGAGACTCCAAACTGAACAGTTTAACCCGTGCATTGCTGACAGAAACCTGCATCAGTTTATATGAGGGAGAAGTGCTTCTATAGTTTTACTCAATGCAGGAGTACATGTAATCAGATGCTGCGGTCTTCTGGACCCTCTCTGTCAGGGTAAATCCATGACAAATAGTGGTTTCAATAAAATTGGGCATGCGACTCTTAACACACAACCTTGTGCCATTACACAATTTTGGTGGGTCAAGGTTCCTAAGCAACATTATTGGAGCTCCTATTCTTAAAGTGAGCCTGACATTCCGGAAGGCTCCAAAGAATTCAGGAACTCCAATGTTCACTATCCATGACTGAATCAATGGATATATATGGGGTCGCTGTGTTTGTAGATTTATGGAGCTGAGACTATCGTTTTCATGTGCTAGGATTGGTGTTCACAAAGCTAAAAAATTGTTACAAATATCAGGTAAAATTTGGTCAATAAACTCCAGTACCCAGGATGTAATTTTGCAAAAGTCGTCCAGGAAGGAAATTAAGCCGATAGTGGAATCTTTAGGGAACTCGTCATTTCCGAGGCCTAGTAGGTGCCGTGTAAATTAGTCGGCAGTGGTATTTCCCATCAAGTGAACCCGCACATAGTAGTCAAAGTTAGCTTATGAATATGTCTCCACAGATAAGAGTTTAAACAGGCCTTCAGCTCGTCTGCGGGTGCCGCTCCCTTAAGAACAGGTAACATTTGGCAGAAGTCACGTGCAAAAAGTACAATTCCCCCATTCAGCGATGGGATCCCTGCATATCTTTGAAGGTGCGATTGAGGGCCTCAACCATTTTCTTGTGTGCCATGGTACATTCGTCCCAAACAATTAATTTGCAAGTCTGTAATGAGCCCTTAGTGATATTGGTTGATAGGAGTTTTCAAAAGCGCTAGATTCAAGGGCATGGATGGATTCCTATGCTGGAAGTAATAAAAAAAAGAATATGTTAGATATCACCTATAAACACTGGGCGCCATATTCCTTCTTCATCTCTTACATCTCCACCCCATTCCCTCATATATATGCACTTTATGGGTTTATAGTAACAATCATTACCCTGGTATATAAAACATTCAATAAATGTATATAAAAAATAGAGGGATCATGTACAACAAATAATATAAAAAGTTGTCCATGACAATGTAGTGGTCGCAGTTTTTCAGTTTTTAGTCTTTACATGTGTAACAGAACCTAAGATGGTGTAACAAGAGCTGAACATGCTAATATCCATGTACTCCCCTGTTATGAAATATCAATAAGATGTTGCCTAAATTTGCACATTTGCTAAAGATCATCCAGGACGTCCTGAAGATTGTGCGTCCACAAAGGTCATTCCAATGTCAGACTGCGGTACAAATGTTCCTTGTGATGTAAGACATGCATTTGGTAATATAATAAATATTATATATTTCCATCTTAGTAGTATTGTAGTGGATGTATATTCCAATCCTGTGGTACAAATACATTGATGATGTAAATAGTTAGTGTTTTTATTGAATCAATATTAACGCCCTTTAACTCTACTATTAGATATAAAATTAGTCATAGAGGTCCAGGATTTGGCATCCAAACCTACTAAAATAATACTTTGTATAGTCTGTCATGTATATATGTAGTCCCAGCGCCAAGATCACAAGGACTATGTTTAGAAAATGGAAATCCCTTAGAAAAGGAGAAAAATGTAGCGCTATCTAAGAGTAGTAGGTAAGGATCAGTAGATCGGGTAGGAAATAAATGGCAATGCTCACCTGATTGGTTTGTGCTAACTGAGGAACAACGCTAGGAATGATTTCTTCTATGTGTAGTGGACTGCGGCCGACCTGGTGGACTGTAGGAAGCTCCTCCAATGGAGTTCCAACCGTATAAAGAGAGGATTCAGCTTTGTGGCGCTTCCACCACAAAAAGTAAAATGAAAATAGGAGTAGCAGTGCGATTTTTCTCTAAAATGGGTTTTGTTATTAAACAAAAAACAATTAAAAACACAGCCTTCTTCAGGTGTCTACGAGTAAAATGAGAAACTTGACCTTCTTATACGCTCCTCAACTGACAAGGGCTGGATTTGATCATTAACAAAAAAAATACACTAAGTGAAATATTTACATCTGCACATAAATGCCATGGCATTTATGTGCAGATTCAAATATTTTATTTTTATTTGTGTATTTTTTCTATACATGCATTTAGAATGTTTTAATATCAAGAACAATTGTTTTATTTGTATATTTATTTGTATACTTTTTTGTATATTCTTTTTATTATTCTTGCATTTAGGATATTTTATTAATGAGAACACTGACTGAAAGCAGTGTGTTTTTCTTAATGATCAACTCCACTGCTTTTCAGTTGAGGAGAGTATAAGGTTGAACTCCAGACAGTGACTGTGAGTATTTTACACCTTGTCAGGATTTGGCATGCTTCAGTGCCTAATTTTATAATTACTGCTCCTAACATAATTACAGATATAGTAATCCTTACTTTATTAACATAGCCATGTGTCACATTATCTGACAAGTTATGGATTGTTAAATGTGTATAGTATCAGAACCAATAACAGTACAGTACATATCACCAGAACCACGATCGGTACAAAAATACATTAGCATAACCACTAAAGGTACATGAATATAGAATCAGAAACATAATCAGTATATAAATACATCACCAGAACCACTGACACTGCATGTATACATTGCCAGAGACATCACCAGTAAACATATACAGCACCAGAACCACCATGTGTACAAAATTACATTACCAGAACCACCATCAGTACAGGAATACAATTACAGAACCAACATCAGTACACAAATACAGCATCACAACTACAATCAGTACAAGAATACATCACCAAAACCATTATCAGTACAGAAATACATCACCAGAACCACCAACAGTGCAGAAAAACAGCATAACAGCCACCATTTGTGGAGGAATACATCACCAGAACCACCATCAGTACAGGAATACATCACCAGAACCATCATCAGTACAGGTATGCATCACCAGAACCACCATCAGTACAGGTATACATCGCCAGAACCACCTTTAGTGCAGAAATACATCACCAGGACCACCATTAGTATAGCAACATCACCTGAACCACCATTAGTGCATAAATACATCACCAAGCTTAGTACAGTGATTAACTATAATGTCAGGTCAGCTCCATATACAATTGTGTAGCATGAACCTACAACACCCAGTATGTCTTTAACAACAGTAAGGAGATACTGGGAATTATGGTTACCAGCCATCATCAGACTGCAGCCCACACATGAACTACAGTGCTGATGAGACACAGTCAGTCTCACAACTAAACATTTACACACGGGTAACTTATAAGTGACGTGTTTTATGATTGGAGTAGCTATCTTTCTTTTCTTTTCCATCTTGTCCAGATGCCATGATAACTTTTCCCACAGCTCATCCCCGCAGATTTCCATCTTCTCGGGTCTTCTGTGTCACATTCCAACACGGTGCCCTTAAAAACAACAGCATCATTATAACGTCCCTGAATAAAAATATCTCTCCTGCGCTGTGTCCCTGAATAAATAATTGATTCTCACACAATTGTATATCAAAATCTTCCAATTTTTAGCCAGAAAAAATGTATATTTTCCATCCGTATGTCTGTCCTTTCGCCATGAGTATATCCATGTTTTACATCCGTTTGCGATCCACACGGCATGCATTTTTCACGCATCAGCGGACAATAGAATTTAGCAGACCGTATACAGTTTCAATAGGAAATGTTATTCACCTATAATTAATATTCGTGGATGTACTGGTCAAGGAAAAAGAAACGTCGCGAATATTCATGGTGAAGCTATGTCGATCTTACAGGAGTGTAAAGGTATTTTCTGTAAGCACAGATTGTCTTTTCAGTAGAAGACGTTGTCTAGAAGTCCACAGGGATTTCCCTCACCCCACAGACAGGATGAAGATACAGAAAGGGGAGTGTGCGGCAGGAATTCATGCTGCCTAGGGGAGTATATATCTGCCTTCTAGTAAGTAGCTGTCAGTCCATGGCCAGGAGCTGCTCACTGCTCCACACTGAGACATCAGGTGAGTGACTGAAAGAGAAAACTGTTCTAGTTTGCGGTTTCTTTTACAATTCTGCTTTGTGACAACGTTATACTTTTGGTAACAACTTAGTTCTTCATACTTCTTGTGTCTCATTCTTATCCAGCAGCTTCTATAGTGTTAACTTCTGAACAGCCAATGTTTTACAAATGTATTCTTATGACTGTTATTTATTATGTTACTATTATATACAGTACATTGTGGGCATAGAGTTGGTTTCTAAACAAAGAATGTACTCTACTCTCATCTCGCTGGGGCAGATACACGCGTCATACATCCAATTTTAAGGGACGCCACTTTGAAGAATGACCCAGCTATGGCACGGTGTACACACTTTATTAGAGAAAAAAAAAATGAATACGGATATATTGATTGAATAGCGATTCCATAACGTTTTCTTATTATCGTATTTGCCGTCTATTTCTGAGCGTCTTAAAAGCTCCTGGGAAAAAAGAGAGCCATCGCGGACTCTTGGAAGCGTCGGCAAATTTGCCTGTCTGTGATGACACCTCTCATAACGCAGCTCTTTTCAGAAGGTTTCTTGTGCTCGATGCTGGGGAGCCTCATCATTAGAGAAAGCTGTGGCCCCCCAAATACAAGTTCAGGGGATGAGAATAGTGGCTGTGGAAGCTTCATTAAGGGTGCAGCACCTGAAAAAGAGAATGGTTATGGAAACAGCTTTCAGTGGAGCACCAGTTAATATGCCTCCAAGATAGACACCTACAACGATGGCGAATAGTTGTTTTCTGATCATTACTGTTTTACGAATATCTATACCTGACACACACTTTAGAAAGTGGCATTTTATATGATTTTGGAATTCTTGAGCTGTGAAGGGAATCTGTCACCAGATTTTTGCTACATAATGTGAGAGCAGCATAATGTAGGGACAGAGACCCTGATTCCAGTGATGTGTCACGTACTGAACAATTTGCTGTAGTTTTAATAAAATCCTTGTGTTATCAGCAGGATATTATCACTAAAAGACTAATAAAACCGCTGCCATGTAGTCCAACCATGCCCCACTATTGATCACAATATTCTGCCTATGCACAGTGTTCATAGAAAGTTGTCAATCGGTGATGTGGGTGGAATTATGCAGAGCTCAGTATTCACCGTTTTCTCTGTTGCAGCTCTCTGAATACTTAGATCTGTATAATTCTACCCAAAACACTGATTGGCAGTATTCTGTGTACACTTTGCATAGGCAGAAAATTGCAATTAGTAGTGGGGGCATGGTTGGACTACCTGGAAGCAGGTTTATTAGTCCTCTACTGATAATCTACCACTGATAAAGCAAGGATTTTATAAAGACTACAGCAAGCAGCACAGTAAGTGTCACATCGCTGGAATCAGGGTCTCTGTCTCTACATTATGCTGCTGTCAGATGAGGTAGCCAAAATTTGCTGGCAGTTTCCCTCTTAAAAAAACAGCCAGGCATCAAAAGGGTCAGTTATTGGAATGCTGAGACTGATAACAGAGAACACCAGCTTGTACCTTTGTGATAAGTCAGTAGCTTTTTTGGCAGCAATCAATCCTACTCTACACAAAACAAAATTGTCATAAAAACTGCAAAACAATCACAGAAAAGGTAGCAGATCGTTTAAATGAATTCTAAATCTGAAGATCTCCTGGGTGCCTAATCCTCGGATACATCTTGGATACTGAATGTTTTGGGTTATTTGTCATTTTGGACAGTTACACAAAATCCTCTTATGCCCCTGCTTTTATAGAGCGCGGAATTTCCCACCACTGAGTCATGTGACCCTCTCTAGTTTCTCTTTCGGACTGTGACTGTGTTTTCAAAGCCTTTGTATTTTCCTGAACAGCAGCTCAGATTCCAGGCAATGCATCCCACTGGGAAGGTTTACTCCAGCCAAGAGATTTTATCCAACTTCCTTGAATGTCACAATTATAAGGCATTTATTATTATTATTATTATTATTATTATGGTGATCACTAGAATTATTGTCTATCTCACATGAGCAGATGAGAATGCCTTAAGCATTTCGGACTGACACTAATGATTAATGCACTACAATATATCATTTTTCAGCATTTATTGTGGTGATTTTGTAGTAAAAAATATTTGACTTTAAGACTTTGTGCACACATTCAGGATTGTTTGCAGAATTTTCCTGATCAAAACCGGACTCCTTTCCCAGGAAATCCGCATGCGTTTTTTTTGCGTTTTTTGCACGCTTTTTGTGCGGATTTCTCGCGTTTTTTCCAGAGCATCCTAATACAATAATATAGTGGCAAATCCGCAGATTTTCTGCAAAATTAATGAACTTGCTGGGTTTTTTTCCACAAAGCGTTTTTTTGCGGAAAAAAGCGCAGCATGGGTACAAAAATTGCGGAATGCATTCTAATAATGGGATGCTAATGTATGCGTTTTTTAAGCGTTTTTGCGGCGGAAAAAACGCTAAAAAAAGTGAAACATCCTGAACGTGTGTACATAGCCTAAAAACTATTACTTTAAAGGGGTGTACAAGATAAATGAAGAGCTGCCAATACTGTTACAAATATGAAATATACACTCACTCTCCGGTTAAAGGGGTTATCTAGGACTTTTCCTTTTTTTTACAATATGCTAAGAACTAACAGGCCTGTTGTGCCCAGCGCAGATCTCTGCCAACACAGAGCAGCCACAGACCGCTCCTGCCAGCATTTCGCCAGAGCAGCGACTACTCTTCCTCTCTGCTATGTTGATTGGGCAAGACTGCCAGCATCATGCTGATTGACAGCTAGATCCCCATGGCCTAACTGCGGGAAGCTGGCTGTCAATCAGCATGATGTCAGCAGTGACGCTCCTTGGACAGAGCAGCCCAGATGAAGAAGAGTTGAGCTGTGGACATGGAGCAGCTGAATCCCTGGCAGGAGCGGACAGTGTCTGCGCCGGGCACAGCAGCCAGGTAGCTGCCTCTGATAGCAAGTACCTGCCAATTAGTTTTTAAAGGAGTTGTCCGGTCAAGACCAATAAGTCTGTAGTCACTTTGTGAGCCTGCAGACTTATGAATCCCCCCAGGGCACGCACTATGCTCGTCTGCAGACGTGTGACAACAAGAAATAATTCATGCTATAAAGACCTGAGAAATCAAATAGCCATTATTTCCATTTAGTCATAAAACCTTTAGAACCAGCGGAATCAGGATGTAAAATATCCTCAGGGGTAGAAAATACCTGCACACCATAATAGTAGAGAACCCGCATTATTATACATGCACTCTCGCCTGCAGCTGTTTTACATGTAGATCTGATTTACCGGGGAACCTTAAACAAAACTTCAGACCAAATAATAAAAGTGAAGATTTTAGCATTGACCAGACTTGTATTCCGTGTATTGTACCTTGGTGCTGATGCAGAGGGTCAATGGATGGAGCAAGAGGGCACCGGACCAGGGTCCTTTTACAAGGGTCGATAATTTACTAAATGCTTTACTCTTGGTGATTGGCTCATGTCATATTGTGTGCCTAGCCACAAGTCTTACTCCAGTCCCAGGCTGGAGTAAGATTTATGGAGTTGTGAACACTGCCGCTCATCATGAATTTAATGAACTGGCGTCCCCATGCCCGATTATGCCCACATCCCACCTCAGCTCTGCCCACTCTGTCAGACCTGGTCGGAATTTAGAGTTTTCTAAATGTTTTCGCCCGATTCATCATTTGTGCCATTTGTCACTTTTTGAAAAATTGCTAAATTTGTTACAAATGTACGGTAGCCCCATTTGAAGTTATTTTATGCACTTCTTAAATTCTGGTGCAAGTTTTGCAATATTTAGCGGAACGTGCAACGTTTTGGTGCTAGTGATAAAACTAAAGAGCTTCATAAACCGCGAAACACCGTGTGGATGAATTTGATTCGAAAAACATCAGTGGATACCGCAAAACAAAAAAAAGAGTGACTTAAAACAAATAGTAAAAGACTTTCTTCTGCCTCATAAGGCCTCTTTCACACATCCGTCTTTTTGTATCAGGCATGATCCGTCCTATGCCTGAAGGGACGGATCCGGCGCTGAAACAAAAAAAACTGATGCAACGGATCCGGTTTTTTGCTGAATCCGACCTGAACGTTTGAACCCACAAAAAGAGGGTTTCTGATGCCGGAGACACTGGAAAATGTAGTAGTAGTAGTAGTAGTAGTAGTTATAGTAGTAGTAAGTCCTCGATTTCCAGGATCCGGATCAGACTTTTGCCGGATTGCACAAAAGTCTGATCCGGTCCCATTGAATTCTATTGTTTCCGGCCGCCTGATGCGCCGCTTCAGGCACATCAGGCAGCTCCGGCAAAAAAAAAAAAACGTTACATGCTGCGTTGTGTCCGGCCGCCGGAATGTACATTTCCGCCGGATCCGGACAAAAACGCATACAACGCGCTGACATCAGGCGCCATCCGGCGCTAATGAAAGTCAATGCAAAAAAAAACCGCATCCGGCATTACATTTCGCCGGATGCGGTTGGAAAAAAAATGCCGGAGGGCGCCGTCAGGCGCACAACGGATGTGTGAAAGAGGCCTAAGCTTCCTTTTCCTGAGCTGCACACTGCAGAGCGTTTTTGGGGGGGGCAATGGGAGGTGGGGGTCTCAAGACCTGGATCTCCTAATGATCTGTAGGATATGAAAGGGCGGAAAAACACATAAAAAATATCCCATAATTTAGTTACTGTGTAAATAAAAAAAAATGCATCACTACAGATCATCAAAGCTTTCTGCTCATTCTCCTAGTCCTGGTCTCATTGTATCTTCTAGCATTATTATTGATGGAGTCATTCTCCCCCTATGTGTTAATTCTGCCTTATTACCAGATCATTTCCCTTGTGTAATTTCCCAACAGTGATGTCGAAAATAATGAAAGCTGAAAAACAAATTACTAAAAAGTTGCGTAACTCTCCATGATACAGCCATTAACCCTTTATTACATGAAACCGGAAAACCCCATTATATTGTTCCTTAGCTAACCAACACACTATGATGTAAAGTTGTGAAACTGCTCACTAATTACAGGTCACATCAGGGACAACAACTTGCCTTGTACAGGAGGTTGGAAGGACGGAGACCGCAACAATGAAGATAGTCGGGATACTTGTTCTCATTTCTATACTTCACGTGATCCATTCCTCAAGAGACACATTAGTAAAGCTTACCGACAATGGATACGAAGACATTATCATTGCAATAAACCAAAAGGTTCCTGAAAATAAAATGATCATCGAGAATGTAAAGGTAAATATTTCATAATGTTCATAGTTTTACAATATACTTGTGTCTATGTATATCCTATATTATTATTATTATCATTATTATTATTCTATCTTATTACCAGACATGTGGCCATGGTTTATAATAGGAAACATTTAATTTTCATGTGATTTTTTTTTTTTTTTAGAAAATGGTAAAGGAGGCTTCTTCCTACATGTTGCAAGCTACAGAAAACAGAGTCTTTATTAAAAGTGTAAAATTCTTCTTCCCAATACCTGGGCCAGTAACAGCACATATGGCAGGCGAAAACAGAGTCTTATGACAAGGTAATTCATATGCGACATGTTACTGGAAATCTGAGAATGGAATTCTGCATGACTGGCAATACCAGCTCAATATGTAATGTATGGGAAACCTGCTCCATATCATGTTACTCTTATGCAGACTTCGATATGTATTGATGTACTATTTTTATAGCATCTTAAAGAAGCCCTCCTCCTCCATCAAAGTTTTATCCTCTTAATATATTGCAATCATTTTACATAGCACTGTGTACTTACAATTGCTCATTTTGCCTTTCTACCCAGTTATTTCTTCTCTTTTCTGTGATCAACGTAAAAACAGGAAGTCTTTTTTTCCCTTCATGAGTCATCACCCTTTTCAACTCCTGACCCATCTTCTCAGCTGCCAGGGTCTTTTGCAGCTGCAGTTCTAATGATGACTCATGCAAGGAAAAGAGACTTCCTGTTTGACATAAAGCTTAGGATTCAGCTAGTCAGTTTTTAATCAAATGATATCATAGACCTAATGGAAAAGGAAGAATTAACTGGGTAGAAAGGCAAAATGAGCAATTGTAAGTACCCAGTGCTATATAATATGCTGATTGCAATATATTAAAATTATAAAAAATTTTGTATGGTAGGAGTGCTTCTTTAATGCTGAACATATAATGCCGTCATTCCTTAATATAGGTAATATTCTTCACTTTAGCACATGTGCAAGCCTAATGCTCGCACCTAGGACCCCAATACAGTTTAGATCAAAGTAGACTAAATTCCCACATTTCAGTGGAACTGGTCGACCATCTGATGTGCATTGAAGACTTCCCGGCTCTCCCCCAAGAGATGATGTCAGGGAAAAGAAGGATCAGGTAGTTGGAATTGCAATATCCGATCATGAGGTAGGCTTCTGCCAGAGGCTTTTGACAGTGGCTATCTTTTCTCTCCTCATTGAAAATACATGACTGCTTGGCTGAGGCAAGGCCCATGGGTATGGAGAAGTCGGGAGAGTTAGCTGTCTGCTGAACATAATTTCATCTACGTTACTTAATGTGTATGGCCAGCTTGAAGAAATTGTCTACCGTAAACAAGACATCATCACTCCTCAGGATTGGTGATAACTTGATGATAGGTGGATGTCCTAACATTGGGACACTCACGATTAGCAGAATGGGGAACTTTTATTCCCTATAGGGAACATTTATCCCAGTTGCAAAATGGCGAGAAATGTGAGATGCCTGACCACTGAGATCCTTCTATATGGGGCTGCCAGAAAAAAGCCAAGTGAAGCGTTCAGCAGCCCAAGAGGGAATGAATGGAGTGGTAGTCAAGCATGGGCACTGCCGCTCAATTCTTACAGGGACAAAGAGTGCCCTGTTCTACCAATCAGTGTGGATCTGTAACATCCATGTCAGAACTCTTCGACTGCCCCTAAACCTGGCACTGGGGTTTGTTGAGCGGCACTGGCAATTCTAGGCAATGCAAGCACATATCCATTAAGTCCTAGTATGCTGGAGCTTGTGTCCAAGTAGTCAGTTTTTCCTGTTTTTCTTCTGGGACCTTAGTGTCTGTAGACTGTGAGCCCTCGCGGGCGGGTCCTCTCTTCTTCTGTACTTATGCGTCCTTGTCTAGCACATGTTTATTGTATCTGTCTATATTTTTCCCCTTTTCATATGTAAAGCGCCATGGAATAAATGGCGCTATATAAATATTAATAATAATAATAATAATTGTAATTGACTGCACCTTTGATTTGGACATCCCGGTTTGGAACGGCTTCTTGAATACTCTTTGCCAGCCAGTTTCTTTGGCAAGCTATCTCATATCGCTCGTGTGACAGGATGTTAATGTTGGGGCCTGCACCAATTAACAAGTTATCGTTCATCTGGTTTTATCAATCCCTTAGAAATAGCTGTCTGCTCATTTATCATAGGGTGCATTCACATTTAGGCACCCAATCAGTGGCCTCACCGGGGCTTACGTCCAAAGCCCTCGCAAAATGGGATTCTGATGTTTGCGCCGACGGGGCAGTAGATACTTGGAGGTGGATATCCAGACGTAGTGGACTGTATCTGGGTATCTGCCTCCAGTAGGGTATATAGCCAAAAATTATGCATGGCAGGGCGCATGTTTGCTCTGCCGCCACCATTAGTCTATAGCACCATCGGCGCATCCCGTTTGTGGAGGGTTTGGACATATGCCCCGACGGGGCCACCAAGCATGTAGCTAAACGCAATGTGAAAACACCCTTAGTTCTCCCATTCACACACATTCAAGTATGTATGCGTTCTGAATAAGAAGAGGGAATTAATTTTGCCATACACAGCCTTGGCTTACATGACCCTAATGGAGCTGTTGGTAAGAGAAGACATTTTCCAATAATTTAATAGATAATTCTGAGTTCAAAAAGGGGCATGAAATCAGGGCCATCATCTATTAGCCATCAGGAGCTTTCATTCTGGTGATAAATTATATGTTACTCACAGATCCCAATTATGTATTTGTAAATGATGTAATGCTTCTTTTCACCTCTAGTGGCGCTGTAGCAAAATTGAAAACTTACCAATAAATTCCTCCGATTAAGGAAGGAGAGATACTGTTAAAGCGGTCAACACATTGAATGCAAATTAGTACCTGGTACTTTAACCTATGAGAAAACCTCTAAAAAGAAGTTCTCAACATTCCCACATCTCACATTTATGAATACCTCATAACACTGACTATTGGTGCACATGACTTAACGCACATTTCTTGTACTTTGTGACCTTCCAGTATTTGCTCATGTACTTACATTAAGGGATTGTATATCAGTCTCAGCACATGCATAACAGTTATCAGATCTCCTTCATGACCTTTAATTCTTCCGCACTTTAACCCTTACGATTCAAAGGAGGCAGCATGGTAAATACATAAAGTCATAAAAACTACCGTAGCAGTTTTCTTCACACACAGCTATGTCATAACCATTAAAATAATACAAATAGCTAAATATTGCGAGATTAAAATTTGTAAATTCATAGTTGTAAAGGTACTGAAATCACATTTTTTTCTTTAGTTTCTCTTTATGCACATATAATTAAATCAGTGTTTCCCAAACTCCAGTCCTCACGGACCCCACGGGTCATGTTTTCAGGATTTCCATAGTGTTGTACAGGTGAGAGAATTCCTGATGCTTGATGATACTTCCACCATTTGCGCAATACAAAGGAAATCCTGAAAACATGACCCTTTGGGGTCCGTGGGGGACTTGATTTTGGGAAACACTGAATTAAATAATACGTTTTGGTTTTTACTGGAATGATCGGGACTCTCTTGGAAAACAAGGCAAGATTCCTGGACCCGGGAAAAATCAGTGAATCTAAGGGTATGTGGATGATCTGGGACTGGCAGCGCTTTGGGACCGGGGGTACCCTTCACTAGTCCAAAGGGGTTTCCCCCTTCTATTAAAAGCAGGTGATTCCGTTTTGTGTTTTTGGGAAACCGTGCGGATTTACTGCCTCCAATAATTCTATTGGTGAAATTTCCCAAAAAGAAATTAACATGCTGCGGTCTTCGTGCATGTCAGTTCACGGGTGAAGAGGTCCAACTTTGCCCCGGTTACTGATTGTTGCACCTAACCTAAGGGCACTGACAAAACCTTCCAGGCAAGCAAGGAAAAAGCCAAGGGGGATTCCTGTATTAGGGTCAAGAAATGAGTCAAAAAACACGCTTTGGAAGGGATGTAGCATAGTAGGGGACATATGAAAAATGGCCATGTCATTTTTAACACATTTTTACAGTTTTCCCAAATATCTTTTTAAACAGCTGCAGGTTAGACTTAAAGGGGGTGTTTTGGGTAAAAATTGTTTCCCCCCATCCAAGGTAGGTGATAACTTATTGATCGGGTGGGGGTCAAATCGCTGGGGGACCTGCATGATTTTTACAAGGGAGCAGCAGTACACCTTACTCAAATTGCTGGCCGTATAAAACCTAAGGGCTACGGGAGCGCTTTTCTTGGCTTTATCCAGCAACCCCCAAATAGAGAATGAATTTAGCGGCGGTTTGAGAATCCGGTTGACCTTTTTTTGTAACGGAGATAAAATGGATTTTTTCGGGAATAAAAATGCCTTTAGGGGAAATTCAGTCTGTGTACACAGACCTTCAAAAATTTCCACAAGACTGTTGCTCCCAATTAAGAAATAAAATTTTGTACATAAAATGACGGTAATTATGACTTGCCTTCTGTAAATGACAGATTAGTTCGGGTAGATTTCCTTCAAATCAAAAACCAAATTTGGCTAAAAAAGGACACTTTACTTGTGAAGTGTTGTTTAATTTCAAGGTTTTATCTTTAAACCTGGTTTGTCAAAGCAAAACTTGCTAATGGTCTTTAAAGGGGGTCTATCAGCCAAAAAGGAACTTCAAGCAAAGCTCAAAGTCCCTTCAGTACCCCTTGGCGTGGCCAAAAGTTTAACCTTTCCTCCAATTTATTTTGTTTTATTCTTTGATTGAAACTAAGAAAAGAGCAGAGATAGAAAGAAAAAAAGTAGTTTTGACCTTTGCACTGAACTGATTAGCGCCTGAGAGTGCACCGGGGCTCCTGTGCTTGGTTTTTGAAACAGTCATTTTGTTGCAACCAGATTCCTTTCAATTGTAGATTAGAAAAGGAGGAATTGTGGGCAGGTAGGTTTTTTTGGTGACATGAAACGGGCAATTTATTTTTTTGATTTCCAGTGGCTTGTAAAAAGTTTGGTCCAAAAATTAAGTTTTTTGGGGAACAGTAAAACAAGTTTTGAAGATAAAAATAACCCTCTAAAAGGCCTAAAGATAAACATGACACATTTCCTTTGTATTTTAGGAAAGAAAAAAATTTTTTATTTCCATCTTTAAATTTTAAAAATTCCAAAAAGGAAAATGGGCTGATGCAAAGTTTTGGCACCTTGGGATGTTAGCCCTAGTAGCACCCCCTTTTGCAAGATCGTTTGTTAACACTTTTTGTCCAGCCAAGGGGTTTTCAATTCTTGTTTGAGGGATTTTCATCCATTTTCCTTGGAAATTCTTCCTGTTCTGTGAGATTCTGGGTCGTCTTGCATGCCTGCTTTTTTGAGCTAGTCACAGATTTTCAATGATTATCGGTCAGGGGATGGTGAGGGCCATTGTAAAACATTTAAACTTGTGCCTTGAGGTAGTTATTGTGGATTTTGTTTTTATCCTTTGTAGAAAGCCTCCCTCTTTTCAACTTCGCTTTTTTTACAGTGGTATTATGTTGCATGAATAATTTATTGAAATTTAATTGATCCATTCTTCCCTTTTACCTGTGAAAGGGGCCCGGGTGCCATTGCTGCAAAACAACCCCAAAGCATGTTGATCCCCCCCATGCTTATGGTTGGTAAGATTTCTTTTTCCTGAAATTCCTTCCCTTTTTTTCCCCACATACTTTTGGGTCATTTGTGGCAAAAAGTTCTATTTTAGCCATTGGTCCATTTTTATTTTTTCCAAAATGAAACCAGGCTTGTTTAGGTTTTTTTTGCATACTTTCTAAAACTGAATTTTATGTGTGGACGCAGGAAAGGGTTTTTTTCTGATGATGACTCTTCCATAAAAACATATTTGTGCAGGTGTCTCTGAACAATGTATCCAATCCAGAGAATGATTAAATTTTTGAGGTTTTTGTTGCAGTCAAGAGGGGTTTTTAATTTGTCTCTGTAGCATCCACATGCAGCTATCCTGAAATTTGCTTGGTCGTCCGCCTTATCTTGACCTCCATTGTTCCTGTTAACTGTCATTTCTTATTAAAATTTTTCAAAATGAGGAAATTCACGGGTAAAGGCTTTGCAAATCCCTTATAGCCTTTCCTTGCTTTGGGGCATCCACCATTTTAAATTTTCGAGTGTAGGCAGCTGCTTGGGCAACAATGATTGTTTTTTTTTTGGGCCATAAGGTTATAGGGGTTTTGGATTTTAGAAAGTGGGGGGAAATCTGCATCACCGGCCCCTTTTTCCTAACGGGAAAGTGAAAGTCATAACCCTGAGGTTAATTAAGGTTTGAAACTTGGCCAAAGTTATCTGACCCACACAATCTCCAAGGATGCTTAAACTTTTGCATTGGCAATTTTCCTTTTTGTAATTTTTTAAAATGTAAAAAATGACTATTTTTTTGCCTAAAATAAAAAAGGAAATTTTGTATTTTTAAACTAAACCCTTCTAGATTTCTTTTCATCTTCAATTTTGTTTTAAACTGTACACAATAACAAAAAATTTTGCTTGAGGTGCCCAAACTTTTCCCATGCAATTTTTAACTTGTTTCCCAATGATTTTTATTTTTCCCCTGTTTTACTTACTATTTGCTCTCTTTTTCCTTGGCTGATATAAATCATGTTTGATCCTTTCATTTTTGGAGTTTTCCTTAACCTTACAATTTAGGGGGTTGTGGAGAGAGGGGAAAATACATAAATTTTTACCCCCAAACTTTATTTTGGGAATGACAAATTTTACTGCCGTTATATGGACCCAGAGGTAAAGAAAACGAAAATATTAAGTAATTTTTGAGGTCCTATGATTGGAGGGAAGTTTTTTTAGATAAAAAATTTGACCTATATTTATATGCTTTCGGACTAGTTTTTTTTAAAGAACTTTTAAATTTCAGGTTAGCAAATTTTTGCAAGATGATTGTTTCCCTCCTCGCCCCTTTTCCCAAAAATTTTGTGTTGTTTGCTATTTGTCTATGTAAACTCGGCAATATGGTGCCAGTGCGGTTGCTATTTTGATGCCCGTAGGGGGTTGGCAAAGATTAAAAATATAAAAAAGTCACCTCACCACTCAGTGCTACATACCCCAACAGCCCCACTCTGGTTCTCACCCTCTTCTTTCCCCTTCCCCTGTTTGCTATTTTTAAATTTTTTCCACTGGGCCGGGCTTCAGATCGGTTTTAGCCTCTGATGGCAAATTAGGGAACGTTTGACATAACAATGTGCGCAAGAGGGCTCGGAAAGCGTGACATTAAAGACCTTCTTGGTGCCAGAAGACCCAGAATAGAGTAAAGCAGGGGGATGTCAGGAGGGGGAAAGGCGAAAGAAAACAAGTTGTGCTGCCTTGGTGGTGGGTAAATAAAGCAGAAAGGGGGAAATATTTTTTAAATTCTTTGTTTCTTATGATTAGGGTCTATAGAAAACCAGACAATGATTAGGAAAGGCAATTACAACGTCAATGTGGATAGAATTTCCTTTTAAAATTGCTGTTTTTCCAAATTTTAAATCTTGGCAAATTCGAGGGGTCTTTAGGTATCTTCTCTTCTTAATCTCTTACCTGTTTTTACTTTAAAACCTTATGTAATTTAATTGTGCTTGTAGGCTGTAAATCCCCTGTGGACATCATTGGGTACGACTTCGGGTTCAGATTGTGTATAATGTATTGTGTAGATATTTGGCAAAGGAGCGGTTGTTTTGGTAGATCTCCCAATCAGTGGCTTAAAAAAGGGCTTTGGATACTGTGTGGGGTGTCGCATAGGATGCCAGGAGAAGTCATCCAAACGTACTTGTTTAAAATCTTTCTCGCCCCTCTGTATTCGGGATTAGCAGAAACCGGCTGCTTGCCGATGGGTTAGGGGAAAACCAGGATGGGAATTAAAATGAACGGATTATGGAAATGTCTGTAAGCAAGTAGAAATAGGTGAAGATTTTCTACGGGAAATTTTTTGGGATTAACGACTGAGAATTTTACTGAATTCTCTGAATGGCCCCTGTGCACCAGATTATAAACCTTCATCATTTTTTTTAATGAACACAAAACCGGAGTCCAGTGAGGGAACAACCTGGTTGTTGTAGAAAATTTATCTGTTTGAAATAAATTAAGTAAATTTTAAATTTTGTTTTAAAAAAGGGGCAATGTTTATAGAAGAGTGTTGGATCCAACCGGTGAGGCTGGTAAGTAGCAAGGAAAATGTGGCAACCTTTCCAAAAAATCAAATCCTTTTTTTCAAAATTTCTATAAAAAAAAAAATGGAACCACGTAGCAGCTTTAAACCGCACGCTTCATCCCCCATCATTAGGGGTGATTTGTCGCACCAGGTTTTAAACTGCTAGTGGTTCTTTTTTTTTAATGGATGTTTGAATAATCGTTTTTGTTTTTATTGATGGACTTCCTTATTTTCCTTTGGCTTTCCTTGGTGAATATTTCTCAGAGTGTGTCTTAAATTTAAACTGATCAAAAGGGTTTTTTTCTCTGGTGTTTCGCAATCTATGAGGAACATGGCAGTAAGTTTTGAACTTTCCTCAGCACCCCCACAGGAGGAAATAAAGTATTCCTTTGTCCTAATTTTAAAATGAAAGGGTTTTAGTACACTAAAAAAGGGGCTGGTCCTACTAGTGCTATTTTTGGCCTTTTTTGGCCAAAGATGATGATCCTTGGAGGTGACCTCCATTAACTCGAATCCCATAAATGGGGTGTATAAAATGGTTTCCAAAGGTTGAAAAACCCCTTTTAAAAAAACCCCTTTTTAGTTCATTAGTTTTTTATTTTCCTGTGATCATCAGTGGATGATTTGGAAAAAAAAGTAAGAGTGCTTTTTCTTATGTATGGAAAATATAGGTTCTCAAAATTTTTTGGGGTTTTTTCACAGGTGAGTATTGGCCCCGGGGTTTGGGGTCATCTCAGGGGGGGGTTTTTATGAGTACAAGGGGAAAAATTTCCTTTTTTTAAATAAAATAAACGGGGGAACTTTTGGGGAAACAAAAGGTGTTTTAAATCTTTTTTTTTAAAATTTTGAAAAAAACATTTTTCCGGGGGGGGTTTGGGAAATTATAACACAAAAACATTTATGGAGGGGCGCATAGTTTTATGAGCCCCTTTTTTTGGTTTTTTCCTATCTCTGTTTTACATATATATTTATGTCAGGGGGGAAAAAAAAAAAAGGGGCCCCAAAAAATTTAAAATTTAAAAAAAAAAAGGGAAAAGGTTGGGGCATTGTCCCATAATTAAATATGGGGGAAATGTTTCGGACACTTTTGTACTAAAACCCCAGAAAGTGTTTAAAACCAACAAGGTGGGCTTTAGGTTCATAAATTTGGGGAGTATTTAATATTTTTTTTGGGGGGTCAAAGGGGTTTTCTTTAAAAATCAGTTTTTTTTGGGGGGGTTTCCTATTTTTTTCTCCAAGTTTTTTGGGGTTGGTGCCAACTTCACTGAGGGGTCTAAAGTTCAAAAAGGAAAAGGGGGAAAGAATTTTTGAAACCCTTTTGCTAATCCCATGTATGGGGAAAACCCCAACAAAAACTTCCTTATAGCAAATGAATGAAGAAATCTCAGAAAAAATGGAAAATTTTTAAATTCTATGCTTCTTTTTATTTTCTAATTAAAAAAATGCAAAGATTGCACCATTTTTAAATATCATTAATTAAAACAACATCCCCCAATGTACTGCAAAATTTTACCATGGTATTAGTTTTTCAGTGCACGTTGTTGTTTAAAATTTTTGTTCAATGTAACTGAAGAAGGTTTGCACAATACAGAATTCCCAAAATTCAAAATGTAATTGGAGGGGCACTCAGAGTTTTCAAAACCATGTATTTTGGTTTTAAAATGGGGGGTGCATATATCCAAAAAAGGGGGCCCCCGCTTATTTTTTTTAAAGTAAACCGCCCCTTCCCCTAAAATGCTTAAAAATTGTGAAAGTTAGGGTTTTGCCACCCCAAAACAATATCGCAAAAAGGGTCGCTAAAAACGTAATTTTTTTGCGTTTTCCCTTAGCGATATTGTTCAGTGCGGCAGCTTTCCCGCGACGGGGGTTCCTGCTGTGATCCGCTGTCGTGGATTTTTTCCGGACCCCCCAAAAATTTATCGCTGGCCTCCCGCTGGGTAAGTATCTAAAAGCTGTTTTTGGGAACCCCTTTTTTTAGCGTTTTTTCGGTACTTTTGTTTCCCCTTTTAAATCGTTAAGAAGAATTTTCTAACGGCGGGTAGGTCGTTTTAAAAAAATCGCTAAAAACGGCAGCATTTGCGATTTTTGATCAACCCGCTAGCGTTATTTTTTTTTGGGGAAAGCTAAAGAGATCGCTTGCGGGATTGCTTTGTGTGGCCCCTACCCCTTTGAAGATCATTTCATTCAATGGCCAGTCAAAAGGGGAAAAAAAAATTTAACCCCCCCCCCCCAAATTTTTTTCCATGGTCCTTTTGGGAAATCAAAAAGGGGGGGGCCCCTTTACTCACTGTTCCCCTCCCAAAAAAGTCAAAAACCGGGGTTCCCCTTTTTTTTTTTCCCCCGGCCAAAAAAAAGTAGTTGCTACCTTCACTCATGCTTTGAACTTTGAAAATTTTTTTTGCCAAATTTTTTTTTTTAAAAGGGCCGTCCCCAGAAATTAAGCCAGCCCCCCTTTTTTCATTCCGCTGGTCCATTTAAATTTTTCCCCCCCCCCCTTTTTACTGCTCTGGGGGAAAGAAAGTCATCCAAACCCCCTTTAATTTTTGCTCCGGTCACATGAAAAACATCCGCCCCCTTACCCAATGTCCGGTCACTTTTAAAATTATCCTGCCCCCTTCAATCACTGCTCCGGTCCCCGAAAATTTCCCCCCCCCCCTTTACTCTGCTCAAAAACATGAAAATAAAAAGCCCCCTTCACTCACTGCTCGGTCCAAAAAAAATCTTTTGCCCCCCCCTTACTCAATGTTTTAAATCCTGGGGAAATCACCCCCCCCCCTTATTTTCTGCCGGGTCCATGAAAAACAACCCGGCCCCCCCTTACCACTGCTCGGTCACATGAAAATTCCCCCCCCCCTTACTCCCCCGCTCCCCGGTTAAAAAGAAAGTCACCTGCCCCCCTTACTCACTGTTCCGGTCCATGAAAAAAGTCATCCTGCCCCCCCTTACTCACTACTCCGGTCACTGAAAGTCATCCCCCCCCCCCTTACTCATGCTCAAGTCACATGAAAGTTCCCCCCAACCCCTTCAATCACTGCTCGGTTTTCCCCGAAAGTAAACCCCCCCCTTCACTCACTGCTCCGGTCACATGAAAAACATCCTGCCCCCTTATCACTGTCCGGGGAAAGGAAAAGTCATCCAAAACCCCCTTTATTCATGTCCGGGGGACATGAAAAAATACGCCCCCTTTTTTCACTGCTCCCCGGCACATGAAATCAAATTTTCCCCCTTACTCACTGCTTTTGGGCACAAAAAAAATCATTTTCCGGCCCCCCCTTATCAATGCCCCCGGTTTTCCTGAAAGTCATCCCCCCCCCTTCATCTCCCCTTCCCCGGAAAAAGAAAGTTTCCCCCCCCTTAATCACTACTCCCCGGCACATGAAAAACATCCCCCCCCCCTTACTCACTGTCAAGTAAAAAGAAAAACATCCAGCCCCCTTCACTCATGCTCCGGTCACATGAAAGTCATACTGCCCCCTTTCTCACGGTCCGGTCACTTGAAAGCCCTCCTGCCCCTTCCTCACGTCGGTCTGAAAGTCATCCGCCCCCTTCTTCACTGTCCGGTCACTGAAAGCATCCCCCCCCTTCATTCACTGCTCCGGGGGGGTTTAACATAAAGGTCTCCTGCCCCTTCACTCACTGCTCCGGTCAACATGAAAGTCATCCAGCCCCCTTATTAATGCTCCGGTCACATGAAAGTTTCCTGCCCCTTCACTCACTGCTCAAGTCACATGAAATCTTCCAGCCCCCTTCACTCACTGCTCCGGTACATGAAAGTTTCCTGCCCCCTTCACTCACTGCCTCCGGTCACATGAAAGTTTTCCTGCCCTTAAATCACTGCCCGGTCACATGAAGTCATCCTCCCCCTTCACTCCCTGCCGGCATATGAAAGTCTCCAGCCCCTTAAGCACGTTTGATCACATGAAAATCAGTCAGGCCCCCTTGACTCACTGCTCCGGTCACATTGAAAGTCACCAGCCCCCTTCACTCATGCTCCGTCACATTGAAAGTCATCCAGCCCCTTCACTCATGTCAGTCCATGAAAGTCATCCAGCCCCCTTCACTCATGCTCAGTACATTGAAAGGGTCATCCAGCCCCCTTCACTCACGGTCCAGTCACTTAAAAGTTAGCCATCACCTTTTTTATTCCTCCGATCACATGAAAGCAGTCTGTCCTTTTCACTGCCCGGTTAGTTGAAAGTAAGCTCTTTCTCTTACTCATTGTTGCCGCCATGTGAAATCAATCCTTTTTTCATTATTGCAGTCTCTAGAAAACCCAATGGGCCCCCCCTTTTTTTTTAATGCCCCGGGTTTTATATGAAGTAAGCTGGCCCAATTTAACTCACTGCTCATTTGGGGAAGTTGGTTGGTCCACGTCACTTATTTTTTCGTTTACAGAATGTCAACAGGCCGTTTCCACACACTGCTTTGGTCAGGTACAAAAATAGGGCAGAGATAAGGGAGGGAGCAGCAACCAGCAGAATCAGGGTCTGTGCAAAATGGAAAGTATTCATGATCCTTTTAATTTAAATATTTTTGGTTTAATTCACACGTTTACATAAACCTGTAGGTGAAAACGGTACCGGGGGTTTGGTTTTTCCCGGTTATGGATAAAGAAATTCCAAAGTTTTCTAAATTTATTTAAAATTTAAATCACATACAGGACACAGATACCATCATGTGCTGCAATGTATTTCCTGGACCCATAGACTTATATTGGCTTTTTCTCCCGTGCTGCCAGAAAAAAATGGCATGTGCACAGCATATAGATTATAATGGGCACGGTGGTACCTGTGAGAGAAACGGTACAAGTTTGAAACGTGGATGTGTGAAAGAAGGCTGAAAGAAAATTTTGCTAAAATTTTTTAAATAGTTTTTTAAAACTCCTTTAATGAAACCAAGATATTCTCAGCTTTTACGTGTTTTCTCTTAGGGAAGACCGAAGGAATTTTTCAGTCTGCAAGAATAAATTTTGGGTTTTTTTTCAGATGTCCTTGAAATTAGGTGGAGAAAAAAGTTGTGTTTGGGATAGGAAACGAAATGTTTAAAAAGCGACTGTGAAATAGACCCATTAAAACCGGGTGTTTTTTGAAGACGAATGGTGCATTTTAAACCCCAATGTGGACCGGATGTCCATGAATTGTTTGTAAAGGACAAGCCCCGGATCCTGTAAGTGCTCAACTATATAATGCTTTATTGTTTTCTGACTAAATTAATTCCAGGGTTAGGAAGCCAAGTATGGAAATGTCACTCTTTATTTGTACATGAACCGGGGGTGAGCTGCAATAACAGAAAAGGATAATCGGTTTTCATTTATTAAAAAAAAGAAAATAAAAAAAAGAGGGAAAATTTTTTTTTTTTTTTTATTTCTTACTACCAAAATAGACTGGTTTCAGGGATGAAGCCCAAAAAATAGTTTTGAGCTGGGAAAAGTCTCTTTTCTTATTGGGTCATGGAGCCCCAATTTTTCTTGTCAAGCGTAGCCTTTTTTCCCTCATGGGGTCATACTTTGAATTTTTTTATGGGCTCTACAAATGTTCCATTATTTTTTTTCCTCGGACCAAGCAGTCCATGGAAGAAAACACCTGGGCCATCCCATTTTTTATCAAATGTCGAATTAAAATTTGGCCATTCAAGTTTTGGAAAAATCAAGGGGGGGTTCGATTTTCAAGATTGACAGAATGGAGAAGGGGAGTTTCTTTTTATTTTCTCCATGTCTGAGAAAAACGTTTAAATCTGATCAATTTTGTTTGATTAATTTAACCGAATGTGGGGAAATGGTGTTTCGCCCTACCATCAGACTGATTATGCTATAAAACTAGCCCGCTCAGAATTAATGTTGACCGCAGGGGGGGAAAGTGGAAACCTTGTCCCCGACAACTATCCCAGAGTGAATTTTCATTTCATGTAATATAAACATGTAAATACCATTTTTTTTAAGGAAGTCTGTCAGAGATCCACCATTTGGTCAACTTTTTTATTTTGGTCATGTTGCTCTCTGAAATTTAATATCATCCACACCATTACTGTGGCAAACTGTCTTTGGGTGGAGGAATGTTCATCCCTGTGGTCATCGGCCCCTTAGGGGGCCGTTGTGGGGGCGATTGGCGTCATGAGTGACAATGCTTGATGAAGCCCTTTGTGGTGTTCCGGGGGGAAGACCAGCTTCCGGGTGAAGACCATGATTTCTGCTGTATAATAAATACGTCGATTGCGAAAATATATAAGTTTTTTGGTCCCAAACCCTGTTCATTTCCCTAGGGGGTTTAAAAAAATTAAAAAAAAAATATAAAAAAATTTTGAATCACTAAATTTTTCCCATTAAAATAAAGATAGTTTTCAAAAAATAAATATTTTTTACGGTTTGTATCACTGCATCTGTAAAAGTCCGTCAACCAAAATCTAAATTAATTAATCAATATGTAAAAAAAAAAAAAATTGTTGAAATTCCGAATTATTTTTTTTGGTTTGCAGCAAAAAAAAGCAGTTAAAATTAAGGAGAAACAAAACCTTGTATATGTGCCAAATTGGATCAATAAATACTTCAGCTAGAGTGCTAAAAAAAAAGCCCTGAGATAGTAAATTTGGCCAAAAAAAAAGGAAAAAAATTTACGAGACCAAAAGAATCGAGAAAAAAAAATTTTCCCAAAATTTCCAAATTTTTTTCACTTCTAAAATAAATTTAATTGGCAAGTTGAAGAGGATTCTTTACTGTTAGGGAGTGAGAATCTGGAATTCCTTGCCTGAGGAGGTGGGATGGCGAAACTCATTTTGGGGGGTTCAAGAGAGGCCTGGGGATGTCTTCCTGGGGGTAAACAATATTGTATCTTACATTTTTTGGTTCTTTAAAAGGATGTAGATTGGGGATTTTTTGGGCGAAATATAGGTAAAATGGAGGACAAATGTTTTTTTTTTTTGGGCCCTTTGGGTAACTTTGTTACTTTGGTTTTATGTAAGTTTGGTATGCCATTACCCTACAGATCACATTCACCTCGATGAATGCCATAAAAAGATGCTTTTTTTTGCAATTTCACCGAAATTTGGAATTTTTTCCATTTTCCAATGAATTGTTTGGTAAAAGAATGGTTGTTCAAAAGTACAAACTCTTATGCAAAAAAAAAAAACAAACCTATTAGCTATTGAAAAATTCTGTCTTTGGAAGAAATTGAAGGAAAAAAAATGCAAAAATTAAAATGCTGCTCGGGAAGGGATTTGAAGGGCATTTTGGTTATTTTTAATTTTTCTCATCCTAAATCCTTGTTACATGCACAGTCATTTAAACCTCCCATTGTTCCTTCCAGGTCAATGCATTCTGCAATGAACAATCTATAACAAAGGGCCCCCAAATAACAGAACAGATTGTGTACAGAAGAGCACATGGGAAAATCATCTTTAATTTTTCCTGCTAAGACAAGGCTCCATTATCCGACACCATATTTTGATTACTTGAAAATGTTGCAGTACCAGGAAGAGTGGTCACCTTGGGGCTTTGTTTCCGGGGTATGAGTAATGTAAGGCTTATTTTATTTGTTCTTTTATGGGTTGTTCTTGAAGTTCATTCTCCATATTTGTTGGTAAAATTGTCGAAAACACTTCATCCAAAAAGGATAAAACAGTCATATCATTACCCTAATTTTCTTATCATTTGTTTTTCGGAAGGCCCCCTTAAATTTTATTTTTTGGATATGCAATAAATGTGAAACCTCTTTTAAGGAGTATTAGGAAATTTTTTCTTCTGAAATCCTCGTTTGATTAAAAAAAGGGCTTTGAGGGGATGGATTTCCCGAATGTAATGTTAAGAGATCATTATTTGGTGCCTCAAAACATTTTTTAATAATGTTTTAGATGCTGAAATCCATGAAATTGGTCTCTAAAATTCTTAAATCCTCATGCTTAAAGGTTTTTTTTTATTGGCAAGAGTCAAACTGTCAATTTAAGCAGGAGTGTACAAGCCCCATCCTCAGCAAAAAAGGAGTGCACTCCTGCTTGATTGACAGTTCAGACCAGCGGGGTCCTTGCCCACAGGTCCAAAAATGTGCAATTATCGGTAATAATATATGGGGTACCTTTTGGCTCGGGCAGCATAGAGGGGGTGAAGTACATTAAACTAGCCAGTTTTGGAGCCAATGTGCCCCCAGCGAAACCCTATTCGACAATAGAGGGAAAACAGAGGAAGGATTCAGAAAGGTAATAGATAAGGGTTGAAAATGGAAGGGTAATAGAATGGTATTTAAAAGGGAGAAATGCAAAAGTTTAATCTGGGCAAGAAAAAAAAAAAATTACATTACAGAATGGGAGGAATTTGAATTAAGAAACAGACGTTGTGAAAAGGCTTGGGTATATAATGATCTCAGAATGAAAATGAGTTTAACCGTTGTGATGCAGGGAGCAAAAAGGCAAACAGAGATTAGGATGTTTTTAAGAGAAGCTTTGAGTTTAGATACGGGAGTAATTATCCCCTTGTCCTCCTTGGTCAGGCCTATCTGGAATATTGTGTCCAGTTTTGGGCCCACATTTTAAAAAAGTCATTGAAAAACTGGAGCAGTTCGAGAAGAGCTATAAGGATGGTGGGGATTGGGGGATTTGGGGTCCTCCCGGACGGCTAAAGGATCTGGGAATGTTTTAGCTGCAAAAAGGAAGGCTAAGGGAGCTTAATAGCTGTCTACAAATATCAGAAGGGAGCGTTGTGTAGGGGATTATCCTTATTCTCATTTGCACATGGGACACGAGAAGCAAGGGAAATTGAAACTGAAAGGAGAAGATACAGTAGAATTTAGAAAAACCTTTTTGACATGAGGGTGATCAATGAGTAGAACAGGCTGCCACGAGGGTGGTTGAGTTCTCCTTCAATGGAAGTCTTCAAAAAGAGGTGGACAGAATCTGTCTGAGACGGTTTGTGACTCCTGCTTTGAGAGGAGGTGGAAAACAATGTTCCCAGAGTCTCTTTAATTACATTTAGATTCTTTGAGATTAGCACTTATAAGCTTAATTGGAAATAGCTTGTAAGCAATATGTATAAATAGTTACTTTTCAGTAAGCAAAAAAAAAATCCCTCCATTCTGTGAAATTTTTACTTGTAGTTTGCAAAACTTCCCCCAAATAAAGAACATGAGACAACCCCTTTAATATGGCCATATGATTTTGGGTAAAAGGGTTATTTTTTCCCTTTTTTGAAAAATTTGGGTCAATCAGGAGACAATGAGAAAAAAGCATTTTCATTTAAAAATATTAAAAAATTATCTTTATTTAAAAAAAACTCTTTTAAACCTTTTTACCAAAATACATTAAGACTGTGAGGTTGTCAAATTAGATGAAAACTAATTTTAAATTACCTGTTGGTTTAATTATTTTGAATTGTCCCTTCAGAATGACCGCATTTTCCCGTCCTACCAAGCCTCTGAAGTTTACATCATGCAATAGTTGAATCCGGATCACATGTTGGCATTGTCGATTTCCACCGATGCGTTTGGTTAAAATCTGACTGGTGAAAATCATTGTTAACTTTCCAGCTTTGAAAAACTGGAAGCAGCTTCTCCCAAAGTAGCTAACGGGGCCAAAATTTGTGTGGGGGTTGTTAGGGACTGGAGGTAAAGTATTTTCTTTCAAAGTTTTTTTTTTTTTTTTTATATAAAAAGTTTTACAGAAAGATGTTTTCCTTGTGGTAATGTACCAATGTCATAATAAATGCATGCACATAAAATTTAAAAATCATTTATTGAGTCATTGAAAATTTTTTTTGTCACGATCCTTTTTTTAGATTTGTGGAGATTTGGTTCCCAATTGAGTAAACCCATTTTTCCTTTCGGAAGGGGGGTTAAAGTCAGTTTTTCCCCATGGCAATTAGTTGTTAATTGCATTGCTGCTGGGTCAGCTGATTGTGGGCGGTGACCTGGCACCATCCTTTAAAAGGTCACTGATGCATCAGCTGACTGTCAGTGTTAGAGCAATTCAGTGACCAAAGCTGGGTTAAGGGCTCTATGGGTTGCAGTGGTGCTTCTGCTGATTTCGCGTTTTGGTGTCTTTATCTGCTGTGTGGTGTTTTGCAGCAGAGAAAGCAAAGTGTTGGTTTTTTTTACCTTGTCTTTGGTGTCTGTCACTTACTTGTGTTTTTACATTTTCAGAGGTGAGGTAGTGCTCCTTGCCGGCCGGGCATAGCCAGGGAAGTTATAGGTGACAAATAGGGAGAGGTATCCTGATGGGCGGACCGGGGAAAGGACAAGCATTAGGGGTTAGGGGGTGCAGGGACAGGTAGGTTTGGTCAGGAGGTAACAACCTCTTTCCCTATTGGTAGGGCTTCCCCCCACTTTTCCCTCCCATTTGTGTGTTGTGCTGTTAGCTGACGAAAATCCGTTGGGTGGGGTCACACCGTGACAGCCCCCCTGTGGGGCATTTGTTTTCCAAACAAGATTTAACTAAATATTTAATGATATAATTTAAAATCGCCGAAAACCCTCCCTAGGGCCTCCAAGCATAAGATATTAAGTATACCTATTTTAGACCACTGTGGGGGATAGGTTATTCGTATCCTTTCACTTTAAACCATCAGCGTTATGGATTTTAAACCTCCAAAGTACCCCAAACTCCAAAGCATTTTTTCAAGAATTTTCGTTTACTTAGGGTGGATGTCTGTTCCCCTGTGGTTATCGAGAATGTCATTCTTAGAAAAACTGTTTTCTAGAAAATCGGGGTCAGTCTAAATAGGTTCGCAACCACCCAATGAAAAAAAATCAACAAATTAGCAAAAATGCTCATAATTCTCAGCAGCAGTTCATGCTAAGTAAGTAGGAACATGTGCGCCGAGTTTTAATGACCCGTTATAGTGGTATGTAAAGGTTTGGGCACCCCTGTTCAAAAATTACTGTTATCGTGAAAGCTAAGCAAGTGAACATTAAATGATCTCTAAAGGTTAAAGTTAAAAGATGCAAATTTCCTTTGATTTTAGGCAAAAAAAATTTACATTTTAAAATTTCAAAAAGGAAAAATGGGCCGATGCAGATGTATGGGCACCATGCATGGTTAGAATTTTGTACGGCCCTTTTGCAAGTATCACAGCTTATAAAGGCTTTTTGTATCCAGCCAGGAGTCTTCAGATTTGTTTGAGGGATTTTCATTCTTCTTCCTTAGAAAATTTTCCGTTCTTTTGGGGTTCCTGGGTCGTCTTGCATGCATGCTATTTTGGGTTTTAGCAAAGATTTTCAATGATGTTTCAGATCAGGGGACTGTGAGGGCCATTTTTAAACCTTTCAGCTTACGCCTTTTGAGGTCATCTATTTGGATTTGATGTGTGTTTGGATCATTATCCATTTGTAGTAGCCATTCTTTTTTCAAAAAAAATTCGCTTTTTTACAGATGGTATTATATTTGCAAGGGTGGCTGCAGGGGCCAAAAAAAATAACGCAACCCCCAAAACCGGGGGTGATGGTGAGGAAAGAGAGGTTGCACATACACCCCCTAGCAACACTTAGCAGCAGCACATGTGTAACAGGTAAGGGAAAGAGTGGTCAAACAAGCAGAGTAATAACAGTCAGAGAGAAGAAGTACCAAAGGTCACAGCAAGCAGAATCAGGAAAGCTAGAAGTCAGTGCCTAAGGGCCCGTGGTATCCAAAATGTGAGACATAAAGCTAGTCGGGGGACAAGCCAGAAAGTCAAAACCGTCGGGGAGCGCGGTTACAGGAACGGAAAAAAAAAAAAGAGAGGGTTTTTCAAAGATCAGGCGAGTGGTACGCTTTATGGGGAATTAAGGGGGCAGAAGGATACAAGGGTATATGGGTCAGTTGCCAGCCAGGAAGATGAATTTAAATGATGCTGGCCGCAGGCTGCAGAGGACTGAATAGCCCAGCCGCTCCAAGACGAGGAAGGGGATTAACCCAGCATGACCAGTCAGAGGAAAGACAGCGAAAACAAAACCCGGTGGATCAGCCCATATTTGCTCAAGAATTTTTTGAAATTTCACCCGTAAATTGTTCCAGTGCCATGGTATATCACAACCCAAACTTTATTGATCTCCCCCATACTTAATGGTTGATGAGATGTTCTATCCTGAAATTTGTGCCCTTTTTTCTTCACACATACTTTTTGATCATTGTGGCCTAGAAGTTCTACTTTAAATTTGTCAATCCCCCGGATTTGTTTCAAAATGCATAAGGCAAAGTTTACTTGTTCTTTTGCATAAATTATGACTTGAATGTTATCGTGAGGAGCAGGGAGGTTTTCTTGATGATTTTCCTGAAGGCCATATTTGTGTATGTGTTTCCCCTGAACAGTAGAACAATGTACAACTCCAAAATTGCTAAATCTTTCTAAAGGCTTTTTGCAGTCAAGGGGGCTTTATTCTTTAGCCTTCTCTGCTTTGTGGGCGCCACCATTTTCCATTTTCTGATTGCTAGGTAGATGTTTAGAAGAACCATGGCTGTGTTATTTGGCCACAGGGTTAGAGTAGGTGGTTTATATTAAAGCTGGGAAATTTGCATCACTGCCTTTCCTAACGGATAGTGAACAAGCCATACCCTAACGGCTAATTAAGGTCTGAACCTTGGTCAAAGGTATCTGGGGCACACAATCTACAAGTGTGCCCAAATATTTGCATTGGCCCATTTTCCTTTTTTGTAAGTTTTAAATGATAGAATGAGAAATATAATTTGCTTATTTGTTAACAATAACAGAAATTTTGACCAGGGTGCTCAAATTTTAAATTTCCCAGTATTTCTACAGACGACGTTTTTTTCTGATCTTTCTGGGGCATTTACAAGAGCGTCGGGCTGTTGAATTTTTTAAACCCAACTATTGTTAGGCTAGGGTCACCAAAGACCGTGTATTCTCTCATCGACGAATCAAGTCTGTGAAGGATGATACTGGGAGAGAATCACGCAGAATCCCACCACTGCCACCATGTGATGAAACCCACCTTTCCACCCCTCCTGACGTCATTTTAAAATACAGGGAAACACATGTATAGACTCTTCACTTGCATCAACGGTGACGCTCCCGCATCCTCTAGGGACAATTATGGTCAGCTTGGCACAGTTTTTACCCCCTACCTCCCGGGCCACACGGGTCCAGGGGGGCATGGGGAGGTGAGATAAGGTGACCCTCGATTTCCATGGATTGGCATCACACTCTCTCACAACCTTGACCCGGCTTTTTGAGGCCCATTTCACTAGCCCAGTGAACAGAGCTCGCCAGGCCAGTAGGATTGCCACCAGTTCCTTGTTAGATTAGCCCTGTCAATAATTGGATTATATTGGGCGAAAGC
The DNA here is from genome assembly GCA_033576555.1 of Oophaga sylvatica. Lineage (NCBI taxonomy): Eukaryota > Metazoa > Chordata > Amphibia > Anura > Dendrobatidae > Oophaga > Oophaga sylvatica. The sequence goes on along the minus strand of JARQOD010000009.1, from coordinate 115,014,848 downwards.
AGTCCCAGAGATGTGACTTTAAAACTGAAAAACATGGAGTGTGGATTCAGGGATCAAGATAAAGAGATTGCCCAAGGTTAAATTATTATTTAATCCTTTTAGGGGCCACTGACAATAATATATACACAATGGTTATTGTAACGGTATTGTCTGATTTGTTTTCCGCGTTACTTTGCGTTTTTTGCATTAACCCTTTTCTCCTTTCCCCTAACCAGTGGGATATGTTGTCTGTTCCTATATGGTGTGCTCAGTTCCGGCTCTGGGTACCGTACTTGCGTTTTATGGCTCGTGCTTTGCATGAGCCGCATTGTGCGGTTCCTGACTTGGTGAAAGCCGTCCGTTTTGCTTGAAAAAATCCTCGCAGTGGTGCATGACTTACTGCGTGGTTGGCGGCAGCCATTGTTGGGTTCCCTTGTGTTGTGCTGTTGGCTTGCATGGGGGGCGGCCCACCCTGTCCTTTTTTGTGGATTGGGGGTTGTTTCTAGAGTTAGCTCCGACCTTTCCTGTGAAGAGCTATATATAAATTCCCCAGCCCTAGTGGGGTTGCCGAGCTTCGCTTGAATCCAACTGAATCCCTGAACCTAGCCGTATGTGGTTGTGTGTTCAGCTCTGCTCTGAAGTTATAGCTCGGAGAGTGATTCCCTTTCCTGCTGTGTCTTGTTCCCTGATCTGGACAAACCCGGTACCTGAATGTTGAAAATTTTTGTCTTGTGTTTCCCCTATGCTGGGGGCTGATTAAACCCCGATCGCCGTTCTGGGGCTGTATAACCAGGCCTGTTTGCTGGTCTAATTACCTGAACCCTGATTTGGATGCATTCTGTACCTGACTTTTTTGAACTGTGTCCTCTGTGTTATGTTCCTGAAATCCTGCTGTGTCCCAGTACCTGTGCCAGTGACTGTGAATCCTTGCTTATAAACCTGAGTTTCTTGGAAGGAGGAGCCCGGTGGGGTGCTGAGTTTCTGTTACTCTGTGCTCAGCCTTGTGCAATCCCGGCCAGCTCCGTTGAGCCTGGCGGGGCTTGCACCAGACCGCTGGGGTTCCTTTTCAGGTCGCTGCCAGATGTCCGGTCCTATGCCTGATGACCATGGCCTGTGCCCGATGTCCGACGACCACTTCCAAAGATGTCCGGATCCTATCCTTCCTGCCTGATGTCGGATCCTGCCGATCATTGCCAGATGTCCGGAGCCTGCTGATCGGTCCCAGATGTCGGAGTCCGAGGCCTGTGTTCCAGTCCGTGTTCTGTGATTCAATCCATGTTCTGTCCGTGTTCCTGACTCCCTGAGACCAGTCCGTGTTCCTGTCTGTGTTCTGACTCTCTGAGATCCAATCCGTGTTCCTGTGCAGTCTAACTCTGTTTCAGCATCAGCTCCTGATTCCAGTTACTGTCTGTTACCTGTCGGCTTGCCTGTCTTGCCATCCGTCTGCATTTCTTCCAGAGGTTCGGACGCCCATCTGCAGAGATCCCGGCTCTTGCCTGCTCCCCTAGGAGCGATATCTGCCATCCGACTGCAGCTCCATCCGGAAGTTCGGACATCATCTGCAGAGATCCCGGCTCTTGCCTGCTCACCTGGGAGCGATCATCTGCCATCCGACTGCAGCCTACCTGGAGGCTCCACCATATCAGGTCGTATATACCTGCCTGTCTAGAGACTGCCTGGTCACTTACTGTGACAAACCTGCCTGTCCCAGAGACTGCCCTGGTCACTTGTCGTGACAACCTGCCTGTCCCAGAGACTGCCTGGGTCACTTGCCGTGACAACCTGCCTGTCCCAGAGACTACCCTGGCACTTTCCGTGACAACCTGCCTGTCCAGAGACTGCCTGGTCACTTGTCGTGACAACCTTCCTGTCCCAGAGACTGCCTGGTCACTTGCCGTGACAACCTGCCTGCCTGGTCACTTGCCGTGACAACCTGCCTGCCCTGGTCACTTGCTGTGACAACCTGCCTGCCCTGGTCACTTGCCGTGAACAACTGCCTGCCTGGTCACTTGCCGTGACAACCTGCCTGCCTGGTCACTTGCCGTGACAACCTGCCTGCCCTGGTCACTTGCCGTGACAACCTGCCTGTCCCAGAGATTGCCCTGGTCACTAGCCGTGACAACTGCCTGTCCAGAGACTGCCTTGGTCACTTGCCGTGACAACCTGCCTGTCTGCCGGTTCCTCCTTGGTCTACCCTGTGATGAGTCTGTCCTGGGTCGGTGTCTGATGTTCTCTGCTGAGCCATGTGCTACGCCTGAGGCCTGAGAGAGAGGCCGTCCTAGTATGCCCGTGCCAGATGACCCTGGACTTCATCAACCGTGATGACCCGCCATCGTCTGACGTTCGTCCTGGGCCGGTGTCTGATGTTCTCCTGCTGAGCCTGTGCTACGCCCGAGGCCTGAGAGTGAGGCCATACTAGTATGCCCGTGCCAGATGATCCTGGACTTCATCAACCGTGATGACCCGCATCGTCTGAAGTCTGTCTGAGGTCGGTGTCTGATGTTCTCCTGCTGAGCCTGTGCTACGCCTAAGGCCTGAGAGAGAGGCCGTCCAAGTATGCCCGTGCCAGATAACCCTGGACTGCATCTACCCGTGATGTCCTCAGCACTCGTCTATGATCCTGAGTCGTGTACCCTTCTCTGATGTGCGGAATCGGGAGCCCGGTCTTATGTTCTGTTTTATGTACTGTGTTTCTTTAAGTAAACTTTATGTTTCTTCTTACCTGAAGTTGTGCGGTGTTTGTCTAGTCCTGCAGGTCGCCACCTTGCCCACATGCTCAGCTGCCACGGATCCGGTCACTGCCCTTCCCTAGTCCGGGCAGGCCCGGGTCTCCCTCCGTGGTCCAGTGGGTCCCAATTCTCTTACCATTCTGGGACCCATGCCTCACGTCGTCGTGGACTGGCGGCGTGGGAGCATTGCTAGCTAGGCAAGCTATGCCATGTCCCGACGCCCCACAGCCGTGGGAAGCGCTACAGTAAGCTCTGGCCATGGACTCCGCTGAGCATGTGCGGTCTGCAGGGACTTTCTCCAAGCTCCACCTGATGTGTGAACTAGACTACTTGGTCCCCACAGGGTAAGTGGACTAGATGGCTCGATTCCCCGCTTGGTCAGCGGTTCGGACTTTTCGAGCTATTAACTCTGCTGCCATATTGTGAACTATGGGACTTACCGCCAAACCCAAGTGAATTTTTTTGGGGAATTTTTTTTTTACTTGGTCTTCAGAAGAGGGGGCTGAGGAGGGGGGATACTGTAACGCTGGTATTGTCTGTACTTTGTTTTCCAGCGTTACTTTGCATGTTTTTTGCATTAACCCTTTTGCTCCTTTCCCCCTAACCAGCTGGGATACTGTTGTCTGTTACCTATATGGATTGTGCTCAGTTCACGGCTCTGCTGCGTACCCGTACTTGCGTGAGTGGCTCCGCTGCTTTGCATGACCGCCCGCATGTGCGGTTCCTGACTTGCTGTGAAAGCCGTCCGTAGCTTGAAAAGTCCTCTGCAGTGGTGCATGACTTACTGCGTGGTTGGCGGCAGCCATTGTTGGGTTCCCTCTGTGTTGTGCTGTTGGCTCTGCATAGGGGGCGCGGCCACACCTGTCCTGCTTTTATGTGGATTGGGTGTTTACTAGAGTTACTGCTCCAGCCTATCGCTGTGAAGCAGCTCATATATAAAGTTCCCCAGCCCTAGTGGGCGTTGCCAGAGCTTCGCATTGAATCCACACTGAATCCCTGAACCTAGCCGTATGTGGTTGTGTGTTCAGCTCCTGCTCTGAAGTTGATCAGCTCTGGAGAGCTGATTCCCTGTTCCTGCTGTGTCTTGTTCCCTGATCCTGGATCAAACCCGGTACCTGAATGTCTGAATTGTGTCTTGTGTTTCCGCCTATGCTGGGGGCTGATTACCCAGATCGCCGTTCCTGGAGGCTGTATATCCAGGCCTGTTCCTGCTGTGTCTAATTACCTGAACCCCTGATCTTGGATCGCATCCTGTACCTGACTTTCTGAACTGTGTCCTCTGTGTTATGTTCCTGAAATCCTGCTGTGTCCAGAACCCTGTGCCAGTGACTGTGAATCCTTGCTATATAACCTGAGTTCATCTTGGAAGGAGGAGTCCGGTGTGTGCTGAGTTTCTGTTACTCTGTGCTCAGCCTCTGTGCAATCCCCGGCCAGCTCCCGTTGAGCCTGGCGGGGCTTGCACCAGACCGCTGGGGTTCCTTTTCAGGTCGCTGCCAGATGTCCGGATCCTATGCCTGATGACCATGGCCTGATGTCCGATGTCCGACGACCACTTCCAGATGTCCGGATCCTATCCTTCCTGCCTGATGTCCGGATCCTGCCGATCATTGCCAGATGTCCGGAGCCTGCTGATCGGTGCCAGATGTCCGGAGTCCGAGGCCTGTGTTCCAGTCCGTGTTCCTGTGATTCAATCCATGTTCCTGTCCGTGTTCCTGACTCCCTGAGACCCAGTCCGTGTTCCTGTCTGTGTTCCTGACTCTCTGAGATCCAATCCGTGTTCCTGTGCAGTCTAACTCTGTTTCAGCCATCAGCTCCTGATTCCAGTTACCTGTCTGTTACCTGTCGGCTTGCCTGTCTGCCATCCGTCTGCAGTTCCTTCCAGAGGTTCGGACGTCATCTGCAGAGATCCCGGCTCTTGCCTGCTCACCTAGGAGCGATCATCTGCCATCCGACTGCAGCTCCATCCGGAAGTTCGGACATCATCTGCAGAGATCCCCGGCTCTTGCCTGCTCACCTGGGAGCGATCATCTGCCATCCGACTGCAGCCTACCTGGAGGCTCCACCATATCAGGTCGTATATACCTGCCTGTCTAGAGACTGCCTGGTCACTTACTGTGACAACCTGCCTGTCCAGAGACTGCCCTGGTCACTTGTCGTGACAACCTGCCTGTCCCAGAGACTGCCTGGTCACTTGCCGTGACAACCTGCCTGTCCCAGAGACTACCCTGGTCACTTTCCGTGACAACCTGCCTGTCCCAGAGACTGCCTGGTCACTTGTCGTGACAACCTTCCTGTCCCAGAGACTGCCTGGTCACTTGCCGTGACAACCTGCCTGCCTGGTCACTTGCCGTGACAACCTGCCTGCCCTGGTCACTTGCTGTGACAACCTGCCTGCCCTGGTCACTTGCCGTGACAACCTGCCTGCCTGGTCACTTGCCGTGACAACCTGCCTGCTGGTCACTTGCCGTGACAACCTGCCTGCCCTGGTCACTTGCCGTGACAACCTGCCTGTCCCAGAGATTGCCCTGGTCACTAGCCGTGACAACCTGCCTGTCCCAGAGACTGCCTTGGTCACTTGCCGTGACAACCTGCCTGTCCTGCCGGTTCCTCTTGGTCTACCCTGTGATGACGTCTGTCCTGGGTCGGTGTCTGATGTTCTCCTGCTGAGCCTGTGCTACGCCTGAGGCCTGAGAGAGAGGCCGTCCTAGTATGCCCGTGCCAGATGACCCTGGACTTCATCAACCCGTGATGACCCCGCCATCGTCTGACGTTCGTCCTGGGCCGGTGTCTGATGTTCTCCTGCTGAGCCTGTGCTACGCCCGAGGCCTGAGAGTGAGGCCATACTAGTATGCCCGTGCCAGATGATCCTGGACTTCATCAACCCGTGATGACCCCGCCCTCGTCTGAAGTCTGTCTGAGGTCGGTGTCTGATGTTCTCCTGCTGAGCCTGTGCTACGCCTAAGGCCTGAGAGAGAGGCCGTCCAAGTATGCCCGTGCCAGATAACCTGGACTGCATCTACCCCTGATGTCCTCCAGCACTCGTCTATGATCCTGAGTCGTGTACCCTTCTCTGATGTGCGGAATCGGGAGCCCGGTCTTATGTTCTGTTTTATGTACTGTGTTTCTTTAAGTAAACTTTATGTTTCTTCTTACCTGAAGTTGTGCGGTGTTGTCTAGTCCTGCAGGTCGCCACCTTGCCCACATGCTCAGCTGCCACGGATCCCGGTCGCTGCCTTCCCTAGTCCGGGCAGGCCCGGGTCTCCCTCCGTGGTCCAGTGGGTCCACATTCTCTTACCATCTGGGACCCATGCCTCACGTCGTCGTGGACTGGCGGCGTGGGAGCATTGGCTAGCTAGGCAAGCTATGCCATGTCCCGACGCCCCACAGCCGTGGGAAGCGCTACAGTTATACATATACAATGGTCAGATATGCAAATACAGGTGGTAGTACAAAAGTATAAGCAGATGATACAAAAGTCAGTTACTGGCTTGATGTTCGGCCGTTAGCTGCTGGCAACCACATGGGAAGTGTGGGGGCCAGCTATTGCTACTTCTTCCAACACGATGCATGGCGTGACCTCCCTTGGCAGAGAACGAAAGCCTACATTGTCGCACGTGCACTTAACCCCTTGGACAGTCACTCCTTTTCCTGCCCAGGATGGTCCTAGTCTCCCTCCCACTTGCTTTGGCAGCTGAAACTCCAAAACCTTTGATGGATCATAACTTCTCTATGGAAGGTCATAGGGAGGCGGTTTTGGTGCCATCGGATCCGGCCGGGCCCTCGTTACACTCGGAAACCAAGCACAGCTTCTCTATCAGGCTTCTAATAGCTGTTTTATGTTTCACCTTACCCCTGACTGCTAGAATGGGTCAAGATTCCGGCGGGCATTTGGCCAGTTCTCGAGATCTCGAAAATGTAACCAGTATACATCTAGGACTTACGATAAGTCCATAACTTCATAACTCCTAATGAAATTAAGGCTCCCGTCTGGCTGGGGGAATTCTTTATCAGTTAATTAGCTTTAGGCCGGTGTCACACTTGCATGTGTGATGCGAGCAACTCGCACGAGTCTCTCTCATCAGACCAGGCACTGCCGCCGGCACTCAGACCGGAGTGTGCGGCTGCATAGAAATACATGTAGCAGCACGCTATGGTTTGAGTGCCGGCGGCAGTGCCGGGTGTTGATGCGAAAGACTCGTGCAAGTTTCTCGCATAACACACGCAAGTGTGACACCAGCCTAAAGGGCCCGTCTCACATAGCGATATCGCTACCGAGATCGGTGCTGAGTCACTAGTTTTGTGACGCAGCAGCGAGCTCACCAGCGATATCGCTGTGTGTGACATTCAGCGACGATCAGCCCCCTGCCGGGTATCGCTGATCGTCGCTGAAATGTCAGGACCTTTTTTTGATCGCTGGTTTCACGCTGACAGGCACGCATCGCTGCGTGTGACAGGCGGGAGACCAGCGATCCGCTGGTAACCAAGGTACACAGCGGGTTTCCAGGCGCGGGGCTGTGCCTAGAAACCCGCTGTGTACCTTGGATACCAGCACCCTGATGCAGGGAGCTGGTATCCAAGGTACACAGCGAGTTTCCAGGCACCGCGCAGCGCTTGGAAACCCGCTGTGTACCTTGGATACCAGCTCCTGCATCAGGGCGCTGGTATCCAATGTACACTGCGGGTAACTAAGCGATGTTACCGCAGTGTCGCTGTCCCAGATCGCTGCCTGTTTGACAGCTCAGCAGCGATCATGTAGCGATACACCAGCGATCCTGACAAGTGCATATCGTTGTCGGGATCGCTGGTGTATCGTTATGTGAGACCCAGCCTTTACACTCTCAATAGGGATGACCCAGCTATCTGCTGGAGGCGTGAATTTAGCTTGGTCTCCTACTGACAATGATTTCCTGTCTCAGCTTCACACTTTGTAAGAGGACTATAATCTTGAACCAGATAAGATAGTTGATGACAAGAAATTATGGCTTCCATATTTTTCACAGGGTCGATTATGCAAATCACACTCTGCTCAGAGTTTGATCAGAGCTTGATCACAAGGTGATTTGATTCTCTCTTTCGGATGAGGAGATATGGAGAAGAAAAAATGTCTCCATCTTCTCCATTCTGTCAGACCATAGAAATCGGACTGCACACAGATGTCATCTTGATACAGTCCAATGTTCCCCACGCACTCATTGACTTGCATGGCTGAGTGCAATCCCAATAGCAAATCAAACTCGGGCATGCCCCAATGTTTTTTTTAATGAGGTTGGTCCAAGGAAAAAATAAGACATGTGCATGACCCCATAGAATAACATTGGTCTGAAAAGACGGCCATGTGCACGAGCACTTTTACAAAGTAAAATTGGGGTGAAGGAGAGTTTTGCAATATATTTAAGAAAATTCCATTTTCCCCCCTTATTTAGGTAAACAGAAAGCTTGATAGTAGTACATACGGTACTGAAATAGTGCTGCTAACTGATGGGGAAGACGCTAACATCGTCTCTTGCAATGACGAAGTTAAAGCCAGTGGTGCGATCATTCATACCATCGCTCTGGGCACCAGTGCAGATAAAGGGCTGGAAGGGTTGGCTGATATCACAGGTAAGTTATATTGCATTATATAATGTTTTGTCCTGATGGTCAGATAGTATTGATTTGCATCCAAAGCATTTTTTTTTTTAGCGATTAAGTTATATTGTCGTGCAGTTGATGACTACTAAAAACTTCTGATAGACATTGTCACGTTATTTGCATCGTAATTCCACATGCAAACTTCCTCTTTCATTTGAAATGGGTGATATCTGAAAATTCTGAGACAGACGAGGAAAGTTACGGTGTGAATATTTATAGAAAGTGATAAAATATCTATTCTTTTATTTATGTAAGTTACCGTATACACTCATGTATAAGCCGACCCGTGTATAAACTGACCCCCCTAATTTTGCCACAAAAAACTGGGAAAACTTATTGACTCGCGTATAAGCCTAGGGTGAAAAATGATTATGCCCCCATATGATGCTCCACAGATTATGCCCCCATATGCTGCACAGATTATGCCCCCATATGCTCCAGATTATGCCCCCCATATGCTCCAGATTATGCCCAATATGCTTCAGAGATTATGCCCCCATATGCTCCAGATTATGCCCAATATGCTTGAGATTATGCCCCCATATGCTCCAGATTATGCCCCCATATATTCCACAGATTATGCCCCCATATGCTCCAGATTATAACCCCATATGTTCCACAGATTATGCCCCATATGCTCCCATATGCTACAGATTATGCCCCCATATGTTCCACAGATTATGCCCCCATATGCTCCAGATTATGTCCCTGTTATGTTACGGTAGCTGAGGAGTGCAGGTAAAAAAGGAAATACACCAGAGCAGTTGGAATCTATGGGATTGCAGTACCTGACTAACCACCACAACTAGAGGCAGCCGTGGAGCGTTCCTACGATGGTCCTAGACGCCTCGTCACAGCCTGAGAAACTAACTACACCTAAAGATAGAAATAGGAAAGCTATCTGCCCGGAGCAGAACCCCAAAGATAATAGAAAGCCCCCAAACATGTAATGGCGGTTAGACAAGAGGAAATACTGACACAGAAAGAAAATAGTATGAGCAAACGCTGGGGCCCAAACTATCTAAATAGAAAAGGACAGGAAGGGTACTTACTGCAATCCCAGAAAACCCTGAAAAACACCAACTCTACTAATTTCAAAATCACCTGAGATCACACGACCTCTACCACCTAAATTAGTTCTCTGGTGTAACAAAAACAGCAGCCACTGAAAAAACTGGAAAAAGCAAAACTACAAAACACAGTGGCTGAACTAAACTGAGAGGGCAAAAGCCCCCGGAGGGGACCCAGAAGGCCCCCACAGAAGTGCAGGACAAAATGCAAAAATATAGCAAAAACACAAAATAAGAAATTGTCTTATCTGATAGCAGGAGATGCAGACACGACACAGCAGGCTACAAGGGAAACTGGAAAGAAGGATTCAGACCAGAACAATTGATCACCGGCAACCCTGATGGGAAAATGATTCCCTTAAATAAGACCAATCAGTAACACCTGATTCCCAATCCTCACTAGTACCGCTTGTAACCACCAGAGGGAGCCTCCGCTCAGAACTCATCTCAAACCCATTCACAACAGTACCCCCCCCCTTGAGGAGGGGTCACCGAACCCTCATTTGAGCAACCAGGTCGGTCAGGATGAGTTCTATGATACGCACGGATAAGTCTCCTAGCATGGATGTCCGAAGCAAACACCCAAGAATTATCTTCCTGACCATAACCTCTCCATTTAACCAAATACTGGAGTCTTCGTCTAGAAAAACGAGAATCCAATATTTTCTCAACCACATACTCCAGATTGCCCTCAACCAAAACAGGGTCAGGAGGCACAGCAGCAGGAACCACTGGCTCAACAAACCTCTTCAACAAGGACTTGTGGAACACGTTATGGATCTTAAATGTCCCTGGAAGAAGCAAACGAAAAGAAACAGGATTAATAATCTCCATGATCTTATAAGGTCCAATGAACCTAGGCTTAAATTTAGGAGATGCTACTCTCATAGGAATATTCTTTGAGGACAACCAGACCAAGTCCCCCACTTTAAACCGAGGACCATCAGTCCTATGCCGGTTAGCAAACCGCTGGGCCTTCTCCTGAGAGAGGGACAACCTCTCCACTACCTGGTCCCAAATCTGCTGCATACGCTCAACAACAGAGTCAACACCTGGACAGACAGAAGCCTCCGTCTGTCCTGAAGAAAATCGAGGGTGAAACCCAGAATTACAGAAAAACGGAGACATCAAAGTGGCAGAGCTAGCCCTATTATTAAGAGCAAACTCAGCCAAAGGCAAAAAAGAGACCCAGTCATCCTGATCAGCAGACACAAAGCATCTTAGATAAGTCTCCAATGTCTGGTTTGTTCTCTCAGTTTGACCATTGGTCTGAGGATGAAATGCCGAGGAGAAAGACAATTGAACACCCAGTTTAGAACAAAAAGTCCTCCAAAATCTGGAAACAAACTGGACTCCTCTGTCAGACACAATGTTCTCAGGAATGCCGTGTAAACGAACCACGTGCTGAAGGAACAACGGCACCAATTCAGAGGAGGAAGGCAACTTAGGTAATGGCACAAGATGTATCATTTTGGAAAACCTATCACAAATTACCCAGATGGTGGTCATTCTCTGAGAAACAGGAAGATCGGAAATGAAATCCATAGAGATATGGGTCCATGGTCTCTTGGGCACAGGCAATGGCATCAACAAACCACTAGAGCGAGAGCAAGGCTTGGAGCGAGAGCAAGTCCCGCAGGACTGCACAAATTCCCTGACATCGCGAGACAAGGTAGGCCACCAAAAGGACCGACTAACCAAGTCTCTGGTACCAAAAATTCCGGGATGCCCAGCCAATGCGGAACAATGAATCTCAGACATCACACTCTTTTTCCATTGGTCCGGGACAAACAATTTTCCAACAGGGCAGCGCTCGGGCCTATCCTCCTGACACCCCTCCAGAGCAAGTCTCAAATTGGGCGAGATGGCGGAAAGAACTACACCCTCCTTCAAAATAACAGAGGGATCAGATAGCTCAGGAGAGTCCGCAAGGAAACTCCTCGAGAGGGCATCCGCCTTAACATTCTTAGTGCCAGGAAGAAAGGAAACCACAAAATTAAAACGTGTGAAAAACAAGGCCCACCTGGCCTGTCTAGGATTGAGTCGCTTGGCAGATTCCAGATAGACCAGATTCTTATGGTCCGTAAGGACCACCACCTGATGTTTGGCTCCCTCCAGCCAATGTCTCCACTCTTCAAAAGCCCACTTCATGGCCAATAACTCCCGATTACCCACGTCATAATTACGTTCAGTAGGAGAAAATTTTCGAGAGAAAAAGGCACAAGGGTTACTTTTAGAGGTCTCTGGATCTTTTTGGGACAAAACGGCACCTGCCCCAATTTCAGAGGCATCAACCTCCACCTGAAATGGCAGAGAAACATCAGGCTGCCGTAGAACAGGAGCAGAAGTGAATCTCTGCTTAAGTTCCTGAAACGCAGAGACTGCCTCGGGAGGCCAATTCACCACATCAGAACCCTTTCTGGTCAAATCAGTTAATGGTTTAACAATAACAGAGAAATTACCAATAAATTTACGATAAAAATTAGCAAAACCCAAAAATCTCTGAAGAGCCTTTAATGAAGTAGGTTGGACCCAATCACAGATGGCCTGAACCTTGACCGGGTCCATTTCAATAACAGATGGGGACAAAATGAATCCCAGAAATGAGATCTTCTGTACGCCAAAAAGACACTTTGATCCCTTCACATACAGAGCATTCTCTCTCAAAATCTGGAATACAGTTCGAACATGTTTCACATGAGAGTCCCAGTCATTAGAAAAAATCAAGATATCATCCAAATAAACAATCAGAAACTTGTCCACAAAATCCCTGAAAATGTCATTCATGAAGGACTGGAAGACGGAAGGAGCATTAGTGAGCCCAAAGGGCATCACAAGGTACTCAAAATGCCCTTCAGGGGTGTTAAATGCCGTCTTCCATTCATCCCCGTGCTTAATGCGAATAAGGTTATACGCCCCCCTGAGGTCAAGCTTGGTAAACCAAGTAGCGTTTTTCACCCTGGAAAACAGGTCAGAAATCAAGGGTAACGGGTATTGATATTTCACAGTAATATTGTTCAAGAGACGATAATCAATACACGGCCTTAATGAACCATCTTTTTTGGCCACAAAGAAAAAACCGGCACCTAAGGGTGAAGAGGATGGTCTGATATGACCCTTCTCCAATGATTCCTTGATATAAGACCGCATAGCGTCATGTTCAGGTACAGACAAGTTAAAAAGGCGACCCTTAGGGAATTTACTACCTGGCACTAATTCAATAGCGCAGTCATAGCTCCTATGGGGAGGTAAAGATGCAGATTTACTTTCGCTAAACACATCAGAAAAATCAAACAAAAAGTCAGGAACATCCTCAGCCTGGGGGGAGGCAGAAAAAACAGGAGTGTTGGTATTAACACATTGGCAGCCCCAACTGGTTACAGACACAGATTTCCAATCCAAAACAGGATTATGAGACTGTAACCAAGGGAAACCCAGCACGATAATGTCATGCAGATTATATAGAACCAAAAATTTGCAGCACTCCTGGTGATCAGGTTCAACCCTCATTATCACCTGAGTAGAAAACTGGGGTTTATTCTCAGCCAAAGGGGTAGAATCGATCTTCAGTAGGGGAATAGACTTCTGTAGGGGTATCAAGGGAAATCCACAACGTTTAGCAAAATCATAATCCATCAGGTTAATAGCTGCTCCAGAATCAACGAAAGCCTGAGCAGAAAATGAGGACAGAGAGCATATCAGAGTGACAGTTAATAAAAACTTAGTCTGAACACTACCCAAGACAACTGAGCGTGCAAAACGTCTTCCCCGCTTAGGGCAGACTGAAATAGCATGAGAGGCATCACCACAGTAGAAACATAACCCATTGCGCTTTCGAAACTCATGACGCTGTGCCCCAGACACCACTCCATCACACTGCATGGGCTCAGCAGCTGGCTCACAAGGCAACACCACTCCACGCATACTTCTCCGCTCACGCAAACGTCTGTCAATTTGAATCGCTAATGACATAGAATCATTGAGACCAGAGGGACAGGGAATCCCACCATAACATCCTTTACATTATCCGACAGACCCTTCCGGAAAAGGGCCGCCAAAGCGTCGTCATTCCATTTGGTCAGGACTGCCCACCTACGGAATCTCTGACAGTATAACTCAGCGTCATAAGGCCCCTGATTTAATGCCAACAAGGCTTTTTCAGCTTGATCAGTGACATTAGGCTCATCGTACAATAACCCCAAAGCCTGAAAAAATGCATCAACATCACTCAAAACAGGATCCCCAGGTGTCAGGGAAAAAGCCCAATCCTGAGGATCGCCGCGCAGGAGAGAGATGACAATTTGAACCTGCTGCGCTGCGTTTCCTGAGGACTTAGATTTTAAGGCAAGAAACAATTTACAATTATTTTTGAAATTCTGAAACTTAGCTCGATCCCCTAAAAACAAATCTGGCATGGGATCCTAGGTTCCACAACAGGCAACCTAGCAAGATATGCAGCAATACTCCGAACCTCAGTGGCAAGCTGATCCACACGGCCAGACAACTGTGCAAACTCCATTGGGAGAAAAGATCCTCCCCAGCACCCAGAGATACAGAGGAAAAAAAAAAAAATGCAACAAACAGAAAAATATCTCTGACAACTTTTCTTCCTTCAAAATATTTTTTTCCCTTCTGTGAGTACCATACAATTTTTATGGCCGGTGATACTGTTATGTTACGGTAGCTGAGGAGTGCAGGTAAAAAAGGAAATACACCAGAGCAGTTGGAATCTATGGGATTGCAGTACCCTGACTAACCACCACAACTAGAGGCAGCCGTGGAGCGTTCCTACGATGGTCCTAGACGCCTCGTCACAGCCTGAGAAACTAACTACACCTAAAGATAGAAATAGGAAAGCTATCTGCCCCGGAGCAGAACCCCAAAGATAATAGAAAGCCCCCAAACATGTAATGGCGGTTAGACAAGAGGAAATACTGACACAGAAAGAAAATAGTATGAGCAAACGCTGGGGCCCAAACTATCTAAATAGAAAAGGACAGGAAGGGTACTTACTGCAATCCCAGAAAACCCTGAAAAACACCAACTCTACTAATTTCAAAATCACCTGAGATCACACGACCTCTACCACCTAAATTAGTTCTCTGGTGTAACAAAAACAGCAGCCACTGAAAAAACTGGAAAAAGCAAAACTACAAAACACAGTGGCTGAACTAAACTGAGAGGGCAAAAGCCCCCGGAGGGGACCCAGAAGGCCCCCACAGAAGTGCAGGACAAAATGCAAAAATATAGCAAAAACACAAAATAAGAAATTGTCTTATCTGATAGCAGGAGATGCAGACACGACACAGCAGGCTACAAGGGAAACTGGAAAGAAGGATTCAGACCAGAACAATTGATCACCGGCAACCCTGATGGGAAAATGATTCCCTTAAATAAGACCAATCAGTAACACCTGATTCCCAATCCTCACTAGTACCGCTTGTAACCACCAGAGGGAGCCTCCGCTCAGAACTCATCTCAAACCCATTCACAACAGTCCCCATATGTTCCACAGATTATGCCCCCATATGCTCCATATTATGCCCCCATATGTTCCACAGATTATGTCCTCATATGCTCCAGATTATGCCCCATATGTTCCAGATTATGCCCCATATGTTCCACAGCTTATGCCCCCATATGCTCCATATTATGCCCCCATATGCTCCAGATTATGCCCCCATATGTTCCACAGCTTATGCCCCCATATGCTCCATATTATGCCCCCATATGTTCCACAGCTTATGCCCCCATATGCTCCATATTATGCCCCCATATGTTCCACAGCTTATGCCCCCATATGCTCCAGATTATGCCCCCATATGTTCCACAGATTATGCCCCCATATGCTGCACAATTATGCCCCATATGCTGCTGCAAAAAAAAAAAAAAATGACATACTCACCTCTCGTCGCTGGGGGCCAGGTGCCGGTGTCCTGAGCAGGCGGTGACACCGGCGCGCTATGGGGGACAGGTGCCGGTGTCACCGCTCGCTCAGGACCCCAGCACCTGAGATATTTACCTGTCCTCTCTGCACCGCTGCGTGCTGCGTCCTCGTCAGACTCCTCTGGTTGTGAATGATCTGGTAGGGGGCGCGGCGCTCACTAACGACGTCATTGCGCCCTCTGCCTGATCATTCACAGCCAGAGGAGTCAGACGAGGACGCAGCATGCAGCGGTGGAACGGGACAGGTAAATATCGCTGTACTCACCCCTCCGCCGGCACTGTCTCTGCAGCCTCTCCTCTTCTCCCGGCGCTCTCTGCAGCGTTTCCTTCCTACAGCGGTCACATGGTACCGCTCATTAAAGTCATGAATATGTGCATATTCATGACTTTAATGAGCGGTACCATGTGACCGCTGCAGGAAGGAGCCGGAGATCGTCGGAGAGTAGGGGGGCTGCAGAGACCGCGCCGACCCCCGTATATGACCCGCGTATAAGCCGAGAGGGGGACTTTCAGCCCTAAAAAATGGGCTGAAAATCTCGGCTTATACACGAGTATATACGGTAAATTTAATTGAAAATTCTTGAATGGGAAATTTGACATTTTCTGAATGGAAAACGTGTATTTTTTGGTAACACATTTTTCATTTTAAAGCATGAATGAATCAGCTCCTAGGTTTTATCCAAATAAAGTACATTTTATACAGTTTTGTAAATTCCTGCAAAAAAAAAAAAAAAAACACATTTGGGCATATCATATTAATCAAGCTTAATGTGCCACACTGTCTTTAATGAATTGTACCATATTTATAGTGTGTGTCACAGGGTTACTGCGACAGTGTGGAGCCAAGAAAACCACAGCGTTGATTTCTCCTACTTCAGCGCTGAGAAGAAGCACTTCTCCTTCATTTTAAATGTGTTTATTTTTTCTGGCAGGACAGGGGTTAATCAGCCATGTTAGGAATCCCTGTGTTCACAACTGAGCTCAGTTAGCCAATCCCTTCCCCTTTATATTCTGGGCTCTGTTAGTAATCCTTTTCAGAACTAGCATTTGCTGCATAGCTAACAAAGGGAGAGGAGTACATATGAGAAGGAGAGTTGAAGGAGTTATTAGTGACTGTTGCTTGGTTTGTATGCGTGGTAATTCCTTATCCTTCTCTATTTTGGTTTATTCCCCTACCTTCACACCCCGGTGCATTCCTCTGTTACATGTGAGTGAATATTTTGTATGCCTGGAGTTTTCTGTTAACCCTTGTTTGTGTATCCTTGTTTGTCAGGTTGGTCTACTATGGTGCACAGTAGCACCCCCTCTTCCTTGAGTGGGGGGAGAAAGAGGGAGAAAACAGATTGAGGGCTAAGTCAGGAGATAAGGCAAAGGTGGAAGCCTGCCATCTTCACCATCTGGAGTATCATGGGGAGCAGGGCAACTTATGGCGCCCTCTAGTGTTAGGGACAGGGAAGGATACCATGGTCCCGGGTCACCAGACAGCTGTGTCATGACAGTGTGTTTTAGACAAGAGGTTGTTGGCTCATTGGAATGGGGTGTGGCTTATCTGAAAGTGGGTGTGGCCAAAAATGTGACAAAAAAGGCATCACAATTGTGGTGCACAAAGTAAGCCAAATAATAAAAATTGTAAAATAAGACTAGACAGTCTTAAAATTCTGCAGATTTACCAAACATCATGAACCACTGAGATACATCTGGCTGTTATACAGTTTTGATAAATATTGATGCAATATGACAGCACTTTGTGCAAGTTTTCAAACTTTCCAGAATTTTCATCCGGGAAGTAAGAAAAATGTTTCTATATAGCCAACCCCTTCCAAACCTCATCTGCGATCTGCACTAGACCCTATGAAGTGCATTTGGGTGCTGCTGACATCTCCCCAAACCTGCTTCCCATGATGTTCTGGAAGTGCCTGAAAATTAGCTAACTCCTTGGAGAATTGTAAACATTTTAAGGAAAATTTAAATTCATGACAGCATTAGTTATTAACATCATCGTGACAGAATATGGTGGCAAAATAGCTGGCGGCACATGTGATTATACAAGCTTTATGTATTAGAAACTTGTATAGGTAAATTGGATTCTTCCTGTTTCTTTATTTTAGGATGTTGGTGCTTTTTATGTATTTTTAATAATATGATGCCTAATGAAATAAATATAATCTGCCTACAGGGGGCTTAAAACTTTACGCATCCGATAACGTGGACGCAAATGGTTTGATAGACTCCTTCAGTGGAATAAAATCTGGAAGTGGAGATGTTATACAGCAATCCGTTCAGGTATGCAAAAAGTCTGGCTTATATAAGTCTCAATAATGCAAACTTGTCACAATGACAATGGAGGCCAATGTGCAAGCCGTGTGTATGGCTATGTTCACACAGAGATTTTTGAGGAGTTTTTATGGAGTGGATCCTCCTCAAAAACTGCTTGAAGTTTCCTTCCTGTGAAGTGTTTGGAGTGGTGTTGTTGTAGTAGTGTTCTGTGGTTTGCTGTAGAACGTGTGTGTTTATTGCCTGGTCCCTGTTCCCATTTAGTTTATTCCTCCCTGTCCCCATGTTCCTCCCTATTGTTGGTTAGTGCCTTTGTATGATAGAGGTTTTCTATTATTGCTGTTTTATCATTGTCTTGATTACAGTACATTTCTGTCCCATTCCTCATGGAGTGGGGGAGGGGACAGACCAGGGTTTAAAGGGAATCTGTCACCCCTTTTTTTCCCTATGAGATACGGCCACCGCCATCAGGGGCTTATATACAGCATTCTGGGTTAGTATAATATAACTAGTTTTTCTTCACTTTCAGGTGACATCGGGGGCTTATCTACAGCATAACAGAATGCTGCAGATAAGCCCCTGATGGCGGTGGCCGCATCTCATAGGGCAAAAATGGGGTGACAGATTCCCTTTAACAGAAGCATAGTAAGGACAGAGACTCAGGCCTCTCTACCTTCAAGAGTACCCATGGGACAGGGATAGCTAGGGTTAAAGGGACAGTTTGAAGCCCCCCCTTCCTTACCGAAGACCGTCACAGCGTGACACCACGTTAACTGAGTTTCCTCACAATTTAATATTTTTTTTTCTTTACTTAACAGATAGAAAGTACTGCAACAACAATCCAACCAACCAAATGTCTGACGGGCAAAGTGACCATCGATAATACTGTGGGAAATGACACTTTCTTTTTAGTAACATGGATCAGTTTCATACCATCTATTGACATCAAGGATCCAAAAGGGAAAGAATATAAGAACGACCAATTTGCCAGTGATTCTGTCTCAAAATCAGCTCGTCTCACGATCCCAGGCACAGCAGAGGTAACAGCACAATACTCCTCTCCTACATCTGCTTGTACATGAATGTGATTCATCTTGTCCACAGATCTTCCTGTCCTTCAGTATATAAGACTGTATATTAACCATGACAACTATCACAACTACACAAAAAAAGCATAAAAGGAACTATGTCATACAAAAAAGCATTATATGACACCTTATAAATAATATAAATGGCCCAAAACCTGATACTGCCCTATTAAGAGCTTCTGATGTTTCCTGTTGTGATTTTTCTTTTTGGAACATTTTAGTCCTCTATTTAGGTATTGATGACATATACTTGGCTACATCTGCTTCCCCCACTGATCAGCCATTTACAACTCCAGCCCAATGTGAGCAATGTACGGCATCAGAACACACAGCTCCGTACATGATGTAGTGGCTATTCTCGGTACTGCAGTCAATCTCCTATCAGAGTGAATAGGAGCTGAGCAGTAATACCTGAGAATGGCCACTATATACAATGTAAGGAGCTGTGCTGTTCCTCCACCGTATACGCTTTACATCTAGCTGATGCAAATTCTGGAAACAGCTGATCGGTAGGGGCGCTGGCTGTCTGACCTTCACAGATCTGATCTTGATATTTTACACAATATTTTTTTTACTCTTCCCTGTTTAACTCCATCTAACTTTCTAAGGAGTAAAAATGTGCAGATTTTAGTGCAAATATGGCATTAAATTCCCTACAATGTTTTTCCCATAATGTACATGACAGTGCCCAATATCAACTTATGTTAAATGGTCACTGTCATTTTAACAAATTGTGCAAAATTCTGTAGTACTGTTGAAAATATTGTATTGTATCTTATCTGAAAAATGTGCTTCTTTCTCCAACTATGAGACACTTCTCTCCCTGCTTCCTGAACTAATCATCCACTTAAAAAAAAAAAAAACAGGTCAAAACTCTCTTGGTCAAAGCAAGGGTTACCAGCCCAGTGAGGTATCAGGTTACACCTCCTATTATACTCACTATAGAGGGGAGAGTAAATGACTAGCACAGTGAGGTATCAGGTTACACCTTCTATTATACTCACTATAGAGGGGAGAGTAAATGACTAGCACAGTGAGGTATCAGGTTACATCTTCTATTATACTAACTATAGAGGGGAGAGTAAATGACTAGCACAGTGAGGTATCAGGTTACACCTCCTATTATACTCACTATAGAGGGGAGAGTAAATGACTAGCACAGTGAGGTATCAGGTTACATCTTCTATTATACTCACTATAGAGGGAGAGTAAATGACTAGCACAGTGAGGTATCAGGTTACACCTCCTATTATACTCACTATAGAGGGGAGAGTAAATGACTTGCACAGTGAGAGACCAGGCAGAAACAGGCAGATTAAGTTGCAGTTCAAACAACTGTTTACCTTACTCCAGAGCTGGACTCACAGCCACACCGCTTAGTACTACTATAAAATTGGTGAAAATAAATGCTATAACTCACATAAAGGTCAAAAATAGTGTTATTTCTTAAAAAAAGGGTTTTAAAATCTATCTACCTATTTATCTTTATCTGTTTATCTATTGTCAAAATGTGTAAGGTTTCCCTTGTACTTTGCTAAAAATCAATCAAACTGTATATATTTCATTTTAGAAAGGAGATTGGGAATACAATCTATGTAACAGTCATACAGCGGAACAAGTTCTTGGTTTGACCGTAAATTCCAGAGCAGCCGATTCTAATGTTCCCCAATCATCGCTGAAACGTACATGAATGCTGACACAAGCAGTTACCCTTCTCCAATGATTGTGTATGCGACGGTCACCCAGGGACTAGCTCCAGTCCTACATGCAAAAGTTACTGCATATATTGAACCCGCAGAACGGAAACGTGATTACGCTGCCACTTTTGGACAATGGTGCAGGTTAGTTCTCGTGAGACAGTGCTATTACATGATCATGCATGTGGTATTGGCTAAGAAAATCATATCAATAAGGTAAATGACTTCTACATTATCCTTATACAGGTGCTTCTCATACAAATAGAATATCATCAAAAAGTTAATTTATTTCAGTTCTTCAATGCAAAATGTGAAACTTATATATTACATAGAGTCATTACACACAGAGTGATCTATTTCATGTGTTTATTTCTGTTAATGTTGATGATTATGGCTTACAGCCAATGAAAACCCAAAAGTCATTATCTTTGTAAATTGGAATAATTAGCAAAAAACACCTGCAAAGGCTTGTGAGAAGCACCTGTACATACAGTAGTATTTCATAGTCATGCAGGTCCGGACATCAGATCCAATCCGTAATCAGAAACCCTCTATTGTGTATAGTATATCTGCACATTTTGATATCATTCAGTCGCTCAACAATTTGTTTCAGGGAACTTTGCTGTTGCCGGGGAAAGTAAAACCTATTGCATTCTGAAAGTTCTAAAGAACAGTCTGTGTGCGCCTCCTGCTGGTAATTAGTAATACTGCAGTCTTTATTCCTAAAGGGAACCTGTTGTGTCATAAATTGCTGCTAACCTGCAGGTATAGAGTTAATCTGCAGGTTAATAGCGTTTGGGGACATGACACGGTGCCTTTAAAGGCTAGGGACATGTTTGACATGGAAAGAATAATTTTCACATATGTTAGTGATTACGTTTAGTTATTATCATGCATTGCTTATATAGCACTATCATATTCTGCAGCGCTTTATAGACATTATCATCATTGGGGCTCACTGTCTAAATTCCCTATCAGTATGTCTTTGGAGGAAACCAGAGAACCCAAAGGAAACCCACAAACACGGGAGAACATAGAAACTCCCTGCAGATGTTGTCCTTGGTGGGATTTGAACCCAGGTCCCCAGCACTGCAAAACAGCAGTGCTAACCACTGAGCCACCATTTAGTAATTATAATAAAAATAGAAGTTTCATTCTGCAGTCTTCATTCCTTGATTCATTTTCAGACTGGTTTGGAACCTGATCCAAGTCTCATTTTTTTCTCTTGTGGAAATATCTCTGACCGTAACACGGCTGGATGTGAGCGCTGTGTGTATCCAGGTTGCTGCTGTCTGCACTTAAAGTATTAGCCAAGCTCCAATACTGTACTTTCCTCTCCACGTGCTTTTCTCCGTATCTACAGTTTGTCTTCTCTGCTCTCCATAAAACTTTAGATACTTTCCCCACTGCTCACTGCAGATCTGTGTCCAACTTCTTTCCTCTTACTGTCTCCAATGGCCGCCATACACACTAAATAGGCATCAGCCGACACCTATCTCTTCCAACTCCCCCAATCATAGGAATATTTGACTCGGCAGAAAGCAAATGAATAATAAGAAAAGCATTCTGTGTGAAGGTGTACATAGTTTTTCATTTGTGCAATTACATCTGTCTTTGTACAACTGATATTAAGTTCTGCAGTTAAACTATTAAAGTGCTGTATTTTGTTTAAGGAAACTTTGCTTTCTTTCAAGGTGCCGATATTATCAAGAATGACGGAATATATTCCAGATTCTTCACAGACTTTAGTGGAAATGGCAGGCACAACTTGAAAGTACGTGTAGAAAGTCATGAGAAAGACAGCAAAGCCACCATACCAAAAAGCCGGGCGTTATACCTCCCTGGTTATGTTGAGAATGGTAAGATTATCCTGTAAATGCCGAAATTCTGTTATCAGTCTAATAGTCATACACTTGAATTTGATATTCTGTTCAAAGAACCTATTTTTTACTAAGTCTGTGCACCATTTCTGTGGTTAGCTAGGAGTTAACAATTCATGACCTTGGGAACTGTATGCGTACCTCTAATATTATAGGTAGCTCGATGTTAGTATGCCCTCTACACTAGCAAGACTCTCTGAGTGCACTAATTATATATATATATATTATTGTATATTAAATTCAGGAATGGAGACATGAGTTAGTGTGTGTGTATACAATGTGTATTTATATATGTATATATAGATATAGATATATATAAAGACACACACTATAGACATAAGTGATCCTGCCTATACACATACATGTCATATACATATATATATTGCTCCAAAAAACAGAGTGAACACTAAAATCCCACATCCTTGATATCACTGAATGAAATATTCCAGTTGCAAATCTTTATTCATTACATAGTGGAATGCGTTGAGAACAAAAAAACATAAAAATGATCAATGTAAATCAGAATTAATATCCCATGGAGGTCTGGATTTGGAATGATACTCAAAATCAAAGTGTAAAATCAAAATACGGGCTGATCCAACGTCAGTGGAAATGCCTCAAGACAAGGAAATGATGCTCAGTAGTGTGTGTGGCTTCCACGTGACTGTATGACCTCCCTACAATGCCTGGGAATGTTCCTGATGAGGCGACTGATGTTCTCTCGAGGGATGTCCTCCCAGACCTGAATTGAAAGATCATTCAGCTCCTGGACAGTTTGTGGTGTAACGTGGGATTGGTGGATGGAACGAGACATAAAGATGTTCTCAATTGGATTCACGTCTGGGGAACAGGCAGGCCAGTCCATAGCATCAATGCCTGCATCATGCAGGAACTGCTGACACACTCCAGCCACATGAGGCCTAGCATTGTCATGTATGAGAAGGAACTCAGGGCCCAGTGTACCTGCATATGGTCTCACAATGGGTCTGAGGCTCTCATCCCGGTACCTAATGGCAGTCAGGCTACCTCTGGGGAGCACATGGAGGACTGTGCAGCCCTCCAAAGAAATGCCACCCCACACCATTACTGACTCACTGTCAAATCGGTCATGCTGGAGGATGTTGCAGGCAGCAGATCGTTCTCCATGGTGTCTCCTAACTTTGTCACATGTTTTTCAGTGTGAACCTGCTCTCATCTGCAAACAGTACAGGGCTCAAATGTCAAATCCGACAATCTTGGTGTTCTCTGGCGAGTGCCAATCGCCCTGCATGAAGTGGGGCTGTAGGCGTAACACCCAGTTGTGGATGCTGGGCCACCATGGAGTCTGTTTCTGACAGTTTGAGCAGACACATGGATATTAGTGTCCTGCTGGAGGTCATTTTGCAGGGCTCTAGCACAGCTCCTGCTGATCCTCTTTGCACAAAGGAGGAAGTAGCGGTCCTGCTGCTGGGTTGTTGCCCTCCATGTCTCCTGGTGTACTGGCCTGTCTCTTGGTATCTTCGGGCGGCTACATGCAAGCCTTACATCACCAAGGGCAATGTCAAGCATCGGATTGAGTGGTGTAAAGCATGCCACCACTGTTTTTTGCGAATGCCAGGAGAACATTACCTACTTGACTGCATTGTGCCAACTCTAAGGTTTGGTAGAGGAGGGAAAATGCTACGGGTTTGTTTTTCATGGGTCGGCCTAGGCCCCTAAGTACCAGTAACAGGAAATCTTTATTCTTCAGCAAACAAATATATTTTTGAAAATTGTAGCCTCCAACTTTTGTGGGAACAGTTTGGGGAAGCTCCTTTTCTGTCCCCTATGAGTTTGCCCCAGCAAGGTCTATAAAGACATGCGTGGGTGAGTTTGGTACGGAAGAAAATCACCGGCTGCACAGAGCCTGGACCTCAGCCCCATGCAACACTTTTCAGATTAAGTAGAAAAGCTTGTGAGCCCTGCCATCTCCTCCACCGTCAATGTCTTCTGGATAAATTGGCAAAAATTCCAACAGACATTCCAAAATCTTGCAGAACACCTTCCCAGAGGAGAGGAAGCTTACATAGCCGAAAAGTGACGGACTCCATATTAATGCTTATAGATTTAATATTCAGCATTAGGTGTAATATGTACAGTCATGGACAAAAGTTTTGAGAATGACACAAATATTAATTTTTACAAAGTCTACTGCTTCACTTTTTCTAATGGCAATTTGCATATACTCCAGAATGGAGTTCTCAGGACAAACTGTTGTTCAGCAAGATCTACTTATTGTACCAAATATTACCCTGAACCTAAGGCAGAGAAATCCCTGAGCTGGACATGATTAGCAAACAGTAGATCTGCTGTCTCATGGCCATCCGCTGGTGTCCGGCAATACAATTCGATGTCTAAAGCCTCCGTCACACTAAGCAAGATCTCTAGAGAGATCGCTGAAGCGTCACCGATTTTGTGACGCAACAGCGACCTAGCCAGCGATCTCGCTTATTGTGACACGCAGCGACGATCAGCCCCCCTGCTGGGTATCGCTGATCGTCGCTGAATGTCCTGGACCATTTTTTCATCGTTGGTCTCCCGCTGGCCAGCACGCATCGCTGCGTGTGACAGCGGGAGACCAACGATCAGCGAGCTGGTATCCAATGTACAGTCATGGACAAAAGTTTTGAGAATGACACAAATATTAATTTTTACAAAGTCTACTGCTTCACTTTTCTAATGGCAATTTGCATATACTCCAGAATGTTATAAAGAGTGATCAGCTTAACAGCAATTACTTGCAAAGTCAATATTTGGCTAGAAAATGAACTTTATCCCCCAAAACACATTTCAACATCATTGCAGCCCTGCCTTAAAAGGACCAGCTAACCTCTTTTCAGTGATTGCTCCATTAACACAGGTGTGGGTGTTGATGAGGACATGGCTGGAGATCAATCTGTCATGATTAAGTAAGAAAGGAGGCTGGTGCTTGGCATCATTGTTTCTCTTCTGTTAACCATGGTTATCCCTAAAGAAACACGTGCAGTCATCATTGCAATGCACAAAAATGGCCTAACAGGGAAGAGTATCGCAGCTAGAAAGATTGCACCTCAGTCAACAATCTATCGCATCATCAAGAACTTCAAGGAGAGAGGTTCCATTGTTGCCAAAAAGGCTTCAGGGCACCCAAGAAAGACCAGCAAGCGCCAGGACCATCTCTTAAAAGTGTTTCAGCTGCGGGATCGGGCTACCAGCAGTGCAGAGCTTGCTCAGGAATGGCAGCAGGCAGGTGTGAGTGCATCTGCACGCACTGTGAGGCGGAGACTCTTGGAGCAAGGCCTGGTCTCAAGGAGGGCAGCAAAGAAGCCACTTCTCTCCAGAAAAAACATCATGGACAGACTGATATTCTGCAAAAGGTACAGGCAGTGGACTGCTGAGGACTGGGGTAAAGTCATTTTCTCTGATGAATCCCCTTTTCGATTGTTGGGACATCAGGAAAACGCCTCATTCGGAGAAGACAAGGTGAGCGCTACCACCAGTCTTGTCTCATGCCAACTGTTAAGCATCATGAAACCATTCATGTGTGGGGTTGCTTCTCAGCCATGGGAATCAGCTCTCTCACAGTCTTGCCTAAAAACACAGCCATGAATAAAGAATGGTACCAGAATGTCCTCCAAGAGCAACTTCTCCCAACCCTCCAAGAGCAGTTTGGCGATCAACAATGCCTTTTTCAGCATGATGGAGCACCTTGCCATAAAGCAAAGGTGATAACTAAATGGCTCAGGGATCAAAACATAGAGTTTTGGGTCCATGGCCTGGAAACTCCCCAGATCTTAATCCCATTGAGAACTTGTGGTCAATCATCAAGAGACGGGTGGACAAACAAAAACCTAAAAATTCTGACAAAATGAAAGCATTGATTGTGCAAGAATGGACTGCTATCAGTCAGGATTTGGTCCAGAAGTTGATTGAGAGCATGCCAGGGAGAATTGCAGAGGTCCTGAAGAAGAAGGGTCAACACTGCAAATATTGACTTGCTGCATTAACTCATTCTAACTGTCAATATAAGCTTTTGTTACTCATATGTTTGCAATTATATTTCTGTCTGTGATAAAAACATCTGTCAAACACACATAAAAACCAGAGGGCAGCAGATCATGTGAAAATATAATATTTGTGTCATTCTCAAAAGTTTAGGCCATGACTGTAGATATCCTAATACTTTTGTCCATACAGTGTATACATCTTGAACATTGCTGTTTTCCCATTTGCCCCTATACTGTATGATGTTTATGATATTGATGTTCTATTCCCATCTGTCACATTTTCCTGATTTCTTTTTCTTTTTTTTCTTCACAGGTGTATTAGTCTCTAACCCTCCAAAACCAAAAATTACTGTTGAGGATCTGAATTTGGGAAATTTTAGCCGTACAGCCGCGGGGGGTTCTTTTGTAGTATCAAATGTGCCATCGGGTCCCTTACCGGATGTCTTTAAGCCTAGTAGAATCACCGATTTGGGGGCAGAATTTCAGGGCCAAATAGTCGTGTTGTCTTGGACAGCTACCGGTGATGATGAAGATAAAGGAAATGGTATGTGCTTTTTCTAATTTACGAACATGCATTATTTTCATGTTTTATGTGATGTGAACATTTCACTATTTTGACCACCACACATGATAAATTAGATCTAATAATCTGGGATCTCCCTCCGTACTTGAAAGAAAGGAGAGCTAGATTTCTCTTCAGCAGTCATCAAGTGACCGCTCCTATGTGATTTACACACTTAATGTAACTTGCCGAACAGCTGCTGTTCCTGATTTTTGTCAATGTTCAGCGAAAAACTACAATCCCTGCTTCACTGAGAAAAGCAGAAAGAGAAGCTAGATGGCATGTAACCGTAAGGGTGAAAATCTCATGTGAGTGGTCATGTGGTGCCGCAGAATTGCACCCTGACAGTGAGTATGTTACGCATTACCTGGATTGGGCATGATACAGTGCTTAATTTTATAATGAATGCCCAGAAACATCATCAGTATGTGAACATATCACAAGAACCATCGTAAGTACTTGAATACAGCTGCAGAAACACCATCAGTACATACGGTACTTTAAATGCATCACCAGAACCACCATCAACACATGAATACAGAACCAGAACTACTATTAGTACATGAATATAGAACCAGAACCACAATCACATACATGATTTATGAATAGAACCCTGGTCATTTATAGTCTATGAGTATATTCACTAGTTTTTTTTTTTTTTGTGGATTGATTTTGTGATTTTGATCCGATTTGTGAATTAAAATAACATATTCAAATCAATGGGTCTGCGAAAAAAAAATAGACAGCACTCAGATGCCATCCAAATTCTGTTCATCTTTTTCTGTTTAATGAGTAAGAGGAGCATGGAATTATTATTTTTTTGCATACAAGGAAAATGGATACCACACTGATGGCGCAAACAGGCACACTAAGCAAAAATACATGAAAATCAGATTTAACATATGTATAAAAACAAAAATCAGACGTCTGAATGATGCCTCAGGAAGGGAGGGAACCACATAGAGAACTGAAAACAGAAAATTAGCCAAAATTAAAACTCTCATAGTTCAGTATTATAAATAGTTGATGGAAGGAGCCCTGTAAGAGATATGGCATTGGACACTTAATGAGCATTTGGTTTCTTGATGATTTTTCGGCCAATTTTCAGTTACTTGGGTTTTGCGCTCCCATTTTCAGGGACGGTCTGGTAAACTGACTAGCGAAGTAAAAAAAAATAAGGGTAATTTATAATAATGGACTTAGACAATTACATCAAATTAAGTCTATGAAAAGTTGTGTATTATGTAGTTTCTGTAGTTTTTGATGGTTTGTATCTTTTTCATTTTTAGCCACCAGTTATGATCTACGAATGAGCCTGAACAGCACCATGCTCGTTGATGACTTTGAAAAAGGCAAGCCGGTCAATATTTCCAGTCTTACGCCATCGCTATCCGGTTTACGGGAAGAATTTCGCTTCACTCCTCACAATACTACGATTAAAAATGGCACCATATTTTATTTCGCCTTGGTGGCTATAGACAAGGTAGATCAAAAATCGGACCCGTCTAATGTGGCAAGGGCAGCCCTGTTCTTACCGAGAAACTCGGCCAACGGCGTGTTAGGAACAGGAAACACGCTGATTTTGACTCTTTTGATGACAGTTGTTGCTTTCCATCTCTGAAGCATGAGTTGAGTGACAGAAAACAAGATTTTGGACTGAAGCGGACTATATACATATACAGGACATGTACATATACTTATCAATGTTTCATCACTGGTTAGAACAGAGAACCAGTGGCGTGCAATAACCTTCCATGAGAATTTCCCTGTGCGCTTGTATGAGGTTCATGCTATTTTAGAACTCCGAGACAACATAACAGTGTCTTCTTAGTAATATCTCATACATGGGATGATGGAAAAGCAGAACTATTGAGGAGGACGACGGTGCAGCGGCACGCAACGCTCCAAACACTGACCTTGGTGTTTCTGGAAAAAATATCCCCTATAATATATGTGTATGAATGAGCCAGTTGTAGTTTTCTTCTTCCATACTGACTTTTCAACACATTTTGTTACTAAAAATTACCATACTTTTTTCGCTTTCACAAAATTATGTAATTTTTACTTTTGCAATTCCACATAAGTCCTGATGGTCTAGAGGGCTAACAGTAGAAACCTACCAGTAGAGAGGAGAGCATCATCATCATCATCATTCTCTTTTATGTTCTTTCCCAACCAATCAGAACCATGTAAAATCATATCCTAAAAGCAGAGATTGATTGCTCATTTAGTATATATTTTTTTGTTTTTAGCTTTTATTTGCTCTAGTCGAGTGTCTTTAGTAGGTTCTGGAAACCTAATGAGTAGATAAACCTTATGTAGCACTAGTATACTCAATAACATCTCTATATCAGAGCTATACCTGACTTATAAGTTATTAGAAATATAGAGACCTATGTAAAATATGGCAAAAAAACACGGAAAAAACGCCAAGACAAATCTTGATATAAAAAATCTAAGGTCTCATGCACAAAAGCAGAGTTGTGCGCATGGAGGCTTTATGGAAGCATCTGGGGTCCCAGCAGATTTTGGCTCAGCTATACTACATGACTACGTGTTATCTTAAAGTGAGCCACCCAAAAAATGGAGGTATCTATAGCGATTTGCAAAATGCTTCCATTTTTCTAATAGTCATGCTGGACCCCAGGACTGACAACTGATGATATTTAGGAGGGCACAGTCAGTGCCAGAAGCACAAAGCAATCTCCAGAAAATGGGGATGTACGTTCACTAATTTATTTAGCAAACTTAGTTGTTTTTTTTTTTTATTTAAATCTCTATTTGTAGAGTAGTGATCCACTGGATGATCTGCTGTGTATCTGCTTAGGTACATCTGCAGATATTAGAGATACTGTTATTAAATATTACTAAGATATATACTGTCTCATGACACTGTACAAGGAGCACTGGAAGTAGGTATTCATGTCATACATAAATGGAAGTATCAGGGTACGGTACAAACCATTGATGTAGAAATGAAGGATTGTTCAGATTGGATCAGAGATATTAAGAAAAAGTGTTCATTATAAGGCCGTTTGCTTCGATGCTATAGACTGTGAATAGAGCAGCAGAGTGATCACTTAGCCGCCGCTGTAGGCAAACTGCTCCAAGCCACAGTGATAGGCAGAAAAGATGTCCTCCATTCTGGCGATCAGTGGTAGTGCCACTTATCGGACCGCCATGTTCTAGCATTTACCAGTGAATATGGATAGGGTAAATAGATTAATTAATATATGTACAGGACCCATGCCCATTGGCCAGGTCAGTAGTCCTTGTCCGCTGGAGCCGCCTCTTACGTGCCGCCAGCCACAACTCCTCTCCTGATTAGCCAGCCTGGCACCACATCTTAAGTGTGCTACATCACAACAATAACATATCGTCAGGACAGCTAATCAAAAGATGATGTTGGCAGGTAAGAACTTGTTCCCAGGGCTCCTGTCCAGCAGCCACAGAGTACTGACCTGGATGCGAGAACAGGGTCTTGCACATATATTTGCTCATCTCATCATGGTAATAATTGCTTTAGGCTGAAATACTCTTTATAAAGCTACATTTAAAATTAAAATGAATGGGAATCTGTCAGTAGGGGTTTGCTGTGTAATCCGAGAGCATAATTAAGTAGGGGCAGAGACCCTGATTCCTGCAATGTGTCATGTACTGGACTGCTTGTTATTGTTTTAATAAAAACAGTAAGGGATTATCACTACAGGACTAGTTGTCTTGTGCCATGTAGTCCTCCTGCTCTATGTAACCCTACCCTCACCATTATTTGTCAGCTTTTTTTATACTGTGCATAGGCAGAAAGCTGCCTATCAATGGCAGGGGTAGGGTTATACACATCTTAAAAATCATAGCACTGCTACATGTGCAAAAACAAGAATTTTATAAAAAAAAACAACAACAAGAAGCCCAGTAAGTGATACATTGCTGGAATCAGGGTATCTGTCCCTACATCATGCTGCTCTCAAATTGCATATCAAAAACAGTTTATAGCAAAGACAGATTCCTTTTAAATAGATGTGCTATTCAGATAAAATGGGAAAGGAAAGCAAATAACATATGTATATTTTTATTACAGAGATTTATATTTTTTGGGATGTGGTGGTTGCTTTAAAATCTGTAAATTACCTGAAATAAATGTGAATAAAACCTTGAAGTTGCTGATTCTCTAATGTCATTGTTTTCCACAACCTGGAAACGTTACATTTGTTCCTTTTTACATTTTTAAATGAATTAGACATGGTAGCAGTAATATCATTGTGGATGTTTGGGGCCATTTACTAGTATCCAGTACAACAACTGAACAATTCATAATCTCAGTCACCGCACATTGGTGTTTGTCGGCTAAAACTAGGAGTGAATCCAAAATACAAAGGAGTTGCAAATCTCTCCATCACAGTTTTCTGTTTATGACGCTCTCTTGGTTTTGGCTGACAAACACTGATGCAAAATACTTTCTTGTGAAAGTGGATTAGTGGTAATAATGAGGTAATAGTGAGGTCAGGCCACATCTGGAATACTGTGTCCGGTGCTGGGCACCACATTTTAAAAAAAAAGACATAGAAAAACTGGCGCAAGTTCAGAGAAGAGCTACGAGGATGGTGAGCAGACTGCAAAGTATGTCCTACAAGGAGCAATTAAAGGGAATCTGTCACCCTAAATTGGCGGGATATTTAAATGATGGCAGTCAGGTCAGATAGGCGGTGCTTTGGGTACTTGCTTTAACATGTTGTTCACCGCTGTCTCCATTATTTCTGGAAATTGTAGTCGTTGCCCTCCATATAACGCGCCTGCTCATTGCAATCTGCGGGCAAAGCATACTGCGCGTGCGCAATTCAAGATTGCAAAGTGCAGGTGCGTTATATGGAGGGCAACGACTACAATTCCCAGAAATAATGGAGACAGCGGCGAACAACATGTTAAGGCAAATACCCAAAACACCGCCCATCTGACCTGACTGCCATCATTTAAATATCCGCCAATTTAGGGTGACAGATTCCCTTTAAAGGATCTGAGAATGATTAGCTTGCAAAAAAGAAGGCTAAGGCTATGTGCCCACGTTGCAGAAATGCTCCATAATTGGAGCATTTGCGCAACTCCCGCCGCGGATATAACGCATGAATAATCCACATGCGTTATCCCGCAAAACACAAGCGTTTTGCAAGCGTTTTTAGCTTGCAGGATGCTCGCGCTTTTCCAAGCGATTTGAAGCATCGCTTGGAAAAGTGATTGAAGATTGGTCACACTTGTCAAGCATAGTGCTGACAAGTGTGACCACCTTTTTACAACTGATGAATGTTAAAAATAAAAAATAAATAAAAAATATGTATATATTTACCCTCTGTCGGCCCAGGAGTACTCCCGGTCCTCAGCGACGCTGTCGGCAAGTTCCGTTCCCAGAGATGCATTGCGAGAATGACCTCTGATGACGTAGCGGTCGCTCTTCTCTGCACCCGCTCCAGTTCAGCTATGTCTTTTTTATACACCGGAGACCAGAACTGCACACAGTATTCTAAGTGTGGTCTCATTAGTGACTTGTTTAGAGGTAAAATTATGTTCTCCTCATGAGCATCTATGCCTCTTTTAATGCATCCCATTATTTTATTTGCCTTGGCAGCAGCTGCCTGACACTGGCCACTAAATGTGAGTTTGTCGTCCACCCATTCACCCAGGTCTTTTTCAGTGACAGTTTTGCACAGTGTTTTACAATTAAGCACATAATTATACATCTTGTTTGTTCTACCCAAGTGCATGACCTTACATTTATCCCCATTAAAGCTCATTTGCCATTTATCAGCCCAAGCTTCTAGTTTACATAAATCCTCCTGTAATATATAATTGTCCTCCTCTGTATTGATTACCCTGCAGAGTTTAGTGTCATCTGCAAATATTGCAAATACTACTCTGTATGCCCCCTACAAGGTCATTAATAAATATGTTAAAGAGAAGCGGCCCCAACACTGACCCCTGTGGTACCCCACTGCTAACCGTGACCCAGTCCGCGTGTGCTCCATTAATAACCACCCTTTGTTTTCTATCCATGAGCCAGCTCTTAACCCACTTACACATATTTTCCCCTATCCCCATTGTTCTCATTTTATGTATCAGCCTTTTGTGTGGCACCGTATCAAAAGCTTTTGAGAAGTCCATGTACACCACGTCCACTGCGTTCCCTTGGTCCAGTCCAGAACTTACCCCTTCATAAAAGCTTATCAGATTAGTCTGACAAGAACGGTAACTCGTAAACCCATGATGACATTGGGTCATGAGGTTACTTTTCTTCAGATACTCTAATATAGTATCCCTTATCCTCCAGGATTTTACCCACAGTAGATGTTAAGCTCACTGGCCTATAATTTCCAGGTTCAGTTTTTGAGCCCTTTTTGAATATTGGCACCACATTTGCTATATGCCAGTCCTGTGGTACAGACCCCGTTATTATGGAATCTTTAAAGATTAAAAATAAAGGTCTATCTATAACTGTACTTAATTCCTGCAGTACTCGGGGGTGTATCCCATCCGGGCCCGGGGATTTGTCAACTTTAGTGATTTTTAGACGCCGCCGTACTTCCTGCTGGGTTAAGCAGGTGACATTTAATGGATAATTTTTTTTATCACTGATCATGCTACCTGTCATGGGAATTTCTTGTGTAAATACTGTGATAAGTAAATTTTCGTTTTATTTTCTGGAGCATGTCAATTCTTTTTGCGTTTCTGCAGTGTTTTTGACTCATTGATTTCAATTGAGTCAGTCAAATCTGCAGCAAAAACGAAAGTGTAAAAAGTTTGTGTATTTGCTGCAGATCTGCTGCAAGAAATGCTGTGAATTGTCAAAGGAAATTATGTCAAAAGGAGGAAGAGTGTGTGTGAGCGGAGAATGTGTGTGTCTGTGTTTCTGCTGTGTCGGTCTGTCTGCGTGTGTCTGTGTCTGCGGGTGTCTGTGTCTGTCTAGGGGTGTCTGTGTCTGTCTGTGGGTGTCTATGTCTGTCTGCTGGTGTCTATGTCTGTCTGCATCTTTCTGCGGGTGTTTGCTGGTGTCTCCGGGTGTCTGTCTGTCTGCAGGTGTCTCTGTCTGTCTGCGTCTTTCTGTGGGTGTTTGCTGGTGTCTGTGTCTGTCTTCGGGTGTCTGCTGGTGTCTGTGGGTGTTTGCTGGTGTCTGCTGGTGTCTGCTGATGTTGCGAGTATCTGGGTGTGTCTGCTGGTATCTGTGGGTGTCTACTGGTGTCTGCGGGTGTCTGTGTGTGTGTACCCATGCGACGAACAGCGCATAGTGATTGTATTTATGCGTCGTCTGATGGGACTACTATTCCCATCCGGCTATGTCTGCTGTCACATATAACAGAGACCGCATGAGCCGATGATGGGAGAATAGTCTCATCACCCGGCGCCAGTAATCAATTGTAAAAAAAATTAAAATCAAAACATTTACATAATTACATACATATTCTCATACAAAATACATACTCACCAAATGCTTAATCCCCGACGCCCGTGTCTCATGCAAATGATCAAAAATAATAAACCAACATATACTCACCTTTCCACCGTAGTCCAATTAATACCAAGTGTCCCACGGTGATCTCATCCAGCAGCCGGCGGTACACTAAAAGGAGGTAATCACTCCCGCAGTGTATCAATGAGCCGCCGTGAGAGTTCACCTAAGTTCATCAGCTCCGGTGCTCTCACTAATGGCACTACCACTGTGTGAGAACATTCTCACGCAGCGGTGCTGTAAGTGAGAGCATCGGAGATGATCAGCTGATGAACTCTGGTGAACTCTCACGGCAGCTCAGTGATACACTGCGGGAGCGATTACCTCCTGTTAGTGTATCTCCGGAGGCCAGGTAGAGCGGTTATATCTCATGATGTGACTGTTCTACACGTGAGATTGCCATGGAACACTTGATATTAAGTGGACTATGTCGGACAGGATAGTATTATATGTTGCTTTATTATATTTATTATTTTTTCATTGTTTGCAGGAGACGAGGGCGTCGGGGATTAGGCATTCAGTAAGTATTGTAAATTTAGAATCAATAAAGGAGTCTGTGTAATTATTTCAAATAAAGGACTTTATTCTGGGTGTTTGTGTTTTTATACAATATCACTATGGGGTTACTAATGGATAGGTGTCTTATAGAAGCCTCTCCATTACTAAATTGTGGGCTTGATGTCACCTGACAATATAAAGGTGACATCAACCCCACAAATATGAACCGCACTTGCCACCGCTACAGGGCAAGTGCGAAGAGCGAGGCTAAGTGCCAGAATTGGCGCATCTATAAGATGCACCATTTATGGGGCATCTGAGAGCTGATGTTTTTAGCCTGGGGGGTGACAGTATCCATGGCCCCTTCCCAGGCAATTAATATCTGCCAAAAGCTGTCTGCCTAGCTGGTTCGATTTTATATGGGGCTCCATGTCAATTTTTTTCTGGGGTTCCACCTGTAAACTAGTCAGTAAAGGCTAAACAAACAGCTATGAGCTGATATTAATAGCCTGGGAACCTTTATGGCTATTGGCTCCTTCCCAGAATATTAACATCAGCCCTCAGCCATCGGCTTTCCCTCTGCTGGTTATGAAAATTATGAGGGAGACCACACAATCTATTCTATTGTTTCTAAACACTGTTTTTCGGTGATTACTTTGTATCTCCATTCACACTGCACCCACACACACAAATGATAAACTATTTGAAAGGTAAACGTGCCCCCTTCAGCAAGAAAATAGCCAAACAAACCACAAATCCACAATTTGATCACAAAATACAGTTTAAACATTAATTTTTATAAAACCTGCAGTAAGGAAAAATGACCTGCAGGTGGCACCACACTACCCCAAAGCACACTACTCCAAAGCTGCTTACAGACATCACAAACAAATCCAAACATTTGTCTTGGGGGCTTTCCAGCTTGCCGAACTGCTTGACCAGCATATTTCAGCCAAATTGGAGGATTACACAATTCACTGCAGGTGAGTCACATGTGCAAACACATTTGTAAACACGCACTGCTTTTTCGCTGATTACTTCGCCACACACACACAAATGATACACCATTTGAAAGGTAAACTTGCTCCCTTCAGCAAGAAAAGAGTCAAACAAACCACACATCCACGATTTTATCACTAAATACAGTTTAAACATTCATTTTCATAAACCTACAGAAAGATACAATGACCTGCAGGTGGCACCTCAACCGGAAGACATTATTTGGCCTCTACTTATCAACCCAATTTATTGTAATACCAATCTACATATATAAATCCCTGTCTGTGTTCATCATCTCATGAAATACATTTACATTTGACCAGCGTGCTTTTTCTGAAATTGCCTGCGCCTCCGACGACCAATGTGCGAACATTTTGCATGGGCCAAGCTAGTTTTTTTTTTAAATGTTTTGATTATTAAACAGATATTGCGTTTCATGCAGATTTCTGACAGCTGCTGTTTTGTTACAGCATATGTAGATTAATTAAGGTAATGCCCCTACATAGGCTGGTGACTGTGTGTGTGTGTGTGTGTCTTAATTTAACTCTTTATGTACCATTTTATTAATGAAGGTATCTGTCTGACACATGTTCTTTACTAAACCTCGGGCTTAGTATTAATATATATATATATATATATATATATATATATATATATACGTGGTCAAAATTGTTGGTACCCCTTGTTTAAAGACAGAAAACCCCACAATGGTAATTATTATTATTATTCATTTTTATAGCGCCATTTATTCCATGGCGCTTTACATGTGAGAGGGGGCGAATATAGGCAAGTACAATAAATATGAGCAATACAGGATACACATAAGTACAGAAGGAGAGAGGACCCTGCCCGCGAAGGCTCACTATAATAAATAAAAAATCTATGAAAATGAACAAAATGAAAGTCAGACATTGCTTTTCAACCATGATTGTAAACACCTGTGATGCTAATTAGGGGACACACCGTGATTTAACATGTCCCTTTTGTCACATTATTTTCAGGGGTACCATCATTTCTGTCCAGGCCTATTTCATGAGTTTTATTTTTTTAAATCCTATTGAGCATCTTTGGAAAGAGCTGAAACATGCCGTCTGGAAAAGGCAACCTTCAAACACGAGACAACTGGAGCAGTTTGCTCTTGAGGGGTGGGCCAAAATACCTGTCGAGAGGTGCAGAAGTCTCATTGACAGTTACAGGAATCGTTTGATTGCAGTGATTGCCTCAAAAGGTTGTGCAACAAAATATTAAGTTAAGGGTACCATCATTTCTGTCCAGGCCTATTTCATGAGTTTTATTTTATTTTTTTTTAATTCTATGGAAGCATGGTTGAAAAGCAATGTCTGCCTTTCATTTGTTTATTTTCATAGATTTTTTTATTATTACTTTCGTCAGATTCAAGTTATTTCTGTCACCATTGTGGGTTTTTCTGTCATTAAACGAGGGGTACCAACAATTTTGACCACGTGTGTATATTCACTTAAATTTGTGAATATAAATTTGAACATGGTATGTAATGACATTATGATCTTCAATTCCAAAATGGAGAATTAAAAAGAAGTTGAACAAGGAAATGACATCACAATTCTTTTTTCTTTTTAGTAATATATCTTTATTTAGCTCTATGTATCTACAAAAAATGCATGGAAAAACACATCAAGAATGCTTAAAAAATGTGCATTTTTTCCGCTGCATTTTTCTGCCAAGAGGTGTAGAAACCTTGCAGAAGTTTCTGCAAGCAAATACACAAAGTGCGCACATAGCCTTAAAGCAAACCTGTCAGCAGGATTTTGCTAAGTAAACTACAGACACTCAGGTTGGTAGTGTTAAACTGATTAGAATGATACCTGGGGTGAAGAAATCTGTCTTATGGTTCTTGTGTAATCAGTGTTAGAAGTTTTCAGTTAATGATATGGTCGTGCTATGTAGTGGGACTGTAGGCAGAGGAAAGACCTGCCCACAAGCCGCCCCAAAGCACAAACACATTTCTCCTCATAGAGACAGACTGTTTCTGCTTCAGGGCGGCCCATGGACAGGTTTTTCCTTGGTTTCTCTGGCTTAGAGCAGGACAGTAAGACTCTGCCTACATTCCCGCACCAGAGCACAAGAAACTTCTAACACTGATTACACAAGAACCACAAGACGGATTTCTTCTCCCCAGGTATCATTTTAATCAGTTTAACACTACCAACCTGACAGTGTCTATAGTTTACTTAGCGAAATCCTGCTGACAGGTTTGCTTTAATAGCTGTCTACAAATATCGGAAGGGATGTCACAGTGTAGAGGAATCATCCTTATTCCCATTTGCACATGGAAACATGAGAAGCAATGGAATGAAACTGAAAGGGAGAAGATACAGATTAGATATTAGAAAAAACTTTTTGACAGTGAGGGCGACAGGCTGCCACGTGAGGTGGTGAGTTCTCCTTCAATGAAAGTCTTCAAATAGAGGCTGGACAGACATGTCTGAGATGGTTTAGTGAATCCTGCATTGAGCAGGGGGGTGGACACGAACCCAGAGGTCCCTTCCAACTCTAAAGGGTATGCCACACTAAACGAGATCACTAACGAGATCGCTAACGAGATCGCTAACGAGATCGCTAACGAGATCACTAAAACGTCACTATTTAGCGATCTCGTTAGCGACCTCGTTGTGTGTGGCATGTAGCAACGATGTGGCCCCTGCTGTGATCTCGTCGATCGTTCACTAGAGTTCTGGACCGTTTTTTGATCGTTGGCGTCCCGCTGGTGAGCCTATATCACTGTGTTTGGCACCTTTTGTGAACGACGAGCGACCTCGTTTGTGACGCATATGACTGTTTTTAGCGTCACGGAGTGGATCGCAATATCTGTAAGTTCTCTTTTGCGTCACAGAGAGGATCGCAGAAGTTGCAAAGCAGGCTAGCAGGACGCAGAGAGCAGGAGCGATGCTGGAAATTCCTATGAATCAGAAGCGCTCAGTACATGCTAATAGATCCTAACGACCGCCAAAGTCGTTAAAGAGATCGCTGACCGCTGATGAGTTGTTTATGAGATCTCCTGTTTGGCAGCTACTAGCGACCTAAAAGAGATCACACCAACGATCTCGTTAGCTTGCGTCGTTATTGAGATCGCTAACCAGATCGCTAAGTGTGGCAGTACCTTAACATTCTAATACCTTGCATAAGCCATGTGATAACTGAATGAGTGAAGCTGTATGACACCAGTCCTGAGCGGTATTTGAATCAGGCAGTCCTAAACCTAGCCTGTAGATTACTTCAGTGGTGCTTCATCGAGAAAAATCACATGAGCATATCTGTAAAATTGAACAAAGGTGGCAATCAAAGAAAGCTTCAAAAACCATAATCGTTTATTCAGGCAAGGACATCAGGAGGAGCAGTGGGCATGGGGTGTGCGAGAGAGTGATGAGCTGGACGATGGCTGTTTCATGCTACAAGCTGCGCTTCTTCAGGTCTATTGGTCTCTCGGTCAATGGACCCCTCGAAGCGCAGTTTGTAGCATAAAGCCATATGACAGGTGACAGATATCAGCTAGCATCTTTTTTCATTTTCCATATCTCAGCACAGACTGTTGTGCTTTGCATGACATGGACAATTGTTGGAAAATACAGTACAAGTGATCCTGCAAAAACTATACAACTAATTAGAAATAGTAGCTGGTTCAAGTTTTTTATTATAACAGAATCGTGTGGTTTCATAAAGATGGCACAGATTGCACTAATCTAAAGTTCACATACCCTTCTCATGGTGCAGGGCGGCAAGTGACCAAAAACCATATAAAAGCACAAGTTTTGGGGTAAAGCTGAGATATTACCAGTACAATCTTGCACCTATTAAACCTTTCATGTAAGCAATATTCTCAGGCACATGTGGCTGTGGAATACTGGAACCCTACTTTCAAGTTTGTCCACAGGTTGGGATGATAACATAGGGTATGTATCCATACTAGAGTTGAGCTAAAAGATTTGCAGGATCGTCTGCCGAGCTTGGTTCAGATCTGGTCACAGGCTTCCACTGGTGTTCCTGCTGGTGCTGCTTGCGGATCTTCTAGTGGAGCTGTTTACGGATCTTCTACTGATGCAGTAAATGGCGATGTTTGCTTGCATTTACTCAATTCAACTGTATTCTTCTCTGTTTGTCCAGTTCCTTACGGAAACTGCAGCATATTCAACTGCTACTCTATGATGACAACGGTGGACGGTCCTATAGCAAGAAATGCCAAATAGTGGTAAAAAATGTATATCAAACTTTATTAGTTCAAGATATAAGTCGATATGGGGGGGAAACGACCAGAGAGAAGATAGTGATAATCAAAGTGTGTCACATGAACAATAGGTACGTAAAAGACATTATGTACTGAAACGCAAGTCGGGCTGGGCGCACTGGTTTATTAGATGCAGCATAAATTAAGATGAAGCACAAAGTAAACATGGCACTCGGGCAAAAGAGCAAAACAAAACAAAATGGTAGCGCTACATACAGTCTTAGTAGCGGGGATCAGCCCACTAAGGGTTAGCAAGACCTACGGTTCAGGTATAAGCAAAAACACAAACACTTTTCTGGAGTGTTCCTCTCCAGACACTGAACACTGCTGCCTTTCAAGGCCAGCTACTTAAGCCCTAGAACATACCCTGGGGTGGAGATGAGGTAGACATCCTCCCACCCACTCTATGTCCGCATAAAAGCGAGCCCATTTTACAAATTAGCTTAACCCCTCACCACACTTAGTGTGCTGGAGGAAAAACTCTGTTTTATACCACTGACACCATTAACCAAAGTGAAACAATCTCCCCTCTAGTACTTTACCAGTGACTTTGTCACACCAGGTATACATATGTACTATACAGATATACATTATCTACCTCTAGTGGGATTACTCAGTTACATTACATATGCTAGAAGCCCCGTCTTCCTACAGGTACTCATGCACTATAGCACCTTACTTTTGCTTAAGAGGCATAAACCCATGCAAACATACTACCTCATAGTTTAAATATCCAGGTTTTTTTACTATGCTGCTAAATATTATTTTTATCTTTGGACATTTAATAATATTTTATTCGCATTGCGAATCCTCCATTGAATATAAACGTACCCTGTGATACCTTGGATTTATCTTATGTGGTATATAATGTCTTTTACATACCTATTGTTTATGTGACACTCTTTGATTAGCGCCCTCTTCTCTCGGGTTGTTCCTCCCCCCTATTTGCACTTATAAGTTGATCTAATAAAGTTTAATATACATTTTTTACCACTATTTGTTCTTTTTTCTAAAGATCTATAATATCTATCGTGTTTTCCTTGAGTTTTCTTGACATTTGTTTCTGCATAAATTTTGAAAAATGCCTTTAATGTTTAGGAAAAGAAATCTTGGAATTGTCCCATCTACAACCCCCACAATAATGTTCACTTGAGGATCAAGGATGCTAAGATATTAACTTTTTGGCTAAGTGTTAGAGATTCATTTATGAAACCGTAAAGGTGCTATCCAACTTTTCATGTACAAAAAAACTGCAGGATGAAGTGAAGATAAAATTATTTGGCAGATATCACATAGTTAGAATATATCAATTCTGGGAAAGAACAGTGCAAGAAACTGCAGTCAGCAGGAAGCACTAAAAAATCTTTTTCCTATTTTCTATTTTTCCGCTTAAAAATATTCTGAAAACTCCACTAAAGGTGAGTTCCCACTAGTCATAAATAGCATTATAGAAATTAGTCAAGCACATTAATAATGACAAGGTTCTGGTAATTAAACTTATGAATCCAATTGTTAAGGAAAATAAAATGTGTATCTGATTTTTTTTCTTACTATTGAAAGTTCTACAACAAATAACAATTGGGACATAAGAAGAAGGGCTGGCTGTGGGGGCTGTCACAAGAGGTGCTGTGGGGGACATTATACTGGGAGCTGAGGGGACATTATACTGGGAGCTGTTGCAATAATTATATCTGGACTGTGGTGACATCATACTATATAGGGGCTGTGGAGGCATTATACTGGGGGCTGTGGAGTCATCATGCTGTAAAAGGGGTTGTGGTGACCATATTGTATAGTGGTCTGTAGGAGACATACAGGGGGCTGTGGTGCCATACTGTATTGGGGGCTGTGGGGGACATTATACTGTGTAGGGGGTTGTGGTGGACATATTGTATATCGGGGGACTGTGGTGGACATTATATTGCATGTAGGGCTGTGGAGGAAAATAAAGTGTATATTCGGGGGTGTTGTGAATATCATATTGTATGGGCGGCTGTGGTGACCATCATACTGTATAGGGGGACAGTGTGAGGAGAGGGTAGTTTTGCAGAGTACAACATTGTGGGCAGTATGAGGGCATAGTGAGAAGGGGCACAGTATGGAGAGAGGTTAGCATGAAGGGGGACAGTGTGAAGATATAGAGCCTGTAAGGGAAAACAGTGGAGAGGGGAAAGCCATGGTATAGGCCGTGGTTCATAACGGTGAAAAGTGGGGCCATTATAACTGATATTTAGAAATGGGCAAACCCGAACAGTAAAGTTTAAACACACAGTAATCTCCAGTGATCTCAGGCAAGAAGGTAGTTCTAAAAAATATTCATTTCTTTTCGTTAAAAGAGCATGTTACAGGTAGTGGATACCCCAGTGGATGGTAAAAAATCCGACGCGTTTCAACTCAAAGGAGTCTTAATCATGGATTACCATGATTAAGACTCCTTTGAGTTGAAATGCGTCGGATGCTCTTTTAACGAAAAGAAATAAAGGAATATTTTTTATAACTACCTTCCTGTTTGAGATCGCTGGAGATTACTGTGTGTTTGGACTTGTATCCGCCAGGCCAGGGCGGCTCCGTGCGGCGGTGTGGTTCCTGCTATCCGGAGGATGCTAAGGGGTGAGCTGAAACTTTTTTTTCATATGAACAGTAAAGTTTGGCGTCCGTCCCGAACACGGACTTCACCAGGAAGTTGGTGTTGCTGTTCGGGTTTGGACCCCTGGAGACCGGGTGTTTGTCGTGCTGTCACATGCATGACAGTGCGGCAAACACCACTTCTAAACGGCAGTAAAATCATCACCGCCCGTCAGACAACCACGATTCCCACGCTGTCATTTGACAACGCGAGCGCGAAGCTGTGATCGGAGGTATAAAGTTTTGGTGTAGACTAATGGGACTACTGCTCCCATCAGCCGACGCCTGCTGCCACTAACAGTGAGAGCAGGAGTGGCTGATCAGAGTATTTATCAGCCGGCACCTGCGCTGTAAATAATTTTTTTTTTTAAACGGCGTGGGTTCACCTGTATTTTTGACAACCAGCCAGGCAAAACTCACAGCGGGGGCTGCAACTCTCAGCTGTTGGGTTTCAGCAAGGCTGGTTATCAAGAATAGAGGAGTCCACAGGCCGTACTTTTTAATTATTTAAATAAACATGTTTAAAAAAAAAAGGTGTGGGTCCCCCCCATTTTTGACAACCAGCCTTGCTAAAGCTGACAGCTGGAGGCTGGTATTCTTAGGCTGGTAAGGGGCCATGGATATTGGCCCCTCCAGCCTAAAAATAGCAGCCCGCAGCCGCCAAGAAAAGGCGCATCTATCAGATGCGCCAATTCTGGTGCTTTGCACGGCTCTTCCTTCTTGCGGTGGCAAGTGGGGTTCATATTTGTGGGGTTGATGTCACCTTTGTATTGTCAGGTGACATCTAGCCCACAGATTACTAATGGAGAGACATCTATAAGACAACCATCCATTACTAATCCTATAGTTATTTGGTAAATAAAAACACAGTCAGTATAAAGACTTTTACTTGAAATAAAACAAAACATGCTTTTACTTTTTTTATTTAAAAATAACAAACACAGTTATACTCACCTAACACCTAATTCCACTGAATCACTCATCTCCTGTAAGAAAACAAAAATAAAAAACAACAATATCCCTCAGCTGTCCGTCCTTCTGTCCCATGTTGTAATCCATGTCTGGAGATAAACAGTTTTCAACCTGGATGGTCCTGCCTGGGCTCTGCTGCAGAAGCAGGCACTTCTTGCTTCTTTGGCCCCCATTTTTTAACTTCTTGTATCCCTAATCTATACATTACATAGGCACTGATAACATAGTACAGTACATTACAAAGACATAGGATTAAAGGGAACTTCACACAGTAAGCAGTAGACATATAAACACATTAAGAAAATAATGACACATTAATACAGAGCCAACTATTACAGCACAGCAGGGGAAACACATGTCCGACATATAAGGAAGGAGGGGGCAACTGGAAGTCTCTGCCACCTTCTTACCCCACCACGGAGTCATTGGAGAATTGATGAGAAGTGATGCGCATGTATCACTGAATCTGTTGACAGTAGTGATACTACAAGTCACAATCAACCCTTTAACGAGTCTTGCAATATGACATAGGATAAAAGCCAAATCAGTATCTCAATTTGCAGACACGGTGAATCGGGCTTTTGGCCCTCATCAGTGCAAAGTATGAGAACTGATTTGGCTAGGTGAGAGGCTCTGGACTGAGGTCTAAGGGGTAAGGTTTCTCCTTGTGGAGAGTGACATACCAGCTCTGGCTTGTCAAAGTAAGGAGGCTTATTTGCCGTGCAATGCTCCTCTGGGAAATGTAACATGCAAATTGCCTCTTCACAGAAAAAGAGGACTTGAACGCTATAGCACCACCTGTTGGAAGTAGCGATCCTACAAGTCACAATCAACCCTTTAAACAAGTCTTGCAATATGACGTAGGATAAAAGCCAAATCAGTATCTCCATTTGCGACACGGTGTTTCAGGCTATTGACCCTTCGTCAGTGCAAAGTATGAGAACTCAAGTTCAAGTCCTCTTTTCCTCTTTAGAGGCAATTTGTATATAAAATTTCCCAGAGGAGCATTGCACGGTGAATATTTGACAAGCCAGAGCTGGTATGTCACTCTCCACAAGGAGAAACCTTACCGCTTACACCTGAATCTGATGAAACACTCATTCAGTTCGTCCTCTCCATGTAAGTGCTGTTCTGGAGTTTTATC
Source organism: Oophaga sylvatica (assembly GCA_033576555.1). Classification (NCBI taxonomy): domain Eukaryota; kingdom Metazoa; phylum Chordata; class Amphibia; order Anura; family Dendrobatidae; genus Oophaga; species Oophaga sylvatica. The sequence continues at coordinate 114,969,997 of JARQOD010000009.1, read as the reverse complement.
CACTAGAGGGCAGCACTACTGTATTCTTCACGATGCCACAGTATGAGGCATGCTGGAACCCCAGTAGCAAGGAAAGTTTGTAGTGAGTTTATTGTGTATTATTTTGGCGGCCCGCGCTCCTGCAGGCCAGGTACACATACTTGTACGGATACACACATTACTTAGAGGAGGAAACATGACAAGCACACGACAAAGCAGAAATGACAGAGAAAACCTAGGGTGGAACCGCTCAGCGGCACCGGACCGACAACATCCGGTTATCTCCGAAAATAAAAGCAGTGGGGGCTGCCGCGCCTGCGCACTCACACACGGCACGCCGTACGTCGCGCCGCAGCTCTATGGTATGACGCTCCGCGTTCACTTCCGGTCACGTGCTGTGTGCGGCTGCTGGAGCCGCCCAGAGTGTGACAGCCCCGAGCTGCGGGCGGAGCCTCCTCCCTTATCTGCTGTGCCTGGAATATCAGTCCCCGGTGCCAACATCAACATGGACTTCAACGTGAAGAAGCTAGCGGCAGATGCCGGCACCTTCCTAAGCCGGGCGGTGCAGGTACGGGAGCCGGGGGTCGGGGGAGGTTTGGGGGCAGTGAGGGCTGTGTGGCTGGGCAGGAGGTGGGGGGCTACCTCCCTGGCAGCTGTGTGTCACCTGCACGGCCGGTACCCAGAACCGTGAGACCCCACAGAGCGCACATTATTGGGGGCGCTCACTGATTCCCCCTTTCCTGAGGTCACTGCTAGTGATGAGTGAGTGTGGCTGGATAGGTGTTATCTGAGCATGCTCGGGTGCTGACCTAGTGACTGGCAAAAATCAGTCTGAGTCCCCGCAGCTCCGTGTCGCCGCTGTTAGACAAGCCCTGCGTGAATTGCTGCTGTCGAGCAGTCGTGGGGGCTACAATGTATTTTTCGATCACGCCAAAGACACTCGGTTATCACCGGAGCATGCCGAGATAACACCTCATCCCAGCACGTCCGCTCCTCACCAGTTCTAGGCACGGCTGTACCTCTGAGGTGCTGTGCCTGCACCATTCTGACCAGTGCTGAATACCCTGCTCTCAGGGTTATTTGGGCCCCTCTTTACTCTGTTTTTCTTCCTCGCCTTTCAAGATCTTTATTCTTCCTTCTGCGGCGTTGTATGGGGGCTGATTCTTATCGTCACCTTATCAGGGTCCATACGACTTTCTGATCTTTTTATTCTGTTATTTTTGGAGAGGTGACGCAGATTCTTCCAGTTTGAAATTTCCGTCTTTGCCTCCATAGTATTGGTTGACTATAACAATATTTTATTAGCGCTGACTGTTTATTTACATCTTGGTAAAACAGGGTGATAAGTTCAGGTTTCCGAAAGGGAACAAAACTTGCAATCACTTGTATATTGCACTATTGTAAAAGTAACTACTCCAGTGATGGCCAGCATAGAAATACATATACAAGCATGGCAGACACGTCCTACTGTAGACTTCTCCACCTGCCATCACATAGTCATCAGCACCCCATAGTCATGGTTGGAGGGGGGAGTAGAAGTCAGAAGGTACAGCTTCACTTTCTTTTAGGCTTGACACCAGTATCTAAGAGCCAAACCGTGGCATTTAAGAGGTTAAGCTGCATTAGTCAGGGTGTATAAGGCAGCTGCAATCCACAGTGCAAGCTCCACTCCGCCGCCTTCATGCATACTAAGCTCACATCCACCCTATGCGGATGTTGCCACTTGAAACAAGGACTGCGTTTTCCATCCAACTCTGGCACCTGTCTAATCCCTGTGGGGTCCCAAACCCAGTACTGCCTTGTACCCCCATTATGTAGCGATGTCTGACAAGATGTACAGCCCCAGTAACCATGGTCCCATGTATCATAAGTTAACACCGGTAACATCACCCAAGTTTTAAGAAAAGTAAGTGTTCTGTTTGTCTGCACTTCTTCCAGATGACTGCGTCCTTTTGAGTTGACTGTAGGTATTCAGACTGAATAGAGTGATGTCTTCAGTGGTTGATGTCTTTTAATGGCTAATTGAGAAGATGGTAACTAATAGCAGTTTTCGAGACTTCCCCGGTCTCTTAATCCGGCTCAGTATTACAGAAAATCTGAAGAGTCATGTAAGACTTGAAGAAAGTTTTGCTTAATATTTCTATCGATGTGGGACAGAGAGAAACAGTTGTGGCAACAAATATTGGTGCAGATCATAGATAAGGAGTGTGATCAAAGTCTTATTGCCCTGATTGAGGTCTGGTCCAGGGTCGTGATTCCCTCAAATGGTCTGAGGAGCACATTCATTGATCTAAAGACAGACTCTTGTCTGTCTGATATGTGAAGTTACCTTTGAATACCAGCAAGTTAATTTCCATGATGCTGTGATCAGGGCTGCAAAAAATGTTTGGCCACAGGTACATCTATATTTTTTATTTTTTTGCTTTGTGTTGCAATCAGAATTCTTCCTTGTTCTAAGTTTTTGTTCTTTCTCCCCTTCCAATATTGATAGTTCTGCTTCACGTCTCTTGTCATATTTACTGCACTATTCTGTCCTGTTGTGTATAAATGTGACTCTTCAGATTTTGTGTTTATTCTATGCCTGATTATGAGATCGGAGTAGTTTGGAAAGCTATTTGTTTCCATCTTTTCAGTTAGCCATTAAAAGTATCAAGCACTGAGGACTCTCAAATGTTAATCTTTTTCTATCTACTGGCTAACACGGTACAAAGATATATTTTTCCTATAGTGATGTCATAACCCTACAACATGTCAGCCCCGCTGATCAGGTATTGCTGGTATAATCTAGAATTATGCTGCCAATAGGATTTGTCAGAACATCCCTGGGACTTTGAATATAAGTGATAATTTGCGACCGTAGTATAGGTAATATCAGATTGATGAGGGTCTGACAACTAGCATCCCTAATCATTTGATTGAAGGGCTAATGGCACATGACTGTGCATTATATTGTGGCCTTGAACGGTGCTGCAGCCTCCTCCAGGGCTTAGTGGGAATCGGATCACAAACGACCCTCTTCCCTGTTAGGCCATTTTTGTGCATTGCAATGATGACTGCACGTGTTTCTTTAGAGATAACCATGGTTAACAGAAGAGAAACAATGGTGCCAAGCACCAGCCTCCTTTTAAAGTGTCCAGTGGTGTCATTCTTACTTAATCATGACAGATTGATCTCCAGCCATGTCCTCATCAACACCCACACCTGTGTTAATGGAGCAATCACTGAAAAGAGGTTAGCTGGTCCTTTTAAGGCAGGGCTGCAATGATGTTGAAATGTGTTTTGGGGGATAAAGTTCATTTTCTAGCCAAATATTGACTTTGCAAGTAATTGCTGTTAAGCTGATCACTCTTTATAACATTCTGGAGTATATGCAAATTGCCATTAGAAAAAGTGAAGCAGTAGACTTTGTAAAAATTAATATTTGTGTCATTCTCAAAACTTTTGTCCATGACTGTACATTGGATACCAGCTCGCTGATCGTTGGTCTCCCGCTGTCACACGCAGCGATGCATGCTGGCCAGCGGGAGACCAACGATGAAAAAATGGTCCAGGACATTCAGCGACGATCAGCGATACCCAGCAGGGGGGCTGATCGTCGCTGCGTGTCACAATAAGCGAGATCGCTGGCTAGGTCGCTGTTGCGTCACAAAATCGGTGATGCTTCAGCGATCTCTCTAGAGATCTTGCTTAGTGTGACGGGGGCTTTAGACATCGAATTGTATTGCCGGACACCAGCGGATGGCCATGAGACAGCAGATCTACTGTTTGCTAATCATGTCCAGCTCAGGGATTTCTCTGCCTTAGGTTCAGGGTAATATTTGGTACAATAAGTAGATCTTGCTGAACAACAGTTTGTCCTGAGAACCATCTAATATTGACTGTCAGCAGCTATCTTTTAGTAGCGTCTTGGCGTGTGAGCGTAGCATGTCATCCTTTTTTTTTTTTTTTTTTTGTTCATTGTGTACTGTTTGTAGCACTAGGATGTAATAACGAGACATGTGCAGCTAATAAACCTAGGATTGTGGAAACGAGCTCTCGGATGTACATGTGTTTTGTGTGTCATGTGCTCCCAATGGGGAAACGGATGAGAACAAGCACAGCTATTCATAACGCCAGATTTCATACATAATGTCAGATATTATGGGTCTTGTGTGTTTTTTCTCTTCTTGAAATAAACTTCAAATCTGGTTCTTAATATGAAGCTTCAACTTTACTGAAAACACCATATCTGGCAAAGATCGAAGAGTAAATCTACGCAGGACAGAAAAGTTTGTGCAAGTAAAGTACATAGCAGACATAGTTGGGTCCAGAAATATTTGGACAGTGGCACAAGTTTTGGCATTTTTGCTGTTTACCAAACTTATTCAACACCTTAGTGACCTAGCCAATTTTGACCTGAATGGCCAGGCCAAATTTTTGAAAACTGACCATTGTCACTTTGTGGAGATAACTCTGGAACGCTTCAACAGATCCCAGTGATTTTGAGATTGTTTTTGTTTTCGTGACATATTGTACTTCATAACTAACTTGTTGTAACTAACTTGTAACAACTCAAATACCTCTGTCGCAATTGACAGCATTATTTAAGGGGTTAATTGGCCCTGATCGGTTGCAAAACTGACCAGGGTCATTACTTGCAGGGTGTCAGCTAACACCCACAGGACTCTCCTCCGCCAGGCAGCGACATTCCCTTATTCCCCATCTCTATTTTAAATGGCAATGTGGGAATAAGTACCCTTAACAACTGCTGTTTTAATGCTTATCAGCGGCCATTAAGGGGTTAAAGAGAACCTTTGGTCTAAGGTCCAGGTGTGGCATTTGCATTTGGAAGCTGTTGCTGTGAACCCACATCAAGCAGTCAAAAGCACTCTCAGGAAGAGAAACTGACAATCATTGCAACGGCTTGGTACTTTCTGCAAAAAAAAAAAAAGCACACTGATGAGCTTAGGATGATTGAAAATGCTGTACGTTCACGGAAAATAAGTTGTGCATGATTCCATGGTGAAGAAAAACTTAAGGCAGAAAGACCCACAAACAAGCGACAACTGAAGTCGGCAGCAGTACAGGCCTGGCAAAGCATCACATCCAACATTTTGTGACAGCCATGGCTTCCAGACTTAAGGAAGTCATTCCCTGCAAAGGATTCTCTACAAGTATTAAAAATGAACATTTTATGGTAAAGTTAATTTGTCCAATTACTTTTGAGACCATGAAATGAGGAGGCTTTGTAGAAAAATTGGTTGCAATTCCTAAACGTTTCACAAGGTATTTTTGTTCGACCCCCAGTTATTAAACCTGAAAGGCTACACCTCAGTTGCATCTCACTTGTTTCATTTTAAATAAATAGTGGCACTCAGAGCCGTAATCACGAACATTTGGTCAATGTCCAAATATTTCTGGCCCGGTGTCATCCGTATGATGCAATGTGGCTGTTCCTGGGCTCTGCAGATCTGTTCCTCTGCTGCAGTATCTGGCCACTACCAGTGAATGGAGAGGCGCACTCTCAACTCTATATGTGGTTTATATATGACCCCTAGTGGGGAGTAGGTCATCATTGTAAGACTTGTGGTTCACTTGCTTTAAAGGCTATGGACACCTTGTCGTGGGGGGGCATATCTTACATAGGTAAATGGTTACCGTTTAGATTATTGCATGAAGTCTCAGTGAAGTCTGCGATCTTTATTCTTAATTCATTTTCGGACTCCCTGATATGTGGTTTGCAGCCCGATCCAGGTTTAGAGTTTTCTCTTGGAGTGTTACCCCAGTAATTGTTGATGTGAACTCTCTGGTTATTCAGGGTGCTGCTGTCTTCATTAGCTCATGTGCTTTAAACTTTCTCTGATGGATTTGTAGAATATTTAAGCATTTAGGAATTATTAAAGTGTGTGTGAACAGCCTTCAGGAAACCGCAGCCTTGTAAAGAATGAAATGTACTGCTCATGTTCCCCTACTCCTGATCGATGGGTGCAAAAAGTTATCCTAAGCTTCAGCATGCTGCTGTAGTTTCTTCTGTCATAATTTACTGCATGACATATAAAGCTATTGCATCATGTCATATAAAGTCCCGATGCCTAAAATGGGATTTACTGATGACATACAGTTAAGTTAATTTCTAAGCAAACTTTAGGCCCTGTACACACTAGAGAAGTCACTTTATCTGTATCCTGTGCACAGGGGGTCTACCTTCTCTCCCCTGACAAATTATATCAGGGCAGGGGTAACCTGATAACATCATGTTTGTGACTGTATATGGTTCCTTAGGGCCCCGTCACACTAAGTGAGATCGCTGAAACGTCACCGATTTTGTGACGCAACAGCGACCTAGCCAGCGATCTCGCTTAGTGTGACACGCAGCGACGATCATCCCTCCCCCCCCCCCCCCCCTTGCTGGGTATCGCTGACTGTCCTGGACCATTTTTCCATCGTTGGTCTCCCGCTGGCCAGCGCGCATCGCTGCGTGTGACAGGCGGCAGATAAGCGAGCTGGAGCTGGTAACCAAGGTAAACATCTGGTTTCTAGGTGCCGCGCGGCGCCTAGAAACCCGATGTGTACGTTAGATACCAGCGCGCTGGTGCAGGGGAGCTGGTAACCAACGTAAACATCGGGTTTCTAAGCGCCGCGCGGCGCTTAGAAACCCGCTGCTTAACTTGGTTACCAGCTCCCTGCACCAGCGCGCTGGTATCGAACGTACACTGCGGGTAATTAAGCGACGTGCGTCGCTTGTTACCCGCAGTGTCGCTGTCCTGATCTCTGCTGAGAGCTGCCTGTTTGGCAGATCAACAGCGATCATGTAGCGACACACCAGCGATCCTGACAAGTTCATATCGTTGTCGGGATCGCTGGTGCGTCGCTATGTGTGACGGGGCCCTTAGCCTTGTGCACTAGGCAAACAATGCATTATCTGTAACTGCTTGTTTTGGTAGAAGGGCCGCTCCAGTGATGACTTGTACTGCATGAATCGCCCATTGTTATGTCTGGTATTTCTGTAGACACTTACTCATCCTCACCTTCTGTGCTCCCACAGTTTACAGAAGAGAAGTTCGGCCAGGCAGAGAAGACTGAGTTGGATGCTCACCTCGAGAACCTTCTCGGCAAAGCGGAGTCCACCAAACAATGGACCGAGAAAATTATGAAGCAAACAGAAGTGTTATTACAGCCAAATCCAAGTAAGACCTCCGCCATCACTAGTGGATTGCATTGGAACGCCTGTGAGCTACATTTGTTCAGAAATTAATATCGGGATATTCGAGGCACCCTCTTTCCAATCACATTTCTGATGCAAAATTTTTTTTTTTTTTTCTTCAGACAGCCTTGGCGAATATCCATAGTATAAATAGCAGTGTTTGGGGATATACAAGTATTGAGCCTTAATCAAGTGGCTGATATAGCTACTTACAGCATTGCTGCCACATCACCCGCTTGACAAATGGCTCAATAACTATATATTCCCCCAAAAAATGCTATTTATACTGCTGGGGAGCTTACATACTCCTTCCCAGGTTTAAAGAGTAAGTGTGCTGACAGCCCCCTCCTATACACCTCCCCAAAACTTGTACCCCCACATAGCCTAAAGCCCCTGTCACACTAAGTGAGATCGCTGCTGAGTCACAAGTTTTGTGATGCAACAGCGACCTCAGCAGCGATCTCTCTGTTTGACACGTACCAGCGATCAGGCCCCTGCTGTGAGATCGCTGGTCATGTCAAAAATGCCTGGACCTTTCTTTGGTCGTTGAGATCCCGCTGGGTAGCATGCATCGGTGTGTTTGACAGCTTTTACCAACGATCTCACTAGCGACTCAGCACTGAGACACATAGGAGACACATCGTTACACAGGTCGCTACCTGTCGCCAATCGTTGCTGCGTCGTTGGGAAGATCTCACTGTTTGGCATCTCACCAGCGACCACATAGTGACGCAGCAACGATCCCTGCCAGGTCGTATCGTTGTCGGGATCGCTGCTGCGTCGCTGAGTGTGACGGTACCCTTAGCCTGCTGTAGTTGGTGGAGATGGCAGCACTGTCATCCTGGTGACCTTATCTGTGTGCTGATCTCCAGTACATCCTTCTGTGTGCCGCAGGCTTCACTGTACATGTCCTCACAATTTCTTAGAAGTGTTCTAGTATCTAGGACAGTTGTTGTTGCTGGTGATTTCCTCTAACATTTTTACCTTTTGTTTTTTAAAACTCCCCAGACTTCTTTATATACAAGGACTTTAGGAAAAGGCCATGTGTTTATCTGATAATGGCCATTTCCTGTGACCAAATCCCCCCTTTCCTTCCTCTTTTAGACTAGCTCAACTCTACTGGGATTTTAATATAATATCTTGGAAAGACTGCAACTATTCCGAATTCAGAAACAGTCTCCACAATCGTGTTTTCAGCAATAGATGGTATTTTATGTAGCTATGTCTGCTAGTATAAGGGATAGCTGAGCAGTCTTGTACTCTGCCGTCAGGGAAAACTCTGCGTTGTTATATGTGCAAGCATTATCCCACCTATATGTTATACTCCTAGCAACCCATGCGCTGTAAGGCTCGGTTTACATGAGGTTGATTTACTATTTATTAGCAAATCCCCATGAGGGTGTTTTAATTATTTTCATTAAAAAAACACTATTTTTATTGGCAAATCCATAGCAGTCCTAAAGCTAAAACTTCCGGTTTCTGCCATGAATTGACCCTGGTATCATTACTTGTATTATCCCCTGAAGTCAGCTAGTATCTGCAGGCTGGAGATTTTTCCAGAACGAGTAAATTGGGTATAAATCCTAGTCTCGCTCATTTCCGGCAGAATAGATGGTAACTTGCATCAGTGGGGTCTGACCCTTGGACCTCCACTGATTGGCAGAATGGGGAAATTTCATGCACATTACAAAATAAAACGGCAAGTAGGACGCTCAATCGTCGCTCCATTCATTCTGTGTGAGGCTGCCGGAAAAAGTAGCGCTCAGCAGCCCCATATGGAATGAATGGAGCCGCCGTCGCACAAGTGAGCTTCTGCTCCTCCATTCTAACGGGGATAAAAGTGCCTCATTCTCACGACCGGTGCGGGTCCGGACTGTTTGATAAAAGAGCCTAATCATCTATACTGTGGCTACATAACTTTTCACCAGAAAACCCTATTAAATCCTGAAAGGAGCCTGAAAGTGTGAATATCTTAAGTGATTAATAGAAGCTTGTACATGAAAGCTGCATTTACAGTAATTCCATGATCTAGATCTTCAATCCCAGATGTAGGAAATGTACAGAAATGCTGACAGAATCTTTTGAGGCTTCCTGGCAGCTGATTCATGGAAGTGCATTTACTATCGCGGGGGTAATATGTTGGTAAATGGTTATCAATTCTGATGTAGTTTCAAGTACAAGTTATGAATTAAGGAAACTACTAAACAATTTGGTTGTACATGGCATCAGACACTGGTGGAAAACTTAAGTGAACTTGTCATATAACTTGAGATGCCACATACTTATTGACTAGGAACTCTGATGCTTCCTCACCCCCTTAAGAAGAAAACATTAGTGCATTTCTAATTCCTAGATGGTGTAATACTGTGATGTCCTGTGTAAACTGACTTCTGACCGCACCGAAATACAAAATGTTGTAATATATTTACGGAGATTGCTGTGAATTCCATAATTTACAGACATGGGTTCCTTGAAGAAGCTGTTTGACTGTGGCCAGCTCTGACTGTTACATGTAGAAGACCTGACTGATTTAGTGTAATTAATGGCATATCCTCTTAAAGGGGTTAGCCAACCTTTTACAAGTGATGGCTAATTCTTAGGATAATCAAATCTCCCCTGATCTAATATTAATGGCCTATTGGCAGAATTTCCAACAGGGCTGTGGAGTTGGTAAGTCAGACTTCTGACTCCGACTCCTCAATTTCCCTGACTCTGACTCCACAGCGCTGGTCACTACTGAGCATGTACATAAAGTGCAGTACAGATTCATCTCAACTAAAAGCCCAGATCCTGAGATCAGGAACAGAACAGACATTTATAGGATATGTCATAACTTTCCCAATTTAATAGAATTTACAGCACATCCTGCATTGTACCCAATTTATTTATTTTAGGAGTCGGTCCATTTTATACCGACTCCACAACCCTGCTTTCCAACAAGCTGTATGAAGGGGCTGCCAGAGATTAGCCCTTGGAAATGGATGCAAACCCCAGAGCCGCTCCAATGCTTACGTCAGATGCAGGTGATATGGAGTTGCCTTCACTGTATTTGTGCAGAGCCACCTCTGCATGCCGGCCAGACGTCATTCTCTCGATTGACCGTGGCCCCTGTGTTTTGGACCCCATTGATCACCTTTTGATGACACCTCTAATTGTTACTCTATATGGCAAAAAATAATCCACTTAATATTCAGATTTTGGACCACTACTTAATTTTTCGTATAGGTGCACTTGCACTCGTAAATGTGTCCATCTACCCAGTAACTGGCTGCAGCTGACCTATCCTCCGATCTGAGAGTTTTGCACCCTCCATGATCCACTGGTACCAGGTCCAACCGTGGCCAGATGTGTGCATTGAGTGGAGCAGACAGCACTATGTGTAGCGTGGGATTGGTCATCAATATTATATGCCCAGAGAACCCATTTAATTGTATGTGTCTAAGGATTTTCACTGCTCATTAATGTCTTTTCCAGACTGTCTCTAGGCGTCCATGTTTTGACCCTTTTCTTACTGGCTGTTCTTGCTTCTTCATTTTTAGATGCCAGGATAGAAGAGTTTTGTATACGAGAAACTTGACAGAAAAGCACCCAGCCGCTTGAATAATCAGGAGCAGCTGTCCCAGTATATGATGGATGCAGGGAGTGAATTTGGTCCAGGAACAGCATACGGTGAGTATCTGCGCGATGGCGTTGGCTGAAGTTTGCACAGCTGGAACAGTGAGCCGAGTCCTGCACAACATATGTTAACTACGGTCATTAGTAAACTCCTTATTGTTCACTTTATGCTGTTTTTTTTTTTTTTTTTTTTTTGTAGTATTTCTCGTTATGATCCTTTTGAGGAAGATGTTCTCTAGACCATTACTTCAACAAGATCAAAACCGAAACCAATTGTATACAATAAAATTGTCAAGCATAAAATAGACAATAAAATCCTCCAATATATTGTGCAGAAAAGACTACAATAAGTTTAAATATAATTAATAGTATCAATTTTTATTTAAATAATACATAAAAAATTATATTATCGTACAAACTAGACAGCTGATCATAAAGGAGCACGTACAATTAGAGCCCAAATATATAAATATGTCAATATACCATTTCTCCTTCGCCTCATTGGGGGACACACAGACCGTGGGTGTTATGCTGCTGCCACTAGGAGGACACTAAGCAATATAAGCACAAAGGATTAACTCCTCCTCCTGCAGTATACACCCTCTGTTGGCTCAATCCTGAACCAGTTCTTGCTTAGTGTCTGTAGGAGGCACTAGGGTCTGCTCTCAGACCCCACTTTTTTTCTGATTTTTTTTTTCTGATTTTAAACTTTTTATTATTTTACTTTCTTCACGCATGGATGGGCGACGGGACTTGTACGAAAAGTCACGATCTCCCAAAAACCATCAACAGGCGGCATCGTGCGAGTGTCCCCTCCACGTATCCCTCCTGCCACGCTACCATGGGGCGACAGATCCTTACAAACAGGCCGCTCTCCCCATGAGATATCCCTCGATGAGGATGATGATGAGACTTGCGTGGCACCATTGGATGAATACCCCCACCACCTCTCTTGAAAGCGGTGGCGGTCTGGAGGCATGTAAGAGCCCTCTCCACCCCCCTATTGAAAGGGGTTGGTGGATTGAGGAGGTACAGCCATAGTCGCTGTAGTGCTGTGGAGTTCCCCCCTTCCTCCATCTCCGGGCTCTCCCCGCAGTGAGTACAGCCATATGGGGGGCATTGTAATACCGGTCACCGCGACCGCTTCTGTGCACCGCGCCCACATTGGCGTTGCGCCGCCGCAGCACAGCATCGCGCCGCTGGCGTTCTCAATCGCGCCACGGCCTCAAATTTAGTCCCCGGCTTCGGCCCAGGGTAGGCTGCAACTTTAAAATTTACTCCCCGGCTTCGGCCCAGGGTAGGCCGCAACTTTAAAATTTACTCCCCGGCTTCGGCCCGGGATAGGTCTCAAGGGGAGAGGGCGGTCCGTGTGGCTCCGCCCACACCGCACGCTATTGGCCGTTGCCAGTTAACAGGGGACTTCCTCTATTTCCTCCCCCTCTCCTCCCACTGCTTCTGGCGCTTCTCGTCTCACACGGGAAGCGCGATTATGATCTCGGGTGCCATATTCTCCTGGGACAGCGCTGCATACACAGCGCTTAACCCTTCGCATGCAGAAGGTTCTCTGGTGCAGAAATATATCGCAATCAAAGGGAATTAAAAAGGCTGACAAGAACTACTCTGTAGTATACGCCGTCTGCGCTTCATGCAACGCTCCCCTGCCGTCAATGCATAGTTCCCAATTCTGTGCATCATGTGCCCAGGAGCCCATGGCTTCTTCTGCTCAGGACTCCCCTACAACGAGCAGGAGTCCCTACCTATTCCTGATCCCATTGAATCAGGTTCTTCAGGGTGGCCCGAATATCTGGCGCACTTAGCCTTCAGAGAGGTCTCATTTGACAGGGGCCGTCTCACGGCGTCCGCAAAGCGGTCGTCCAAAAAACGCCGCCATAATGCATCTCCCAATCCATCTAGCGGTTCAGCATCTGCGAGCTCAGGTTCTCGTTCCCCTTCTCCCAGAAACATTAGTGACCACGATTCGGAATCGAGTCGGACATTGGTGATGATCCCAACTCGCCAGAATTTCAGAACCTGGGTCTCAGCCGAATCATCCTATCTTCTTCAAAAGGGCAAAACGTGTTCACAAGGTGTTTAGTAACCACCCCTGAATTTACTGATATTGTTCAGGCACATAGGGAGCGTCTGGACAGACGTTCTTTTCAGGACTGAAGTCTCTGAAGGCACGATACCCTTTTTCAGCAACTGTGGCGAAAGAATGGACTGAATCTCCTGATGTAGATCCTCCAGTATCTCGTCTATCATCAAAACCCTACTCTCTGTTTCTGATAGTTCATCCATTAGGAACCCTTCAGATAAACAGATTGACAACCTCGCCAAATCAATTTTTGAGGCGGCTGGAGCATCTCTATCTCCCTCCTTTGCAGCCACCTAGGTGGCAAGGGCTATGGTGGCCTGGGTTGAGACCCTAGTCAAAATGACTAGTGATATCCCTCTTTCCCCCGAGGCACGTAATCTAGCCTATCAGATTACTCGGGCAGGTGACTACATGGTTCATGCGTCCCTGGATGCAGCTAATTGCGCTGCTCTCACGGCCATCAATGCTTTCGCCATTCGGAGGTCTCTATGGCTCCGTAAGTGGCGTGCAGACGCTGCTTCAAAGAAGACTTTGACTTCATTGCCTTATCGTTCAGGGCGTCCTTTTGGAGATCGCCTTGATCAGATTATTTCTGACGCTACTGGTGGCAAAAGCAAATTTCTCCCACAGCGCAGAATCAGTAGGCCTTTTCGGTCTCAATACCAAGGTCGTTCCCGGCCATTTCGTAGCTCCTTTAATTGGTCCCCTCCTTCGTCCTCTGCTCGAGCACCCCGTTCATCTCGTAGAGATAAGGGCTCGCAACCATCGTCCAGATCCTCTCAGCCCTGGAGAAAACTATTTTTCTCAGGCAGGAGATAGGAGCTACTCCTCTTGCAAATTGTCATCACAATGACTCCTTGCTGGGGATGGGGGACCCAAACAAGGTAGGCGGCCGCCTACTCTTGTTTCACAGACTCTGGGGGTCAGTAGTTCAAGACCAGTGGGTCCTCGATCTAGTACACTCAGGTTACAAGATTGAATTCTTGTCCCTTCCCTCAACACGTTTCTTTCAGTCTCGCTTCCCCAAGTCCAAGGATCTTGCAAATCCTTTTCTTCAGGCTCTGAACACGCTCCGTTACAGCGGAGTCATCGTCCCAGTTCCTCACAACGAAAAATTCAAAGGGTTTTACTCAAACCTCTTTGTGGTTCCCAAAAAAGGACGGCTCCTTGCGTCCTATTCTGGACCTGAAATTGCTAAACAAATTCATCAGAGTCTGTCATTTCAGGATGGAATCCCTCCGTTCTGTTGTCACATCTCTAGAAAGGAAAGAATACTTGATGTCTATCGACATCAAGGATGCGTATCTGTACATTCCGATTTTCAGCGGACATCAAAAGTTTTCTGTGTTTTGCTGGCAGAGAGGATCATTTTCAGCTTGCCGCTCTGCCCTTCGGTCTCGCAACCGCCCCCAGAGTGTTCACAAAGGTCATGGCGGCCGCCATGTCAATTTACACTCTCGGGGTGTGGTAGTCCTCCCGGACCTGGACCACCTACTCATAAAAGGTCCGATTTTTCGAGCCTGCGAAGAGAGCGTCGAAATCACTATCGACACCCTCTCTCGCCTCGGTTGGTTAGTCAATTTGGACAAATCTCTTCCCATTCCCTCTCAGAAGTTTCCTTTTCTGGGAATGATTGGATACCTCCCAAGGGTCGGTATTTCTCCCTCCAGAGAAGATTATCTCTCTGAAGCAGGGAGTGCTCCTATTGTCGCAAAACCGCCCTCATTCTCTGCGGAGCGCCATGCAGGTACTCGGGAAAATGGTAGCTTCCATCGAAGCAGTACCTTTCGCCTAGTTTCATCTCCGCTCTCTTCAACAGGAGTTGATATCAGTCTGGGACAGGAACCCAGCGTCTCTAGGTCGCCGCTTCCGTCTGTCTCCCACAGTCAGAAGCTCCTTAAGATGGCGGATGAATGCCTCATCACTGAATCACTCGGCTCAAGGCCACTGGTCTCTACCAGAGTCCCGTCTCCCGATCAACATCCTGGAGATCAGAGCTATCAAGTTAGTCTCGTGCACTTCCATCATCTCCTGGCCGGTCGTCCCATCAGGATTCAGTCAGACAACGCCACGGTCGTGGCATACATCAACCGTCAGGAGGGCACTCGGAGCAGAACAGCGATGCTCGAGGTATTGCACATTCTGTGCTGGGCCGAGAAAAACCGCTCGCTCATCTCCGCGGTTCACATTCCAGGAGTGGACAATTGGGAGGCCGACTTCCTCAGTCGCCAGGGCCTAGACTCAGGAGAATGGTCCCTGCACCCGGAAGTGTTCCATCTTATTTGCCAGCGATGGGGCATGCCGGATGTAGACCTCATGGCATCCAAACTGAATGCCAAGGTTCAGACTTTCATAAGTCGCTCTCGCGATCCACTAGCCGTCGGCTCGGATGCGCTAGTCCTCCCTTAGAGTCATTTTCGCCTTCCTTACATTTTTCCTCCTCTTCCGTTAATCCCCAGGGTGATTCGGAAGATAAAGGCGGAAGGAGTTCCTCTTATTTTGATCGCTCCGGACTGGTCTTGCCGTCCGTGGTATGCGGAACTAGTGCGTCTGGTCGCAGACGTTCCCTGGAGATTACCAGATCGACCGGGCCTCCTTTCACAGGGTCCGATTTACCATCACAATTCAAAAGCGCTGAATTTGACGGTACGGCCATTGAAGCCTGGATCTTAACTCAGGCTGGTTTTTTCTCACAAAGTCATCTCTACAATGGTCAATGCCAGGAAGCCGGCTTCCGCCCGCATTTATCATCGTGTCTGGAAGACATTCCTTTCCTGGTGGAGAACAAAGGTCGTTCACCTTTGGTTTTCTCTATCCCTTCCATTCTGGAATTTCTCCAAGCAGGAATGGATTCGGGATTAGTCCTTTCTTCCCTCAAGGGACAGATTTCTGCCTTGTCCGTCCTTTTCCAACGACGGATCGCATCTAAGTCTCAGGTCAAGACTTTTATTCAGGGAGTGTCTCATCTTGTTCCACCTTACAAGAGACTTTTGGAGCCTTGGGATCTTAATTCGGTCCTCAGTGCCTTACAGGACTCCCCCTTCGAACCTTTGCCGGAAGTGTCCTTATCGCTTCTTCCTGGAAGGTGGTCTTCCTAGTGGCGATTACCTCTATCAGACGAGTATCGGAATTGGCAGCATTATCTTGTAAATCTCCTTTTTCTTTTTTCACTAGGACAGGGTGGTCCTTAGGACTTCTCCGTCTCTCACGCCAAAAGTCGTTTCGGCTTTTCATATCAATGAGGAGATAATTTTGCCTTCATTCTGTCCGGCGCCAATTCACCGTACTGAAAAAGCCCTTTACACTTTGGATTTGGTGAGGGCTCTCCGAAGGTATATTTCGAGAACGGCATCTTTCCGAAAATCGGACGCTCTGTTTGTGCTTCCGGAAGGACGCAGACAGGGTCTCCCTGCTTCCAAGGTCACGTTAGCCAGATAGATTCGCTCTGCGATTCAAGAGGCGTACCGTGTTAAAGGTCAGCCTATCCCGGCTGGGATTAAGGCACACTCCACTCGTTCTGTGGGTGCCTCCTGGGCCATTCGGCACCAGGCTTCGGCACAGCAAGTGTGCAAGGCTGCGACTTGGTCCAGTCTTCATACTTTCGTCAAGCATTACCAAATTCATGCTCAAATTTCTTCAGATGCGGTCTCGGCAGACAGATTCTGCAATCAGCTGTTACGCATCTGTAAGTTGTCTGTTAACTGCTTAAGCGTTATATGCATGAGGTTCACAGGCTTCATCTGTGGATGTGTTCCCACCCAGGGACTGCTTTGGGATGTCCCACGGTCTGTGTGTCCCCCAATGAGGCGAAGGAGAAAAGGAGATTTTTGTGTACTCACCGTAAAATCCTTTTCTCCGAGACGCTCATTGGGGACACAGCTCCCACCCTTGTTTAACTTGTAGCCTCGTTGTTCATTTGATTTGTTGGCATATTGCACTCTGTTATGAGCTCCTACTGCTTTGGCACCGAACTGGTTCAGGATTGAGCCAACAGGGGTGTTGCAACACACAGAAATGTGTCACTCTGTCCTTGGCCAAATCTGATCTCCCACCCCACTCCCAAAATATATTTCCCTCCCCTGCAGCATTGAATTATAACTGCATCTTAAATACCCAAACTACAGTTGAAAGCAGTGATGGTGACTCTTCCTCCCCATCATTTCCCCTCTGCATCTGATGTCTCAGCAAAGCGCGGGGGCGCTATGATGTCATTACAATGCGCCCACAATGAAGATTTTTTGTGAAAGCAGTGATGGTGACTCCTCCTCTCCCACATTTCCCCTCTGCATCTGATGTCTCAGCAAAAGCGGGCGCTATGATGTGATTAAAATGCGCCCACAATGAAGATTTTTTTTTTTTTTCCTGTCTTTCCTTTCCCCGAGGGTCATTGGGGAGGAAGGGTGTAGTAGGTCATCACACCTTGTATGTGGAGGAATTCACTGTGGGGGGGGGGGGGGGGAGCCTTACTATTTGGGAACTTTTGTTTGCGCCATGCTTTCTGTATTGTTCAAGGTTTTGTTTTTTTTTTGTAATCCTGATTACATATGTAAATTGAGCCATATGCATTTTACAGCTCTTTCATACATTATATTTTTCCAATATTTTATGCTAAGATTTATTAATATGTACCGTATATACTCGCGTATAAGCCGAGATTTTCAGCCCATTTTTAGGGCTAAAAGCCCCCCCTCTCGGTTATACGCTAGTCATATGCCAGGGATCGGAGGGGGAGCGGGGTGTCGGATCATACTCACCCCTCCGCCGGCGGGTCTCTGTAGCCCCCTGCTTCTCCCACGATCTCCGGCTCCTTCCTGCAGCGGTCACATGGTCCCGCTCATTAAAGTCATGAATATGAAAGGAAGAGCTGTGGAGACCACCGCGAGAAGAGGAGAGGCTGCAGAGAGTGACGCGCCGGCGGGGGGTGAGTATAGCGATATTCACCTGTCCCCCGGTCCACCATGCTCCGACCTCCTCGTCCGACTCCTTTGGCTGTGAATTTTTCAGGCAGAGGGCGCGATGACGTAGTTAGTGCGTGCCGGCCCTCTACCTGATCTTCACTGCGAGGACCCGGAAGGGGGAGTAGCGCAGCGGTGGACCGGTCCGGTGACAGGTAAATATCTCAGGTGCCGGGGTCCTGAGCGAGCGGTGACACCGGCACCTGTCCCCCATAGCGCCACCGGTGTCCCCGCCTGCTCAGGACACCGGCACCTGGCCCACAGCGACGAGAGGGGAGTATGCCTTTTTTTTTTTTTTTCTTTTGCAGCAGCGTGGCAGCATAAGGGACCTATACTGTGGAGCATATGGGGGAATAATCTGTGGAGCATATGGGGGAATAATCTGTGGAGCATATGGGGCATAATCTGTGGAGCATATGGGGCATAATCTGTGGAGCATATGGGGGCATAATCTGTGGAGCATATGGGGGCATAATCATTTTTCCACCCTAGGCTTATTACACGAGTGAATAAGTTTTCCCAGTTTTTTGTGCAAAATTAGGGGGGTCGGCTTATACATGAGTATATACGGTACTTTATTTTTGAGACAAGCCCTTTAAGTTTCCATATGAAAGTTTTACAAAACCTATGAGAATAGGAAACAGAGTCTCACAGACTAGACACAGAAAGGCAGTGGTCCTTCTACAAGGTGGTCTTGTATGTGCTTCTCGTTAGGGTCCTCGTACACTTGCATTACTTTCATTTTGGATTAGTCTCTTGTACTTCTTACTTTCTGTGGTAACACTGTCTCTTTGTATTTCAGGAAATGCTCTCATTAAATGTGGGGAAACTCAGAAGCGAATAGGAGGAGCTCACCGGGAACTTGTACAGACGGGAGCCATTAACTTTCTCACTCCTTAAGGAATTTTATAGAAGGGGACTATAAAACCATTTCTGTAAGTATGGCGTACGGCAGACCTCAAGCATGTCCCTGCCGGATTCTCTGTAGCCTTCATTCAGTGACTCAGGCGGCCGTCATATTCCTGTTCAGCAAGTTCTGAAAAAAGTCATGTTTTTCCATTGAAAAATTAATGACTTCTAGCCAGTGACTGTAATGGCAATTTAGCTGCTTTTCCCAATTGAGTATTTTGGATGCGTTTTCTTCATTTGACACCGCCTTTAAACTCTGATCTTCGTGCCTGCTTGGATAACTAAAATGATTGGATAGGGTGCTCAGAAGGGCCCTTTTCTAGTCTGGCCATGAAAGGCTTCAGTAGTCAGGTGATTTCAGAAATGGACGTGATCACTTCCCGTACTGATGGGCCACTTAGCTATAGTCATGGGTTGGTGCCGATGAGTACACCTCATTTTATTTATAACCTCCTGTTTAAGAAGAAAAATAGTGTCTGACAACCTTGTTTCTAGTTACAAAAACACTAGAGCAGGAGTCTCAAACTCGCGGCCAGCTGTGGCCTGGTATTCTCCGGCTGGTAAGGGGCCATTGATATTGGACTCAACCCCCTCCCCAGCCTATAAATGGCAGCCCGAAGCCGCCCCACAAAAGGCACATCTATTAGATGTGCCAATTCTGGTGCTTTGTTGTATTGTAAATAAACGAACTTCAAGAATAAAGTCCTTTATTTGAAATTAAGAAAAGCACACTTTATTTAAAAATAACAAACCGTTAGGGGAGTGTAACGCTTATTGCATTGAAGCCCTGGTCTCCTGTTAAAAAAAACCCAAAAAACTACATCCCTCACCTGTTCGACGTTCTATCCAGGGCCAGCTCCAGGTTTTTATGGGGCCCCGTGCGAAGAGTTCTCAGTGGGCCCCCTTAACACAGACTGCACAGATACTGCAGAGAAAAATGGGTATAGCACAACGCCAAACACTTCTCTTCTTCCATTACATGACTGATACCTATTGTAAATTGTACAATAGCTCAAAAACCGCCAAATCCTCACAGCGCACAGTACAGACTGGACAGTACAGTCCTCCATACAATATTATGGGCACCACATAGTCTCCCCCTCATCACCCATATAATACCCCATGCAGGATGTCACCCCGTCATCCCTCCTATAATGCTCCATACAGAATACTGGACCACATATAATGCTCCATCCAAAATATGGAGCTCTCCTCTACACTGTGCTGCGTTCTGCACTGTTACGGCTCAGGAAAGGGCGCTGTGGAAAGACTCCCCATTATCATCATCATTGCTCCCCTCATCATCATTGCCTGCCCATCATCATCATCATTGCCTCCCTATCATCATCATTGCCTTCCCATTATCATTGTCTCCCCATCATCATTATCATTGCCTCCCATTAATATCATCATTGCCTTCCATTATCATTGCCTCCCCATCATCATCATCATTGCCTTCCCATTATCATTGTCTCCCCATTAATATCATCATCATTGCCTTCCCATTATCATTGCCTCCCCATCATCATCATCATCGCCTCCTCACCACCATCGCTGCCTTCCCCACCACCATCACACATACAGTACCGCAGGCAGCACTCTCATACACACACACACATGACGTCATTCAGCGGCGCTGCTG
The DNA here is from genome assembly GCA_033576555.1 of Oophaga sylvatica. Taxonomy (NCBI): domain Eukaryota; kingdom Metazoa; phylum Chordata; class Amphibia; order Anura; family Dendrobatidae; genus Oophaga; species Oophaga sylvatica. The sequence continues at coordinate 114,949,619 of JARQOD010000009.1, read as the reverse complement.
TGAGAGGAAGCGCCGGCGCTGACACCACTAACGGGCGCCGGGGTGCCTGACGGCAAGTGGGCCCCCCGCCTGCTCAGGGCCCCAGCACTTGCCCGGGTGTGCCGGGTGCAAACGCCGGCCCTGGTTCTATCCCATGCAGTAATCCATGTCGTTTTTGAAATTATACTTTCATGTAATTCTTAGAACATCTGTCATGTGTGTATATACTTTATATTCTTTAGATAGTAAGTGTGTTTATATATGTGTGTGTATGTAAATATGTTATATATATATATATATCTATATAGATATATATATCTACACAATATTTCTGGCCCTATATGATTTCTATCCTGCATTTTCATCATCACTTTTTTGCCTGCTGAGGTGCTATCTATTAACTTGCAATTGACTCTCAGCTGTAGAGAGGAGACTAACTGATAGGGAAGGCTTGGTTATAAGTGGAGAAAGGCATATATTACCAAGTTTATATATGCTGACTCTGTATCCCTGCTTCTGTTTACTCAGTCACGGCCAATAATCTTTATTTGAGCCTTTTTCACGTCACACAATAGAACAACTCCCAGCATGCCTTGGCAATTTCTACCACCGATCATTAAGTGTGAAAGGCGGGTTGGTTTATTAGAGCTATTGCTTTAGTGTGGTCAGGTACACAGAGAAAATTCTGCCGCCCGCCCGCTCTGCTTTATACTTTTGGCATTTTCTTGTGATTTCAGCTTTCATAGGACAAACAGCTGTGCTGCGCAGTAAAATGCTGCTTGCCATGAACTTTGTCATCACATCTCTCAGATTTTATTTCTCGTATTGCTTATTGAGCCTTTGCGCAGCAGATGTAGTCATGTCGCTCCCTCAATTTTCTCCTTCCTCAGAGAGAACGGAAACTGTTGCAGATTAAAAGGTTGGATTTGGATGCTGCAAAGACCCGATTGAAAAAAGCCAAAGTTGCAGAAGCCAGAGCCTCAGTAAGTAGATGCTATGATAAATTGGTGGGAAGAAAATGTCCCTCCTGTTCCCTGTGGTTAAAAGATGGAAAAGCTGACCTGGCAACATGTGCCCATTGTGGTCAAACAATGGGAACGTCCCGGATTCCTGTTGTGTAGACCTGTTCTCTGTGCTGACAATCTATAGCTGCATCCATTTAGTGGGAACAATGGCAGTTTACCCTACCAGATCTGTCTCTGGTTACTCTCGCAATTAAGAATACTGTTTGGTCTATGGCCCAGCACAGTATCCTCATTGTAGCATAGCACACTTGTGGTGGCTCTCACGGCTCCTGTCCAGGGGCCACACACCATCTGACCACTGTTGTGGGTGATGGACCCAGTTTGAGTAAATATTTTCAACACCAGCTTTAAATTCTATAAGTGCATAGGAGTTGGTGATATGACAGAATATGACTTTGGTTTCCTCTTCTCCCTCTGACTGATCACATTACAAGGACCCCTCCTAAGCAATAGATTAGGTTTTTTTTCCTGCATGTTTTCTACAAGTGTTTGTACCAAAATTTGCAAGACTATATTTTGGAGTGCATTGTTTGTTTTAATACAGTGACTAGTTCTGTATTTTAAAATAACAATTACAATGTTACCTGGTGCATTTCTTCCGCTATTTAATTCTATTGGCAGCATGAAAGAACCCAAGGACTTAGTTTTATAACCATGTATTCATTGGCCGCCACATGTGCACAAGGGGCCTGCAGTATGTGGCTACTGCAATGTGCTAATCGGCCTATGTCTGGTATTCTCATTCAGAGTTGTACTGTAGCGTGCTATCGGCACATAACCAGGGCCACATTTTCATCACAGTGCAGTAAATATTCAATAATTTGTAAAAAGGAATACATTTTCATGCAGGTCTTTCCTTATGGTGGGCAGGGTTTTTATCTGTCCCCACCTCTTATTCCGGCCCTATCTTTCTGATTGTGCACGGTGTATATGGCAGCGAGTGGTATGCGCACGTTCAGAAATGGCAATGTGAGCTATCACAGGCTTGATGGGTAGATTCTGCGTCCTCTGCTGATTCTTATCTGTTCCGCAGTCTAAATGTCCCCTAAAGGTCTTGTGCACACCTGACGACAGGTATGGACATGTGTACATCAGCAGCACCTATTCCCCGGCCGCAGAGGTGGGAGATACTGGAAAACCACTGTCATGTCAACAAATAAGGCGATTTTTAGCCTAGGGTTACAGTACTTAGTCACACGACAGTACAGCCTAAAATCTTTATGTGATATACTGCTCTCCACCCAGCAGAATCAGAATGGCAGCAAACCTCCTTACTTTATTATTTAGCCCCCACTCTGGTTCTGCCGGATGTGGAGCAGTTCTCGCCTGGAATCATTACTGTCACATGCATCCGATGATGCATGACATTTATGGTGGATAATCAGAAAAATCCTCTATGCGTCCTTGGAAAAAGCCCCATGCACTACAATAGGAACACTCCCACAGTGCCAAATAAACTCTAATTCCTATAGGCTGGAATTTGTTCATATGAGACCCCCTGATTTTTTTGATGCTGTTGTGTTCAGGACTAGCGGTTTTCTGCAGCATTTATTGTGCAGAAATGAATAACTTCTGATTATTTTTTCATTGTCCTGCATTGATAACTGCAGTATTGCGATGTATGTAAGGTAACGAGCGCCGCTCTCTCCGTGTGCTGCCTGTAATGACTTTCTCTGCTTCTCGTGCAATGAACTGATCTTTTGCCTTACTGTCTATTTCTTTTCTTTTTTTTCCTTTTTGTATGTGTGCCCTTAAGCAATTAAACACATCTGAGCCTGAGCGGGATGCCAGCTTTATGGTAAATTTGTCTTACATGCTCGGCGTGTTGCATGTAAAGTGGCTACAGGTTTGTTGGCCTCCCATCACCACTTCATTCCATGTATTGTGCCTTCTCTTGCCTTGTATTAGTCGGCCAGGGTCAGTCTCCTGGAAAACTAAACCGTTCAAAATGCTCAGTAAAGTCTGTATACAGAATAATGGATTATAGGGGTTGTGCACTACAGCGATACTGATGAGCTACCCTTAGGATTGGTTACCAATATTAGATCGGCTGTGTGACATGCGGGAACCCCACCCATCTGATCTGATATTGAGGACCCTTCCTTAGTGGAGGTAATCAATACCACAGTAGTTAATAACCCCCTTACTAAACGAGTCACCTAAGCCATTTGACTTGTATAAATGACGTACCTATATTTTTTTCGCTACCAAATAGGCTGTTACATGCAGCGGATACTCCCCATCATCTCCGCACTGCAAGAGAAGCCACATCCATCCACGGTCCTATAGATAATCCATTTCTTCTAGATTATAGCCTACCTTCCTGTAC
>JARQOD010000009.1:114858127-114946186 GCA_033576555.1 Oophaga sylvatica | reverse complement strand
CCAGCTCGGGCTCCTCCTACTCAGCTCCAGTCTAAGATTTGAGGTCCAGAGGATGGTCGCTGCTAATGCAGCTCCTCAGAAGATTTTATTATTTTAATATTCGGACAGGAGACTTGGATCACTAGTTGGTCTAGAGGTCTCAGGGGTATCAGCGCTGCTGTACCCCAACCTCTCCCTTGGCGGATCTGTATTTACTCAAAGTCCCTGCAGAATCCTTGCCGGCCCTGGGGGATGAGGAGAGCTTCTCTGGCGGGAACGCAAACCACACGTGCGGTCACTGCGTTCTTCGCCCTGGGGGAAAGCATGGGCACTGCGCCAGAAACCCCTGAGGGTCCCTGTGGCGCCTTGGCTGGTGAGTACTCCACACAAATTTTAATAATAATTATGTGTGAGTGCTTTAGCGTCTGAATGAGCAGCGCTATTACTAATGTCAGTATGCTTCAGCGATGCTGTGACAGCGTTACTACATGTATGTCAGTATGCTTCAGCGCTGCTGTGACAGCGCTACTACATGTAATGTCAGTATGCTTCAGCGCTGCTGTGACAGCGCTACTACATGTAATGTCAGTATGCTTCAGCGCTGCTGTGACAGCGCTACTACATGTAATGTCAGTATGCTTCAGCGCTGCTGTGACAGCGCTACTACATGTAATGTCAGTATGCTTCAGCGCTGCTGTGACAGCGCTACTACATGTAATGTCAGTATGCTTCAGCGCTGCTGTGACAGCGCTACTACATGTAATGTCAGTATGCTTCAGCGCTGTTGTGACAGCGCTGTTACAAGAAGATGTGGTGATTTTTTGTCCGCAGGCAGATAGCTGCAGGACAGAGAGGGAGCAGGAGCGGGGAGAGTTCGCGCTCATTATTTGAGCTAGCAGGGGGCGTGGCCTATCTATCCCGGTCTTTTGAGCAGGAAGACGCGCGCTCTGGCTTTTCTCCTGCGACCCCCTCACTGTGGCGGCCATTACTCAGGCTCCTGGGCTCCTCGGACCGCTCCTCTCCTCATATAGACACCACGGCCAGCTGGGTGAGTGCGGATTCCTCACCCCGCAGCGCAGCGATCGCTATCCTGCAGCTGCAGTCTCATCAGAGACATAAAAATTGGCTGGGGCTCACAAATATATATATATTTTGGTGAGTTTGCAATATTAACCCCTTTGAGGGTTATTTCTACCAGCTAAATTTGCTGACTGAATACCGCTGGGGTAACTCTGCTTGGTGGAGCGTTAACCCTTCAGCGTTTGGAAAAAAAAAAAAAAAAACGCATAGTTTTTTGCTGGTATTACCGCTTTGACCTGCTCATACAGGTGAGACATGTCTGAACAGAGTTCAGATGCCGCGGATCACGTCCCAGTGCCATTGCGGCAATCAGATACGCAGACCTCCACAGCGTCTAGCGCTGCGGTCGACAGCGGTGGAAAATTGGATGATATCGCTCGATCGATTAATAACTTATCTGACCTTTTAGGTCAATATGTGTCTGCTAATTCCTCTCAGAGGAAGCGACGCAGGCCGTTACCGGCCTCTACACGGAGCGAGTCAGATGTATCTGATATTGGGCAGAGTTCCCCTTTAAATTCGGATGGAGAAATATCCGATTCAGATGCGGACGAGCCGCAGGGGCGTTCCTCTATGACGAAGCGTACGGAGGCATTAATTGAAGCCATGAGAGATATACTACAGTTACCGGAGGAGGTAACTAGTCGTCCTGGTAAATCAGCACGCATTTTCCAGGAGTCCCGTGCTTCGCGCACAACATTGCCAGCTCTGGATGAGCTTAATGGTGTAATAGAGGAGGAACGTCTATGTCCAGATAAGCGTTTTCATGGAACGCATTTCTTTGATACACTTTATCCTTGCTCTACGGAGTTAAAGGCTAATTGGACTTCTGCTCCTGAAGTGGATGTGTCTTTGTCTCAGCTTAGTAAATCCTCTCTACTCCCTATTAAGGGAAAAGCGAGCTTACAGGAGCCTTTGGATAGAAAGGCAGAATTGGCGGCAAAAGCAAGCTATGAGGCTGCGGGTCATGGATTTCGAGCAGTGCTAGGATCCATGTGTGCTGCTAGAGCTTCTCTAAGCTGGTTGGCACGTCTGAAGACGGAGTTGCAAAATGAATCTCCGTTATCTGAGATACGGGAAACTTGTGAATGGTTAGAAACGGCAGCCTGTTATATCTTTGATGCCGGTCTGGATACGGCATCTCTGCTGGCCAAAGCGCAAGCTTCAGCGGTCACAGTCAGAAGAGCTTTATGGCTCAGACAGTGGGCCGGGGACGCAGTTTCCAAACAAGGGTTGTTGGCCTTACCTTACAAGGGTGGCCATCTTTTTGGATCCGACCTCACAGAGCTGATTTCCAAGGCTAAGGCGAAGGAATCAGCATTACCACAGCGAAGGGCCATGGCCTCGGTGTCCAGTAAGCCTGGTGTTTATAGTGGTCGGCGGTCCTTTCGGGGCCGAGGACGATCTAGTCACTCCTCGTGGGGATCGGGTCGTCCTTCTTTCTCAGGAAAGAAATCCTCTCAGAAAACTCGTACTCCCTGGAAGCAGAGTTTCCGCCAGAACAAGCGGGAACTTGACAAGAAACCCGCAAAGTCGGATTGACGCCAGGGGTCCACTCGAGGATTCTCGAGTGGGGGGTCGCCTGCTTCTTTTCAAGGAGACTTGGATGGCTCGCGTTCCAGATTCCTGGGTAACGCGGATAGTGTCGGCAGGCTATTTCATAGAGTTTGCTTCTCAACCCCCAAATGTTTTTTGTCAATCTCGCGTTCCGTCGGAACCCGAGCTTGTTGTCGCTCTACAGCGAGAGGTCGAATCGCTACTACAAAAGGGTGTAGTGATACCGGTTCCGTCAGAGGACCGAGGGAAAGGTTTTTATTCCAACCTTTTTATAGTTCCCAAAAAGGAGAACAAATTTCGCCCGATTCTGGATCTCAAGCGATTAAACCGGCATGTCCATGCCCGGAAATTTCGCATGGAGTCGCTTCGTTCCGTTGTGGCAGCTCTGTCACAGAACGATTTTCTGGTGTCAATCGACATTCGCGACGCCTATTTGCATATTCCCATCGGAAAGGCTCATCAGCGCTTTCTTCGATTTGCCATAGGTCAGAATCATTACCAGTTCGTGGCTCTGCCGTTCGGCTTAGCCTCAGCGCCAAGGGTCTTTACAAAAATTCTGGCGCCCCTCATGGCACTCCTTCGAAGACAGGGGATTACGATTCTCCCTTATCTGGACGATCTTTTGATCGTGGCTTCCTCGGAGGAGGAGGCGTTGACGGCTCGGGATTTGTCTCTTCAGTTTCTGAAAGACTTCGGTTGGCTGGTCAATTGGGAGAAGTCGTCCCTGGAACCATCGAGGACAATTCTCTTTTTGGGAATGCATCTCGACACGTTTCGGTCGGTAGTTTCCCTACCACCAGACAAACAGTCATGTCTTCTTCGACATGTACAGATTATGACATCCTCAACGGCAATGTCCCTACGGAAGTGTATGCGTCTTCTGGGACTGATGGTGGCGTCCATGGAGGCAATTCCTTTTGCCCAGTTCCACTCCAGGACTCTTCAAAGGTTCATCTTGAGTCGATGGAATCAGTCGCAATCGCTGGATTGCAGTGTCACCATTTCTCGCGCGGTGCGGGATTCTCTAGAATGGTGGTTACGTCCAGGGGCATTCTCCCTGGGAAGTCTTTCCTCCCTCTGAAGTGGTCAGTCATAACCACCGATGCCAGCCTGACGGGCTGGGGGGGTGTTGGAACAATCTCTGGATTCAGGGGGTATGGTCACCGGAAGAGTCTGTGCTTCCGATCAACATCCTGGAATTGAGGGCGATTTTCCTTTGCCTCCAACATTGGACGGTCCCTTTGAGCGGTCTGCCAGTCCGGTGGCAGACAGACAATGCGACGGCTGTCGCGTATATCAATCACCAAGGTGGGACAAGGAGTTCCGGACTCATGGTAGAGGTGTCCCGAATTCTGATTTGGGCAGAGGCCAATGTACCAGCCATTTCGGCGATTCACATTCCAGGGGTTCAGAATATTACAGCGGACTTTCTCAGTCGCAGAAGGATGGATCCCAGGGAATGGAGCCTCCACCCGGAAGTCTTTGCACTACTGTGCTCTCGCTGGGGAACCCCCCAAGTGGATTTGATGGCATCCAGGTCCAATGCCAAGTTACCGACATTCATGTCCAGGTACAAGGACCCGAAGGCGGTGGCGGTGGATGCTCTAGTGGCTCAGTGGGATCAGTTCGAGCTGATCTATGTATTCCCGCCGATATCCTTACTTCCTCTAGTGCTGCGTCGGATCAGACTAGAGAGAATTCCAGCTATTCTGATAGCTCCAGACTGGCCAAGAAGGGTGTGATTCTCGACAATAATGTCGCTGTTGGCGGCACCTCCGTTTCCACTCCCTCTTCAACCGGACTTGTTGACTCAGGGGCCCGTTTGTCATCCGGACTTGATGTCCCTGCGTTTGACGGCGTGGCTCTTGAGACCGAAATCTTGACCCGTAGAGGTTTTTCAGCCGAGGTCATTGCTACCCTTCGTGCTGCAAGATGTCCGGCTACTTCTAGGATTTACCACAAAATTTGGGAAACCTTCTTTTCGTGGTGTTTGGGGTCTTCTCGGAACCCGAGAAAATTTTCCATTCCCAACCTGTTGGCTTTTCTGCAGCATGGGCTAGACAAGGGTTTGGCAGTTAGCACTCTGAAAGGTCAGATTTCTGCTCTGTCCTTATTGTTCCGGAGAACCATTGCTTCGAATAGAGACGTGCTCTCCTTTTTCCGAGGTATCTCTCGTAAGTTTCCGCCGCGGAAGGCACCCGTGTCTCCTTGGCGGCTCAACCTTGTTTTGGAGGCTCTTCAGCATAAACCTTTTGAACCTATGGTTTCTGCTAGCCTTTCTTTACTTTCTTGGAAGGTGGCTTTCCTTGTTGCAGTCACTTCCTTGAGGAGAGTTTCTGAATTGGCAGCTCTTTCTTGTTCGCCTCCTTTTCTGGAGTTTTTTCCGGATCGTGTAGTGCTTCGCACTCGGGGTGATTTTTTGCCTAAAGTGGTGTCACAATTTCATGTTAACCAGGATATTGTGTTGCCTTCACTCTGTCCGGATCCGAAGAATACGAAAGAGCGAGATTTACACACATTGGATTTAGTGCGGGCCTTGAAGTTTTATCTATCTATTACTCAAGGTTTTCGTAAGACGGACTCCCTGTTTGTGGTTCCGGCAGGTCGTCGGCGTGGTCAACGAGCTTCCAAGGGTTCTATAGCTCGTTGGATCCGGTCAGCTATTTTGGAAGCTTACCGTCTTCGGGGTGAATCTTGCCCGATTAAGATTCGAGCCCATTCCACGAGAGCTGTGGCTTCATCGTGGGCTTTTCATCAAGGTGCTTCGGCAGTGCAGCTTTGCCGAGCGGCGACTTGGCGCTCTGTCCACACGTTTACAAGGTTTTATAAAGTGGACGTCAGTGCTTCCGCTGATGCAGCCCTCGGACGTAGGGTCCTGCAGGCAGCTGTAGTTTAAAGTTCTGGATGAACTTGTGTTTAGCGCTGGTTGCGCTTTGTTGTTAAGGTTGTTGGGTTTCTGCCTTTTGTTGGTTTTTTCCCACCCTTATTTTTGAACTGCTTTGGGACGTCCCATCAGTAATGAATACTGTGGCTCTCTTCCTTCATCTGCAGCTGAAACACGGATTTTGGTAAAGACTTACCTGTAAAATCCTTTTCAGCGAAGGAAGGAAGAGAGACACAGCACCCTCCCACGGCAGAAGTGTGTTGATTTTTTCAGATGCAGCGCGACCCTTATCTGATAGCGATTATCTGGGCTGAGGTCAGCGCGCTAAGGCTCTGTTCCAGCATCGCCAGCTCATCGCAGTAGTCAGGTTCCGTGAGTAGTACCTGGAACTCTGTGGTTTTTGGCTTTCTTTGCATGCATAACCTGTATCCTTGTGTTTTTTCTCTGAAGTTCCTTCAGAAGGGGTTATGTTGCTCCGCTGGTGATCTTGGCTCTTTTCCTAAAAGCTTTGGTACGACTGGAGCTGAGTAGGAGGAGCCCGAGCTGGAGGGGCCAGCCAGTCATCACTCTTTTGATCTGAGGTAACATCCTGATCTGGGGCTCCGCCTACCCATCAGTAATGAATACTGTGTCTCTCTTCCTTCCTTCGCTGAAAAGGATTTTACAGGTAAGTCTTTACCAAAATCCGTGTTTTAGTGGTTTCTCCACACTCGAACCCTCTGGCATGCTGTAAAATTAGAAAATAAACTTGCCGATGCTGCCAGGTCATGTCTGCATAACCAGGACAGGACATATAAACCCAGTCTCTGTATGACCGGTCTAGTATCTGATTCCTTCTTGCCTAGGTAACTGCGCCTTAACAGTATAATGTTATGGTATTCCCTTGCAGGCACATCATCTGCGCTGTCTGAATGACTTTGTGGAGGCCCAGATGACCTATTTTGCTCAGTGTTATCAGTATATGCTGGATCTTCAGAAGCAGCTTGGCAGGTAAATACTAGTGCTTTGTATGATACGATCTTTATATGTGGCTCAATGACCATTTCCAGCTACGAAAACTCTGCGTGTACGATCACACCGCCAATCACTTACATCCAAAAGGGTTTTTTTTTGCATGTGTGTTGTTTTTTTTTTTTTGTTTTTTTTTTTTACTAGGACAAACTCTGTACGGTCCTCTTATTTGGGTGTAGTTTATACCTTAGTCAAATGGGATTAATAATTATTTGCAATGTTATAATATTGCAATGGAAGCTATTTTTACCTTTATTTAGTTTCTTTCTCTCTGGGATTTCATAATATACATCTCTTCAGTTTGGGCATGTGAGCTCATGGTGACCATCCCTCTCACTTAGGCCTCACTCACATGTATGTATTGTATCTGTGGGAAAAAACAGATATAACACATACCCATTGTAATCTATAGGGCAGTTGACATGTCCGTGTGTTTTCTTTTGCAGCACAGGTGAAAGTCCATGAAAAACACGTACAGCACACACATGACATCATGTGCTGGCTGTTTTTAACATTTCAAGCTATAGGAGAAACTTTGCTATTTATTTCTTTATCCATCTGTGAAAAACATTGACATACTGTCTGTAAAAACTGATAGCTGGATGACACACTGATGCACAACACTGACACCAGTGTAATATATTATAATTTTTTTTTTTTAACGTACGTGTTTAAAGAGGCCTTAAAGACGTCCCCAGAAGTTTCTATATGATGACATTGCATGGACTGTACCAGTAAAGTTCTAAACAAGGTGGAACGCAAACTCCTATTGCAAATAGTGATGATGACTATACAGTTATAGTTGACAAAACAGTTTGTTCCCTTGACTGGCTCCTTCTATATTCTTCTAAATAAGCACTATACTGATGCATAATGGGATTCATAGCATAGCACACAAAGGAATAAAATGCAGGAAGAGAGCTAGAAATCAAAATGGCGGCTGAAGAGAATGGGAAAGGGGGCCATGGATGTGTTCAGCTTCTGTCTTATAATTTTCATTTTTACGCAATGCTGACCTCTGCGATACCTTAGGAAACACAAGCTAAGAACAGACATTAGTTTACCGCACCAGTCTGCATAACACACTTCAATACAAAGTTATTGAACAGCATTGTGTGCAGCAGTCAATATGTTTGCTACATCTCTGTAGCTTTAAAGAGAATCTTATAGTAGGTCTTCAAAAAAAAAATAGTATTTCTTTATTTTTATTGTATGTATGTGCATTGAAATAAATGAGTCTGGTCTGCTTTGGTGAGATGTAAAGGTCATCACTTTAGCAGAGATTAGCATGTTTTGGGACCTTGTAATCTTCCCTTTTAAGAGATGAGGCTGCAAGGACAGTGCTGCACTTGTAGAAATGGATTGTAGCATCATTTCCACTCTCAAGTCTGACCCATTTATTTCCATTGCCGACCCTGACATGATTCAGTCATTGTGTACTAATGGCATCAGAATATATGAAAGGAAATTGTGCCCATTTGTGAAAGTCACCTTGTTGTACGGCTGATGTGTCTGAATTATTACAGCCCTTTCTTACAAGTTACAATTATGCAGTCATTGGGAAGTCATGTAAATGTTAGAAGTAGATAAGAGTTCCCCTAATAGAGAATGAGAAGGCAATCTGAGAATTTACAGCCAAATTCATTGCCGCCTGTGTATTGTTAGTCAGTAAAGACTACAGTCTGGCGAGCCTGCCAAATATTGGATTAGCCAAAAAGAAATGTCTATGGGGGTCTCTCGACTCCAAGACATAATGGCAGGGTGGTTGGCATTCCAGTAGCCAATCCTTTTATGAACGGAGATGAGCTGCTGCCGGAGAAGTCTGGTGTCTGCCCTCTCGGAGAGAACGCGGATGAGCTGAGCGTTCCTGCATATGGCTGACTACATGGCTAATGGCTTAATGAATATTGGGCTGATAGAAATGTAGTATGAATGGAGTTATATTTTAAATGCGAGCTCCCATGAAGTTTGTTAGGGGCAAAAACAAAAGTCTCTATTTGTATGTACCGTAGTGTTAAAATCACCTATCGCCATCTTCTGTTATCCTGTGCAGCTCAGCTTCTTTTCTTGGTGACGTCACCACTCTTCAGAGTCTGGAGGTTGTGTGAGCCGTAGGTTACGGTGTAATCCTATAGAGCCTCGTTATGGCACTCCATAGGCTTACGATGCCCCTTCTGAGTCATGGAGAACGAAGTGAGACCAGAAGAGTGGTGACATCACTCCGGAGAGGAACAGAATGGCACTGGATGCCTGAGAAGACTGCAGATGGGCAGTATACTCACACACTCATGGTTCCCAGCTCCAACCATAGCTGCATCAGCATGTGACTGTCTTACAGGGATGTTCTCTGTACAGTGTGTGTGGGAAGAGGGAAGACCACCTATGGTAGCAGTGGTTAATATATGCAGTAATTTAAAAAAAAAAATATATATATATATATATATATATATATATATATATATATATATATATATTATCAATGTAATAAGTGACTTGGCCCCTTCAGAAGTTTTGGTATCACTAAACTAATTACATTACTGAGTTAAGTAATAAAATGCAAGTTCACATATTTCTTACTGGCTGCAAATTGATATTCCATCTATTGAAAAAACTCGTCTAAGCTTTTATGGAAATGAGGCTTCAAGTGCACAGCGGGCGGGCCGATCCCCCCCAGCTAAGTGCATCCATCCTCTGCATTACTCCCTGCCTAGTGCCACTAATGGGATTGATGTTTCTTCTATGCTGCAGGAGACGTGTCAGCCAAGCCCATGGGGGTGTCGCTAGGTGGAGAATAACGCACTTCTTGCCTCACTTACATAAAGATTCAAGGCTGTAATATCAGTATCTGGCCAGGATCATCTGTTCGAATTTGCCGTTTACTACCTTACCCAGCAGTGTAATTAGTTCCTACAGGTTCCCTTCTAATGTCTGTCAAAAGAAAATGCATCTGCATCACCTATAAAAAAAAAAAAACATTGAGCATGTACCCTATAGTAAATATGTAATTTATATAGTAATAGTACATGTAAATAACGTGGGCTATTTGAGAAACACTATTTTGATTAAAAAAAAATGTAAAGGCCATCCCACCGCAACAAGATGCACCCAGTTGGGATGGAGCTATCCTGCCTCTAGTATTAAAACCTTACCATGTGTCAGCCGACCTCAATGTGACCAAGGGCCGAGTAGGACAGCGGCCCGACTGTTCAGCTACAGATAAAAATGCCTGTACAAGCAGGAGTGTCGCCCCCGTTCCTGAACCAAAGTACAAGAAACCACAACAAAACCAAAGCAATGCACCTAGAAACTGCACATATACCAAGTTATGCTCCGGCTCATTTATTTGGTGTATGAAATCTAGTAGTACGCTTGCTGCACAATACAGGCTCCCAATAGTTCAAGTATTGTAGGGGAATGTTAGATACAAGTCTTGGTTTGGTGGGAATGTCAGAAAGCTAGTCAACTAGTGAAACAATAGAAATGTATTCTTGCAGTAAAATGTATCTTGTTGGTGCAGCGGATCAGTCATTGCTTCTTCTGTGTTTTTTCTTCTTAGCTTTCCAACGACTTTTGCATCAAACAATAATCAGTCGGCCCAAACGACTATGCAAAGTGTTTCTCTCCCGTCAATCTCTGCCTCCGCTCCATTACCTGCTGCAAGCAATTCCGTTGTTACATCAGGCTTCAGTGAGCTGAAAGCTGCCAGCGGCAATAGAAAGGCCAGAGTTCTGTATGATTATGACGCCGCGAACAGCACCGAGCTATCACTTCTTGCCGATGAGGTAATTATGTGTCTGATGAGAAGACGGGTCGCTCTGACTCCTATGTAATCCATCATTGCCCAAACTCATTGCTTACAATAATCAAAATGGAGAAAACTGACTTTTTCATGGATTTCCTGGTCCTTCCCAGGATCTTGTAGGGCAGACAGTAAGACACCAGACCTGTATCTTGGGGGGAAACGTAATTAAAATACAAAAATTCACTAGAGGGATTTGTAAAAACAATTTGACAGTTTTGCACATAAAAGGCATGTGCCAAAACTTGCAACATTTCTCATGTTTTTTTGCCACTTTTCTGAATAAAATGGTTGGGGTCAGGTGGAGGCATTGTGCCTTGTAGTGGTGAAGCGGACATACATTTCAGCTGAGATGCAGCACCTTTCTTAAGACGCATAAGAGGACTTTTCTTTAGGATTAACCGGTGAAACACTGGTCTTAGTAAATTAAATGTACAAGCATGGCATTTCTGTCCAACTTTACTTCTTGAAAACTTCAGCTGCCATGAAGGTATTCAGTTTGCATTGTTTGTGGTAATCACCTTTGAGCAGGATACAGAGAAAGTCCATTTAAATAAGGTCTGCCAGTAAAAAAATGACTGTTGAAACGAAGCACAGGCGCACTCGGTTCATCCTTTTATGTGGCCGAACCATTCTGTGCACCTACTTGTTTTCCATTGTATCTCCACCCTCCGTCCTGTAGAGCTGGAGTGCAGGATAATGCTAGACCATGCTGGAAATGATTAGTGGCTGCAAGTGTTGTGGACCAGATGTAATAGTGACCTCCAGTCTAGTTTGGCTTTAGTTCACGTTCTTCCTGTAATAATTAATATTCCTCTTAATTTCAGGTCATCGCTGTATACAGCATTCCAGGAATGGATTCTGATTGGCTGATGGGGGAGAGAGGCAACCAGAAGGGCAAAGTGCCAATTACCTACCTAGAGCTCCTTAACTAATTGACTTTCTTCTTCTTGTTCTCTCCTTAAGTGCCGAATTTCAGCAAATAAAAAAATATTTATATGCAATTAACTTGATATATTTTTTTTTTTTTTTTTTTTTTTAGCTGTAAGGGTCTTCCATGTAAAAATCAGTGTCTTCTGTGAACTTCTGCCATGTCAAACTGGTTTTCACTGTACTGCCACCTCTTGCATGATAACACTCCCTGGTCCCTTTACATTTAGTTGTGGACCTTGTGTCTCCAGAACGCTCTACTGTCCAGTATAAAGAAACTTCTGCCATCAATTGGAAAGTGTTTATATAGTGGGTGACTTTTTTTATGCTTTTTTTTTTTTCTTCTGTAAAATAAATGTAAATGTGTGCCAAATGCTTTGTTTCCTTCTATACAATGACATTCCCTCGGTGGACTAAACTGCAGATTATTCTGTTTTAATCAGAAGTTTTGTAATTTGGGAATGTCTGTCTTGTAACTTTTCTAATTTTGAAGAGAAATGGCAGTTTGATGGGTGATCCGCCATCAGACCACAAATATCTACTGCTCTCCTGACATCTTCTGGTTTGAGCACAATCCCTCTCTTCTCTCAGGAAGTTCTAAGAATACAGAGGATGAGGCAGCACATAGATATTCTAATATAATCCCACAATAGGGATCAAGGCCTAGGCTCCACCACGCCAAGAAAACAGTCTGAAGTTCCCACCACAGTCAATCTGGAAGGGCTTTTTTTTCTGGGTTGAATAATGGGATCCATTGGGTTACTCACTGATTTAGCAGTCTCTGTAGGCCTTTCATGGAATATGAGGTCAAAACTTTTTTTTTTCTTCGTTTTACAAAACAAGTATGTAGCTTTTTTTTTTTTTTTTTTATAACTTCACTGGCCAACGAAGACCCTCTCCAATGGGCAGATTCCACTAGCGAGCTCCACAGCCTTCAGGTTCCTATACAACTTTTGAATATGACCTTATTTATATTGGTTATTTCATGAACACATGATTACTTTATTTTAAGGGGTTGTCTGTTTCTGGAGCACTCCCACACCCCCACCACCACCCCTATTGCTTTTTAAAGGGTTGTCCCATAAACAAAGTGCATTTTTAATTTATAGATTTTGGAATCCGTTCCACAATTGGATGTATTAAAAAAAAAAAAAAAAAATCCTGTGCTGTTACACTTATAACTGTGGCTTTTTGCTACATACTTTGTAATGCCTACCTGACCTTGCAGACCTGTGCCAGGCCAGCACATACCACAGGTCCGTTCCCTGGGAGGCAGAGGAAGCTTAAGCCACTTATGATAATTAAGTATACAGACAAAACAACAAGGGATTAGAGCTGCTGCTTTAACACATTCCCTGCATGTTTTATTACAGGAGCGAGTTTTAAGGTACTGCCACACTAAACAATCCCGCTAGCGATCTCGTTAGCGTTGCATACTAATGAGATCGCTAGCGGGATTGTTTCTATATCGCTAAATGCTGCCGCATTTAGCGATATAGTTAACGACGCTATCGCCGTTAGCGATCTTCTTAACGACTTTAGCGGTACAAAAGTACCGCTAAATCGCTAAGAAAAGGTGCCACACAGCGATAAGATACTTACCCAGCGGGAGCTCCAGCGATGAAATAGGGTCCGGAGCGATTCCAGCGACGAGCGAGATCACAGCAGGAAGCTCGTCGCTGGAAGCTGCCGCACTGAACAACATCGCTAACGGATCGCTAAATAGTGACGTTTTTTAGCGATCCCGTTAGCGATATTGTTTAGTGTGGCATACCCTTTAAGGTACTGCCACACTAAGCTATCCCGCTAGCGATCTCGTTAGCGTTGCATACTAATGAGATCGCTAGCGGGATTGTTTCTATATCGCTAAATGCAGTCACATTTAGCGATATAGTTAACGACGCTATCGCCGTTAGCGATCTTCTTAACGACTTTAGCGGTACAAAAGTACCGCTAAATCGCTAAGAAAAGGTGCCACACAGCGATTAGATACTTACCCAGCGGGAGCGCCGACGAGAAAATAGGGTCCGGAACGATTCCAGCGACGAGCGAGATCACAGCAGGAAGCTCGTCGCTGGAAGCTGCCGCACTGAACAACATCGCTAACTGGATCGCTAAATAGTGACGTTTTTTAGCGATCCCGTTAGCGATATTGTTTAGTGTGGCATACTCTTTACTGCCACATCGCCAGTACTGTGAGCTCATCATAAATAAAGTCTGTGACATGGTCTCAGCAGCCTCTGGAACTCCTACGTCACAGTCTTGATTTTTTTTTTTTATTAGCTCAGAAGGCTGGAGATGCATCAGAAGCTACTCCTGTGATAAAACAAGCAGTGACATGTACTTACTGAGAAAGAAGCAGCTGTGAGCCCCTGCTATTTCTTCTGTATACTAGCAGATTGTAAGTGACTTATGCTCACCACCGACTCGGAGCCAGGAGCTGTTATATGCAGACCATGAACTGGAGCAGCTCTGTGTGGTTGGAAAATTTTTTTGCACAATCATCCCCCCCTCCCATCCAATTATGAAACTTGGAATCATAGTTTTTGTTTATCTTGATGCATACTGTGGGCGGTTAATAGAAAATGCGCAGATCTTTGGCTTGGTTCATGGTCTTAACCTTGTGTATATGTCCCGATTTCAGACTTTCTGTTTATTCATTTATTTTCCTTTCATTCCTGAACAAGGTCAAGGTTTGGTTTAAGATTTGGACATGGGAAGCTGGCTAATTAACCCAATGTTAATGTACTTTTATGTAGTGAATGTATGTGGGGCAGAAAACTCTACACTCCACTTTATTTTGTATTGTTTTATAAATATATTTAAGAGTCTCTAGAATAAATGTAAAGGTAGAATATAAGAATGCTTTAAATAAAAAAGCACAAGACAAACTAGCACAGTTGGAACTTGTATAAATTGGACTGTACAATAAAAATTTTTTTTTGCTGTCTTCACACTTTTGTTTTCTGTATATTGAACTCAATCCTTGACAGAATGCATCTATTCAAGGGAATGGATCAGTGAAAAAAATAATGGGCAGCAGTTTTTCCACTGAAGACTCGGGAAAACTCCATTTAATTTTTAAACTCTGATGCATGAATAAGGCCCTAGACCCGTGCATCATTTCAGGGCAGCTGTCCTATCTGGCATGCAGCGTCTATTCATGCCTGATGTCAAAGAGAGGAACTGCCATCATTAAAGTTAAAAGCTTCATAATGCACCTGGGTAGAGATGAGCGACTTTGCCTTTATTAGGGTCGAGTCGGGTTTCGTGAAACCCGACTTTCTCAAAAGTCGAGTCGAACGAAGTCGGCCGACTAATGGAAATGGTCGGGTCGTTTCGTGAAACCCGACTTTCTCAAAAGTCGAGTCGAACGAAGTCTGCCGACTAATGGAAATGGTCGGGTCGGAGTCGAAAATCCGACCCCAATGCAAGTCAATGGGGAATAAAAGTCGGCAGGGAGTGGAGGACAGTAAACACCTACAGTGCCCATTTCAATGCCAACGACATCAATTCTAATTACTTAAGTTTGGCAACCTTAATTTACTTTATAATAAAAGTAACGCATTGAAAACTGGGGGTTATTTGGCTAAAGTTGTGGGGGGGCAGGGCTCCAGGTTTTCGTGGGCCCCGGGCGAAAGTGTCAGTGGGCCCTTTAACACAGACCACAATTCATGATGCTCCGATACGGCAGAGAAATATAGGTATAGTACAATGCCAAATACTTCACTTCTTACATTACATGAGTGATATCTATTGTAAATTCTACAATAGCTCAAAAAACGGACAGTATAGTCCTCCATACAGTGTTATGGGCACCACATAGTACGCCATACAGAATAATGAGCCCCATATATTGCTCAATGCAGAATGAGATTCACATAATGCTCCATACAGAATAGGCCCCATATGTGCTCCATATGATTGATGCTCCATATATAAAGGGCCCTATATGATGCCTCATAAAAAAATGAACCCCATATGATGCTCTAGTATATGATGGGCCCCATATAATGCTCCAAATATAATGGTCCCCATATATAATGTGCCCCAAATGATGCGCCATATATAATGGGCCCCATATGATGCTCCAGTATATGATGTGCCCCATGGATGATGCTCCAGTGTATAATGGGCCCTATCTATGATGCTCAAGTGTATGATGGGCCCCATATATAATTCTCCAGTGTATAATGCTCCCCATATATTGCTCCAACCATTAAAAAAAATTATATACCTCTCCTCGCTGGGCACTGCTCTACTCTGGACTCCTCAGCGTCGCCATCTTCCAGCTCTCTGCACTGTGACTGTTTAGGCAGAGGGTGTACAGATGTGACATCGCGCTCTCTGACCTGAATGTCACTGTCAGGAAACGCTGAAGACGTCACAGTGGTGGAGCAGGGAGAGGTAAGTATTGCAAGTGCTGGGGCCCTGAGCAAGCAGGGGGGGCACACTTGTGGGCGCTGGGAACTGGCACAGGGCCCCTCATAGTACGCCAGTGTCTCTGATGGCGAGTGGGCCCCCCACCTGCTCAGGGCATTGGCACTTGTCCGGGTGCGCCAGGTGCTGACCCCGGCCCTGGGGGGGGGGGGGGACAGCCCAGTTAGGGAGGTGGATGAACTGGCACATATTGAGGTGTAGGCTGGACGTTCAGCAGCTGCAAATGGAGAAAGAGGAGGACAAAGCGAGCCATTTTGCTGGCAACCTATGTGTCATCAGGGGAAGGTGGTACAAAATCCTTTGAAACCCAGGCATGGTTCATTTTAATGAAGGTGAGATCACCTACATTTTGGGTCGACAGCCGGGTCCTTCTTTCTGTCAGGATTGATCCAGCAGCACTGAAGACTCTTTCTGATAGCACACTACCAGCAGGACAAGCGAGCTCCTGTAAGGCATATTGTGCCAATTCAGGCCAGGTGTCCAGTTTACAGGCCCAGTAGTAAAGGGGAATGAACTGTGAGGGAGAACATTGATAGGGGAGGAGAGGTAATTTTGAACCATAGTTGACAACTGTTGTCTCCTGTCTGTTGCAATCGATTCAGTATTACCAGTCGTGTGAGCGTTACTCGAGAAATCAGTTCACAACATGGTCATGAAACCCCTGTCTCCAATGCCACTTCGGCTGTGTGCACCACGAACACCTCTTCCATGTTGCCCAGTACGGCTCGTGGTAGAACCTGCACCGCTGCTGTGTGCTGGGAATGCCTCTAACAAACGGTTAACCAGAGTTGCTTGTTTGTTCGCCAATATTAGCTCTAGGTTCTCCTGTGGCATGATGTTCTGTAATTTGCCTTTATAGCGTGGATCGAGGATGCTGGCCAACCAGTAGTCGTCATCCTTCATCATTTTGGCAATGCGGGGGTCCCTTTTTAGGATCCGCAAGACATAATCACACATGTGGGCCAATGTTCCAGGTGTCAATGATGCACTGCCAGTGGTGGGTGGAGGAGGACTTTCTGCCAAATCCACATCCCTCCACGCACAAACCCTGTACCTGACCTTGGCAAGCCAACATTTTCTCTTGCCCCCTGAGAAGCATCATCCTCCCCAAAATAATCATTCTCCTCCTCTTCCTCTTCTTCCTTCACCTCGTCCAGGACAGTTCTCTGAGCAGATAATGGATGACTGTCATGAAGGCTTCCCTCCTCCTCCGCTGCAGACGGCTGATCCTTAATGTTCGTCAAAGTTTGCATGAGCAAACGCATAAGTGGGAAGCTCATGCTTATGATGGCGTCTGCGCTTACCAGCCATGTGCATTCCTCAAAACACTGAAGGACTTTACAGAGGTCTTTCAGCTTTGACCACTGCACACCCGAAAACTCCATGTCTGCCCTCAAACTGCCTGCCCGTGGATCCTCCCACAAATGCATTACAGCTTGCCTCTGTTCACACAGCCTCTCAATCATGTGCATGGTGGAGTTCCACCTTGTTGCAATGTCTATGATTAGCTGTGCTTGGGGAGGTGGAGCTATCGCTGCAGCCTCTGCATATGACTGGAGTCTACGGGCGAGTGACGGATGTGTGAGCACAGTCTTCACACCTTATGGAGCAGGGCTGGTAACTCCGGATAATTATTTATGAAGCACTGCACCACCAGGTTCAAGGTGTGAGCCAGGCAAGGTATGTGTCTGAGTTTTGCCAGGGCTATGGCTGCCAAAAAATTATGGCCGTTATCACTGACTACCTTTCCTGGCTCAAGATGTAGACAGCCCAGCCATGACTCAGTTTCTCGCTGCAAGTAGTCGGCCAGTACCTCCGCGGTGTGTTTGTTGTCGCCCAAAGACATCATCTTTAAAACAGCCTGCTGACGCTTGCCACTAGCTGATCAATAGTGGGACACCTCGTGTGCAACACTGGCAGCTGCGGATGGAGGGCTCGTGCGACTGCGCTCTGTCGACGAGCTTTTGCTTCTGGAGGAGGGTCGAATTCCTACAGCCAACCGTTGCCTATACCGTGGGCTAGGCAGCACTGTCCCACCGCCGCTGTCCCATATGGACCCTGCATCCACCACATTAACCCAGTGCACAGTGATGGACACGTAACGGCCCTGGCCATGCCTACTGGCCCATGCATCTGTTGTGAGGTGCACCTTTCCACTCACTGATTGTTTGAGTGCATGGACAATGTGGTCTTTCACATGCAGGTGGAGGGCAGGGATGGCTTTTCTAGAAAAGAAGTGCCGACTGGGTAGGTCATAGCGTCAGACAGCCTTGGCCATGAGCTGTCGGAACGCTGCGCTTTCAACCAAACGGAAGGGCATCATCTCTAATGAGATCAGTTCGGCAATGCAGGCGTTCAAAGCCAGTGAGGTTTTGTAGTCCGTCCACGCTTGCAAGTGCATGGTGTTTAAATGTCTAAGCATGAAACTGGTATTCAATTTACAGAGATTTTTCCCTCGGCTAAAGGTCCTTCCGCACTTTTTACAGATAACCTTTGCCTCATCAATAGGATTTTGGTCAAAAAAGTGACACACTGCACTCTTCCTACTATGGGATAAATTTTCAGGGCTTGCATGCAGTGCTAATTTGACCGTCTGGCCAAGCTGTCCTGCAACTCTTTTTGTTTTTTTAACACGTTTTTGGACTGCTACGGGCCTGCCAGATAACCGCAGCTGCAATGTCGATGCCTGCCGCGGATCCTCCTCCTCTTCTGAGCTATTGCCAGCGGCACCCTCTTCCCCCAATGGATGCCAATCCGGGTCAACAACTGGGCCATCCATCACCTCCTCTTCAATTTCATCTGCACCTTCCTCTGTGTCACCGTGTAAGGTGGTATAGTATGCGGGAAGGGGCACCTGAGTTTCATCAGGGTCAGATTCTGGCTCAGTAGACTGCGAGGGCAATGCAGTGCTCTGGGTGAATGTACCAGCAGAATCATATAGCAGTGGCTGTGCATCAGTGCACTCCATGTCATATTCATCTTGGACTGGGGAATTCAGGATTTCACTTGATAACCCAGGCATGGTATGTGAAAAGAGCTCCATGGAGTAATCTCAAGTGAGGCCTGCCGCATCCTTCACTTTTGGTGGGGGTGAAGGACACAAGGAAAGGTGTCGTTCCTGACCAGGAGCCTGCACTGACGACTCAGTGCTTGCATTTTTTGAAAGTTCAGAAGAGGAGGAGATATAGCTGGAGGCTGTTTCGGCAATGTAAGCCAAACCTGTTCCTGATGCTCCGGTTTTAAAAGCAGTTTACCTACTCCCAGAAAAGGGAGCCTTCCAGGCCTTCTGGAGCCAGACGATGACACAGGCTCAACACCTCCTGCCTTAGGTGCTATTGGGCTTTTGGCACTACCAGCAGATGCACCACCACCACCATCATTCCCAGCTGGCCCCCCCTGCCCACGTCAGCGGCCTCTTCCACCATACTTCCTCATGTTTGGGAAAATGTACCAAAAATACCAGCAGATATATGGTACTGTATGAGGAGCGTACAGCTGTATATGGTGTAGGAAAAAATTTAAATCTCCGTTTATATATTTCTGGAGTCACACACAGACAATCACTCAGTATGCATTTCTCCGTAATACAAAGAGCAGATATATGGTACTGTATCAGAAGCGTACAGCTGTATACGGTGTAGGGGAAAATTGCAATCTCCGTATATATTTCCGGAGTCACACACAGTCAGCATGTATTTGTCCGTGATGCCAGCCGGTACACGGTAGTGTGTGAGGAGCGTACAGCTCTATAAGGTGTGGGAAAAAATCAATGGTCGGTAAGTGTGCAGAAAAAAAAGAATAAAAGTATTAGTGCTGTGTAAAAAGCAGTCTGCACAGCAGTGTACACACAGCAATACAGCTAGCAGGCAGCCTAATAACCAGCACTGCTGCACACAAGAAAATCCTCCCTGCTATCAGCACAAGCACATAAGAACTTCTCTTTCCAGCCCTAAAACTCTCTCCCTACTGATAAACAGCAACCTCTCACTACTGTTAATATCAGCAGAAGTAAAATGGCGGTCGGCGGTCAGGGCTTTTATAGACACTATGACGCCCCCCAAAGAAAGCCAATCACTTCAATGCACTTCTCTAAGATGGTGGTGGACGCTGCACATGTCATCTCGTTGCCCACAATGTACGTCCTTGCTCATTGGCTGAAAAAACGCGTCTGCAAGCATTATGGGAAAATCGACTTGGGCACTGGGGTCGATGACCGCATATCCGACTGCACGCTATGGTCAGGTTTCAGCCAACAAAACCCGACTTTGGCGAAAGTTGGCGACTTTTGAATCTGACTGACCTATTTCGCTTAACTCTACACCTGGGTTCTCAGGTCCACAAACTTTTTTTTTTGTCCATATGTGCAATTACAGACAAACTGTAGTGATACTCCACACTGACCACAGTTCTGCATGGAAAAAAAACATTGCAGTATGTGCAAGTCTGGTTAAGTTTATGGACCAGACTAGTCCATGTAAATAGCAGGCAGCTTTTGCACCCCTAGGCTATGCGGCTGAATGCTTGGAGCTGCACAGACAGATACATCTATATTTTGTTCATCTGAACTTAGCCTAAAGCCCAGCATTAATTCATTCAGAAAGGACAGTTGCACGATACTTGCATCATGCGCAATACGCACTCTGCTTTTTTCTGTTTGTAATGCACTGGTGTCAATCGCCTGCAAATGTGGAACTGAGGGACTCCAGAATATATATTTTTTTTTTAAAGGGGCTTTGCCCATGCACAAAGTGTATTTTATTCAATAGATCTTGGAGTAATAGATAATCTTATAGATGTGCTCCTGCTGTGTAATGGCTGTGTCTGACCGTGCAGGGACATGGTCTGATCATACCACATCTCCTGGGCAATCAAGGGAACAAGCTAGTATTTAGATAGGACAGCACAGGACCACAGCTGATTCTTTGTGAGGTAAAGCTTTTTCTGCTTGTTTGTAAATGTTTGTCTCACGGAAGGCAGCAGCTGCTGTCCTGTCTGTATACTCTCCTTTGCATCTTCCCCTGCCCAGGAGTTGTGGTATGACCAGACTGTGTTCCTGTACGGTCAGACACAGCCATTACACAGTACACAGCAGGGGCACATTTATAAGATTCTCAGCACAGGAATTATTTTTTTTCTTTCAATCCAATTCTGGAACTTTATTTTTATTCTAAGATCTATTAAAACGTACTTTGTTCTTGCAAAATCCTTTTAACCCCTTGACCACCCAAGACGTATCCATACGTCCCTGTGACCTGGTACTTATAGACCTGGGACATATGGATATGTCCCAGCGATTTTGCCATCCGCAATCACCGCGGGGGTTTCAGCTGATTCTGATAGCTGACACACGGCACTCAGTGCCAGGAGCGGTCCCGCACTGCTTCTGGCTCTTTAGCCCCTAAATACTGTGATCGAACTCTATCTCTGAAGCAGGCTGAGGAAAGACAGCCTCCCCTCCTTCCTTTAGATCGGAGACCCTGCGACAGCATTGCGGGGTCCCAATCATTGCTAGGGTGACCCGATGTCGTCATGACGGCATCCGGGTCACCAGAGCTAGCAAAGTTGCTTGATCATGCTCGGAGCATGATCAGCTACTTTGTCAGTGCAACACTGACAAGTTGCATAGCATAGGGATGCACCTGCATCCCCATGCTATACAAGCGATCAGCCTGCAAAAAAATGATAGTTTCATAGTGGGATAAAGTTTAAAAAAAAAATATTGTAAAAATATCATCAAGATCTATTGCACCCATGAATAAATATTTTTATGAAAAAATGAAGCAAAAGTACACACATTTGGTATTGACGTATCTGGAACGACCCGTCCTATAAAACTGTCTCAATAAATGCTGTATTTTTCAGGAGGGTTTTGAGTACATTGAGGGTGCAGTTTTTGAAATAGTGTCACTTTGGGTATGTATTTTCTATCATACAGACCCCTCAAAGTCACTTCACTTCAAATGTGAGGTGGTCCCTAAAAATAATAGTTTTGTAAATTTTGTTGGAAAAATGAGAAATCGCTGATCAACCTTTAACCCTTATAACTTCCTAACAAAAAAAAATTGTTTCAAAAATTGTGCTGATGTAAAGTAGACATGTGGGAAATGTTATTTAGTAACTATATTGTGTGACATATTTCTCTGATTTAAGGACATATGAATTCAAATTTCCGTTTTTTTCCCAAATAAACGTAAGTTATATCGAAGACATTTTACCTCTATCATGAAGTACAATATGTCACAAAAAACAGTCTCAGAATCAGTGGGATCCGTTGAAGCGTTCCAGAGTTATAACCTCATAAAGTGACACTGGTCAGAATTGTAAAACAGTGATCTCAGCAGCGATCTCGCTATGTCTGACACGTACCAGCGATCAGGCCCCTGCTGTGAATCGCTGGTCGTGTCAGAAATGCCAGGACATTTTTTTGATCACTGGTCTCCCGCTGACAGGCACGCAATCGCTGCGTGTGACAGGCAGGAGACCAGCGATCTCCTGGTAACCAAGGTACACATAGGGTTTCCAAGCGTGGGGCTGTGCCTGGAAACCCGACGTGTACGTTGGATACCAGCGCACTGCTGCAGGGGAGATGGTAACCAAGGTACACATCGGATTTCCAGGCACCATGCAGCGCCTGGAAACCCGACGTGTACCTTGGTTACCAGCTCCTTGCATCAGTGCGCTGGTATCCAACGTACACTGCGGATAACTAGGCGACGTTACCCTCAGTGTCGCTGTCCTGATCGCTGCCTGAGCTGCCTGTTTGGCAGCTCAGCAGCGATCATGTAGCGACACACCAGCGATCCTGATCGTTGTCGGGTTCGCTGGTGTATCGCTATGTGAGACGGGGCCTTTAGAGTCTGCCGGCTACAGTGGCCTGTTCAGAAGTCAGTGACATTTAGGTGATAAAAAATACACTTTTTCATTCCTATCATGCCACATTAATTCCTGAAAATCACCTGAAGGGTT
Organism: Oophaga sylvatica; assembly: GCA_033576555.1. NCBI lineage: Eukaryota > Metazoa > Chordata > Amphibia > Anura > Dendrobatidae > Oophaga > Oophaga sylvatica. The sequence continues at coordinate 114,923,540 of JARQOD010000009.1, read as the reverse complement.
AATAAACTACCTGACAGCAGTTTTCTGTATGTCAGGGGGTGCTGTTTTTAAAATGATACCACTTTTGGAGGTTTTACAATATATAGGACCCCTAAAGTCACTTCAAGCCTGGATAGGTGCCTAAAAAAATAATTTTGTAAATTTCCATGAAAAAATGAAAAATTGCTGCTACATTTTTAAACCTCCTAAAATGCTACCAAAATAAAATAACATTTTACAAATGGTGCTGATGTAAAACAGACATGTGGGAAATGTTATTTATTAATGTTTTTCCATGGTATGACTGTCTGGATTAAAGGGATAATCATTAAAAGTTTGAAAATTGCTAATTTTTTTTACCTTTTTGTCAAATTTCTGATATTTTTTTTAAATAAACACAAAACACGTCAACCTAAATTTACCACTATCATAAAGTAGGGCCGGCGTCAGCACCCGGCATACCCGGGCAAGTGTCGGGGCCCTGAGCAGGCGGGGGGGCCCACTCGCCGTCGGGCACCCCGGCGCCCGTTAGCGGTGCCAGCGCCCCCCGCTTGCTCAGGGCCCCAGCAGCAGCCGGCGCAATACTTACCTCTCCCCGTGCCTCCGCTGCCGCAGCTCCGGGCTCCAGCGGGCGCCTGCACCGGCGCTTCCTCTCTCACAGCAGCGCCGCTGAATGACATCATCATTCAGCGGCTGGCTGTGGCAGAGAGGGCGCGGACGCCGGACAGGTGAGGTGTGTGTGTTATCAGTGTGTGTGTGTGTGTGTGTGTGTATGTGAAAGAGTGCTGCTGTGCTGTCTGTGTGTGGTGCTGTATGTGATGGTGGTGGGGGGAGGCAGTGATGGTGGTGAGGAGGCAATGATGATGATGATGATGGGGAGACAATGTTGATGATGATGGGGAGGCAATAAAAATGGGAAGGCAATGATGATGATGATATTAATGGGGAGGCAATGATGATGATGGGGAGGCAATAAAAATGGGAAGGCAATGATGATGATGGGGAGTCAATGATGATGATGGGGAGGCAATGATGATGATGATGATGGGGAGGCAATGATGATGATGATGGGGAGGCAATGATGATGATGATGGGGAGGCAATGATGATGATGATGATGGGGAGGCAATGATGATGATGATGGGCAGGCAATGATGATGATAATGAGGAGTCTTTCCACAGCACTCTTTCCTGAGCCGTAACAGTGCAGAACGCAGCACAGTGCAGAGGAGAGCTCCATATTTTGTATGGAGCATTATATGTGGTCCAGTATTCTGTATGGAGCATTATATTGGGTCCAGTATTCTGTATGGAGCATTATATGGGGGGTGGGGGGTTGACATCCTGCATGGGGTATTATATGGGTGATGAGGGGGAGACTATGTGGTGCCCATAATATTGTATGGAGGACTGTACTGTCCAGTCTGTACTGTGCGCTGTGAGGATTTGGCGGTTTTTGAGCTATTGTACAATTTACAATAGGTATCAGTCATGTAATGGAAGAAGAGAAGTGTTTGGCATTGTACTATACCCATATTTCTCTGCAGTATCTGTGCATCATGAATCGTGGTCTGTGTTAAAGGGGCCCACTGAGACTCTTTCGCCCGGGGCCCATAAAAACCTGGAGCCGACCCTGTCATAAAGTATAATGTGTCATGAAAAAAACAATCTCAAAATCACTGGAATTTGTTGAAGCGTTCCAGAGTTATCACCGCATAAAGTGACACTGGTCAGATTTTTTAAATTTGGCTGTCATTAAGGGGTTAAACTGACATTTTAGCTTCTACAAAGACGGAGCTAACCGCATTCAGAGTCTCACTAACTTTCTGATGACTTTCTGTGCTCATTAAAAGGAGATTTTTATGATTTTTTCTGATGTAATTATTGTTCGGGTCGTGTGTGCTTTCAGGCTTGTCATCTATGGACAGGATAACAGATTACTACCTGCAGACTGTCTTACAGGTCATTTCACTAAATAAATATAGGGCAGCCACTCTCAATCACTTGTACAGAAAGAACAGTTCTGATTCCATTAAGGAAGCAACAAAGTTCAAGTTGTTTTAACCTTTTCTACCAGGTCGTCATTTTGACATAACTCAGCTAAACAGAAGCTGCAGAAAAATGTATTTCAAGAAATGAACCTTGGGCCTCTAAAGACGGGTACACTGTGAAGCATGACATGATATGGTTTAGTGGAACGTGCAATCAAGGCTTCATACATAATACTGAGAACGGGCCGGGGTCAGAGGATTACATGGTCCTGATACCATTGTCCTCTGCATGCTTACAAGTTTGCCCCCTGAAATCTGTTTTGGGGGGCAGAAGTCAATTTCGTCTGCATTGCTGTTATTTGTGCTGTATTTCAGTGTTGCTCAATGTTTAGGTTTTTTTTATACACCTTAGGGGCTCACACTCATCTGCATTTAAAACATCACTCCAATGTTGATCCAGAAAAGTAGAACGAGTCTCATGCGAGTATAATGCATAATGACTGAGTATAATAATTTTTCACATTATATCCCTATGACATCTGTATGTAGTGCGGTGTTTCCTCTGCAGCTATTATTTTTCAATCACTTACAGAACCATTTGCTACAGAATGTTAATGTCTTCTTAAAAATCGGACAGAATACTGATGGTCCGTGTGCCATCTGTTTTTTTTCACACCCATTGATTTGCATTGGTGAGTCTTGACTCGGAGCATGCAGCAATTTTTATTTATTTTTTTTATTATTATATCTGATCGCACTCGTCCGATTTATACGCAAATGAGCATGAGCCCTTAATGTAACACTAATGTCTAGAACTGATTTTCCAGTTTTATCTCCATTGCCATTCTGGAGCGAGTTTTCAACTTTTATAAAAGTCACACTGTAGAAATCTGGCTTCCAGATCATTTACATGTAGATGCGCCCACTTTTAAACCTACTTTTCAAAAGAGAGCAGTACAAAATAGCAAAAAGTCTCAACCACACTTATGATTTTTTAGTGCCAAAAAATTGATGGAAAATGCCTTGACAAATCTTCCCTTTATGTTAAACTGCCCCTGAAAAAATAACTCCAGAACTCAGCCACTTGGGTAGATTTGCTTATGGTTCGAATCATAGAATGTTAATGTTGGAAGTGACCTCCAGGCCAGGGTCATCGCATCCAACCCGCTGCTCATGCAAGATTTACTAAACAATCTCTCTGTCCAGCCTCTGTTTGAAGACTTCCATTGAAGGATAACTCACCACCTCTCGTGGCAGCCTGTTCCACTCATTGATCATCCTCAGTGTCAAAAAGTTTTTTCTAATATCTAATCTGTATCTTCTCCCTTTCAGTTTCATTCCATTGCTTCTTGTGTTTCCATGTGCAAATGAGAATAAGGATGATCCCTCTACACTGTGAAAGCCCTTCAGATATTTGTAGACAGCTATTAAGTCTCCTCTTAGCCTTCTTTTTTGCAAGCTAAACATTCCCAGATCCTTTAACCGTTCCTCGTAGGACATACTTTGCAGTCCGCTCACCATTGTGGTAACTCTTCTCTGAACTTGCTCCAATTTTTCTATGTCCTTTTTTAAATGTGGTGCCCAGAACTGGACACAGTATTCCAGATGAGGCTTGACCAAGGTGGAGTAGAGGGCAATAATGACTTTACGTGATCCAGACTGTATGCTTCTTTTAATACATCCTAGAACAGTGTTTGCCTCATGTGCGATTTGTGATCTATTAGTATACCGAAGTCTTTTTCACATGTGCTGTTGCTTAGTTCTGTTCCTCCCATTCTGTAGATGTGATTGAGTAATGGCAGGAGTTGCTATACATGTTGGAAGTTGGGAAATGAGGGAAAGAAAGTTCCAACTCCTACAGTGCTGGCAAAATGCCAATAAACAGAAACTGTGTATTTAAAAATAGAGGATCGGGATTGTTTATGCTCCAAAAGTTTTTATAAATGTGTTACATTGCTTATGTATACTCCATTGTTTAAAGGCAGTCTGTCACCCAAATGTACACTTTGAAATAACTACATAGCCTTGTAGAAGATAGAAATCAATAAAATCATTCTTTTTGCTTTTAAATCTGTTCCTTCATTACCCCAAGAAAGAAATATATTGTAATATGCAAATGAAGATGCTCAGTGTACCTTTTGGCATGGTTGAATGCTTTTGAGCACCATTCCACCCACTTATTTAGAATACCGCCGCTACTCTTATGTAGATTGACAGCGTTGCTTTGCTGAGTGCAGGAGAAAGCGCACAGATCACTCTCCTCACGCTTCTGACATTGCTCATCTCTTTTGCTATCACTTTAGTGTAGGAGACAGCACACAGATCACACTCTTCACGCTTCTGACATTGCTCATCACCTCTTCTATTACGTCAGTGCAGGAGAGAGCACACAGATCACACTCTTCACACTTCTGACATTGCTCATCTCCTCTGCAATTACTTCAGTGTAGGATAGAGCACACAGATCACACTCTTCACGCTTCTGACATTGCTCATCTCCTCTGCAATTACTTCAGTGTAGGATAGAGCACACAGATCACTCTCTTCACGCTTCTGACATTGCTCAACTCGTGTGCTATTACTTCAGTGCAGGAGAGAGCACACAGATCACTCTCTTCACACTTCTGACATTTCTCATCTCCTCTGCAATTACTTCAGTGCAGGAGAGAGCACACAGATCACTCTCTTCATGCTTCTGACATTGCTCATCTCGTGTGCTATTACTTCAGTGCAGGAGAGCACACAGATCACTCTCTTCACGCTACTGACATTGTTCATCTCCTCTGCTATTACTTCAGTGTAGGAGAGAGCACACAGATCACTCTCTTCACGCTTCTGACATTGCTCATCTCCTCTGCTATTACTTCAGTGCAGGAGAGAGCACACAGATCACTCTCTTCATGCTTCTGACATTGCTCATCTCGTGTGCTATTACTTCAGTGCAGGAGAGAGCACACAGATCACTCTCTTCATGCTTTTGACATTGCTTATCTCCTTTCAGTGCAGGAGAGAGCACACAGATCACTCTTCATGCTTCTGACATTTCTCATCTCCTCTGCTATTACTTCAGTGCAGGAGAGAGCACACAGATCACTCTCTTCACGCTTCTGGTAATGCTCATCACCTCTTCTATTACGTCAGTGTAGGAAAGAGCACACAGATCACTCTCTTCACGCTTCTGGCATTGCTCATCTCCTCTGCTATCACTTCAGTGCAGGAGAGAGCACACAGATCACTCTCTTCACACTTTTGGTATTGCTCATCACCTCTTCTATTACCTCAGTGTAGGAGAGAGCACACAGATCACTGTCTTCACCCTTCTGAATCTCCTCTGCTATCACTTCAGTGCAGGAGAGAGCACACAGATCACTCTCTTCATGCTTCTGACATTGCTCATCTCCTCTGCTATTACTTCAGTGAAGGAGAGAGCACACAAATCTCTCCACGATGGTGACATCGCTCAGGTCTATATACCTGTGTAGTGTTGTCATCTAGTAGGAGAGAGTGATGTGTCTTCTTGCTCCTGCACAGGGACAGTGATCACATAGCTGAAGTTAATCTTGAGACAGCGCTGGCTCTGGGCAAACAAGCATTTAAGCCAACATAGGAGTTACTGTAATCTAAATATGTGGGTGGAACGTGCACTAAGACATTTTGCCGCACAAAGTGTGCCCTGAGCATTTTCATTTGCATATAACAGTAAAGTCCTTTTTTGCAGCAATGGAGGAACAGATTTAAAATTACAAACAAAATGAATTAATATTATTGTTCATTTAATTTAGAAACACGGCAATGTGTATGGAGTTAGGAAAAAAATACGAGGCCAAAAACGCTAAAATAGCAAATGCATTTCTTCATGAAAAAGAAACTGCATTCTGCCGTTGTACACAGAAAGGTTTGAACTTTATAATGCTGCAGTAGAGAACTGACGTGTGCGGTATATATTCAGTAGTGCGCACCAATTTGATGTATTTGATGCACTTTGTGCATATTAATCCTCATTCTCCCTCCATAAAGTGTCGTCCCTATAAATGAATGTGCCCATATTTAGCACCACATCGTATCTGTAGGCTAATTTTCCCACATCTTCCTTATGATTAATGCTCCTGTCCTCTGCTTATAATCCCCCTGCACATTTGTGCATTGTTGATCAGATTACAGGCCCAGCATGAATTCACCAAGATAAATCACAATTCTGAGGAAAAGAGAAGCCCCCATAAAACCCTTCATGCTGCACTTAAGATAATGGTTGGCAAATCAGCTTTTATAACACTGAGCGGCTCCGCGACGCAGAGCGGCAGGTAGGAGACATGATGCCGTACGCCACGGTCTTAATCTCCTTATGTGGACAAATGAAGTTATGTCCCTGTCATTATGGGACAACGACTCTTCCCGGGACGGCTACAATATTTTATAAGTGAATTTTACCCAGCAGAGCGCAATAAACAATCTATTCATGGCTGTATTTCTGTCTCTAATGGAGAGGGATGTAAAGAAGAATCATTAGGAAGAACAACGGTGGGGCATAGATGAATCTGCGCACTCTGGAGATGTTGGTTGCAATCTCAATCTTTTTTTTCTTTTTCTTTCTATTTTAATGTTATCTTTCTGCAAAAAAAAGTCAAATTGACAAATAATGATGCGCCAATATCTATAGGTATATTGGGGATTTAGCCCGAATAGATGTCTTGAAACCGAGCGAGCGATTCAGTATACAGGAATAGTGTTGAGCATTCCGATACCGCAAGTATCGGGTATCGGCCGATATTCGCGTTATCGGAATTCCGATACTTAATTCCGATACTTTTTCCATATCGTATACCGGAATCGGAAGTTCCCATAATTCTTTGAGAGGCAATGTGATTTTAGTCAGCCAATGAGGAATCCTACGAAGTGTGGGCACATCCTGTAATGCTGCGGTCATCTTAACTAATGGCATGGCTGTGATTGGCTGCTGAAATGATGTCAGAATGCACTATAAAAGCCGCCGCCGCCATTTTAGCGTCACTGTGCTGTGAACTCAGTAAGGGACAGAACGCTACTCTGCTCACTCTGAGGGACAGTTAGATATAGCGATTTTGTGTACTACTGTGCTTGAGGCAGGCTAGTTTACCAACCGCTGTGTAAAGCTTCATTTTGCCAGTGTTGTTTTTAACAGCTCTGTGCAAGGTGTGTGTGTGACAGTGCAGGTGACGCTGCAGTTTGCTCTGCATCCACCGCTGTTTGTAGGCATCTGCACGTGTCACTTTTTTTTTTTTTTTTTTATTTTATTTAGTGGAATTGGTGCAGCTCCATTATATTAGAAAAAAATCAAATCTATTAGTGTGACGTGCTTCCATCCGTATACAATACATTGGTTGCAAACACTATAGAAGTACAGAAAGGAGCTTTTCACAGATTGTGGACAGTTGTGTTTCAGTGTTCACTTCAGTCTGTGTTTTTTACTTTTTTGAGTGCAGATCACGCTCCAGTTACTTGTTCAAGCACTGCTGCTTGTACTCTGCTGAGCGTGTCTCAGTGGCTCATCCTTTTCATTTATCTCCAATTGGTTCTGCTACATTCCATTTAAAATAAAATCTAATCTATTAGTGTGACGCGCTTCCATCCGTATACAATACATTGGTTGCAAACACTATAGAAGTACAGAAAGGAGCTTTTCACAGATTGTGGACAGTTGTGTTTCAGTGTTCACTTCAGTCTGTGTTTTTTACTTTTTTGAGTGCAGATCACGCTCCAGTTACTTGTTCAAGCACTGCTGCTTGTACTCTGCTGAGCGTGTCTCAGTGGCTCATCCTTTTCATTTATCTCCAATTGGTTCTGCTACATTCCATTTAAAATAAATCTAATCTATTAGTGTGACGCGCTTCCATCCGTATACAATACATTGGTTGCAAACACTATAGAAGTACAGAAAGGAGCTTTTCACAGATTGTGGACAGTTGTGTTTCAGTGTTCACTTCAGTCTGTGTTTTTTACTTTTTTGAGTGCAGATCACGCTCCAGTTACTTGTTCAAGCACTGCTGCTTGTACTCTGCTGAGCGTGTCTCAGTGGCTCATCCTTTTCATTTATCTCCAATTGGTTCTGCTACATTCCATTTAAAATAAATCTAATCTATTAGTGTGACGCGCTTCCATCCGTATACAATACATTGGTTGCAAACACTATAGAAGTACAGAAAGGAGCTTTCACAGATTGTGGACAGTTGTGTTTCAGTGTTCACTTCAGTCTGTGTTTTTTTACTTTTTTGAGTGCAGATCACGCTCCAGTTACTTGTTCAAGCACTGCTGCTTGTACTCTGCTGAGCGTGTCTCAGTGGCTCATCCTTTTCATTTATCTCCAATTGGTTCTGCTACATTCCATTTAAAATAAATCTAATCTATTAGTGTGACGCGCTTCCATCCGTATACAATACATTGGTTGCAAACAATATAGAAGTACACAAACGGGCCTTTCACAGCTACTGAACATGGGTTTTTAATTTTTAACTAAAATATGTATTTTTTCAAATGACACAAATATAAGTAATGTTGAAGAGGAATAGTCCTACATCCATTGTTTGCACAATATTACAGGTGTACATCATGTCCCTTAATCAACAATGTATTATTATATTTACTTGTATGCTTTTATTTAAAAGCCAAGAACACAGAAGGATAACCTTCGCACTGCAGCTGTTGTCAAAGTTCAACCCACATTATGCACTTCCAACATTGCAGCATTTGAGGCATGATGTGAGTTGGATTGGTCAAAGTTATGGAGTGAGAAGGTTCACCATCAGTACCCTATAGCATAAGTATGCTTTTGTGTTAGCATTTGTGTTAGACATGTGGATATCTGCCATAATATGTCACAATTATTTAGTTACAGATTTGTTACCAACACTAATCATTGAATGGTTTTAAATTTGACGTTTCACTTGTTTACAGCTTAGAAATAAGGGTGTAGCCTGATATCTATGTGTAGCACTAGCCACTTTAACATGTCATGTTTTTTTAAACATGTGTAGCTAGGTAGCAGTAATTTTTGCCGGACACACAGCAGGGGAACAGCAGGCGTTACTGAACCCCACTATTACTATAGCTTGTGTATTGGTCTGTGGACACGACACTTCTGAGCAGCAACTGGCAGTGTTGTAGCCCAGGGAGTATAGCTCAGGTGGTAGAAAGATGAACATAACAGGAGACATGGAAAACGTTGCCAACCAGTTAGTTAATCTGAAACCGGACAGGCAAATTCAGGCGAGATCCATGCCTAGTTCATTTTCAGAAAAGTAAGCCGTTCTACATTATCGTAGGATAGTCGCATGCAACGGTCTGTTAGTACACCACCTGCAGCAGTAAAGACGCGCTCCGATAATACACTGGCAGCAGATCAAGCCAGCACCTCCAATGCATACTGGCTAAGCTCTGGCCATGTATCCAGCTTAGAGACACAAAACTTGAATGGGGAAGAGCCATCTGAGAGTACACTGAGAGGGCAAGACATGTAGTCTGTAACCATCTTACGGAAATGTTGCCTCCTGCTGACTGGAGCCGTCTCGGATGGTGTAGACATTGGTGGCGCTGCCACAAAACTTCGACACATTTGGAACATACTGTTCTTGCCCTGTGCAGAGGCGCTGCTTGTGCTCCCTCTTGTTGCAGAGCTGTCTCCACTGCCTCGACGCACAGAGCTGCTTTGAAAATCAGTAGCAGCAGCAGTGCTCTCGGCTGGAATGGAGAACATTATGGATTGCACCAGTGTGTCTTGGTACTTCCGCATTTTACGCTCCCGGTTCAACGGTGTGATGAGGCTTTGTAAGTTGTCCCGGTAGCGAGGGTCTAGGAGGGTGTACACCCAATAATCAGACGTGGTGTGAATGTGTTCGATGCGGCGGTCGTTTCTCAGCCACTGCAGCATGAAATCAACCATGTGCTGCAGACTCCCAACTGGCCAAGAAACGTTGTCCCCTGCAAGAGGCGTCATCTCCGCCTGCTGTGCATCACCCCACCCTTGGTCTACATACTGACTAGAGCATTGTCTACCTCCCTCTGGAGCGATGTCTTCCTCCTCCATTGACTCCTCCTCATCCTCCTCACAAAGTCCTTCAAATACATATAAATTTACAAAATTTAAAACTCAAAATTTAAAAACTTTGTATCATAATTCTGTAACATCAGTTTATGGAAACACAATAGCATTACAAAAGGATAGACAAAAACTGTACATTATGTGCTTTGTAAATACATTAAAAGTTTGTAATGGTTATGAAAATATAGACAGCGACTCTGGAGGTTCAATTGTTGATACAGCATGGTACTTTGAAAGTCCTCCAGCCCTTTGTGAGGAACCACGTTGCGCTGACTGTCCAGAAGGTGATGGAATTTGTGACTCCTCATCCTCCACCTCTTCCAAAACCTCATGCCTTAGTGCTTGCAGTGTTTTTTGAAGCAGGCAGATAAGGGGGACAGTCAGGCTGACTAGTGCATCATCTGCACTCGCATCCGCGTTGACTCATCAAACCACGCAAAACGTGGCAGATATCCTTCATAGAGTTATTCGCCACTCATTACACTGGCAGTGGCTGCCCATTCATTATAGGATCCAATTCTAATTACTGGTTCTCACCAACAAAGCTCTCCACAGCGCAGCACCCCCCTACATCTCCTCCCTTATTTATATTTATCGGCCTAACCGACTGCTGCACTCTGCAAACGACCTTCGACTAACCTCTGCACTAATCCGTACCTCCCACTCCCAACTCCAAGACTTCACCCGCGCTGCGCCAATCCTCTGGAATGCTCTACCCCAAGAAATTAGGACTATCCGCAATTTGGATGGTTTCAGGCGCTCCCTCAAAACACATTTGTTCACAGTGGCCTATCACATTCACTAATCAAAGTCATTCTATGTGTAATTCTGTGTGTGTAGCCCATTCACTATCTCCATGCATCCCTCACTTCCTTAAAATGGCTGGACCATCATTGTAAAAACACCATTGTATATAAACACCTGTACTTTGTATCTCCCACACCTCATTGTAGATTGTAAGCTTTCACCAGCAGGGGCGGCTGATTTTGCTTTAATTATTGTATTGTTAACGTTGTTACTTATGACTCGTGTTTTGAAACTGTTAAACTGTAAAGCACTGCGGAATATTATGGCGCTATTATAAATAAATAATATTATTATTCTTATTATAGAGGCCCACTCAGTAGTGGTGAAGTGTGAACGGCGCAAATTGCGAGTTGACTGCGCCTGATGCAGCTGATACTCCATTACTGTTGGCTGCTGCTCACACAACCGCTCCAACATATGTAACGAGGAATTCCACCTGGTGGGTACGTCACATATGATGCGATGTTCATGAAGGTGAAATCTGCGTTGCAGAGCTGCAATCAGCGATCTGGCCATGCTGGAACGTCGCAAGTGAGCGCACTCTAGGCGGACCTTGTGCAGCAGTGCATCAAGATCCGGATAGTCCCTCAAAAAACTCTGCACGACCAAGTTGAGCACATATGACAGACATGGTATGTGAGTGAGGTTGCCAAGGCCCAGAGCTGACACCAGATTTCGGCCATTGTCACACACTACCAAGCCTGCCTGTAGATTCTCTTCCAAAAACCACACGTCGCTCTCCTGCTTTATGGCATTACAGAGCTCCTGCGCTGTGTGGCTAAGATTCCCCATGGAAATTAATTTCAGGATGGCCTGTTGACATTTGGACACGGCTGTGCTCATATCGGTCGCAACAGGTAAACGTTCACGGGTCCATGTGGAGGTAGACCGTGACGGCTCCTGCAGCGATGATTCTGAGGAACTGGAATAGGAGGAGGAATCAATGTGTACAGACTTGATTCCTGCAATCCTTGGAGTTGGCAGAACACGTACAGCGCCACTCGCAAGATCAGTACCCGGCTGCACAACATTGACCCAATGGGCAGTGAGGGAAAGGTATTGTCCCTGGCCATGGGTGTTAGAACCCTCTTGTTAGGTTTTGTTTCAGTTTGCTGGTCACATGACCTTTTTTCCCTATTTAGTCTGGCTCCGCCCTTCTGGCTTTGCTTGACTTCATTGTATTATCTACTGTTAAGCTAGCCGGGTGCTTAGGTGCCTTAATCTGTCAGTTTTGCTTGATGTTAGGATCACAAAGTATTTATTTTTCTGTTTAATTATCCATGCTACAATTTATGTTAGGAGGTGTCCACCTTTTCTCACAGTCCCTAGATCTTGTAGGGATTACTCCCTCGCAACTATAGGTCTTCGTTCACACTAGATGAGGACTTTAGCGGGTCTGGTCGCAGGATCAGGTTCCCCGTTACATCGTAGGGATTCAGCTTAGTTGTATTGTAGGGACAGAATTCCCTTCTTTCCTTACTGGTTGTAGCAGATCATAACAATGGGTACTGGTCCACGCATCGGTGGTCAGGTGGACCTTGCTACTGAGGGCTTTTAGTAGCGCATGTTTAATTTTTCCCTCAACATGCTTTTGCAGACCAGGGACGGCTTGCCTGCTGAAATGAAATCGGCTTGGCACATTGTATTGTGGGATTGACAATGATATTCAGTTACGGAAACTGTCTGTCTCCACCAGCCTGAATCACAGCATTTCAAGGGACAGGAGTTTTGCAATGCCAGCATTCAGAGCCTGTGCTCGTGCATAGTTTGCGGAGTATGGCCGTCTTTTATCCCATGCCTGTGCTACCGCTGGCTGTTTTGGCCTGGGAGTGTGAGGATGACAGGGAACTTGCTGCTGTGTGTGGAATAACAGTTTGTCTCTGGACAACAGTGGCCGAGGTTCTTCCATGGCGATCCTGTGAGGAAGCATAACCAGCTGTGTGTGAGCTCGATGAAGAGGCTTCAACACAACCTGAAGATGTAGGTGCTGCTGTAGGTTGGCCTACATCTCTAGTGTGTCTTTGTAACTCAACTACGTGCTTTGTCCGCACATGTTTCCACATATTTGTGGTATTGAGGTGACTGACACTTTTAGCTATTTTTAATTTTTAATTACACAGCTTGCATTTCACATAGCAAATATCATGTGCAAGTGTGTGAAAAAAGGACCACGCAGTGCAAGTCCTGGGAGCGCACGTTTTGACTTTTGGAAGACAACTGCTCCGAACAGGTGCCAAACTGGAGGCTACAGGCAACCGAGTCTGCAGCCTAACTCTCCCTCCTGTTTGTACCGTTGGGGCAATGTCTTCCTCTATCTTCCTTCTATCACTAACCATTTCTCTAGGCCTCTCCCAGCTTTCAACCAAAGTACTGGTTCTCACCCACAAAGCTCTCCACAGTGCAGCACCCCTCCTACATCTCCTCCCTCATTTCTATCTATCGGCCTAACCGACTGCTGCGCTCTGCAAACGACTTTCGACTAACCTCTGCACTAATACGTACCTCCCACTCCCGACTCCAAGACTTCTCCTGCTCTACGCCAATCCTCTGGAATGCTGTACCCCAAGAAATTAGGACTATCCACAATTTGCATGGTTTCAGGCGCTCCCTCAAAACACATTTGTTCAGAGCGGCCTATCACATTCACTAATCAAAGTCATTCTATGTATTCTGTGTAAGTGTGTGTGTGTCTCTACCCATTCACTATCTCCATTCCTCAGTCCCTTAAGATGGCTGGAACATCATTGTAAATGCACCATTGTATATAAACACCTATACTTTGTATCTCCCCCATCTCATTGTACATTGTAAGCTGTCACGAGCAGGGGCGACTTATTTAGCTTAAATTATTGTATTGTTAACGTTGTTACTTATGACTTGTGTTCTGAAACTGTTAAACTGTAAAGCGCTGCGGAATATGATGCGCTATATAAATAAATATTATTATTATTCCTCTGAGCTGCTCCCACCACCTTCCTGTTCTTCATGCCATGTTGGGTCTTGGACCTCATCATCTCCACTACCCTCTTCCAACACCTGCTGTTGGGTGGTCTGGCCAGCACCATGCTCAACAGAAACTGGCACCTGGGTCTCATCATCATCATCAGATGCGTTCTGCGGTGTGCTGACCATCGGCACTGTCTCACCCGCCTCTTCAGATTCAGAGAGACACAGCTGTTGCGCATCACTGCATACTCCCTCTTCACATTACAGAATGCTGCTTGGCTGGGCCCCTGTTTGCAAGCCAATAGATTCTGAGAACAGAAGCAGACACTCAGCTGGCTCCTGTACAGAACTCTCTGACTGCCTGGGCAATTTGCCAGGCGGTGAAGAGACAGATGGTTGCCCAACAGTGCTGTGGTCCTGAGAGGAGGTGGAAGCAATTGAAGTCGATGCATTGGCTGACATCCAAACAACAACGGCTTCAATTTGTTCTTCCCGCAGCAGGGGGGTACTCCGAGCTCCTACAAAAGTGCGCATAAAGGAACGCTCACGGCCCGGGGAAAACTGGTGGATGCTGTGTCACTGGGGGCCGCAGCAGCCACAGAATCCCACGTCCTCTCCCTGAAGAAACTCCACGACCACGTGCCTTACTCCCTGCCTTCTTCATCTTGGTAGATTGATAAAGAAAGTCTGAAAAGTTATAAGGTCTAAGTGTGGTTATTCCGCAGAGACTGCAGTGAACACTGCACACAACTGTTCACTACCCAATGCGTCTCAGCAGGAAGGCAGTCTGTGCGTCAAAACAAAGGCACAAGCATACATCCATGTACCCTGTTTATACAGCTATATAAAAAAAAATATGTAGTAGTGACGCACACTTTATTGAGGTACAGTATTACATTGCCATTCACCATCTGTGGCTATGCAGTGTCATCTATATATACCTTATCTATCTGTTGTCATGCTTCCAAGTCGACAGTCAGCCATAAATAGCAATTTTCACTATGCACTATGCACTTTTTAAAGGTTATGTTTGTTAATAAAAATGATTATTGCCACATATTATGAGTATTACATGATGGAAATTGTATAATTTTGTATAAAATATTTAGGGACATTATTCAGCAAATGGAACATTTTAGTAATATCACAGATAACTTGTAATGCTGATGATGTTTTGAAGTCAGACATTCATTGTCTATACAATAAAAATGGTGTACATACTGTTACTTATCCATCATTAATGGATTCAGATATGTACTTGTATGCTTTTATGTACAACCGTATAGCAGATTCCTTAACTAATTTATTTTGTGGTTTGCATTGCTGTTCAACATGTTAATGTATGTGTTTATGTTTGTCAATTCTTTATTTATCTAGATATTAGTTTAAATGAAATCATCATCTTATGGTAGTAAAGGTTATCTTTCTCTTGTTTGAAGTATAGACATTTAAAATTGACAGGTAACAAGGAAATTACTTGATCTAGTATTTAAACATCCTCCTTGACCCTGGGCTCCAACACCGCCAGTTGTTGCTCGGAAGTGCTGTTAGCACAGTCAACACTTGCTCCTGTGTTACTGGGGTTCAGTAACGTCAGCTGGTCCTCGGTTGTGCCATTGGCTCTTTTCCTTCTGCTGCCCCTCCGGGTTCCAGTACCGTCAGCTGGTTCTCCGCAGTGCCTTTGGCCTAGGTGCCTCCATGTCGGTATCCGAGTTCCAGCAACGTCTGCTGGTCCTTGGTAGTGCTTTGGAGCACAGGTACCTCCTGCTTAGTAACCGTGTCCCAGTAACGTCAGCTGGTCCTCGGTTGTGCCATTGGCTCTTTTCCTTCTGCTGCCCCTCCGGGTTCCAGTACCGTCAGCTGGTTCTCCACAGTGCCTTTGGCCTAGGTGCCTCCATCTCGGTATCCGAGTTCCAGCAACGTCTGCTGGTCCTTGGTAGTGCTTTGGAGCACAGGTACCTCCTGCTTAGTAACCGTGTCCCAGTAACATCAGCTGGTACAAGATTGTGCTACAAATACAAGATACGGAACAAGAGACACAAGAACAATAAGCAGAAGATCTAAAAGCAGAAGAACATGAAGTATAAGACCAAAATGAAGAGCAAAATATATGCTCTAAATTCTAAGCAGAAGAAGACTAAGCAGTGTATGGGGGTGAGTCCGTTCCTCCTCGTGGTGCCCCTGGAAAATGCCTGCTGCTGCAGGCTAAACTGAACACGGACAAATACTGTTGTAATTTAAATCTTTTGTGACAGCAAGAACGGAAGGATGAAAAATTCATACTTTGACAGATTACAAGTACAGGATTCTCTGTCACAAATAAGAATATGATGAAGAAGATGAAGCAGAATATGAATAAGAATAATAGTTTAATAAGAAGAATATGAGTAATGTTAACAAAGATGAATAGCAAGAAGTTTAAGAAGAAGATAAAGAAGGTGAAGATGAAGAATAATTTGATGAAAAAGATGATGCTGCAGAAGATTATGAAGGAGAAAGTGTGTGAAAAGTTAAAAAGGTGAAGATGAAGAGCATGGAAGTTGTGTAATATACATATTTGCCAAAATATAAAAAACGTTAACATTGTCAATTTCTTCGTCAATCCGAACATCTTTAAAAAAAAAAATATTTATGCTATTCCATTTGATTGGGTTAAACATCTATGCCTTTAATGTCTCCTCAACCTTCCCCAATACATTCTACATTACTCTTTCTTGTTTTCCTTCATGTACAATTAACCAACAAGGCAAGAATGGGTTTTTTTTAATTTCGATATTTTGTCCCATAGACTTACATGGGACTTCCGGTATCGGTATCGGGTATCGCCGATATTTTAGTGATATCGGCGATACCATTCCGATTCCGATACTTTAGGATATCGGAAAGTATCGCTCAACTCTATACAGGAACCTTTTGGTTTTTCTTAATGCTACAGGTAAATCTGCAGTTCATCATAGAAAGGGACTACATTAATCAAGCATATACCTACAAAGTGTCAGTGGCTTCTGTTTCTGGCACACCTGGCACAGCCATGTATTTATTTTATTTAAATGCCCGCCTAGTAGCTCGACAAGTTAGCTTGTAGCCGCTGCAGGGAAAAGATGCTGCTTTTAACTCCAGGGAATAAATAAGATGAACCCTGCAGTTGTTTTCTCCCCTCCATTCATCCCCTCTTCTACTGCTTGTTAGCAAAACTGCAGGATCAGACTACACAGGTCGCAACAGTAACATTGAAGATGCTACAAAACATAAATTTGGACAATTTGTAAAATTTGTAAAATTATTTTCATTTTATTTTAGATGCACGGGAGTAATAAAAGTGCAATTTTTCACATATTATACAGATAAACATATTATATGCAGCATGGTGGCTCAGTGGTTAGCACCGCAGTGCTGGGGTCCTGGGTTCAAATCCCATCAAGGACAACATCTGCAAGAAGTTTGTATGTTCTCCCCGTGTTTGCGTGGGTTTCGTCCTCCCACTCTTCAAAGACATACTGACAATGAATTTAGATTGTGAGCCCCAATGGGGACAGCAATGATGTCTGTAAAATGCTGCAGAATTAATGACACTATATAAACAAGCATAGTATATAATTATCATTGTTTTAGTCTGCACCCCATAATGTTTGATTCGTTATTTACAGTGGGTACGGAAGGTATTCAGACCCCTTTAAATTTTTCACTCTTTGTTTCATTGCAGCCATTTGGTAAATTCAAAAAAGTTCATTTTTTTCTCATTAATGTACACTCTGCACCCCATCTTGACTGAAAAAAAAATGTAGAAGTTTTTGCAAATCTACTAAAAAAGAAAAACTGAAATATCACATGGTCATAAGTATTCAGACCCTTTGCTCAGACACTCATATTTACGTCACATGCCGTCCATTTCCTTGTGATCCCCCTTGCGATGGTTCTACTCCTTCATTGGAGTCCAGCTGTGTTTAATTAAACTGATAGGACTTGATTTGTAAGGGCACACACCTGTCTATAGAAGACCTCACAGCTCACAGTTTCATGTCAGACCAAATGAGAATCATGAGGTCACAGGAACTGGCCAAGTAGCTTAGAGACAGAATTGTGGCAAGGCACACATCTGGCCAAGGTTACAAAAGAATTTCTGCAGTACTCAAGATTCCTAAGAGCACAGTGTCCTCCGTAATCCTTAAATGGAAGAAGTTTGGGACCACCAGAAGTCTTCCTAGACCTGGCCGTCCAGCCAAACTGAGCAATTGTGGGAGAACAGCCTTGGTGAGAGAGGTAAAGAAGAACCCCAAGATCACTGTGGCTGAGCTCCACAGATGCACTAGAGAGATGGGAGAAAGTTCCGCAAAGTCACCTATCACTGCAGCCCTCCACCAGTCGGGCATTTATGGCAGAGTGGCCCGATGGAAGCCTCTCCTCAGTGCCAGACATATGAAAGACTGCATAGAGTTTACTAAAAAACACATGAAGGACTCCCAGACTATGAGAAATAAGATTCTCTGGTCTGATGAGACGAAGATAGAACTTTTTGGTGATAATTCTAAGCGGTATGTGTGGAGAAAACCAGGCACTGCTCATCACCAGCCCAATACATTCCCAACAGTAAAACATGGTGGTGACAGCATCATGCTATGGGGTTGTTTTTCAGCTGCAGGGACAGGACGACTGGTTGCAATTGAAGGAAACATGAATGCGGCCGAGTACAGAGATTTCCTGGATGAAAACCTCTTCCAGAGTGCTCTGGACCTCAGACTTGGTAAAAAGGTTCACCTTCCAACAAGACAATGACCCCTAAGCACACAGCTAAAATAACAAAGAGTGGCTTCAGAACAACTCAGTGACCATTCTTGACCGGTCCAGCCAGAGCCCTGACCTAAACCCAATTGAGCATCTCTGGAGAGACCTAAAAATTGCTGTACACCAACGTTCACCATCCAACCTGATGGAACTGGAGAGGATCTGCAAGGAACAATGGGAGAGGATCCCTAAATCCAGATGTGAAAAACTTGTTGCATCATTCCCAAGAAGACTCATGGCTGTACTAGCTCAAAAGGTGCTTCTACTCAATACTGAGCAAAGCGTCTGAATACATATGACCATGTGACATTTACCAAATGGCTGCAGTGAAACAAAAAGTGAAAAATTTTAAGGGGTCTGAATACTTTCCGTACCCACTGTAATGCCTTCCCACAGTGCTATGTAGTAGTACATTGTGATAAGTGGGTATTTTCTGCAAATTATGTGCAAGTAGCAAAAAAAATAATAAAACTTGTTCAATTTATTATAGGTATTTCCGAATTGTGCAATGAAAACAGCCCTTAATGCATGTGGTCAAAAAAGAAATGTTATATATTACAAAAATATTTATTCTGTATATCTGTATATATGAATATATGCTTATCTTTAATGAGTGTAATCAACCCAGCACAGAACAGAGGTCATCAGGTGAGCACTTCGACCATTCATTTCTGGCCGTCCCATAGAGAATGCTTGTAGTTGAAGAGCACAATGGTGGCTCTGCAGAGCCCCATTCTAGTGATCATTGGGGTCCTAGTCATCAGATCCCCAGAGATCAATAAGTTTATCGTCTATATCAGTGGTGGCGAAACTATGGCATGCATGCCAGATGTGTCGCTCAGAGGCCTCTGTGTCGGCACATGCTCTGTCGCATATTTGAGATTGGGTGCAGACATAGAATGGGGAGCAAGGTGGGAGGAAAAAATTTGAGGGCACAGTATGGAAAACAAGGGAGGGGATGGGTTCGGACACAGTATGGAAGCGAGGGGGAAGGAGAAATTTGAGGATACAGTATAGTGAGTGAGGGAGGGGATGGATGCAGACAGTATGGGGAGCAAGAAATTTCAGGACACAGTATGTGATGCAGGGAGGGGATGGGTACAGAAACAGTATGGGGAGCGAGAGGGGGTAGGTGCTGACACAGTATGAGGAGGTAGGGAGAGGATGGGTGCTAACACAGTATGAGGAGCAAGGGGGAATGTATGCAGACACAGCAGGGGGAGTGAGGGGGAATCTATGCGGACACAGTCTGGGGAGGGAGGGTGATGGGTGCGGACACAGTATAAGAAGGAGTAGTAATGGGTGAACCAGAACAGTAAAACCAGAACAGTAAAGTTCTGGGTCTGTATCGAACACCTACTGTTTGGGAACAGAACCCAGACACGGACTTCTCCAGAACGTCCTTGTTATTGTTCAGGTTCGGCATCCCGAACATCTAGTCTTTCCCACACGGTCATCTGCATGACAGAGTGACAAACACTGGTGGCGCTGATTGGCGGTAAGATTATTACCGCTGGTCAGAGTGCTGATAACAGCGAGAGCAGATGCCGCTGATAGGAGTATTCATCAGCCAATGCCTGTGCTATAAATCGATAATGAAAAAAAAATGGTGGAGTCTATTTTTCTTTTGATAACCAGTGCAGGCAAAACTGACAGCTGCGGGTTGCAACCCTCAGCTGACAACTTTTTCATGGCTTGTTATCAAGAATAGAGGGGTCCTAAACTGTTTTTTTTAATTATTTAAATAAATAATTTAAAAAAATGGCATGGAGTCCTTCCCATTTTTGACAACCAGCCAAGCTAAAGCAGACAGCTGGGGGCTCATATTCTCAGGCTGGTAAGGGACCATGGATATTGTATTGTCAGGTGACATCAAGCCCAGCAGTTAGTAATGGAGAGGAGTCTGTAAGACACCTTTCCATTACTAACCCTATAGCCATATTGTAAATAAAAAACACCAAGAATAAAGTCCTTTATTTGAAATAAAACTCCACACCCTGTTTTACAAATTTATTTAAAAATAACAAAGTTATACTCACCTTACGACCATTCTATTGAAGCCCTTGTCCCCTGGAAAAAAAGAAAAATAATAAACAACATCAAAAAAGTTACCACAGGTCACTGAGGCTGCATTCCCACCAGCACTTCTCTGTGAGCTGGAACGATGAACTGCAGTAACCTCAATAAGATCACCGCGAGCACCGTAGTTATCAAAAATTAAACAGACCCCAAGTCATTTAAAAATTTTTTTTTATTTATTTATGAATACTCCCATCAGTGGTGCCTGCTCTCGCTATTATCAGCCGCAGCAGACGTAGGCTGATGGGAGTAGTACTTACATTAGTCGATGCCACTGTGAACGGCGGTAAACAGCAGCTCTGAACGGAAGTAATAATCTTACCGCCGATCAGAGGCAGTGTTTGCCATGCTGTTGTGCAAATGACAGTGTGGCAAACAACGGATGTTCAAGCCCCCCATTCATCTGAATGTGTTCCGGGTTCAGGTTTGGGTACAGTTCTGGTACCCAAACTGAACTTAAATGTTCAGCTGAACCCGAACATCCAGGGGTTGGCCGATCACTTACTGGCAGGATATGTGAGGAGACAGCATGGAGAGCAATGGGGTAAATATATGAGGATACAGTATGGTTAGCAGGGAGATGTGAGAGGAGACTGGGTAGAGTGGGAAGTCGATATAGAGAGGGGGAAGCATGGGGGGACAGTGCAAGGGCATAGCCAAGAGGGAACAGTATGCTGCGAAGGGGGAGTGTGATGAGGCGACATACTAGTGACTGAGCAGTATAGGAGGGACACAGTGTGAGAGCCCAGTGTGGAAAGGAGAGGGCAGTATAGAGGGCATTTACCATTAGAGGGTGTGAGGGTCATATTTTGTGCAGGTAATATAGTGAGGGTAATTATTTATTCAGGGGCTCAGCATAAGGAAGATATTTTTATTAAGGAGCATTATAATCACTCTGCTGTTTTTAAGGGCATTGTGTGATGATGTGCTGCAGAAGACTGGAGAAGAGGGAAGACTGCGGAGATGAGCTGTGGATGAGAAAAGTCATCATGTGGTCTGGACAAGATGAAGAAAAGAAAGAGAACAGCTCCAATCAGAGATATCATCTATAAAGTACCTGGATGTAAATGTTTATTTGTGATACTGACTAATTCTCATCAGTACTGTGGTTCCTGTATGATCCACAGTCTGGTAATGACTAATAACAACAACTCCCATTGTCAAGATCCCGTCTGGGTTGGAGCCGATGTTACTGCAAACACTAGGGGAAGCAGAGGCAGGTAGCGTAGTCAGAAGGCAGCCGGAGGTCGGTACACAGGAGAGCAGTGTTTGTAGCAATGGATCAGGCGGAGAGCGTAGTCAGAAGGCAGGCCGAGGTCGGTTCACAGGAAAGGCAGTTCGGTAACAGAGGAGCAGGCAGATAACGTAGTCAGGTGGCAGCCGGAGGTCGGTACACAGGAGAGCAGTGTTTGTAGCAATGGATCAGGCGGAGAGCGTAGTCAGAAGGCAGGCCGAGGTCGGTTCACAGGAGAGCAGTGTTTGTAGCAATGGATCAGGAGGAAACGCTTGACTAAAGGCTTGGAGCTCAATAATCTCGCAATGACACACCCACAGGGCCAGGTTTATATAGGGTGTGTAATTGGCAATCAGAGGCCCAATCAAGAGAGCACTAGGTGTAGCCAATCAGGAAGAACAGTCAATGGTATCCGGGTTCAGCAAGGAACTTTGCAGCCAGCAGAATAGCTCAGATGGTAGAGCTGCTGGCCAGTAGACAAGAGGTACTGGGTTCGACTCCTGACAGTACTCCCCTCCTTCCAGGATGGCCTCTGGACATCTCAGGAGCTGGCTTATCCGGGTACCTCTGATGAAAGGCTCTTGTTAGTCTAGGAGCATGGACGTTGTCCCTTGGTTCCCATGAATTTTCCTCTGGTCCGTAACCCTTCCACTGCACCAGATACTGCAGTTTACCTCTGAATTTTCGGGAGTCCAGAATCTTATCCACAATGTATTCTTCTTCACCACGGATTCTTTCTGGTGGAGGAGGTGGCTGAATTCTTCCTGGAAACGGGTTTTCACAGAAGGGTTTGAGCAAGGATATGTGAAACACTGGATGAATCTTTAGATTGTTGGGAAGTTTTAAACGAAAAGCAACCTGGTTAATTTTTGCAGAAATTTGAAAAGGTCCAATGAATTTCTGACCCAATTTGGAGGATGGCACATGTGTCTTAAGGTTTTTAGTGGACAGCCAAACTTTGTCTCCAACCTGAAGAGCAGGGGGCACTCTCCGATGTTTATCTGCTGCTTCCTTATATACTTCCTGGGTCTTGAGTAATATCTCTGATAATTCCTTCTGGGATTCCTGTAATTTTGCAAGCCTGTCATTTACAGCAGGAATGGGAGTGTTCACTGGCAGATTAGGGATAAATACTGGATGTACTCCATAATTAGCAAAAAATGGGGTTTGAGATGTAGCGCTATGTATGGAGTTGTTGTAGGCAAACTCTGCTGTTGGTAAATAGTCCACCCAGTCATCCTGAAGATAGGAAATGAAGCAACGGAGGTATTGCTCCAAAGTCTGGTTCGTTCTCTCCGTCTGGCCATTGGACTGAGGATGGAAAGCGGTAGAAAGATTCACCGTGACTCCCAAGGCTGTACAGAAACTCTTCCAAAATTTTGACGTAAACTGAACGCCTCTGTCAGACACCACGCTGTCAGGAATTCCATGTAACCTGAATACCTCTTTGATTATCAGTTCTGCAGTTTTTTCAGCAGTAGGAATTCCTTCAGTTGGAATAAAGTGGGCCATTTTTGTGAGTCGGTCCACTATGACAAGGATGACGGTCATCTGTTTGGAAGGGGGTAGTTCCACAATAAAATCCATGGAAATAGATCCCCAAGGCCTGGATGGAACTGGAAGTGGTTGCAAGAGTCCTAGAGGAGACGATCGTGGGGTTTTGTTTCGTGCGCATGTTAAACAGGTTGAAACATATTTCCTCACGTCCTTCCTACAATTAGGCCACCAAAAGAAACGAAGTAGTAAGTCTTGTGTTTTTGCAACTCCAGGATGTCCTGCCAGTTTAGAATCATGGACACTTTTGAGGACTTCAAGGCGAGAAGATTCAGGTACATATATTTTGTTTTCTGCATCCAAAACCCCTCTTTGAATGAAAGATCGACGTCTTCCGAAGGATGGTTAAGGAAAGAGTCCTCTTGATATCCATCTTTAATTCTATTACATAGTCCTCTAGAGTGCAATATTCCCAAAAAATTTTTAGGGCCTAGAATTGTATCGTCATTACTAGACCTCTCCTGAGGTTCCGAACACATCCTGGACAGGGCGTCAGCCTTGCCATTTCTTGAACCAGGCCGGTAAGAAATTATAAAATTGAATCTTGAGAAAAATAAGGCCCATCGTGCTTGTCTTGCAGACAATCTTTTTGCTGTACGGAGGAATTCAAGATTCTTGTGGTCCGTGAGGACAGTCACAGGGTGATTGGCACCTTCCAAAAGATGTCTCCATTCGGAGAAGGCAACTTTAATGGCTAACAGTTCTTTATTACCGATGTCGTAGTTCTTTTCTGCAGATGACATGGTGTGGGAAAGAAACGCACATGGGTGAAATTGCATTTTGTCCCCAACTCGCTGAGACAGAATGGCTCCCACTGCAGAGTCCGAGGCGTCCACTTCGACAGTAAATGGCAATTCAGGATTTGGGTGTACTAACAATGGAGCAGACGTAAAAAGAGTTTTCAATTTGTCAAAAGCCTCCTGTGCCTCCGGAGACCAGAAAAATGCTTTGGTCTTTTTTGTTAGTGTAGTAATTGGTAGTATGATCCGTGAAAAGTTCTTTATAAATTTTCGGTAAAAATTTGCAAATCCTATGAAACGCTGGACGTCTTTTAAATTTCTTGGAACAGGCCAGTCCACTACAGCATTGATTTTGCCGGGATCCATGCTCAGACCTTCTGGGGAGATGATATATCCCAGAAATTGGATACTGGTTTGTTCAAACTCACATTTTTCAAGTTTAATGTAAAGATGGTTCTCCTGTAGTCGTTCCAAGACTAACTGGACGTGCCTGCGATGCTCTTCCAAGGTGTCTGAAAATATAAGAATGTCATCGAGATAAGCCACAACGAATTGGTCCAAGAAATCTCGAAATACATCATTAATAAAATGTTGAAAGGTGGCTGGGGCATTGCTAAGACCAAAGGTCATAACCAGAGATTCAAAATGTCCATATCTCGTTCTGAAGGCGGTCTTCCACTCATCTCCTGGGCGAATCCGTATGAGGTTGTAAGCCCCTCTAAGGTCCAGCTTCGTAAAGATTTTCGCAGAACGGAGTCTCTCAAATAGTTCAGGAATCAAGGGTAGCGGGTAGCGATTCTTGACAGTGATATTATTCATCTCTCTGTAGTCAATACATGGCCGCAGAGTGGAGTCTTTCTTTTCAACAAAGAACAGGGGTGCCCCAGCTGGAGATGTGGAAGGTCGAATAAAGCCTTTCTCTAAATTTTCATCCAGGAACTTTCTTAATACCTTCAATTCAGGTTCGGAAAGATTGTAAATCCGTCCAAATGGAATGGTTGCTCCTGGCAGCAATTCAATGGGACAGTCGTAAGGACGGTGAGGAGGTAATTGATCTGCTTTCTTCTTACTGCAGACATCAGAGAACTGCTGATATTGAGGTGGTAGTTTCTCTTCCTTCTCATGCGAAATCTCAGAGATTTGGACTTGTTGGAGAACAGGGGGTTCCTTATGACAATTATTCTTACAGTAGTCAGATGGAAAGGTGATGGTCCTTGATGCCCAGTTGATAGAAGGGTTATGGACTGAAAACCAGGGATCCCTAGAATAACCGGAAATTTCGGAGATGAGATAAGGTGGAAACTGACAGCTTCATGATGATCCGGTTCGATACAAATCTCCAGTTCGATTGTCTCATGCGTGACAGGTCCAGAAGACAAGGGTGATCCATCCACCGTTTCCATTTCAATTGGTGTGGATTTGGTCCTACTGGAAATATTATTATCACGTGTAAATTTTAAGTCCATAAAATTCCCTCCTGCTCCCGAATCCAACAGGGCAGAGCATTGTATTTTTTGGGTGCCCATTACAACCTGAATGGGGATTACAAAATGAGATGATGTAGTATGTATTTTGTCTATTTCTGGCGTTACTGATGAGATAGTCTGCAAGATGGAATCCGACTGCTGAGAAAGGTCCATACTGCTGGCAGACCTGTTGTTGGTAAAGGCTATAGTCCTTTTGTTAGGACAGTTGATGGCATAGTGTCCAGGGTCCCCACAATAGAGGCAGAGATGTTCTGCACGTCGCCTCTCCTTCTCCTGTGCAGAGAGTGGTCTTCGGATGACGTCGATCTGCATCGGTTCAGATACGCCTTGTGTCTTTTCTTGGTGGTCCGATGCTGAAAATGAGAAGCCAGGGCTATTCCCAAGTGCTCGCAGTCTCTCCTTTCTCCTTTCAGTAAGTCTCTGGTCAATCCGGATACATAGTTGAATAAAGTCCTCCAACTGGTCAGGGGTCTCAACCCTGGCAAGCTCGTCTTTCACTGGTTGTGATAACCCTCGTCGAAATTGACTTCTCTGGGCCGCTGGATTCCAGGTGGTGTCGGCCACCCAGCGACGGAACTCCGATGTGTATTCCGCAACAGAGCGACGTCCTTGGCGCAAATTATGTAATTTGGTTTCTGCTGTGGCACAGCGGTTTGGGTCATCAAAAACTTGATTCATAGCTGCGGTGAAGGCTTCCAGGTCATTAAGGAGGTCATAGTCCTTTTTTACATAAGGTGAAGCCCAAGCAAGAGCTTCATCCGTCAGGAGATTTATCATGAAAAAAACTTTCTTCCTCTCACTGGTAAAGGGAGCAGGTTGCATCTGGAAGTATATGCGGCATTGATTGAGGAATCCTCGGTACTGCTTGCGATCCCCACTGAACTTTGCAGGCAGTGGCAGCCGCGCGTTTGATTCGGACCCTGAATTGCGCACGTCCAGAAGTTGTTTTTGTAGCTCAATTAC
The DNA here is from genome assembly GCA_033576555.1 of Oophaga sylvatica. Taxonomy (NCBI): domain Eukaryota; kingdom Metazoa; phylum Chordata; class Amphibia; order Anura; family Dendrobatidae; genus Oophaga; species Oophaga sylvatica. Next base: position 114,896,908 of record JARQOD010000009.1, on the reverse strand, counting down.
TTCCTGTTGTATCGCCGTGAAATCAGTTTGTAACTTGGCATATTTTCCTTGAGAGTCAGTACAAAAACTTTGAAGCTCCGTAACTTGCCGTCTCAGGGTGTTCACAGCGGACTCCATTTTGGCGCGAGATTATTCTGTCAAGATCCCGTCTGGGTTGGAGCCGATGTTACTGCAAACACTAGGGGAAGCAGAGGCAGGTAGCGTAGTCAGAAGGCAGCCGGAGGTCGGTACACAGGAGAGCAGTGTTTGTAGCAATGGATCAGGCGGAGAGCGTAGTCAGAAGGCAGGCCGAGGTCGGTTCACAGGAAAGGCAGTTCGGTAACAGAGGAGCAGGCAGATAACGTAGTCAGGTGGCAGCCGGAGGTCGGTACACAGGAGAGCAGTGTTTGTAGCAATGGATCAGGCGGAGAGCGTAGTCAGAAGGCAGGCCGAGGTCGGTTCACAGGAGAGCAGTGTTTGTAGCAATGGATCAGGCGGAGAGCGTAGTCAGAAGGCAGGCCGAGGTCGGTTCACAGGAGAGCAGTGTTTGTAGCAATGGATCAGGAGGAAACGCTTGACTAAAGGCTTGGAGCTCAATAATCTCGCAATGACACACCCACAGGGCCAGGTTTATATAGGGTGTGTAATTGGCAATCAGAGGCCCAATCAAGAGAGCACTAGGTGTAGCCAATCAGGAAGAACAGTCAATGGTATCCGGGTTCAGCAAGGAACTTTGCAGCCAGCAGAATAGCTCAGATGGTAGAGCTGCTGGCCAGTAGACAAGAGGTACTGGGTTCGACTCCTGACACCCATCATCTTCTTACTAATGTTAAGGACATAACTGGGAGTTGTAGATTCATGTGATACAAATGTATATGAGGCTGATCGGATATTACAATTGATGTACCATGTACTGTTGATGGACCTGGTGATGAATTCATGTACTGATGGTGGTTCAGGTGATGTATTTATGTACTGATGGTAATGTCTTTCTGTACTGGTGGTTGTTCTGGTGATGTATTTCTGTTCTTCTGGTGGCTCTGGTGATGTGTTTCTGTACTAATGATGGTTTAGAGGTCTCAGATAGCAGGACAGGAAGTAATGGAGTCCATTCTTTGGTCACCTGACTACTAAGACCTCAGGTGACTGGAACAAAACATCATCAGATGTGCGTCTGCTGATGCCCTGTTACAGGCCTGAGTAATCAAGTGGCCAAAGAATGAGATATTACTGCTCCCTGTCTAGCTGGAGACCACTAGAGTGACTTGCGCTGCAGCCAAGGAGTCAGTATACAGTGCCTTCTGGAGAGTACCTATAACAGAGTGCCTTCCTTAGAGCACCCATAACACAGTGTTTTCTGGAGAGTACCCATAACACAATGCCCTCAAGAGAGCAGCCATAAGGGTTCTTTCACAATGTGTTCTGTGTCCCCGTCGGGACATACGTCCAAAATCTCCGAGGTCTGGATGCATGTGCTAACGGGCCCATAGACTGTAATGGTGAAGGCAAAGCAAACATGAGCTCTGCCGTGCACTTTTTTTTCCGGGAGTGTATACCAGGCTGAAACACTGAGACACAGTCACCATTACAGTCTATGACCCAGTCGGAGTATGCGTCCGGACCCCGTTTTGTTGGGGATTTCGGACTTATGCCCCGACAGGGACACAGAACACAATGTGAAAACACGCTAACACAATGCTTTCCGAAGACTACCTATGGCTTTGCAGAGAAGCATGAAAAATACAATTTTTTTACCCTTAAGAAAAAGTTATTTGTATCATTGAAAGTTCTGTTATTATGTTTTTCTTTTAAGACAAAAAAAAGTTGTTCATATATGTGTTGGTTTTTCTAAACTAAAACCTCAGTATTCAGGTGACATTGCCGTGTTGGGACTTTGCGATAAATAAGTGGGTTTTGGGTTGCAGTTTGGGCACTCGGTCTCTAAAAGGTACGCCATCACTGGTCTATACTATTGGTGAGGGATAACAGATACTTTGTACAATCCCTGAAAGGGGTTAATTCACAATTAATTTAGGATAAAAAATAACACTATTGAGATCAGTTCTACATTTTCCAACTATATAAGCAATGGCTGTGAATCTATCTGAGGTCTCTCGGGTGCTGTGGACATATAACAATGTCTGTCCATGGTAACAGATCAGTAATGGATGTCCGCAGGGGGTGATGGACCCTGGGACTTCACACCTAATATTCCCGGTGGTGATGGAAGGTAATGATACACAATTAACACGTTTGGAATTTACCAAATTGTGATTCATTGTGCCTAGAGATCAATAAGATGGATCGGAGCTCGGCAAAGTCATCGGAGCATTTAAGTATCCATTAACGAGCTAATCCATCGCAGGGGAAAGTCGTAGTGATTCACTGTGGTATTGACGTCTCGGTCAGGAGATCTATGTGCCGCATTGTTCATTGGTATTTTCAAAGGTTATCGGGATTATGATGTACTGCCGCAAGTGAGGGCGGAAAACAGCGAAATGGAGGGATTTCACTTTCAGTTAATTCTATAGGGTTAATGCTACAGGAAAGCAATAGAAAGTTTATATCTATGATATATTTCATATACATCTGCATGATCAGACATTGCAGGGGCGGCACAAAGCTCCGGCCCATGAGAGGTGCAGGCCATCGTTAGGCTAGGGTCTCATGTAGCACTCGGTGCTTGCAACGTGTGTCCGAGCCGGTGCGGCTGCTAACAGCCCATTTCATAAAACGAATAGCCTATTTGTGCTGTATCATTAGAAATTAATCATAAATGCTTCACTTATTGTTAATTTTATGGCCATTAACAATAAGTAAGCAATTTCCACTTAAAAGGAATCTGTCACCAAGTATTTGGCCCCCTTATCTGAATGTAGCTTGATATAGAAAGGCAGAGACCCTGATTCCAGTGATGTGTCACTTACTGGGCTTATTGTAGTTTTCATAAAATCCCTGCCGTTCTCTGGATGCTGAGCTCTGTATGACCCCGCCCACACCACTGATTGGCCAGGTTTCTTTTTTATTTGAACTGAGCATAGGCAGAAAAAAATGGGTATTATACCTACCGTTAATTCGGTTTCCAGGAGTCCATCCTGACAGCACTATGGAGGACGTCCTCCTCCTCCTTACAGGGACAGGAAGCACACGAGAGGTTAAAAGGTCCCACTCCTCCCCCTATACCTCAGTGATTTGACAAGTACCATACCATGGATCAATGCAAGTGACAATATTTAATTACTTAAACATATTACATCATATGAATTAGCATATATAACAAACAGACAAGGGAGGGAACTAACCGTGCTGTCAGGATGGACTCCTGGAAACCGAATTAACGGTAGGTATAACACCCATTTTCCAGGACGTCCCCCTGACAGCACTATGGAGAGTACCAAAGAAACCCTCCTAGGGTGGGACTACGGCCTGTAATACTTTTCTACCATATGCCGTCTGTTGTCCTGCTAGCACATCTAGATTTGTAGCTGCAAAAGGTATTTATCGTAGCCCAGGAGGCTGCTTTACAAATTTGTTCTAAAGATGCTCCTGCTCTCTCTGCCCATGATGCTGACAAGGCCCTGGTAGAATGGGCTTTAATTTTTATAGGACAAACTACACCTTCAGATGTGTAAGCTTTTGTGATTAAGGTGGTAATCCATCTTGCGATGGAAGGTTTAGAAGCTTTTTTACCCCTATTTTTACCTCCGTACAAAATAAACAAATTAGGGTCTTTCCTCCAGCCCCGAGTGGCCTCCAGGTAATCAATCACTGCCTGTCTAACATCCAAGGAGTGTAAGGCTTGTTCTTTTATATTTAAAGGTTTTTCACAAAAGGATGGAAGTATTATTTCTTGGTTGCGATTTTGCAAAGAGGCTACCTTGGGCATGAAAGCAGGGTCTAGTTTCAATACCACATGATCCTCTCTGATCTGCATATATGGGTCTTTAATGGATAAAGCTTGAATTTCCCCTATTCTTTTAGCTGTGGTAATAGCTACCAAGAAGGCTGTCTTCATTGATAAGAGTGAAATAGGCAAATCCTTATTTGGAGTGTAAGGAGTTTTACAAAGTGCCCCCAGAACTAGATTTAAATCCCAGGGGGGAGACAATTGCCTTATAGTAGGCCTTAATCTTTGGATTGCTTTAACGAATCTAACTACCCAAGGATGTGAGGCTAATGGGTAGTCCATGTAAGTACTTAAAGCTGAGATCTGTACTTTAAGTGTACTAGGTCTAAGACCCATATTAAATCCTGTCTGAAGAAAATCCAGTACTCGCGGAACATCCGGGACTCCGGCTACAACATCGGACCTGCCACCCTCCAGACAGAACTTCTTCCAGATTTTGAAATATATAGCTGAAGTTACAGGTTTTCTGCTGGCCTGGATCATTGTTATCACCTGATCTGATAGACCACGAGCTTTTAGAATGTCCCGTTCAGGATCCAGGCTGACAGGTGCAATCTTTCTGGGTCCTGGTGTAGAACTGGTCCCTGGTGCACTATGTCCTTCCACTGGGAAGCTCGATTGGCTCTTCTCTGGTCATGGCACCTAGCAGAGGAAACCAGCTCCTCCTTGGCCAGAACGGAACTATTAGTACCACTGACGCACCGTCTTCTCGTATCTTCCTCAGAACCTCTGGTATCAATGCTATTGGTGGGAATGCATAATTTAGAGGTTCGTTCCACCTCTGGCTCAAGGCATCTCCCCTTCTGGAATGTCCGCTGGGTTCAGTGAAAAAAACCTTGGTAGTTTTGCATTTTTCCTTGTAGCAAATAGATCCACTTGAGGTGTTCCCCATCGTTGACATAATAACTGGAAGACCTCCTGGTTTAGCTCCCACTCTGTCGGGTAGATCTTCTGTCGGCTTAAATAATCCGCTACTAGGTTTTGGGAACCTTCCAGGTGAACTGCAGTTATGGAAAGGATCGTTCGTTCTGCCCATACAAATATCTTCTCTGCAAGATCCTGCAGTGTTCTGTATCGAGAGCCTCCTTGATGTTTGATGAAGGCTACTGCTGTCATGTTGTCCGATAGGATTTTGACGTGCTGATTTTTTAAACGGTCCTGATTCCTTCTCAAGGATTCCCAGATCGCATACAGCTCTCGATAATTTGATGACATTCGCCTGATTTTTTCTGGCCATCTGCCCTGAAGAATCTTCCCTTCTAGATGGGCTCCCCACCCCCATGAGCTTGCATCTGTAGTTATTACTATATATGGGGATGGAATCCAGAGAACTCCTCTTCTGAGATTTTTGCTTTGCGTCCACCAAACTAAGGACCTCTTTACTTTTGCAGAGAGGTGGATCCTTTTGTCTAGGGATGATTGATGACGATCCCACCATGATAGCACCTCTCTTTGTAAGGGTCTTGAATGAGCCTGAGCCCACCTGACGCATGGTATACATGATGTCATTACTCCCAGAACCTGCATAGCTCTTCGTATGGTAACTCGGCTCTTTACCATCTCTGCCACTTTCCTTTTCAAAGATCTTTTCTTGACTTCTGGCAGGAAAGCTGTTCTGGCTCTGGAATCCAGGAGTACTCCTAGAAATACTCTTTTTGTACTGGGAGTTAAATGAGATTTCTCGCGATTTATCACCTAACCGAGAAATTCTAGTACCGCCATTGTTCGCTCTGTATGATAATTTAGGATTTCTGCTGATCGAGCTACTAAAAGAAAGTCGTCCAAGTAGGGTATTACTACAATTCCTTGGTTTCTCAGATAGGCTACGACCTCTGATATTAGCTTCGTAAAAACTCTGGGGGCAGAAGCTAGTCCGAACGGAAGACCTTGAAACTGGAAGTGACAGGTGGATTCTGGTAGGCTTACGGCAAATCTTAGAAGTTCCTGCGAGGCTGGATGGATGGGAACCTGATAGTAAGCATTTTTTAAATCTAGGGTACACATTACCGAATTTTTGTCTATCAGTGGGATTGTTGACCTTATAGACTCCATTCTGAATCTTTTGTAGCGAACATACTTGTTCAACGGTTTGAGATTCAGAATTGTTCTTGACTCTCCTGACGGTTTCATTATTGGAAAGAGAGAGGAATAATGACCCAACTTCTCCTCTGACCCAACAACTGGCACTATGACTTTTGAAGAGATTAAGTCTCGGAGGTCCTGAAACATTCCTACATTTTTCTGAACCACAGTGGGAGATATGTATCTCTGGGGCGGATAGGATACCAGTTCTATTCTGTAACCTTCCCTTATAGTTTGTAGGACCCACTCGTTTTCGGTGACCTGCTTCCAGTTCTCTGCCGAGAACAAGAGTCTGCCCCCTATGTGCCTGGCGTCATTGTTTTCTAGATTTTGAGGAAGATCCAAACAATGAGCTCCTATTTCCTCTATTTTGAGTGTAGGAACCCTTATATGTTCCCCTGCTAGGTCTACCTGTGTCTCTATAAAATGGTTGTTTACGGAAGGCTGGTTTCTTCCGAAAGGATTGAAACTTTTTGGGTTTTTCCTCTGGAAATCCTTTTTTGCTATCTGATGCCTCCAGGATATTTCTGGCCGAAAACCTGACTGACTCAGCCGAGGTATCCGCCAGAAAAGCTGTTGCTGATTTAATAAGAGGAAGAGACTCTAAAATTTCAGCTCTAGGGGTCTTATTAGCCAGTTGATCCTCCAACTGACTCATCCAGAAACACATAGACCTCGCTACAGAAGTAGCCGCAATATTGGTTCTTATTAAGGCCGCTGAAGACTCCCAGGCCCGCTTAAGGAGGATGTCCGCCTTGCGGTCCATGGGATCTTTTAGACTTGAAGAGTCCTCAAAAGGAATCAAAGTCTTTTTCGCCACTTTTGCAATTGGCACATCAACTCTAGGTGTTTCTTCCCACAGTTTTGAGTCCTCAGGATCAAAAGGAAGACAATTTTAAAGTCACGTGACATTACCAGTCTCCGCTCTGCGTCCTTCCATTCACACAGAATCATGGTTTTGATATGGTCACTAATAGGAAAAACTTTATCAATCTGACCTCCAAACATCAAATCCTGTCTGGATTGAGGCCGTGGGACATCTTCCATATGCATAGTACTTCTTACGGCCTGGACCAAATCATCCGTATCTTCCACCGGGAATAGGTACCTCCTGGCCTTTTCCTGGACTTCCGCCTGTACTTCACCTTCTTCCTGCTCCGAGTACTGCATCTCCGCATTTTCTTCTGATTCCAGATCCGGTTCTTCTTCCAACTCCAACCTAGGTCTCTTACGGCTTGGACCCTGACTAGTGGGCTGCTGTTGTGAGCTAGCTGATAATGATGCCTGCACTTCTTCTTTAATCAGGATCCTCAAGTCAGATAATAACGAAGATCTTTCTTGCTCCAATACTGCTGCTGTACAAGAACAACAGACCGTTTTTTTTATAAGCGTCAGGAAGCTTCTTGTGACATGTAGAACAGCAATTAGTTTTCGCCGAGGCTTTGCCCATTTTTTTCACTGTCTGCAGAGGCGTAGATGAAGTATCCTTGTCCTAAGTAATACAACAATATGTATACTAAGGACCGAGTCTGGATTACTTAGTGAGGGTGGAGTTTTTGCGCTATGCGCACTTACCCCTGCCTCCTCCTCTCTGGATCTCTCAGACTCCATGTCCTTCCGCAGAAAAGGTTTCACCTTGCTGCCTTAGGACTGCTATGGTGGCTGCTGCGCGTACTCTTTTGCCAGACTGGCGTTCAGCAATTCAAACGCCACCTTTCGCGCGCTTTTATAGCGTTCTGCGACGTCTTTAGCGCCGCCCATACTGCGTTCCACCTGGAACGCAAAAACCAAATGCGACGCGCTATCCATACCTTTTTGCGTTCTACTTCCGAACGCATGAAGTTTTGCGATGCCCCTGAGACGCTCTCCGGCCTCCTGCGTTCTATTCCGGAATGCACGCTGACCTCACGTTTTCGCGTCACCGGAAGTGACGCTCAGTTCCCAGCCGAGGCCTGTTCGGCGTTCCTCCCTGGACCAGGAGGAAGACGCCTGAGCCGAGAGCCTTCCACCGGAAGGAGCGGCTCTTACCCGGGAGCTCGTCCGCCCCCGGTCTTTGGAGCAGAGGGACTCCCAAGGAGGGAGTTTCGGCTCTGGACCTCTTGACAGGGGGAAGGATTGGACGAACCGCACGATCCCCCTGGGCCCGGTAAGTTACTGCGTTCCATCGCAGCGATCTCTCGTGTGTCCCTCCATGCAGGGACAGGAAAAACACTGAGGTATAGGGGGAGGAGAGGGACCTTTTAACCTCTCGTGTGCTTCCTGTCCCTGTAAGGAGGAGGAGGACGTCCTCCATAGTGCTGTCAGGGGGACGTCCTGGAACTGTCAATTAGTGTGTGTGGGCGTGGCTATAGAGAGCCTATAAATATGAAGGACTACATGACAGCCAGCTTACTAGTCCTCTAGCGATAATATCCTGCTGATAAAAGTGTGGTTTTATCAATGCTAGATAATGCAGTCCAGTGAGTGACACATCATGTATTCAGGCTGTCCAGCAGCCATACAGTAAATCATGCAGCTGCGGCAACAGAAACTAAATCTCCGAGCACTTCCAAATACTCGGAGAACACCCGAGCAACAAGCATACTCGCTCATCACTAACTGTAATGTGAAATCTTTGGTGTAACCTAGTTTAGCTCCTGATTTTTTACATGCCGTATTATGGAATTTTAAGTAAGAGAAAGGTCCATTGTTCAGGATACTGAACACCTATCCAGATTGCAGAATGGGTATAAAAACCGCTTCTGCGGAATGTGATCTGTCAGTGTATTACATGGTACGAACATTGATCTTGATGGGAGGACTTACAGGAAAATTGAACATTTACAGCTGACTTCCAGCACATAGAGAATTCACTTTTGTCTCAGATCTGATTTCTCCTGCCCTTCTCCTTCCCATAACTATGCCCGCTCAATCCTGTATTCTTCTTTTTACTGTCTTATATTGCATTTTTGCAGGATACAGGACTCACTCCTACTGATTCTAATGCAACATGGAAGTAAAGAGGAGTCTGTGCAGAGTATCTGGAGCAGCCCTGTCCTCCACTGTTATTAGAGGCTTTACCAAGGATTGGAAAAGGGTTTTGCTTTTTTATTAATTTATTTTTACATAGCGTTACTCCTGTCTACAATTGCACCTCAGCTCTAGACGCCTTTTTTTTTAAATCTCAGAATCCCTTTAACATGGTCTATAGTGAAAAAAGCCAAACTGGGAGACTGAAAGACAGAAGGTCTTCTGGGTACAGTTAAATTCTGTTTATCCTTGTTTTATCTGGAATGTACCTTTAAGAGTTGTATATCGCTTTTGCACTGCTTTAGATGATTATGTTGAGTGTATTTCTTGAAGTATTGACAAAAGGCTGCAATGTGGGTCAATGTATGGGACTATGGGGTTCCACTATAAAAAAGAAAAACAAAAAACACGTGTTAGATATTTCTTTACCAGATAAAACTGCATTGAATAGTGAAGCAGACTGCACTCTCCTGTAGAGTGAAGAGAAAGGTAAGCTGATGGGGGCATGAGCCGTCCTGGAGCATTGGCCATAGTTAATAGTGGGAGCGAACGTGGTCTGATAAGGTGCTATCGGAGTATCTCAGGCGGGCTCAAATACTATGTTCGAGTCACTGCGGCTGCATGTGTCATGGCTGTTAGACAGCAGCAAACAGACAATCCCTGCATGTGTTGCAGCTGTCGAACAGCTGTGAGAGATGCAGCTGCGGGATGGGAACATAGTATATGAGCACGCTGAAGTCACTTGGATAACACCCGAGCATGGTCGGATATCACCTTATCCCAGCGCGCTCCCTCATCACGAATAGTTAACATACTGAAATTAACTCAATCACTGGCCAATCTCAGACCTGAAGTTACAATGTCTGCTAGCTGTTCTCAAACTGGCATGGGTCTTAAGGCCCCGTCTCACATTGCGAGATTGCTGCTAAACAGCGATCTCAGCAGCGATCTCGCTATGTCTGACACGTACCAGCGATCAGGCCCCTGCTGTGAATCGCTGGTCGTGTCAGAAATGCCAGGACTTTTTTTTTGATCGCTGGCCTCCCGCTGGCCAGCACGCATCGCTGCGTGTGAACAGGCAGGAGACCAGCGATCAGCTGGTAAACAAGGTACACAGCGGGTTTCCTGGCGCGGGGCTGTGCCTGGAAACCCGATGTGTACGTTGGATACCAGCGCGCTGTTGCAGGGGAGCTGGTAACCAAGGTACACATCGGGTTTCCAGGCACCGCGCAGCACCTGGAAACCCGAAGTGTACCTTGGTTACCAGCTCCCTGCATCAGCGGGCTGATATCCAACGTACACTGCAGGTAACTAGGCGACGTTACCCGCAGTGTCGCTGTCCTGATCGCTGCCTGAGCTGCCTGTTTGGCAGCTCAGCAGCGATCATGTAGCGACACACCAGCGATCATGATCGTTGTCGGGATCGCTGGTGTGTTGCTATGTGAGACGGGGCCCTTACTTGACAGGTAGGCTGCCTGCGGACTGCCTCCACTGACTGGCAGTGCCATCCACTGGAAATGCTCCAACCAGGGAAATATAATGACCTGGTGCCATTAATCAGTTCAGCTAGTGTCACCGGCTAAGGACCCCCACACATGCAGATAGCTGGCAGCCATGCCTGACAACCCAATGCACAGGAATCCTTGGCTCACACTCCGAATAAGGGCTCTGAGACGCCAGAAACGGGTCAGTGACTTTCCATACCGTGCCATGTGGATTTTAATCTTTTATTTCTATTTCTTATCTTTGTTCTTTTGTTTTGTTGTTCTTTTTTTAGCATCATAATGAAGCAACCGTTTATTAATGAGACTTTTTCCTTCATTCCTTAAAATCCCCCAAATGTGCAGCACTCGACCGGTACTACAGATATTGTGCCGCCGTCTGCGTTTACTCCGTGCACGGTCCTGCCGTCTACTTGTGCAGCACCGCTCCTACCTGCTCCACATGTAATATCTAATTGTGCCTGGATGAGCCGCACAGTCGGACACAGGTGAATCGGTCTCCATTTTTTTTTTTTGCAAGACTCTCCTATTTTCAAAGTGTATTGAGTCTACTGCGCTGCATTACATGATCTCTGCACGACGCGCCCTGTGCCGCTCCCTGACGCTATGTTCCCATAGTGAGTTTTTTTTTTACTCTGAGTATTTTTGAAAAAATGCAAGTAACTTATTTATTTAATGGGCGCAAAAATGGTGCAACATCAAAAACTCACCAAAAGCTCATCGTGGGACCATGGCCTAACTGTACTACATGGAGCAATAGAAAGACTATGGGGCCATGTTCCATGCTTAGCGCCGCGCTGCTGCCCCCATTTTAGCGATTTGTCTAGATATTAGCAACGATCAAAACTTTAACCAGTTAGGTTACGTTCCTACTACAATGAGTTTTTGAAGCTGCAAATTTTCTAAAAAAAAAGCGTAAGTACTAAGTAACCTATTTTACTTAGTGGGTGAAAAAATGGTGCAACGTCATAAACTCACCAAAAGCTCATCGTGGAACGCTAGCAGCCTAAGGGCTCATTTACACGTCTTTATTTTTTTTCACTTACGAGAAAGAGACCGATTTTTATGAGCCTCTGATCAGCGTTTGATTGTGTGGTATGAGTGTCATTCGTTTTTTTTTGTACGCGGAGGAAGAAAAAAAAGCTTCTCCACGTTTTCCTTTGTGACAGTCGCACTTGGATGTCATCCCAGAGCGGTCCGATTTTTTTACGGACCCATAGACTTGCATTGACTATTTTGATCTGACCCTCGGATCACAATCGGACCTGTCTCTGAGATTTTTTTTGTGGACTCCTCGGTCCTTAAAAAATCATGGACATGTTAATGGCCCCATAGAATATCACAGGTACGAGTGCCATCCATGAAAACCTCGGGTAGCACTCGGACGTCTGAATGAGGCCTGACTTGTTTCCATACAGTATTCCTGGATATTGTACATTCAGGGAGCGCGGTATTAGGTTTGTCTTGGATTATTATATATTATTAGCAATTCCCTAATATATTTCTATCCCCCTGTGCAAATAGTATTAGCTTTAATGTGTCCCATACATTTTCCGGAGTTGGAGCCGTTCACTCTTCTGAACAGGAGATGGCAGCACAATATCCCTACATCAGCACATGTAGCGCGCGGCTGGAAGTGCGTCTGACCTGACCCAAATGTGTATCAGCTTATTAAAAGACTTTACTGTTATTAGGCACGACTTGACTTTTTTTTTTTTTTTGAAGTACAACTGCACTAAGAGCAAAAAAAAAAAAAAGAGAATTAGTTTTAGTGGTAATTCAGTTTCTATGAACCTTCCCTAAAAGGGACAGCAGACACAAAGGGGTTAAAGGGAATCTGTGACCGTGTTTTTGCCATGTAATCTGAAATCAGCATGATGTAGGGGTAGAGAACCTGACTCCAGCGATGTGTCACTTATTTTTATCACAACTACTGCACACAGTAAACGAACAGTTCTCTCTGGCGCAGATCTAGCAGAGCTCTGAATGCCGAGCCCTGTATAACCCCGCCCACACCACTGATTGGCTGCTTTCTGTGTATATTGTACATTGACAGAACACTGCTAATCAGTGATAGAGATGGTGTTGTGCAGAGAGGTTGACTAAAGGGTATGCCACACTAAACAACATCGCTAACGGGATCGCTAAAAAACGTCACTATTTAGCGATCCCGTTAGCGATGTTGTTGTGTGCGGCAGCTGCCAGCGACGAGCTTCCTGCTGTGATCTCGCTCGTCGCTGGAATCGTTCCGGACCCTATTTTCGTCACTGGCGCCCCGCTGGGTAAGTATATATCGCTAAGTGTGGCACCTTTTTAGCGATTTAGCGGTACTTTTGTACCGCTAAAGTCGTTAAGGAGATCGCTAACGGCGATAGCGTCCTAACGACATCGCTAAAATAGGTAGCCACTAGCGATATAGAAACAATCCCGCTAGCGATCTCATTAGTATGCGACGCTAATGAGATCGCTAGCGGGATTGTCTAGTGTGGCAGTACCTTAAGAGGCACGAGACATCTAGTCCTGTAATGACAATCTCCTGATGATAAAACACTGATATTATTGAAACAGCAACACACCGCTCAGTAAGTGACAAATTGCAGGGTCTCAGCCCCTACATTATGCAGGTCTCAGATTACAAAGCAAAAACCTGCTGATACATTCCCTTTAAGTAGCCGCTCCTCACCTCGAACCCGCAGTGTTTATCCAATAATCAAAGAGACATCAATGCTCAATTTATTAGTTTTCCCCAAGGAAACAAAGAAGGGTAGGAAATACTCGTGCGGTTGTGGAGGGTTCCTAGCATCCAAATGACCATTTCTACTTTCTCTAGTCAGCCACCATGATGGTGTAAAGTGACCACGGGTGGTAGACTTGGCCGAGCTGCTGCTCCATAGCACTCCTGCACTTTACAGGAAAATCATGTCTCAGTCCCAATGTGCTATCAGGTGTGGGGTTGATCACACTCACTTGTAGGCTGCAAACCTTCAGCATCACAGGCCTTCATCTTCAGGAGCCGCCGCACATAACTCAGGGGACACCGGGGTCATTTCAACAATCAAAAGTTTACTGGACAGTTCAAGTTCTTCAGGTTGCAGCACGCAGTATTGGGCTCCACACTTCTCATTCCATTCCTTGTTTCCTTAACAGGGATGTAACGCCATCAGCATCGCTATCCATTCCCCTGGACTATCCCCAACTCACTGGCTCCCTCAGCCCCTGGGATATCCCATCCAGTCCCACAGTCCACACGGGATTCTTTACATTCCCTTCTCACTGTTCCACGTCCATTGTCCATTGTCCCCTGTACACCAGAGGATAAGGCACTCTCCATAGCACTCATACGGAGATTCACATTTACTTTTAGCCTGTAATGTTTCGAAAAAGTCTGGTCTGAGGTCCAAGTGGCGACTTTGCAAATCTGTTCGATGGAAGCACAAGCCCTTTTGGCTCTGGTGACAGATACAACTTTGGTAAAATGAGCTTTGTATTTTTCTGGAACGGATGAATCCTAAACCTTATAGGTCTATTTCTTTTCTTAAAGAGAACCTGTCAGCATGATTTTGTAATGTAAAGTAAATACATTGTCAGACCGGAGAGAACAGATTTACAGGCGCGGGACAAATAAGGTTTTTTTGGGTGATACATGGGGAGTCAGGGGGTTTCAGAACTAGTTGTGGAATGCATAGCTGACACTCAATTAAATGATATTTTTAGCTGGTGGGCCAAAAAAATGGTGACAGGTTCCAGCCATCGCTTTACTTTACAATACAGAATCAGTGAGTTTTTTTTTATTTTTTTTAGTATCCTAAAAAAGGATACCCTAAAGCATTGTTAAAAAGGGCTTATCAAAAGAATCTTAATCTTACCCAGAGGGAATGTATTGGTAGTTCTTTAAGAAACCTCAATACTGATACATCATGTTGGAGACATTTACATATATTTATATCTATATAACAGGGAAAATGAATTGATTCGGAGTATTCTAAACAAATATTGGCACCTTCTTCAAAAGGACCCTATACTGAAACAAATCATTCCACATAGACCCACTATAATGTTTTGTAGCGGTAAAACAGTGATAAACTGTACTGCACCTAGTGTCCTGAAAAATAAAAACAAGAATTGTAATACTTTGGAACATACTGCTGGGAGGGAAAAATGCTCTGAGATGGCCAAAAACGGAGAGTTTATATGTGGGAAAACACGAGGCCGATGTTACAAAAGACGGATTTTGGTAAGACCTTACCTGTAAAATCCTTTTCAGTGAAGGAAGGGAGACACATTCATTACCAGTGGGTAGGCGGAGCCCACACAGGATAGAACACCTCAGATTAAAAAAGAGTGTTGACCGGCCCCTCCAGCTTGGGCTCCTCCTACTCCAGCTCTCCAGTCCGTACACAAGCTAAGGAAGAGCAAAAATCACCAGCGGAGCAACATAACCCCTTCTGAAGAACTTCAGAGAAACAACAAGAAGACAGGTTATGCATATAACAGAAAAAACCACACAGTCCCAGGTACTACTCACTGAACCTGACCACTGCGATGAGCTGGCAATGCTGGAAAAGAGCCTTAGCGCGCCGACCTCAGCCCAGATAATCGCTATCAGTGAAGGGTCACGCCGCATCTGAAAACACAACAACACACTTCTGCCATGGGAGGGATCTGTGTCTCCCTTCCTTCCTTCGCTGAAAAGGATTTTACAGGTAAGGTCTTACCAAAATCCGTCTTTCAGCAGCAGATGGAAGGGAGACACATTCATTACCAGTGGGACGTCCCAAAGCAGTCCAGAAATTAAGGGTGGGCAAAAAACCAACAGAGGCAGATTCCCAACAACTTAAATAAATGCGCAACTAGCGCTAAATACAAGTTCACAAGAACTTTAAACTACAGCCGCCTGCAGGACCCTACGTCCTAAGGCCGCATCAGCGGAAGCACTGACGTCCACCTTATAAAATTTTGTAAATGTGTGGACGGAACGCCAGGTCGCCGCCCGGCAGAGCTGAACTGCCGAGGCCCCTTGATGAAAAGGCCCACAATGAACCCACAGCCCTCGTGGAGTGAGCTCGAATCTTAATCGGGCAGGTTCGCCCTTAAGTCGGTAAGCCTCTAAAATGGCCGACCGAATCCAACGAGCTATAGAATCCTTGGAAGCTCGTTGCACACGTCGACGACCTGCTGGAATCACAAACAGAGAATCCGACTTCTGAAAACTTTGAGTAATAGACCAATAGAACTTCAAAACCCGCACTAAATCCAATGTGTGCAGGGCCCGTTCCTTCGTATTCCTCGGCTCCGGTCAGAGCGAGGGCAACACAATATCCTGGTTAACATGGAATTGTGACACCACCTTAGGAAGAAAGTCGCCCCGCGCGAAGCACTACGCGATCCTGGTGGAACTCCAGAAAAATGGAGGCGAGCAAGAAAAGAGCCGCCAACTCAGAAAACCTTCTCAAAGAAGTGACCGCCACTAGGAAGTCAACCTTCCAAGAAAGCAAAGAAAGGCTAACAGAGTCCATAGGCTCAAAAGGCCCATGCTGAAGAGCCTCCAAGACAAGATTGAGCCGCCAAGGAGACACAAGCGCCTTCTGCGGCGGAAACTGACGGGTTACTCCGCGAAAAAAAGGAACGTACGTCCCTACGCGAGGCGATAGCCTTCCGAAACAGCAAGGACAGAGCAGAAACCTGACCCTTCAGAGTGCTAACTGCCAAACCCTTGTCCAGCCCGTACTGCAAAAAGGCCAACAAATTGGGAATGGAAAAAATCCTCGGGTTTCTTGAAGAACCCGAACACCACGAAAAGAAGGCCTCCCAAGCCTTGTGATAAATCCTAGTAGTATCCGAACCTCTGGCCGCTCTCAGAGTGGCAAAGACTTCGGCTGAAAAACCTTGACGGGTCAAGATTTCGGTCTCAAGAGCCACGCCGTCAAACGCAGAGACTTCATGTCCGGGTGACGAACGGGCCCTTGGGTTAACAGGTCCGGGCGAAGAGGGAGTGGAAGTGGAGGCGCTGCCAGAAGCAACACCAGCGTTGAGAACCACGTCCTCCTTGGCCAATCTGGGGCTATCAACATAGCCGGGACTCTCTCCAGTCTGATCCGACGCAACACCAGAGGAAATAAGGATATCGGCGGAAACACATAGATTAGCTCGAATTGGTCCCAAGGAGCCACCAGGCATCCACCGCCACAGCCTTCGGGTCCTTGTACCTGGACATGAACGTCGGTAACTTGGCATTGAACCTGGATGCCATCAAATCCACTTGGGGAGTCCCCCAACTGGGCCACAGCAATGCAAAAATTTCCGGATGAAGACTCCATTCTCCGGGATCCATCTTTTCGCGACTGAGGAAGTCCACTGTGATATTCTGAACTCCTGGAATGTGAATCGCAGAGATGGCTGGTACCCTGGCCTCGGCCCATACCAGGATCCGAGACACCTCCATCTTGAGCCTGAAGCTCCTCGTCCCACCTTGATGGTTGATATACGCGACCGCCGTCGCGTTGTCTGTCTGCACTCGGACTGGTAGACCGCTTAAAAGGACCGTCCAGTGTTGGAGGCAAAGGAAAATTGCCCTCAATTCCAGGATGTTGATCGGCAGGACAGACTCTTCCGACGACCATACTCCCTGAATCCAGAGATCGTTCCAGACACCCCCCAGCCCGTCAGGCTGGCATTGGTGGTTATGATCGACCACCTCGGATGGAGGAAGGACTTTCCCAGGGATAACACTTCCGGACGTAACCACCATCCTAGAGACTCTCACACCCTGTGGGAGATGATGACACTGCAATCCAGTGAAAACTGAAAACTGCGATCGATCCCAACGGTTCAAAAATGAGCATTTGGAGAGCCCTGGAATGAAATTGGGCAAACAGAATTGCCTCCATCGACGCCACCATCAAACCCAGAAGGCGCATACACCTTCGAAGGGACATTGCTGTCGAAGACTTCATTACATGTCGAAGAAGACTCGCTTGCTTGTCTGGAGGCAGAGACACCACTGCTCGTACCGTGTCGAAATGCATTCCCAAAAACAGGATTGACTGCGACGGTTCCAGAGACGACTTCTCCCAATTGATAAGCCACCCGAAGTCCTCCAGGAGCTGAAGGGATAGATTGCGAGCCGTCACCGCCTCCTCCTTTGAGGATGCCACAATCAAAAGGTCGTCCAGATAGGGAAGAATCGTAACCCCCTGTCTTCGCAGAATCGCCATGAGAGGTGCCAGAATTTTCGTAAAAACTCTGGGTGCTGAGGCCAACCCAAATGGCAGGGCCACAAACTGGTAATGGTCCTGGCCTATGGCAAAACGAAGGAAGCGTTGGTGGGCCCTTCCGACGGGAACATGCAAATAAGCGTCCCGAATGTCGATTGACACCAAAAAATCGTTCTGCGACAGGGCCGCCACAACGGAGCGAAGTGACTGCATGCGGAATTTCCGGGTGCGGACATGCCAATTCAATCTTTTGAGATCCAGAATGGGGCGAAATTTGTCCTCCTTTTTGGGGACCACAAAGAGGTTGGAATAAAAACCCTCTTCCCCGGTCCTCCGGCGGAACCGGTACCACCACACCCTTCTGCAGAAGGGAATCGAACCTCCCGCAGTAGAGCGGCAAATAGCTCGGGCTCTGACGGAATGCGAGAGTGGCAAAAACTGTCTGGGGGTCGAGAAAGAAACTCTATGAAGTAGCCTGCCGACACAATCCGCGTCACCCAGGCGTCCGACACGCGGGAAGCCCAAGTCGGTTCGAATTGGAGCAGGTGACCTCCCACTCGAGAGCCCTCGAGTGAGACCCTGGCGTCAGTCCGCCTTAGCGGGCTTTTTGTCAGCTTCCCGCTTGTCTTGGCGGAAGGTCCGTTTCCAGGGAGTGCGGGATTTCTGAGCGTTCTTTTTTCCCGGAAAAAGAAGGACGACCCGATCCCCAAGAGGGCTGACCGAACCGTCCCCTGGACCGAAAGGACCGCCGACTACTACCGGCACTATGCCTGCCAGACGCAGAAGTCACAGCTCTTCGCTGCGGTAAAGCCGTTTCTTTTGCCTTTGCCTTGGCAATCAGCTCCGTGAGGTCAGATCCAAATAGCTGACCACCCTTGTAAGCTAAGGATAGCAAACCTTGCTTGGAAACCGCGTCTCCGGTCCACTGTCTAAGCCACAGTGCTCTCCTGACTGTGATCGTCGAGGATTGCGCCCTGGACAGCAGTGACGCAGTATCCAAACCTGCATCACTGCCATATCTTAAAAAGCCCATCTACCTCGGATAGAGGGGATCCATCTTGCCACGCCGTCCGTAGACGGTCTAACCAGCTTAGAGAAGCTTTGCAAGCACACATGGACCCTAGTACTGCTCTGAATCCATGACCCGTGGCCTCGTAGATGGATTTCGCCGCCATCTCCGTTTTTCTGTCAAGCGGATCCTGCAAACTCGCCTTCCCTTTAACAGGAAGTGATGAGGATTTGCTAAGCTGGGATAAAGGGACATCCACTTCAGGAGAAGGAATCCAATTATCAATCAACTCCGTCTACACGGATACAGCGTCTCAAAGAAAAAACCGTGTCCCCTGAAAACGCTTATCTGGACACAGGCGTTCCTTCTCCACTGCCCCATTAAGCTCATCCAGAGATGGTAATGCTGATCGCGACCTATGCGACTCCTGAAACATCCGGGCTGACTTACTAGGACGTCTAGTTACCTCCTCCGGTAACTGTAACGCCTCCCTCATGGCTCCAATAAAAGCCTCTGTACGGCCCAAAAGAGAAGCAGAGAGCCCCTGCCGATCCTCCTTATCCGAATCGGACACCTCCCCATCTGAGCTTGAAGGGGAACCCTCCATGCCCGAGTCACTACGCGGGAATGAAGGCACCGGCCTGTGTCGCTTCCTCTGAGAGGATCTAGCTGACACCCAATAACCTAGAAGGTCAGACAGGCCATCAATAGAACGAGCGAGGGCCTCCATTTTGACATCACTGAAACCTCTGACCGCTGCGCCTGACGCTGTCGAGGTCTGCGTGTCAGATACGCGAGACTGATCCTGTAGCGGATCTGGGAGACGGTCCGCACCTCCTGGACCCTGATCTGACATGTCCTCACACAGTATATGGCAGGTTAAACCTGTCAGTAACTAGGACAGTGTGGTTTCTTAAAGAAGAAACGAACGCTGAAGGGTTAAAGCTCTTAAAGGGAGAGCTACCCCAGCTGTCCCCCAATTAAGGGTTAACCGCCTAAAAAGGGGTTAATGCCGCAGACTCCTCACAACCCTTGTTAATGAAAAGGGTGTGCGAGCCCCAGGTGCCTCTTATGAGGTAGCAGCTGCAGTACCTCAAGGGTATGCCACACTAAAACAAGAACGCCAACGAGATCGCTAAAATATTGCGCTGTTTTGTACATCGCAATGACCGCTAAAGTCGTTAAGGAGATCGCTAACCACTTATGCGTCGTTAATGAGATCGCCAGAGTGGCAGCTACTAGCGACATTAAAACGATCACAAAAACGATCGCATTAGCATGCGTCGTTATTTGATCGTTAGCGGGAGCGTTCAGTGTGGCATCTGCGCTGTGGGGGTGAAGGGGTTAAGCTTCTGCCCTGAGAGGCAGAAGCGACTCACCCAGCTGGCCGCGGTGCAGTGTCCTTTCCCTTTGGTCGGTCGGGGGGAGCGGAGAGAGAAAAGCCCGAGGAGGCTGTCAGTAATGGCCGCCGCGCTAGAGGAGATAGGCCGGAAGAGAGAGGCAGGAAAGATCGCGCGCTAAGAGCGCTTCCTGCCCGAGAAGACCGGGAAAGCGCGTTCAAAAAAATGCGCGCGAACTCCTCCGCTCTCCGCTCCTGCCCCGCTCTCATGTCCTGCAGGCATCCACCTGCGGACAAAAAAACACTAGTCACCGACATGATACATGTAGCAGCGGCTGCCGCAACAGCCGCTGAAGCACTCACATACATTAAAAAATGCAGAGTACTCACCCAGCTGAGCGCCACAGGGACCCCCAGGGATTTGTGGCGCTGTGCCCATAGCTTCCCCCCCAGGGCGGGGAACACAGTGACCCCAGAAGCGCGATTTGCGTCCCCGCCAGGGAAGCAATCCTCATCCCCCAGGGCCGGCAGGGTTCTGCAGGGACCACCTTACAGGGTAATACAGATCCGCCAAGGGAGAGGTGGGAGTCCAGCAGCGCTGAGACCCCTGAGACCTCAAGACCACTGGGGCCCAAGTCTCTGTCCGATAAAAATAAAAAATCTTCTGAGGAGCTGCTTCAGCAGCGACTATCCTCTGTGACCTCAAATTTTAGACTGGAGAGCTGGAGTAGGAGGAGCCCAAGCTGGAGGGGCCGGTCAACACTCTTTTTAATCTGAGGTGTTCTATCCTGTGTGGGCTCCGCCTACCCACTGGTAATGAATGTGTCTCCCTTCCTTCCATCTGCTGCTGAAATTATCGATCATGAAGCCTAACTCATTAAAGAAAGAAATACCAATATGGTAATCATTTCAACCAGGAACTATCATGCAAGTGAGACTTTGTAACATACGCACTCACATACAACTGTGGCCGTACTACACAGACACTAAGACCCCACATGAATGGCCATAGACAGCCAAAAAAGGGGTATCTGAAACAAAGTCTATCCAAACACGGGACAGGAGCACAAAAATTTCAATTCCATACGTGTAACACCAATCAGCAGTGTAACAAATCGTGGTAAGGTTTTGAATAAAGCAACAACATAAAGAAAACCTTAAAGTTACCAATTTTATTAGATATATTAAAAAAACAAAAGAAATATCAAACATAAACCCTAATATACCCCTATCCTCTTTGCCTAGCAGCGGAGGTTGGCACCCTAGAATTTACACCCCTGCTCCACGGCGGCTGTCTCTATATCGCACTGGGAGTTCATGTCTGACTCTAGTCTAATTACAGGGACTGCAATGTCTCTTTGTGGAAGAGACAAGCCAAGCCTGGCATGTCAGAGTGAGGAGACTTATAAGCCATGCACACTCCTCTGGGAAATTAAATATGCAAATTGTCCCTACAGAGAGAAGGACCAAAACTCTAGAGCCACCTACTAGAAGCGGAGATCCTAAAAGTCAATATCTACTCTTTAACGAGCCCTCTTCCTCTTTGAAGAGGCAATTTGCATATTTAATTTCACAGAGGAGCATGTGTGGCTTAAGTGTCCTCTAACATGCCAGGTTTGGCTAGTCTCTCTTCACAAGGAGAAAGGTAACCCCTTACACCCCAGTTCAGAGCCTCTTATACAACTAAATTAGATTTCATGCTTTACACTGATGTGGGGCAAGACCCTGAAACATTGTCTGCAAATTGGAGATTTTTTATCCTAAATCATATATTAACGCTTGTTAAAGAATCAATATTGTCTTTTCGGATTTCTGCTTCCAATAGGTGGCGCTAGAGTTCTAGTCCTCTTCTTTGTAGAGACAATTTGCTTTTAGCCAGACTGCAGGGCATAATCGTGTTGAAGGAGATTGGAAGAATAAGATGTTCTTCTAGCTAGCTCCAGAAATCTGAACTAACTCGTCTGTGGTCAAAGAGGGGCTGCGAGTATAGTCTTGATCCCTTCTGTGTAATATTCTATATAAGAGAAACGCATAAGCCAACAACTAGCTCCCAATGGTGAGAAAATGCATCTACTCTGACAAAAATCATTTCTTGGGTTCAGAGAGCGAATGTGCTGGGATAAGGTGTTATCCGACCATGCTCAGGTGCAGTGACTTCAGCATGCTAGTATATAATGTCCCAGTCCCCGCGACTGCATGTCTCACGGTGTTAGACAACTGCAACTCATGCAAGGGATTGCCCGACATGTGTTGCGGCTGTCAAACAGCCATGAAACATGCAGCCACGGCGACTTGAACATATTATTTGAGCACGCCGCCAAAGATACTCTATTAGCACACAAGCATGCTCGCTCCTCACTAGTTCTCAGCTATTGAAAAATATATGTGCAGCATTCACATTCAATTATCAGATATGATGGAGCAGTCAGGAGCTACGGACATCATATTATGGCAAGTACAGTCACCCTCAGTGATCTACACCAGTGATTTACATCCACATGAAATAAAGGGTAAGACACTTGAGGATATTTTTCCAAATACATTTTTTTTATTGAAACATTTCCATCGTTAGCATGTCAATCTTTTCTCGACTCCTATTCAAAGCAGCAGAGCTCAACATGAGGGTACAAGACACAGCACATCAGACATCCACAAGCCGTATAAAGGTTTTCTGTGTAGTCTTCACAAAAGTGCATGACCCTAATGTGTCACATCTAATGCAGTGAACGGAGCCCTTTCATCAGCACTAAACAACATGTCCTTTCAGCATCCGGCAAGATGCTGTAAATAAAAGCTAGAAAAAAAAAATCTCCGATACAAAATGCATACGAAAAGAAGAAAAAAAAAAAAAAGGGCACTAGAGGTCGTGGTGACATCCATCAATTAGGCTTTAAATTGTGCCAAATAGAAAGATTACAAATTAGCATTTTTTCCCCAATAACTCAAATGTGGCTGAATGTGATCTAATCCCCATGTAATGAAGACCACACCACCTTGTAATGCCCTAGTTCATTGCACTTATCATAAACAAAAGCCATTGTTATAATTCTAATGATTTGGCCTCAATTGGCCCAATAAAGTCAGTTTTGTGGATATAATGTAAATATTAGATGTGTGTGTGTGTGCCGATGTGTCCTTCACACTCCTGTTCATTGCTGGGCTAGCGGAAAGGGGTTGCCGTATGGCTAGGACATACTATGACCTTTTGGACCCCCTCCCCGACCTTGAGAATGACCTTGAGAATGAAGGGGATGCTGTGAGTTACTGTGCATGGCTAATTAGAAAAGAAAGCAGTACCACACCCCTCCATTCTCAGGGTCTGCTGGACCACCACTAAAGGAACGGTATGTCCCACCTATAAATGGTAAGACCCCTTTAAGCCTTTGAGATCAGAAAACATGGCAGCTTTCTTACAGCTACAGTCTTTGGACTCCATTGAGAATTACAGATCAGCCCCAATCAAGTGTATGAAGCAAAGCTGCAACACTCTCCGCAGCTAATGGGCGAGAGTGGCAAAGTTTAGTCAAGAAATCTGCCGTGTTTTCTCATGAAAAACTATTCAATCAATGGTCAAGGGAAGTTGTGGTTCAGACTGACACATTGCAAATGCAGAGTACTCATGAACGTCTAGAGCAGGAGTAGATTAGTGGGACTACAAGTGTCAGAATTGGCTTGTCTCCCAATGGATTTATAAGAAATGTATAAAGTCATACTCCAATCTACAAGGGATATCGGTGTAGGTCCCTGGAAGTGGAATTTATGTTTCCTGATGATGTATGGATTAAATGTGTTTCTATGCAGAGGGCCACATTCAGACACCAAATGCCAGGTCTAGCCAGGGTCTAAACAGTTTCCATACTGGATTACATAGTCTCCCTTGTACCAATGATGGTAAGAACGCAATTGTGCAATCTGCGTATAATGAGTCTGGCAAGACTGGACGTTCATGGGCAGACATCGGTGTTCAGTCTAGCGTTTGCCCCATTAACATTTACAATTCTGTAAGTTGCAGATCATTGTCACTTGCTTCTCAGCAACAAACAAAGTTGTAAAGGAAATGTAGTAAAAATCAGAGACTAAACTCACATCTTAACTTGATGTCAACACAAATATAACCACAGTCTTTACAGGGAGAAAATCAGGGCCGGTACATGATCGATATGGAAGCCACCCAGCAGAATATGTGACACTAAGGAAGGATCTACAGTCTGATGGAGCAGGGCTGGGATATGTATGAAAAGTTATAAGCGGTGCAGCTTCTCGCTCAGGAATTCTTCGACACTGTCCGTGTTCCATTTGGTGATGCTCAGTTCTTCAGAGATGTTCCCGTTGTCGTCCAGCAGCTTTAGTATAGGATCAGAGCCACGCACATACTGAAACAGGAGAAGAGAATCGCGGTTTACACATCTCAGGATAAAACAATGGCAACATTCCTAATTTACAGCGCTTATTTCTGGAGGAAAGGAAAACAGGAGAGAACATCCAAATTTTATACAGATCTTGCCCTGTCAACTGAAATTTATAGCGGAATTCTTCATAGGAGTTCAGAAACTTCTCTTAAAAGGGATTGTCCAGAGGCAAAAAAAATGAATTATAAAAAAAAAAAAAAAAAAGGACTCAGGATGGTACAAGTAGTAAAAAGAGTAAGTAGCAATAGTCGCCTCACCGTTCTGACACTTACACGATTCTCACTGGTTCTCTTTTCCCTGGTCCTGTGTCAACATGCCAAAGATGGCTGGAAATTCCTGGTTAGCTAGTCACTGACTGAGGAGAGTCACCGCTGCGGTCAGTGATGGGCTAAATGGGCATTTCCAGTCTGTTGAGACAGGACCTGGAAGTAGGGACTACAAGGAGATCATGTAAGCACCAGAATAAAAGCTGCGAGATATTACGGATTTTTTTTTTTTTTATTATTAAAGCAATCCAGTCCAAGTTCATTTAAATGTTAATTTTTACCCCCTGGAGAACCGATTTAGAATCAAGACAAAGTATAGGTGGTCTAGTCTAATTCATACCTTGATCTGCAGGCCCCTGAAAAGCTTGGGCTTATCACTCCTGACAAAAGCTGAAACACAAGACATAAAATGTTAGAAAATAGAAGTTAAAAAAAAAAAAAACAACACCTTTGAAACCAAGGAAATTAATGAAGATGTAAATAAGTTAAAAACTATTAAAACAAGATTCAGGCCCAGATTCCTTAAGTGTTTTCACCACTAAACTGGCATAAAACGCTGCAAAGTTGCAAAATCTTGAATAAGAATTTTGTGACTTGATGCCTTCACGTTGCATTGAAACCGCCATGCCAAAATGGGCGGAGCTGTGGAGACAGCAAAGCGGGAGGGCGTGACTATGCCAGCCAATCAAATACTGGAAGAGTGACAGTGTTTCTTACGCCAGAAATGATACTCCAGTCTCCTAATGAATCTGGTGCATCAAACTCCAGCCCAGCCCTTCATTAAGACCGGCATGAGCAACACGTCTTAATGAATCAGACCCTTACTTTTATTAGCGTTGACTAGCACAAGCCTGTTCTAGAAGTCTGTCCGATATACAGACACTCGATAAGGCAGCAGATTATGTAAATCACATCATCAATGAGGCTTTTTCTTATTTTTTTTTTTTTTTTTTACATAAGAAGCAGTTTAAATCTTATAACAAGAAAGTTCTGCTTCCCGTGCCCATTCTGAGTAGGACTAAAAGAGTTGGTGACACATTCTTTAGGTTATGCCCCTTTCATACGAAAGAAAACTGGGAATTTGAGCGATTGGAAGTGGCAGCTGAAAATGTGTTAAATTCTCACTGACAATGGGAGTGAAGGCACAGGACACGTTCCTCCATGTTACTGCTACCAGTGGAGGCCTTAATGGTTGAACCTCCATAATCTAACATAACTATGTAATTGAACTCGCAGCTGTCTTCGTGGCAAAATATTGCAGCTTTTAAACCTCCATAGAAATGCTGTATATGTGCATTTTCTACATCGGGGTGGGGAACATCTGGCCTGCGGGAAGCTTATGGCTTGTAATGACCCTTCCTCCAGCCCCTGGCAGGTTCCCGGGGACCACAGGATCCTTTACATTTCTTCTTGCACTGCATGCATCATTCACTACTGAATGCTGCGATGCATGCAATGAATGATTATGTCCTGACGCTGGCCAGTCCCAGCGTCTGAACGTACTTACCAGAGAGTTTGAGCATGATGCGCTCCCGTTCCACAGGTGAAGACAGCAGCATCTGCTATGTGAAACATATGCTCAGGCATCTCCTATGTGACACATATTCTCCAGCCCCGGTGTCTCCTATGTGACATTCTCCAGTCCCAGAATCTCCTATGAGACCTATGCTCCAGCCCCGATGTCTCCTATGTGACATATGCTCCAGACCCGATGTCTCCTATGTGACACATATGCTCCAGTCCCGGCGCCTCCTATGTGACATATGCTCCAGCCCCAATGTCTCCTATGTGATGTATATACAACAGTCTTGGTGTCTCCTATGTGATGCATACTGCAGACCTCCCACTGCTTAAGTTCTAGGTTACATGAGCAATGATGAATTTGCGACTTTGAGGAGACATGCAGTGTTCAGAACAACTTACTACTGTGAATTCTTTACATAATGATCGTAAAGATTTGACTGTGCTCCAGACCGACAAATCTGAAAAAAGTAGCTACGAGTAGCAACATCATCAATACCACCTAAAATTACAAGGCTCACCAAAGAGGCAGCACAAGCTGTCACATTAGGGACCAGTTAATTGCGTGTCTAAATTTAGCAGGAGGATTTTCAAGCTGATTTATTTTGTATGGTTAATGTAATGATGATGGTATAAATATCAAATGGATCCCTGTCAAAAAAATAATGTTAAAAAGGTTTCCAGCCCATGGTCTGCATTGATGCAGCATGTCTACTATGGTTTCAGGACTGCCGCTCACACGGCCTCCAATATGCTGGCATATCCTGGGGACATGTGATGAGAAAAGATGGCATAAGCCTAAGGGTAATTATGCTCAAGTACCACTCATAGCTTGGTCTCAATACCCGCTTAAAAACCGTGCCACTTCCCAGCTCTTTTGGCACAAAATGGGTGAGGGAATTACATTTCTAAAAAACTTGTCTTCACGAAACCGGTAATCAAGAACAATTTTCTCCCATTACGCGCAGAGACCGCCAAGCGCCCCCTCTCCATAGATAGCAGCGCTCTTTTGTTTCAGGATCCACACGTGCAGCAAAGATATTTCTTGTGGTTCTTAACGTGATGGATTTAACTGCGAGACTTAAACGTGATGATCTGGAGAACACAAGAACAGCTGAGCCATCCCTTCTGCTTAATGTGAGGAGCAGGGAGAAAAACTCAAAAACAGGAGCCGGCAGATGCAATAGTCATAAGAGACCGCGCCGTGCCAAGTCTTCCCAGCAATAGAGTACACCTCCTCAAGATTTACAATATGGAAATCAACAAATAATAGATCTCTGCAATTCCGCAAATGAAGGGTCCGGTAATTGATAACAGGATGAGAGGGGGCAGGAGGGAGGCGCGCTCGTAAAATTTCGGAAGGCCGCTTCCCTGGTAATTCTGCAGCTTGATAATCCTTTCCTGCTGCCAGGCAACAAGCAGACAACATGAGTTACAGAAGGACGAGGCATCGGCAGATTCGTAAAATATTAAGTTTCTCTCCGGCTGCAGAGGATACTAAATCCTAATGTATGTTATCAGCCAAATATTTACTACCCAATATCAGAAAGCGCAGGAAGCCTGGCCGCAAATACAGAAGAGCCTGCAGAAGTATCAGACTTACCCTGGACTTGAGGGAACCTCCCAGTTTTCATCCGCAGACCTCCAGGATGGCCCCTGCGTACATCTGTAGAGACAAGGCAGTAACAGGTTAATGCTGAAAGACATTGTATCTGTGCTACAATGAGCAGATTTACAGCTATGCCTTACTGAAAACCCATCAGCGCCATTTCCAGCTCTAACGAATGTTCGCGTACAACATTCCCTAAAAAGTCAAGTAAATCGAGCAACTTTTTTGCTTTATGATCCATTTTGCAAGGAACCGTACCGAGTTGGTTCTTTGGTTATATAAGTGTGATTCTGTGGAGAGGTGGGTGGGGGATCTACAGACCCAAAACTATTTGTGCCTCATTCTTCACATAAATTCTGCATTCATTTTACAGCAATGTACCATGCAGTTAATAAAGGACACAATATTAGTTTCTACATATTTGTACAAGTACAGTCAGCCATAGCATCAAGGCAACCCATGATCAGACCTAGACTGGCCATCAACATGACCATTAAACTAAAGTAATCTGATCTTTGTCAGCCATTGTAATTTCAAAAAACTTTCTGCTTATTAGACACTAGCAAAAGTGTGATTTGTTTGTGGGGGGTTTATTTCAGTGACAAAATGCTTTAAAAGTGATGGCCATTAGGAGTCTCCCTTCAGATCAACTTCCCATCCTCCACCTGTGTCAGACTGATCCGTCTATAGTTACAGACATTCATAGGTAGTGTGGGGTGTCCTTACAAGCCTGATGCTACTCCTGGAGCTCATATAGACAGTGTTACAGGACCTCCTGCTGCACAATATCCAAGACTATCATTTTTACTGTGGGTCTAAGAACGAACGAGCATGAAATTGTTAACTACCTGCCTGTTCTGTCCAGCGCAGATCTGTCAGCACAGAGCATCACTGACCACTCCTGCAGCTTCTGAGGATGTCACGTCGACAGAGCAGCGGCTTCTCTTCCACTCGGCTCTGTTGACGGGGCGTCAATGCTGATGTCATCCTGATAGACAGCTCCCTGCTGTATAACTGGTAGTACGGTAAAAAGTCTTAAGCTCAAACTGCTGGTAAGCTCAGGCAGCACAGTACAAGATCTCTGCTCTTCTAAAGATGCAAGTTGCCTTTTCAGAGAAGAAAAGGACTTGAACACTAGTGCCACCTTTTGGAAGTAGCAATCCTAAAAGTCAACATCAAC
This sequence comes from Oophaga sylvatica, assembly GCA_033576555.1. Lineage (NCBI taxonomy): Eukaryota > Metazoa > Chordata > Amphibia > Anura > Dendrobatidae > Oophaga > Oophaga sylvatica. The sequence goes on along the minus strand of JARQOD010000009.1, from coordinate 114,867,882 downwards.
CCTTCAACGAGCCTTGTCACATGACTTGGGATAAAAGCCAAACCAGAATCTCAATTTGCAGAACCGAGTTTTAGGGTGTTGCCCCTTGTGAGGGATGAGGGAGAATCCATTTTGGATTATAGGTTCAGGACACCTCCATCCACTCCTGGAACGTGACCCCACCCTTGTGTTCCCCCAGGCCATAAAAGGCAATGCAATGTTTTCCTTAATTAAAGATCCAAGGACAAGCATTTTGAAGCTCTTAACACAGGGGTGTGAAATCTTCTGCAGCTGCAGCCAGCTGGCTCCCTTTGTCTGACCAAGCACATGGAGATACCATGGCACAACAAGTCACAGGAGGCTCTGAGGTATTGAATCTGGAAAATGGCCTATAATAACAGAATGCAATATCTCTGAGACTAGCCGAGCACATAATTCGAATCGGCGTTATTGAGTTATAACGCATAGCTACCAGGAGTTACATACAGTAGGCATATTTAGTCTCTATGCACAGATAAAATTCAGCGGAACCCAATGGCGGCACCACCGACCCATTCAGAGCTTCGGGCGGAAAGTTATGGGCCATCCACGATTTTGGACAGAAAATCATATTCCCGGACATAGGAGGAGGGAGGCAGCCCAGTCCAAGGGTGGCAGCAGAGTGTGGGAGGGTACAGCATAGGAGATATAAGGCAGACCCTCATTTTGGAATTAATTTTCTACTGGCAGTAAGACCGTTATCTGACGCGGCCAAGGGAACCACGTAACTAAGATTTAGACCCGTGATCCATCAGCGCCTCCCTGTGGTCACATGCTACATAACACAGTAATTGCAACCTATTTATACCCTACCTTTGTCCTGCACTCCTGACTGCATACCTGTATATTGTTCTTGTAAATATATACCTGTATATTTCAGCGATTAAATATAAAATTAATCTTGGGCTGCTCTTTTATCTTGATACACAACCCCCCACGTCCGCATGTTCAGTTGGTCAATCGTATGCTGCCCGGGTTGGGTTTCTGACCCGATATAAGCCTGTTGTCGGACGGGGCTTACGTCGAACGAGGAACTGGTGGCAGAATACCGTACTGTTTTAGTGAGGAACTCTGGCAGTGACGGACGGGAGATGATATAAAATTAATATATATATCCCCAGCCTGGACTGGAGATATATATCCCCCTCCCCGGAGCCCCTTATTAACTCGTACCTGTAAGGGAAGCCTTTCCGTCGACCATTTGCCCTCGGTGCAGTTCCCTGACTGACCTGGGGCAAGTGGTGGCGCCAGAGAGCCAATCCCTGCTGGGTCCTTCTCTCCCCTCCCCCAAGGTGAGCGAAGTCGACACCCCCTACCCCTGTGCAGATCCGTCACACCCCTCAGTGCAAAGCGCGAGATCCGATTTGGCTGTATGAGAGGCCTCTTATTGTGGTATAAGTGGTAATAGCTCGCCTTGTGTAAAGGGACATCCCAGTGTAAGGAGACTTCTAGGCCATGCAATGCTTCTCATACAATTTCCCAGAAAATCAATGCATGGCCTATAAATCTCTTGGCATGTCACTCACCATAAGGAGAGAGGCAACCACTTAGATCCAAGAAAAATGTAAGCAGCATTTCCAGTGTATTGGACGGCTGAAGAAGACATGCCAATAAATAGGATTACAATGTGAAAGAGACACAGGCATGTTCTATAGAGGATCGTGCATGTAGATTACATTTTCATCTAGATTAGAAGTCCACTTTACGAGCTAATTATTAATAATAATTGCCATGATAGATATATAGAGGAAATATGCGGTACATGTTCTCATGCCATTATAATCAGCATATTTCAAGCATCTTCTTAGAGACACCCCTAGTATTAGCAACTTTTTTTCTGCCGTGATAGGTTTTTTTTATTTGTACCATTGCTACCATGTGGTGTGCAATAAAAGAGAATCTCCACTGTGAAGTCACATTAAATCTTCCCTTTGTGGAATTACACATTGTAGTCGCCATCTACATGTACTACAAGCAGGAGAGTGAGTGATGAATACCGCATGCTGCAATCTCCGCACAGAGCGAGGACAGTAACAATGCAGATTTATCACTAATAGAGCAAATGAATGAGGGTCTACTGAGCGCAATCTCAGCAGTTTTCTAGGAGATTGCTGGAGAAGTCATTTCCTCAATGGGAACTTGCATTACACAGATGCAAACTGTAGCTTAACAGATTATCCAATAGATATTTGCTTGGTTTCTTAGTGGAGTGGATTTCGCCAATCAAGCGTTGTAATACCGCCTGGATGAGATGCCACAAGCTGCTGGGCTATAGCGGTCATCTCCAGTCAGATCCCGAAAGCCATCAGTAAGGAATGAAGGGAGGACTGAACAGAAGGGTGAAAGAGATGGCAACGTGGAAAACATGTGCAACCCAGTGCTAAGCGGATGCATCAGACATGACAACAGGCGAGGTCACAGGGACAAGATACAAGGGTCGCTCTTTAACAAGCCAGCTTTGTGAAGTGTGTTTCCAGACACTTGGGATGCCCCGAGATCCAGAAGAATCCCATATTCTGCATACGGGATCGGATCTGTAGACGTAATCAAGTGTACTTGTGCTAACAATAAAGGAGGATATTCATGGAGCCAACAGCTGCGCTCCGCAACATAAAGCCGGGATTCAATTCAATCAAATTCATTGAAAATGGCGCTCTGCAAAATGAACCATTGCTGACAAGTCCTGCAGACATTTTTGCTGTGAGTAGAGGCTGTATCCTCAGACAAAAAAAAAAAAAATTTGCATTACGAAAACGTAAAAAAGGTGCATATTTCATTCCCGAATTCTGAAATCTAATTATATGCTAATTTATTCAGGAGTCAGATAGCAGTATTGCATCAATGGACCCAACTGCTTTTGATTAAGACGGTTTCCTTTGAGACAGGATCTGATAATCCAGCCCAATTCTTTACAAGAGAAAATTCACTTGCAGTAGAAATTGCTGCAAAAACCATGTGACCGTCCCATCCATGTGTATGGCATTTGCAGACATTTATGTCCATGCTGTGCATTTCCATAAGAATCTCGCTGCACGCTGTGTGATCAAATATGAAGAGACGTCCTAAGTCCCAGTGTCAGTCATTAAAAGGAAATCGGTCAGCAGGTTGTTGCCATGTTATTGGAGAGCAGCATAGTGTAGGGCTTAGACCCCGATCCCAGCAATGTGTCACTTACTCAGCTGCTTGCTGTCATTTTGATACAATCTGTTTTCTCTGTTGCAGATCTAGCAGTGCTCAGAATGCAGAGCTGTGTATAACCCAGCCCACACAGATGACCAATCTACAGTGTGCACAGAAAGCTGCTGATCAGTGGTGGAAGCAGAGTTTACACAGAACAGATGACCGGAAGGCACAAGACACCTAGTCCTCCAGTGATAACCTTCTGCTGATAACACAATTTAGTGTAACAGTCCAGTAATTGACACATCACTGTAATCAGGGTCCCTGCCCCTACATCATGCTACCCTCAGATTATATAGCAAAAACCTGCTGACAGATTCCCTCTATTAGTTATATTCAAGTCGGAAAGCTTCTTCCAGTCGACAGCTTCATCCAGATCTTCTCTCCCTCAGATTCCGGTACCTATTTTCGGCAGACATTGGTAAGTGATCTTCGTGAAAGTTCACTCAGTGACGGGACTCCCCCATATACTATCATTCTAGGGGAAGAAATGCACAGACAAATCAAGGCACAGGGAATGCGCCCTCTGTGGATGCCCCCTTCCGGACGATTGTCCAAAAAGATTATGCACCCCCTGTATACAGCAGACTGTAAGGTCTCAGGCAAGGGGGAGTAGCTCTAGCCAAGAGCAGTCTAGACTCCCCCCCTCCCCCCCCCCTCGTTTGGTATTTTCCTCAGGTGGCGGAGGAGACCCCCCAACTTTACCCTAAATCTGAAGGACCTCATCAGGTCCGAAGTAGGGGTTTCCCTAAGATCGATGACACCTGCAGGAAGTCCCAAGCAGAGAGATATTCCAGAATCAGACTCATCGGTAGACTGGAGGAGAGATGAGGAATCCCCTGAGCCATCCGTATCGGCTTCCTCGTCGGACGAGGACTCCAGCCGCTTCTGTCTGCCCCTAGACCGTGTGGACAAACTAGTGAAAGCGGTCAGGGGTACGATGGGGATAGTGGAGGCCAAACCAGAAATGTCAGTAGAGGATATGATGTTCAAAGGATCAAAGAAAGCGAAGGGCCATTCCCTTGAATAAGAAAATCCGGGATCTAATCCTCCACGAATGGAGAAAACCGGAAAAGAAAGGCTCTCTACCACCAGCCCTTAAACGAAGATATCCCATCGATGAGCCGGATAATAGTGTTTGGGATAAAGCGCCCAAGTTAGATGCCGCGGTTGCCAAAGCTTTGAAAAAAATCTGCCTTACCCTTCAAGGATATGGGGGCCCTTAAGGATCCTCTGGATAGGAAAGCGGACATCTTTCTTAAAGGAACCTGGGAGATGGCGGCAGGTTCCTTAAGACCAGCAGTGGCATCAACGTGTATGGCCAGATCTGTGATGGTCTGGCTGGACCAACTAGAGAATCAGCTGAAAGAAGGGGTTCCCTGAGATTCAATCTTAGGTGCCCTGACAACAATACAGGGGGCTGCAGCTTTTCTCTCTGATGCCTCAATAGATTCCGTCAGAATGGCAGCGAGCCTCTTCAACGCGGCCGGCAGGGCACTGTGGCTTAAATGCTGGCCGAGCGACATACAAACAAAGTCCAAACTGTGCGCCATACCCTGTGAAGGGGAATATCTATTTGGGCCTGTCCTAGACGAGCTGTTGGTAAAAGCAAGTGACGAGAAAAAGAAATTTCCCAGCCTAGCGTCCTCATCATATCAACGGCCGTTTAATAGGAGGAAGTTTGGTCAGAGAAGGCCGACTAGAGACCGTCCCAAATGGGAGGACAGGAAGAAGAAAGGTACCGGGTTCTTGTTCGGGCGTTCTTCTGGAGAACGGAAAAGACCCCGTCAATGAATAGCAACCCCCGTAGGGGGTAGACTGTCAGCTTATTATCTATCCTGGGCCAAAATCACCAACAGCAGTTGGGTGAGAAGGGTTATATTAGCAGGTCTGAAGCTGGACTTTAACCCCTTAATCCCATTGGACGTAATATTCCGTCCATGTGACCTGGTACTTAATTCCCATGGATGGAATATTACGTCCAGGGCGATCAGCTGCGCTCCCGAGAGGAGCGCAGCTGATCGCCGCCGGGTGTCAGCTGATTATCACAGCTGACACCCGGCACTATGTGTCAGGAGCGGTCACGGACCGCTCCCGGCACATTAACCCCTGGCACACCGCGATCAAACACGATCGCGGTGTACCCGGGGCACAGGGGAGGATCGCGCAGGGTGGGGGCTCCCTGAGCGCTCCCCTGAGACCCTCAGAGCAGCGCGATGTGTCGCGCTGTTCCGAGGGTCCGTCCTCCCTCCAGGTCCCCGGATCCAAGATGGTGCCGGGGTCCTGCAGGGAGGCGGCTTCCTCAGTGCCTGCTGAGAGCAGGCGCTGAGGAAGCCTGCAGCGATGCCAGAGCGATCGCTGGTGTGACAGAGTGCTGTGCACACTGTCACACCAGCGATCTGCTAAAATACTGTGATGTCCCACCCTGGGACAAAGTAAAAAAGTAAAAAAAATAAAAATAAAAAGTGGTAAAAAAAATCATAAAAAAAAAAAAAAAAAATATTCCCCAATAAATTAATTTCTTCCTGTAAATAAAAAAAAACAAAACAATAAAAGTACACATATTTGGTATCGCCGCGTCCGTAACGACCCCCCCTATAAAACTGTCCCACTAGTTAACCCCTTTAGTGAACCCCTTAAAAAAAAAAAAAAACTAAGCAAAAAAATCAATGCTTTATCATCATACCGCCGAACAAAAAGTGGAATAACACGCAATCAAAAAGACCGATATAAATAAACATGGTACCGCTGAAAACGTCATCTTGTCCCGCAAAAAACGAGCCATCATACAGCATCATCAGCGAAAAAATAAAAAAGTTATAGCTCGCAGAATAAAGCGATGCAAAAATAATGATTTTTTATATAAAATTGTTTTTATTCTATAAAAGCACCAAAACATTAAAAAAATGATATAAATGAAGGTATCGCCATAATCGTACTGACCCGAAGAATAAAACTGCTTTATCAATTTTACCACACGCGGAACGGTATAAACGCCTCCCCCAAAAGAAATTCATGAATTGCTGATTTTTGCTCATTCTAACCTCCCAAAAATCGAAATGAAAAGCGATCAAAAAATGTCACGTGGTCATAAATGGCACCAATAAAAACGTCACCTCGTTCCGCAAAAAATAAGACCTCACATGACTCTGTGGGCCAAAATATGCAAAAATTATAGCTCTCAAGATGTGGTGATGCAAAAAACTACTTTTTGCAATAAAAAGCGTCTTTTAGCGTGACAGCTGCCAATCACAAAAACCCGCTATAAATAGTAAATCAAACCCCCCTTTATCACCCCTTAGTTAGGGAAAAATAATAAAATTAAAAAAATTTTTTATTTATTTTCCATTTTCCAATTAGGGGTTATGGTTAGTTAGGGTTGGGCTAAGTTAGGGTTAGGGATGGGGCTTAAAGTTAGGATTAGGGTTAGGTTTGGGATTAGGGGTTGTTATAGGGTTTAGGTTTTTGTGGTTAGGGTTGGGGCTCAGGGTTCTGGGGTGTGTTGGGTGTTAGGGTTGGAGTTAGATTAGGTGAGTTTCAATGTTTAGGCACACAGGGGCTCTTCCAAATGTGACATGGGTCTGATCCAATTCCTGTTCCAGTTTTGCGTTGAAAATCAAACGGTTGCTCCTTCATCTTCTGACGTCCTTGCCATGCGCCCAACAGTAGTTTACCCCGCATATGGGTATCAGCGTACTCTGGACCACAGAGTTATTGTGCAATTTGTCCTAATTTCTTCTGTTACCCTTGTGAAAATAAAAAATGGGGGCGACAAAAATCATTTTTGTAAAAAAAAAAAAAAAAAAATATTTTTTTGTTTTACGGCTGTACTTTATAAATTTCTGTGAAGCACTTGGGGCTTCATAGCGCTCACCACACATCTAGATAAGTTCCTTGTGGGGTTCAATTTTCCAAAATGGGTCATTGTGGGGGGTTTCCACTGTTTAGGCGCATCAGGGCTCTCCAAACGACATGAGCCCCAGCCATTCATCAAAGTCTGCAATCCAAACGTCACTACTTCCCTTCCGAACCCGACGTGCACCCATACAGTAGTTTACTCCCACATATTGGGTATCAGCGTACTCAGGACAAATTGGACAACAACTTTTGGGTCCATTCTCTGTTACCCTTGTGAAAATAAAATTGGGGCGCAAAAATCATTTTTGTAAAAAAAAAATAAAATTTTTAATTTTACGGCTGTACGTTATAAACTTTGTGAAGCACTTGGGGTTCAAAGTGCTCACCAACATCTAGATAAGCTCCTTGAGGGGTCTAGTTTCCAAAATGGGGTCATTTGTGGGGGGTTTCCACTGTTTAGGCAGATCAGGAGCTCTCCAAACACGACATGGCATCCAGCCAATTCTGGTTGAAAAAGTCAAACGGCGCTCCTTCCCTTCCAACTCTGCCATGCACCCAAACAGTGGTTTACCCCCACATATGGGGTATCAGCGTACTCAGGACAAATTGACAATAACTTTTGGAGTCTTGTTACCCTTGGGAAAATAAAAATTGGGGTGAAAAATCAATTTTGTGGAAAAAAATATGATTTTTTATTTTACGGCTCTACGTTATAAACTTGTGTGAAGCACTTGGGGGTTCAAATTGCTCATCAAAAATCTAGATAAGTTCCTTAGGGGGTCTAGTTTCCCAAATGGGGTCACTTGTGGGGGGTTTCCACTGTTTAGGCTCATCTGGGACTCACAAAAGAACATGCCCCATCAATGTTTGCCATTCTAAAAGTTATGGGTCTTCCTTCCAAGCTCCTGCGCCCAGTTTCCCCCCCCACATATGGGTATCAGCGTACTCAGGACAAATTGGACAACAACTTTTGGGGTCCAATTTCCTTGGGAAAAATCAAAAATTTGGGACTAAAAAATCATTTTTGTGGAATTTTTTTTTTTTTTTCCCACACCCAGGCATTATAAACTTTTGTGAAACACTTTGGGGTTCAAAGTGCTCACAACAGATCTAGATAAGTTCCTTAGGGGGTCTAGTTTCCAAAATGGTGTCACTTGTGGGGGTTTCCACTGTTTAGGCGCATCAGGGGCTCTCCAAACATGACATGGCGTCCAATCTCAACTCCAGCCAATTTTAGTTTGAAAAAGTCAAACGGCGCTCCTTCCCTTACGAGCTCTGCCGTGTGCCCAAACAGTGGTTTTCCCCACATATAGGGTATTGGCGTACTCAGGAGAAATTGCACAACAACTTTATCTGCCCATTTTCTCCTTTTACCCTTGTGAAAATAAAAAAAGTTTGTAAAAGATCATGTTTGTGGCTAAAAAGTTAAATATTAATTTTTTCCTTCCATGTTGCTTCAGCTCCTGTGAAGCACCTGAAGGGTTAATAAACTTCTTGAATGTGGTTTTGAGTACCTTGAGGGGTGCAGTTTTTAGAATAGTGTCACTTTTGGGTATTTTCTGCTATATAGACCCGTCAAAGTGACTTCAAATGTGAGGTGGTCCCTAAAAAAATGGCTTTGTAAATTTTGTTGTAAAAATGAGAAATCACTGGTCAACTTTTAACCCTTATAATTTCCTAACAAAAAAAAATTTTGGTTCCAAAATTGTGCTGATGTAAAGTAGACATGTGGGAAATGTTATTTCTTAACTATTTTGTGTGACATATTTCTCTGTTTTAAGGGAAAAAAAATTCAAAGTTTGAAAATTGCAAAATTTTCAAAATTTTCGCCATATTGTGTTTTTTTTTTCCAAAAATAAACGCAAGGTATATCGAAGAAATTTTACCACTATCATGAAGTACAATATATCACGAGAAAACAATCTCAGAATCGCGAAGATCCGTTGAAGCGTTCCAGAGTTATAACCTCATAAAGAGACAGTGGTCAGAATTGTAAAAATTGGCCCGGTCATTAACGTGCAAACCACCCTTGGGGGTTAAGGGGTTAATTCAGTCCCTGGGGATAAATTTAACTCCTATTCGCTCCTCTCAAAATCAACAATTGGCCCTAGAAACGGAGATAGCAGATTTGTGCCGCAAAAAAGTTCTATTACCGGTACCAGCGTTAGAGGAGGGTAAAGGGTTTTACTCTACCTTATTTCTGGTAAAGAATCCAGATAATTCTTATCGAACCATCATTAATCTGCGAGGTCTGAATAAATTTCTGGTAGCTCGACCCTTTAAAATGGAGACTGTTGGCTCAGCAGTAAAATTATTGTTTCAAAACTGTTTTATGGTGGTTTTAGATTTAAAAGACGCGTACTACCATGTACCTATTTTTGCGGATCACCAACGTTTTTTTGAGGGTGGCGGTTTCCATGAGTGGGGTAATCCGTCACTTTCAATATAAAGCTTTACCCTTTGGGCTCTCAATGGCCCCTCGGGTATTCACAAAGTTGGTTTCTGAAGTAATGGCCCATCTAAGAGTATGACATCTTGATTGTACCATACTTAGACGACTTCTTGATTATTGGAACCTCTGCCGACCATTGCAGGTCTCAATTGGAAAGGTCCATATGCATCTTAGAACACTTAGGCTGGTTGATAAATCGGGAAAAGTCCCGTTTACAACCCTTGAGGGTCCAGCAATTCTTGGGCTT
>JARQOD010000009.1:114763631-114858027 GCA_033576555.1 Oophaga sylvatica | reverse complement strand
TGTGGAAACAAATTTGACATTAAAAATGTGTAACACAAAAACCCTATTTAATTAATGGGTCATTCTCTGATGACTCCGAGTGAGTCCACAGCAATGTAACTCAATGCTGATTAATGCTGTTTGCAATCATGCACTTGATAAGCAGTTTGAAGTCAATTGGGAGTTTGAGATGTGGTGTTTTTTTTTTTTTTTTTTTTTTTTTCCCCCTCACCCCCCTCCCCAATCTCCCTTTTTCTTGCCAATTCTGAAAGGGTCGGCACAAAGGAGGGGATTCATTAGCATAATACAATAGTACCTGCTAATTCCACTAGTCTTTTAAATATCTAATTAGAATTGTAGTATAGTTCTTCTGATTAGCTATCTTGCTTAACTCATGTTCAGGGCATTGCAGTAGTTTAGGTATCCATGATTATGACCACTAACCACTATAACTGTCTGAGTGGTCATAACCATGGATCACTAAGCTACTGCAATGCCTTGATATGAGGTAAGCGACATAGCGGATCAGAAGGACTATACTATACTACATTTTTAATTGGTGGTATTTGCTGATATTATTATCCCTATTACATATTGGTATAGGATCTTGGAGATGGGAATACCCCCTTTAAATGTATACTTAGGGCTTCATTCAGCCAGCAGCGGCAATCACCTGTCTCTCCTTCCTACCCCCACCCCAAAGTGCCACTTCTGCCTTGATCTGAATGATGTTTTAAAGTATTGTCAAGTTTGAATGTTAACCCCTGTCAGTCCACTAGGTGGTTACTGGGGGCTGACCACTGGGACCCCTACTAATCCTCACAACTGGGCCTGTTCAGAGCCATATGTGGATAGGTGGTCGATCATGTGCACTGTTGTTACTTCTATCACTCTCAATTGGACGTCTGGAGATAGCTGAGTGCAGTTCTCCTTTGGTTTTCCTTACTCCTCCCTCCCCCCCCCCCCCCAAAAAAATAAATAAATAAATAAATTAAAAATAATGAATGAACTATAGGTTTTTCAGTGTCCTTGTCCTTGCTATTGTCCCAGTGGTCAAACCCCATTGATTGGGAGGTTATCCAATATCCCTTGAATAGGAGTTAACTTTCAAACTTGAGAAGACCCCCTCAGACTGGTTGCTGGGCTCTTACTGTCAGGTAACACCAGGGAAGGGACTGGTTGTTGGGCTGATACTGTCAGGTAACGCCAAGGAAGGGACTGGTTGTTGTGCTGTTACTGTCAGGTAACGCCAGGGAAGGGACTGGTTGTTGGGCTGTTACTGTCAGGTAACGCCAGGGAAGGGACTGGTTGTTGTGCTGTTACTGTCCGGTAACGCCAAGGAAGGTACTGGTTGTTGTACTGTTACTGTCAGGTAACGCCAAGGAAGGGACTGGTTGTTGTGCTGTTACTGTCAGGTAACGCCAGGGAAGGGACTGGTTGTTGAGCTGTTACTGTCAGGTAACGCCAGGGAAGGGACTGGTTGTTGGGCTGTTACTGTCAGGTAACGCCAGGGAAGGGACTGGTTGTTGGGCTGTTACTGTCAGGTAATGCCAGGGAAGGGACTGGTTGTTGGGCTGTTACTGTCAGGTAACGCCAGGGAAGGGACTGGTTGTTGGGCTGTTACTGTCAGGTAACGCCAAGGAAGGGACTGGTTGTTGTGCTGTTACTGTCAGGTAACGCCAGGGAAGGGACTGGTTGTTGGGCTGTTACTGTCAGGTAACGCCAGGGAAGGGACTGGTTGTTGGGCTGTTACTGTCAGGTAACGCCAGGGAAGGGACTGGTTGTTGTGCTGTTACTGTCAGGTAACGCCAGGGAAGGGACTGGTTGTTGGGCTGTTACTGTCAGGTAACGCCAAGGAAGGGACTGGTTGTTGTGCTGTTACTGTCAGGTAACGCCAGGGAAGGGACTGGTTGTTGGGCTGTTACTGTCAGGTAATGCCAGGGAAGGGACTGGTTGTTGGGCTGTTACTGTCAGGTAACGCCAGGGAAGGGACTGGTTGTTGGGCTGTTACTGTCAGGTAACGCCAGGGAAGGGACTGGTTGTTGGGCTGTTACTGTCAGGTAACACCAAGGAAGGGACTGGTTGTTGTGCTGTTACTGTCAGGTAACGCCAGGGAAGGGACTGGTTGTTGGGCTGTTACTGTCAGGTAACGCCAGGGAAGGGACTGGTTGTTGGGCTGTTACTGTCAGGTAACGCCAGGGAAGGGACTGGTTGTTGTGCTGTTACTGTCAGGTAACGCCAGGGAAGGGACTGGTTGTTGGGCTGTTACTGTCAGGTAACGCCAAGGAAGGGACTGGTTGTTGTGCTGTTACTGTCAGGTAACGCCAGGGAAGGGACTGGTTGTTGGGCTGTTACTGTCAGGTAATGCCAGGGAAGGGACTGGTTGTTGGGCTGTTACTGTCAGGTAACGCCAAGGAAGGGACTGATTGTTGTGCTGTTACTGTCAGGTAACGCCAGGGAAGGGACTGCTTGTTGGGCTGTTACTGTCAGGTAACGCCAGGCAAGGGACTGGTTGTTGGGCTGTTACTGTCAGGTAATGCCAGGGAAGGGACTGGTTGTTGGGCTGTTACTGTCAGGTAACGCCAGGGAAGGGACTGGTTCTTGGGCTGTCACTGTCAGGTAATGCCAGGGAAGGGACTGGTTGTTGGGCTGTCACTGTCTTGTTATGCCAGGGAAGGGACTGGTTGTTGGGCTGTTACTGTCAGGTAACGCCAGGGAAGGGACTGGTTGTTGGGCTGTTACTGTCAGGTAACGCCAGGGAAGGGACTGGTTGTTGTCCTGTTACTGTCAGGTAACGCCAGGGAAGGGACTGGTTGTTGGGCTGTTACTGTCAGGTAACGCCAAGGAAGGGACTGGTTGTTGTGCTGTTACTGTCAGGTAACGCCAGGGAAGGGACTGGTTGTTGGGCTGTTACTGTCAGGTAATGCCAGGGAAGGGACTGGTTGTTGGGCTGTTACTGTCAGGTAACGCCAAGGAAGGGACTGGTTGTTGTGCTGTTACTGTCAGGTAACGCCAGGGAAGGGACTGGTTGTTGGGTTGTTACTGTCGGGTAATTCCAGGGCGCGGGCCTGGTTGCTGGGCTGTCACTGTCAGGTAACGCCAGGGAAGGGACTGGTTGTTGGGCTGTTACTGTCAGGTAACCCCAGGGAATGGGCCTTGTTGCTAGGCTGTCACTGTCATGTAACACCAGGGAAGGGACTGGTTGCTAGGCAATGATTACCTAGTAAGCAGATGGTCAGATGTCACACATCTCATTGCTGGACCGGTACCGTGGCAGAATGAGAAAGTGCCTTGGTGCTGTTACGCTGTGCCATTACTAAGCCTGCAGCACTGACCAGATACGGCTGTGCTCAGAAAGGGTTACACATTGATAAGCGTTTGCTCAATTAACTTCTTTATTGATTAGGAGTCCAAGCCGCTGGAGATCCTGTTATAATGGGAGCGGGTGCGGTATGAAGACAAGGAGGTGGACAGAGGCAGTAACCAGCTCCACAAGGCCGGTATTGATGAATGCGTTTAATCTGCTGCATCTATAATTTTCATGCTTCTCCTCGGCTTTGTCTAATTTTTTTTTTTTTTTTTCATAAAAGCTCCTGAAATAGCCGCTCTTGTATCAGTAGTTAATAATTGCGTCCGGGGAAATTCAGTTTGTGCTCAGTTAATTTCCTCGGCTTCTTCCAGGGACTGGAACCTTTCATGTGGTCCTAGGGCGAGCACATGGCAGCGCGCTCGGGAGGGTTGTTACACAGTGTATTAGTGGCCACGAGGCTCCTAACTGAATTATTCCATGTAACGTGGGGAATGTTAGATTCCCAAAGGCAATAAAGCCCAGCGTGAGGACGCAGCCTCTGTCTCCGCACATTCCGCTTGTTTAGCCAGTTGTTTGCTTATACGAGTGGAAAATTGTATTGTTCGGAGCTATTTAGTGTCCATCTGATTGTGATTTATGACCCGACTTGAATTTCCTACCACAAATTAATGTCGTACTGTGAAAACGGAAAAATACTGAGAACAGTGGTCAATGTCTGTAAAAATATTCACTTTCTCATGCCACAAGGCCGCGCGGGTGGTGTCATCTTCACTGAAAGTGAGCGTCAAATATCTGCACCCCACTAAGGGTGTATTAAGACTTCCGTACAAATCGCTCCGAGATTGGACGTCTATGAAGAGGTCACTCTTGGGTGGGAGACCCACGGTCAGTCCGTGCATTGCGGAGATCTGAAGTCACACCGTGGTAGGAAAGTGGTGTGGCTCCAAAGCCCATCTAGTTCATTACCACCTGTGGCGTTCCTTATGTGAGAAGTCTTACTCCAGTCTGTGACTGGAGTACGATTTCTGACATGGCAAATGAAGGCACACACCACTGATTGATTAAATGGCGTGTTGGTGTCTGCCTTCCACATGCCCCTTAATTAAGACTAGTGTGAAAATTGCCGGTCTTGATAAATCAGGAATTCGTAGGAAGCCTGGTATCTGGTCAGCCTAGATGACTTGGTGGTTAGTACTGGGTCAATAATTGGGGGTCAAACACTCATAGGAAGGTGCCTTCTTGACCCTCAGCCCATCTGAACAAGCTATCCCGCCAACGAACGAGGAGGGACGTTTTTTACGCAAGCTTAAGAATCCTTGTTTTTTTGTTTGTTTTCAACCAGATGTTGACCTGTCGGCAGCTCCAGTGTTTCATGGCGCACGCCGGGGCCATTTTTCAATACAAGTCTGTAAGAGCCTTGTTCCGGTCTCGTTCTAGCTCTCATAGACTTGCATTGAGCTCTTGTGACGTGACTTGTGACTTCCAGCCACTCGGAAGTTACGGGTACAAGATGGCGCAGTGGGATCAGAGCAGTGTCGGTAAAAGGTGAAGTCGCTGGGAGGTGAGTAAAAGAACGGGGTCAGGGCGCTTACATTTAAAGCGCCACTCTAGCGCTGAAAAAAAAACAAACACTCTGGAGTGATGCTTTAAAAAGTATCGGGGCTCATGTCTAGATAAGAGGTCCCCGGGCCTCTTTAAATATGTATTTTGCATGATGTTAAAGGGAATCTGTCAGTGGTTTTCTTTCCATCTAATCTGAGAGCAGCGTAATGTAAATCCAGAGACCCTGATTCTAGTGATGTGTCACTTAGTGGGCTACTTGCTGTAGTTTTGTATAAAATCCGTTTTATCCGGAGATTATATCACTAGAGGACTAGTAAACCTGCTGCCATGTAGTCCTATATAGTCATGACCTGTGTATAACCCAGCACTGGCAGCTTTCTGCCTATGCACAGTGTACATGGAATCAGTCAATCAGTGGTGTGGGCAATTCCCGCATCTGTCGAACAGCCGCGGGGACTCGAGCATATTATTCCAGCATGCCCGAGATACTCTGATACCCCGAGCATGCTCGCTCATCACTATAAGCAACCAATTTGTAATTTTAATGGATTCTTACTTGGTAATTTGCAGTCTTTAAACCATAAAGCGACAATTATGTGAACGGCTTATTAAATGGGCAGGAAGAGGACTTGCGCTCAGTTTGTGCTCTTCTATATTTTTATTTGCAGCTGCTGATTTTTTTTTTTTTTTTTTCCCTCTCGTGTTGCAATAATGGCTGTAAAGGCCGTGTTTAAGTCTCGCTGAATAGGAGTTGGAGCGGCGTTCGGTGTAATTTCGACATTAGGACTTTAGCTAAGTGTACAGCTGGGAGCTGCCATGCTCTGCAGGTGCCGGGTGCCTTTGTGTACATGGAGACGTCAGCCTTTATATATCTTAACACATCAGTTTTTGAAGAATGTGCCAATCTGTAAAATGGTCTGTGATTTCCATGAGTTGTGTATCGCCGCTGTGCTGTCCTGATCTGCCACTGGTTTATTCTGCAGAAAAGAAACTTGTGTCAAATTTTGCTCTGAAATGTTCAGAATACACATGTGCTATATATGTTGTGTAAAAACATCAAAAAGTTGTCAGCATCTGGTTGTCACCCCGCACAGACTGTTTTGCAGCGTGAATGGAAACCACACATGAGGCAGCAGGGTGGCTCAGTGGTTAGCACTGCAGTCTTGCAGCGCTGGGGTCCTGAGTTTAAATCCCATCAAGGGCAACATCTACAAGGAGTTTGTATGTTCTCCCGTGTTTCTCCTGTTTCCTCCCACACTCCAAAGACTGATAGGGAATTTGGATTGTGAGCCCCAATGGGGAGAGAGATGATGATGTCTGTAAAGCGTTGTGGAATTAATGGCCCTGTATAAGGGAGTAACATATTAACTGTAGTTTTGTAGGAGAGTCCAATCCCAGAAAAAAGGATCAGGCCCTATATAAATGAGATTTTTGCACTTGGGAATCTTCTGTCTGCCTTTTTTTTTTTTTTTTTTTTTTTTTTTTTTATGGTGACTAAGGCCTCTTTCACACTTCAGTCGTGCGACGTCAGTCAAAATCCGCCAAAGTGTGAAAAAAACGGATCCGCCATTTTTTTCTGGCGGATCCGCTTTTTTCCCATTGACTTGCATTAGTAACGGATTTTGACAGATGATCATCCATTCGTTCCGTTTTGGCGTCCGCCTTTTTTTTTGAAAACGTTCAATGCAACGCTTTTTGTGTGCGTCAAAATGGCGGATCCGCCGCATCCGCCATTTTGTATAATGGCCGGCCATGGGTGGCGGATCCGCTGCCATCCGTTTTTTGACTGAATCCGCCAGCGGATCCATTCCCTCCATAGAACATGCTGAGAACACTGTCCGGGGTCTCTCTCTCGGATCCGCTATTTTCACCCTTTGGCGGATTTTAACTGACGTCGCACGACTGAAGTGTGAAAGAGGCCTAAGTAGAGAAGGCCCTAAATAAAACCAAACGGTGTGCACTAGGCCTCAGAGATTTAAGCCCCGATTCATCATATTTAGCCTATTTTCTGTCCATAAACACTTTGCTCAAAAAAAGTATAACTTTTGAATGCAAAGTTATGCGGAGCTTTTTAACCTTTTGGCATTTACACGCAAGTTTTGGGCATCTCTCCCAAATGGGCAGAGGTGGGGAGGGGACGTGGTGTGATTATGCCCCCTGTCAAATTTTTAAAAAGAAAAGTGCATTTCATACACCAGAAATGTGACTCTAGTTTTTGACTAGAGTCACATTTCTGGTGAGGAGCACGGGGGTACACTCCACTGAGAAGAAGCATGCTCCTCATTAAGATTGGCGCACTAAACAGTGTGACCCCCCCCACCCCACCCCATCATATAGACTACCATATGCCCCCAATATGGAATCCGTAGACTTTCTTTCCCCAGCTCTGCACATGTGTATATATATGTGTGTGTGTATGTACAGTGGTGGTCAAAAGTATATTGGCACCCCTGCAATTCTGTCAGATAATACTCCGTTTCTTCCTGAAAATGATTGCAAACACAAATTCTTTGGTATTATCTTCATTTAATTTGTCTTCAATGAAAAAACACAAAAAGAATTGACCTAAAGCCAAATTGGATATAATTCCACACCAAACCTAAAAAAGGGGGTGGACAAAAGTATTGGCACTGTTTGAAAAATCATGTGATGCTTCTCTAATTCGTGTAATCACCATCACCTGTAACTTACCTGTGGCACCTAACAGGTGTGGGCAATAACTAAATGACACCTGCAGCCAGTTAACATGGATTAAAGTTGACTCAACCTCTGTCCTGTGTCCTTGTGTGTACCACATTGAGCATGGAGAAAAGAAAGAAGACCAAAGAACTGTCTGAGGACTTGAGAAACCAAATTGTGAGGAAGCATGAGCAATCTCAAGGCTACAAGTCCATCTCCAAAGACCTAAATGTTCCTATGTCTTCCGTGCGCAGTGTCATCAAGAAGTTTAAAGCCCATGGCACTGTGGCTAACCTCCCTAGATGTGGAAGGAAAAGAAAAATTGACGAGAGATTTCAACACAAGATTGTGCGGATGGTGGATAAAGAACCTCGACTAACATCCAAACAAGTTCAAGCTGCCCTGCAGTCCGAGGGTACAACAGTGTCAACCCGTACTATCCGTCGGCATCTGAATGAAAAGGGACTGTATGGTAGGATACCCAGGAAGACCTCACTTCTTACCCCGAGACATAAAAATTCCAGGCTGGAGTTTGCCAAAACTTACCTGAGAAAGCCTAAAACGTTTTGGAAGAATGTTCTCTAGTCAGATGAGACAAAAGTCGAGCTTTTTGGGAAAACCCATCAACATAGAGTGTACAGGGAAAAAAAAAGAGGCATTCAAAGAAAAGAACACGGTCCCTACAGTCAAACATGGCGGAGGTTCCCTGATGTTTTGGGGTTGCTTTGCTGCCTCTGGCACTGGACTGCTTGACCGTGTGCATGGCATTATGAAGTCTGAAGACTACCAACAAATTTTGCAGCATAATGTAGGGCCCAGTGTGAGAGAGCTGGGTCTTCCAGCAGGACAATGACCCAAAACACACTGCCAAAAGCACTATAAAATGGTTTGAGAGAAAGCACTGGAGACTTCTAAGGTGGCCTGCAATGAGTCCAGACCTGAATCCCATAGAACACCTGTGGAGAGATCTCAAAATGGCAGTTTGGAGAAGGCACCCTTCAAATATCAGGGACCTGGAGCAGTTTGCCAAAGAAGAATGGTCTACAATTCCAGCAGAGCATTGTAAGAAACTCATTGATGGTTACTGGAAGCGGTTGTTCGCAGTTATTTTGGCTAAAGGTTGTGCAACCAAGTATTAGGCTGAGGGTGCCAATACTTTTGTCTGGCCCATTTTTGGAGTTTTGTGTGAAATGATCAAGGATTTGATTTTTGCTTCATTCTTTTGCGTTTTTTCCTTGCAAGCTCATTAAATGAAGATAAAAATAGCAAATAATTTGTGTTTGCAATCATTGTCAGGAAGAAAACTGAGTATTATCTGACAGAATTGCAGGGGTGCCAATACTTTTGGCCACCACTGTGTGTGTGTGTGTGTGTATATGTATGTATATATATATATATATATATATATATATATATATATATATATATATGTATAGTATGTATATATATATATATATATAGATATAGATATAGATATCTATATATAATTTATTTACGGTATTTATTTTTTTTGCAACTCCATTTTGTGGCATAAAAGCTTGGATGAATCTGAGCCTGTCTATTGCTATCTGTGATCTGTAAAGCGTAACTTTAAAATATGTTAACAGACAGCTAAAGTTGAGCAAATTTTTTAAAATTCAGTTCCGGTTACGATCGTCGGCGAATATTGGTTTTGCAACGTTCACCAAACACAGCCGAATGTCATTGTAGTCAATGGGAGTAGAAATGAAGTAATATGTTAGTAGCCGATCCGTATACATTCAGCACGAATAGAGTGGCAATAGCAAATTCAGATTCGGCGACCGATTCCGAACATATGCGCTCAACTCTAGAGATAACTCCCTTTAAGGCCCTGTGTATCAGAATTTTCCGGACGTACTAGGTATACATTTGTACATCTAGTTATGGGCAACTTAAAGAAACCTTCCAACCCTGGACTGAATGTGACTATACATGTGTAAAGTTGCTCTAGCTCAGAGGTTCCCAACCTTTCTGACCTCGAGAGACACATTCAGCTCTGAGAGACGGTCGCCAGCCACATTCAGCTCTGAGAGAGGGCCGCGAGCCACATTCAGCTCTGAGAGAGGGTCACCAGCCACATTCTGCTCTGAGAGAGGGTTACCAGCCACATTCTGCTCTGAGAGAGGGTAACCAGCCATATTCTGCTCTGAGAGAGGGTAACTGTAACGGGTCAGGTAGGTGGAACCTCTGAGCTTTATTTATACAAGAAGGTTATACTTGTAAGAGAGCGGGTGGCGCCCAGGGAGACGGACAGGAAGTCACGGCAAGTGACGGGGCAGTCTCTGGTTATACGGGAAAGGATCACGGCAAGTGACCGGGGCAGTCTCTGGATTGACAGGCAGGTTGTCACGGCAAGTGACCGGGGCAGTCTCTGAATAGACAGGCAGGTTGTCACGGCAAGTGACCGGGGCAGTCTCTGGATTGACAGGCAGGTTGTCACGGCAAGTGACCGGGGTAGTCTCTGGATAGACGGGCAGTTGTCACGGCAAGTGACCGGGGCAGTCTCTGGATTGACAGGCAGGTTGTCACGGCAAGTGACCGGGGCAGTCTCTGGATTGACAGGCAGGTTGTCACAGCAAGTAACCGGGGCAGTCTCTAGATGGACAGGTATATACCACCTGAGATGGTGAAGCCTCCCTGTAGGCTAGCAGGCAGATGGCGGATGGACACTCCCAAGTGAGCAGGCGAGAGTCTCTGGAACAGCCGGGGATCACCGCTTGTGACGTCCGAACCTCCGGGTAGGGCTGCAGTCAGATGGCAGATGATCGCTCCCAAGTGAGCAGGCAAGAGTCTCTGGAATAGCCGGGGATCACCGCTTGTGACGTCCGAACCTCCGGGTAGGGCTGCAGTCAGATGGAAGATGATCGCTCCCAAGTGAGCAGGCAAGAGTCTCTGGAATAGCCGTGGATCACCACTTGTGACGTCCGAACCTCCGGGTAGACTTGCGGACAGGTAGCATACAGCAAACGGGCAGGAAACAGGCAGGTAACTGGTAACGGGACCTGAGGGCTGAAGCAGAGTGAAACAGTGCAACAACAACATTGCTCGGGCACCTCCATTAAGGAGGAAGCCCTTAATATAGGGTGGAGTCCTCCGGCATTGGCCGGGGACTTATTTGAAAAATGCGCGCGGCTCCATTAAGAGCGGGGGAGGGCGCGGGCGCGCGCCCTAAGTCCAGCAGCAGGGAAGGAGCGCGCGGCCCCAGCAGGGCGGAAGGAGGACGCTGAGGAAGGGTAAGGGGGGCGACGTCCCTGCCTGGCAGAGGACGCTGCTGCAGGGGAACAGCGTCCCTGCCTGGCAGAAGGCAGCGACGCCGACGCTACAGTACCCCCCCTTCTAGGCCCCCCCCTCTTTAGGCCAGAAAGAAATTTAGCTAGGATGAGAGGGGCATGGATGTTCTCCCGAGGCTCCCACGTTCTCTCCTCAGGACCAAACCCTTCCAATCCACCAAAAAATAAGTCTTTCTTCCTACCCTTTTGGTGGCCAGAATGTTCTCTACCTCAAATTCATCGTCAGCAGACACTGGAGCAGGAGGTGTACCTGTAGACTTGAAAAAAGAGTTAAGTACCACCGGTTTGAGGAGAGATACATGGAAAGAGTTAGGAATGCGCAAATTGGCCGGGAGTTTCAATTTATAGGACACCGGGTTGATCTGACTGATGATCTCAAAGGGACCGATGAACCGAGGGCCTAACTTGTAGGAAGGAATCTTGAGCCGGACATACTTGGACGAAAGCCAGACCTTATCCCCAGGACGGAATTGAGGAGGATCCAGACGTCTTTTGTCAGCATGTCTCTTCATACGCTCGGATGACTGAATGAGTGCGGATCGGGTACTCTCCCATATGGAGGAAAATTCTCTAACCAGAGATTCCGCAGCTGGATTGTCCACAGAGATGGTGACAGGAACAGGGATCCGAGGGTGCTGACCGAAGACTACAAAAAACGGAGACTTGGAGGAAGATTCGCTCTCGTGATTATTGTAAGAGAATTCGGCCCAAGGCAGGAGCTCCACCCAGTCAGAATGGTGGGCATTAACGAAGTGCCGGAGATAACTGGTCAGATTCTGATTGATTCGCTCAACTTGTCCATTGGACTGCGGGTGGTAAGCGGAGGAGAAATCCAGGTGACGTCTAGCAACTTACAAGTGGCTCTCCAGAAACGTGAGGTGAACTGTACCCCACGATCCGACACAATGTGACGAGGCAGACCATGGAGACGGAAGATGTGGCGGATAAAGTCTTTAGCCAACTCGGGTGCAGACGGAAGACCTGGCAGAGGAATGAAGTGAGCCATCTTGGAAAAGCGGTCAGCGACCACCCAAATGACCGTACAACCGGCAGAAACGGGCAGATCTGTTATGAAGTCCATGGCTATATGCTGCCAGGGGGCAGCGGGTACAGGAAGCGGAAGAAGACGGCCGGCAGGCAGGTGTCTCGGAACTTTGTTGCGGGCACAGGAGACACAGGCAGATACAAAGTCTATTACGTCCTTGTGCAGGGTAGGCCACCAATAATGCCGGGTTATGAGTTGGAGGGTCTTTTTCTGACCAGCGTGGCCAGCTAGTTTAGACGAATGACCCCAGTGTAGGATTCTCTTCCGGTCGGTTACTGATATGAACGTCTTACCAGGAGGGAGACGATTTAGACTCACGGGAGCCACCCGCATCACTCTGGCGGGATCGATGATATGTTTAGGTTCTTCCTCGAGATCTGACACCAGGAAAGACCGGGACAAGGCATCAGCCTTGACGTTCTTGTCAGCCGGGCGAAAATGCAAGAGAAAATCGAAGCGGGCAAAAAACAAGGACCACCGGGCTTGGCGAGGGTTAAGTCTCTGAGCATGCTGGAGGTAAGCCAGATTCTTGTGGTCTGTGTAAATGATTACCGGATGAAGAGCCCCTCGAGTAGGTAACGCCACTCCTCCAATGCCAACTTGATGGCCAATAACTCTCGATCTCCTATGGAGTAGTTGCGCTCGGAGGAGGAGAAGAGTTTGGAGAAGAAGCCGCAGGATACCATCCTCCCGGATGAAGATTTTTGAGTGAGTACCGCTCCGGCTCCAGAGGAGGAAGCGTCCACCTCCAGGAAGAACTGCTTGTTGCCGTCCGGGCGATGCAGCACTGGAGCGGAAGAGAAGGCCTGTTTTAAGGAAAGAAAGGCCTCCTCTGCTTCGGGCGTCCACTGTTTGGGGTTAGCATCCTTGCGGGTGAGCGCGGAGATTGGAGCAGTCCTGGAAGAGAAGTGCGGTATGAAGAGGCGGTAATAGTTGGCGAATCCCAGGAACCGCTGAATGGCCTTCAACCCCTCCGGTCGAGGCCACTTCTCGATGGCAGACAGTTTCTCCGGATCCATTCGTAGGCCTGTCTGAGAAATGATGTAGCCCAAAAACGGAAGCGAGGTCTGCTCAAAGAGGCACTTCTCATATTTGGCGAAGAGGTGATTCTGCCTTAGCCTGAGCAGAACCTGACGAACATCCCTCCGGTGAGACTGTAGGTCCGGAGAGAAGACCAAGATATCGTCTAGGTACACCACAACGCAAGAGTAGAGGAGGTCCCGAAAGATGTCATTGACCAACTCCTGAAAGACTGCTGGAGCATTACAGAGACCAAAGGGCATCACCAAATACTCGTAGTGGCCGTCCCGGGTGTTGAATGCCGTCTTCCATTCATCTCCCCGACGGATACGAACCAGGTTGTATGCCCACGAAGATCCAGTTTGGTGAAGATTCTCGCCCCTAAGTCGATCAAACAATTCTGGAATGAGCGGAAGAGGGTACTTATTCTTCACCGTGATCAAATTTAAGCCTCTGTAGTCAATACAGGGACGGAGAGATCCGTCTTTCTTTTTTACGAAGAAGAAACCTGCTCCCGCTGGGAGGTAGATTTCTGGATGAATCCTTTGGCCAAGTTCTCCTCGATATATTCGGACATCGACCTGGTCTCAGCAGCGGACAATGGGTAAATACGCCCACGGGGAGGCGTAGTACCAGGTAGCAGGTCGATCGGGCAATCATACGGTCTGTGTGGGGGTAATGTCTCTGCTTCCTTTTTATTAAAGACATCAGCGAAAGACCAATATGGAATCGGGAGTCCTGGTAGATTAGCAGGTGTAGGAGAAGGACGGACAGGATGAACAGGCACCAGACACGTTTGATGACAGTCCTGTCCCCAGCGAAGAATCTCTCCAGTCTGCCAGTCGAGCACGGGTGCATGCTTTTGGAGCCAAGGCAGACCTAGTAAGAAAGCGTGAGAGAGTCCAGGTAGAACATGAAATGAGATACTCTCAGAATGTAACATTCCCACCTGCAGGATTATAGCCTCGGTGATAAGCTGGATGGGACGTGGTAGAAGACCCCCATCTACAGCAGCAACAGATACTGGTTCAAGCAGAGGTTTGGTGGGAATGCGATATTTCTCTACCAGAGCCTGTGAAACGAGATTCCCAGCTGCTCCAGAATCAATTTGGGCTAGTTCGAAGTAACTGTTCTCACCGAGGAGAATTGAGACAGACAGCAGCAGAGATGAAGAGGATTTATTCTTGTCTAGGTGGACCTCTCCGAGCGAACCTAGACACAGGCGTTTCCCGACCTCTCTGGGCAGGTACGGATCCGGTGCTCCTTACTGCCACAGTAGAAGCAACTCCCCTCAGCACGGCGTGAGTCCTGACGGGCTTTGACCATCTTGGTCTGGTCGACCTGCATGGGCTCTGCCGGGAGCACTTGAGGAGATACGGAAGGAGTTACAGGTCTCTGAAATGAAGGAGCTAGGCGAGGAAACCTTCTCTCACGGGTGACCTCTTTGGCTCGCTCCTGGAACCGTAGATCAATTCGATTGGCCAGAGTTATTAGGTCATCGAGAGAGGTTGGAATGTCCCGACCGGCAAGTTCATCTTTAATGCGGCCGGACAGGCCCTCCCAGAAGACAGCTATCAGAGCGTCATTATCCCAAGCCAGCTCTGAGGCAAGGGTACGAAACCTTATGGCATATTGACCCACCCTGAGACTCTCCTGACGAAGACGCAGCAGAGATGATGCAGAGGAGGTCTTCCGTCCGGGTTCATCGAATACCTTCCGGAAGGCTAAGAGAAAAGCAGACAGGTTAGACACCAGAGGATCTTCTCTTTCCCAAAGAGGATTTATCCAGGCCAGGGCCTCTCCGGTGAGATGTGACATGATGAAGGCAATTTTGGCCCGGTCAGAGTTAAACTGGTGTGCCAGGAGTTCAAAATGCAGGGTACATTGGTTGATGAAACCCCGAGCCAGAGCAGGATCGCCTCCAAACCGAGGAGGAGCTGAAAGTCGAGGTCCTGGAATAGAAACCACGGAGTTGGTAAGCAGCGGAACTGCCGGATTGCGAGTCATGGTGCTCGCGGTGGTTGTCGGGGAAGTATTCAGAGTGTCCAGGCGGGAATTAACACACCGCAGATGACCCAGGATGGACTCCTGTTGTGAACCTCTGACGAGACAGTTCATGACACAGGTCAGATAGCGAAGGGGTTTGGGTGCCACCGGGTTCCATGGCCCGAGCAAACTGTAACGGGTCAGGTAGGTGGAACCTCTGAGCTTTATTTATACAAGAAGGTTATACTTGTAAGAGAGCGGGTGGCGCCCAGGGAGACGGACAGGAAGTCACGGCAAGTGACGGGGCAGTCTCTGGTTATACAGGAAAGGATCACGGCAAGTGACCGGGGCAGTCTCTGGATTGACAGGCAGGTTGTCACGGCAAGTGACCGGGGCAGTCTCTGAATAGACAGGCAGGTTGTCACGGCAAGTGACCGGGGCAGTCTCTGGATTGACAGGCAGGTTGTCACGGCAAGTGACCGGGGTAGTCTCTGGATAGACGGGCAGGTTGTCACGGCAAGTGACCGGGGCAGTCTCTGGATTGACAGGCAGGTTGTCACGGCAAGTGACCGGGCAGTCTCTGGATTGACAGGCAGGTTGTCACAGCAAGTAACCGGGGCAGTCTCTAGATGGACAGGTATATACGACCTGAGATGGTGAAGCCTCCCGGTAGGCTAGCAGGCAGATGGCGGATGGACACTCCCAAGTGAGCAGGCGAGAGTCTCTGGAACAGCCGGGGATCACCGCTTGTGACGTCCGAACCTCCGGTAGGGCTGCAGTCAGATGGCAGATGATCGCTCCCAAGTGAGCAGGCAAGAGTCTCTGGAATAGCCGGGGATCACCGCTTGTGACGTCCGAACCTCCGGGTAGGCTGCAGTCAGATGGCAGATGATCGCTCCCAAGTGAGCAGGCAAGAGTCTCTGGAATAGCCGTGGATCACCACTTGTGACGTCCGAACCTCGGGTAGACTTGCGGACAGGTAGCATACAGCAAACGGGCAGGAAACAGGCAGGTAACTGGTAACGGGACCTGAGGGCTGAAGCAGATTGAAACAGTGCAACAACAACATTGCTCGGGCACCTCCATTAAGGAGGAAGCCCTTAATATAGGGTGGAGTCCTCCGGCATTGGCCGGGGACTTATTTGAAAAATGCGCGCGGCTCCTTTAAGAGCGGGGGAGGGCGCGGGCGCGCGCCGTAAGTCCAGCAGCAGGGAAGGAGCGCGCGGCCCCAGCAGGGCGGAAGGAGGACGCTGAGGAAGGGTAAGGGGGGCGACGTCCCTGCCTGGCAGAGGACGCTGCTGCAGGGGAACAGCGTCCCTGCCTGGCAGAAGGCAGGGACGCCGACGCTACAGTAACCAGCCACATTCTGCTCTGAGAGAGGGTCGCCAGCCACATTCTGCTCTGAGAGAGGGTCGCCAGCCACATTCTGCTCTGAGAGAGGGCCGCGAGCCACATTCAGCTCTGAGAGAGGGTCACCAGCCACATTCTGCTCTGAGAGAGGGTCACCAGCCACATTCTGCTCTGAGAGAGGGTCACCAGCCACATTCTGCTCTGAGAGAGGGTCACCAGCCACATTCTGCTCTGAGAGAGTGCCGCGAGCCACATTCAGCTCTGAGAGAGGGTCACCAGCCACATTCTGCTCTGAGAGAGGGTCACCAGCCACATTCTGCTCTGAGAGAGGGTCGCCAGCCACATTCTGCTCTGAGAGAGGGTCGCCAGCCACATTCTGCTCTGAGAGAGGGTCGCCAGCCACATTCTGCTCTGAGAGAGGGTCGCCAGCCACATTCTGCTCTGAGAGAGGGTCGCCAGCCACATTCTGCTCTGACAGAGGGTCGCCAGCCACATTCTGCTCTGAGAGGGTCGCCAGCCACATTCTGCTCTGAGAGAGGGTCGCCAGCCACATTCTGCTCTGAGAGAGGGTCGCCAGCCACATTCTGCTCTGAGAGGGTCGCCAGCCACATTCTGCTCTGAGAGAGGGTCACCAGCCACATTCTGCTCTGAGAGAGGGTCACCAGCCACATTCTGCTCTGAGAGAGGGTCACCAGCCACATTCTGCTCTGAGAGATGGTCACCAGCCACATTCTGCTCTGAGAGAGGGTCACCAGCCACATTCTGCTCTGAGAGAGGGTCGCCAGCCACATTCTGCTCTGAGAGAGGGTCGCCAGCCACATTCTGCTCTGAGAGAGGGTCGCCAGCCACATTCTGCTCTGACAGAGGGTCGCCAGCCACATTCTGCTCTGAGAGAGGGCTGCGAGCCACATTCAGCTCCCGCCCCCCTCACAATAGTGGAAACCAAAGCCCCCATTGCAGGCATAACGACAACCAAACATTTTCCACAGAAATCACCCCAAAGCAGTATATCAAGATCCAGGGGTTCCCACAATACCCCCGTTCAGTTCTCTCTCATCCAGCACTCCCAACACTGTCACATGCAGCTTCAAGCACCTCCTCTGACCAGTGGTATCATCTTGTCTCCAGCGTACCGTACTTAAATTATCTCAAAACTCCTAAGACCAATATATGTGTATCCAGATCTGCTCTTCTGTGTAGGGCTTCTCACACAATTCACCATTTTCAGACGCGCTCTTCATACCTGTTTTGCTAGATCTGGAGCTAATGCGCCAAGCTGGCAGACAGCCGTGAGCCACAATTCATGAGCCCGCGAGCCACATGTGGCTCCCGAGCTACAGGTTGGGGACCCCTGCTCTAGCTGGTGCCCTCCATTTGCCTCCCGCTGCTTGCTCAGATTGGTGTTCTCTGCTCATGCTTCCAAGATGGCCACCGTAGTGGTCTGGGGAATTCTGAGTTAGGTCTAAACCACACGTACCCCGGCTTTCCTATCCCACATCACAGGGAAGGCTTGGTTTAACCCTTCACCCCCAAGGGTGGTTTGCACGTTAATGACCGGGCCAATTTTTTACAATTCTGACCACTGTCTCTTTATGAGGTTATAACTCTGGAACGCTTCAACGGATCTTCGCTATTCTGAGAGTGTTTTCTCGTGACATATTGTACTTCATGTTAGTGGTAAAATTTCTTCGATATAACTTGCGTTTATTTTTGAAAAAAAAACGCAAATATGGCGAAAATTTTTAAATTTTGCAATTTTCAAACTTTGAATTTTTATTCCTTAAAACAGAGAAATATATCACACAAAATAGTTAAGAAATAACATTTCCCACATGTCTACTTTACATCAGCACAATTTTGGAACCAAAATTTTTTTTTGTTAGGAAATTATAAGGGTTAAAAGTTGACCAGCGATTTCTCATTTTTACAGCAAAATTTACAAAGCCATTTTTTTTAGGGACCACCTCACATTTGAAGTCACTTTGAGGGTCTATATGGCAGAAAATACCCAAAAGTGACACCATTCTAAAAACTGCACCCCTCAAGGTACTCAAAACCACATTCAAGAAGTTTATTAACCCTTCAGGTGCTTCACAGTAACTAAAGCAACGTGGAAGGAAAAAATGAATATTTTACTTTTTAGCCACAAAAATTATCTTTTACAAACTTTTTTTTTATTTTCACAAGGGTAAAAGGAGAAAATGGACAGATAAGGTTGTTATGCAATTTCTCCTGAGTACGCCAATACCCCATATGTGGGGAAAAAACCACTGTTTGGGTACACGGCAGAGCTCGTAAGGGAAGGAGCGACGTTTGACTTTTTCAAACTAAAATTGGCTGGAATTAAGATTGGATGCCATGTCGCGTTTGGAGAGCCCCTGATGCGCCTAAACAGTGGAAACCCCCCACAAGTGACACCATTTTGGAAACTAGACCCCCTAAGGTACTTATCTAGATCTGTTGTGAGCACTTTGAACCCTCAAGTGTTTCACAAAAGTTTATAAAGCCTGGGTGTGAAAAAAAAAAAAATCAATTTTCCACAAAAAGATTTTTTAGTCCCAAATTTTTGAATTTTCCCAAGGAAATTGGACCCCAAAAGTTGTTGTCCAATTTGTCCTGAGTACGCTGATACCCCATATGTGGGGGGGGGGAAACTGTTTGGGCGCACGGCAGGGCTTGGAAAGGAAGTAGTAACGTTTTGGAATGCAGACGTTAATGGGGTCATGTTCCGTTTGCAGTGCCCAGATGAGCCTAAACAGTGGAAACCCCCCACAAGTGACCCCATTTTGGAAACTAGACCCCTAAGGAACTTATCTAGATCTTTGGTGAGCACTTTGAACCCCCAAGTGCTTCACACAAGTTTATAATGCCCGGGCATGAAAATAAAAAATCCTATTTTTTTTCCCACAAAAATTATCTTTTAGTCACTAATTTTTTATTTTCCCAAGGGTAACAGGAGAAATTGGACCACATAAGTTGTTGTACAATTTGTCCTGAGTACGCTGATACCCCATATGTGGGGGGGAACCACTGTTTGGGCGCACGGCAGAGCTCGGAATGGAAGGAGCACCATTTGACTTTTTCCAACCAAAATTGGCTGGAATTGAGTTTGGATGCCATGTTGCATTTGGAGAGCCCCTGATGTGCCTAAACAGTGGAAACCCCCCACAAATGACCCCATTTGGGAAACTAGACCCCTAAGGAACTTATCTAGATTTTTGATGAGCAATTTGAACCCCCAAGTGCTTCACACAAGTTTATAACGTAGAGCCGTAAAATTTAAAAATCATATTTTTTCCACAAAAATGATCTTTTCACCCCAATTTTTTTTTCCAAGGGTAACAAGACTCCAAAAGTTATTGTGCAATTTGTCCTGAGTGCGCTGATACCCCATATGTGGGGGTAAACCACTGTTTGGGTGCATGGCAGAGTTTGGAAGGGAAGGAGCGCCGTCTGACTTTATCAACGCAGAATTGGCTGGACGCCATGTCGTGTTTGGAGAGCTCCTGATCTGCCTAAACAGTGGAAACCCCATAAATGACACCATTTTGGAAACTAGACCCCTCAAGGAACTTATCTAGATGTGTGGTGAGAACTTTGAACCCCCAGGTGTTTCACTAAAGTTTATAACGTACAGCCGTAAAAAAAAAATCTTTTTTTTTTTACAAAAATGATTTTTTCGCCCCCAATATTTTATTTTCACAAGGGTAACAGGAGAAATTGGATCCCAAAAGTTGTTGTCCAATTTGTCCTGAGTACGCGCTGATACCCAATATGTGGGAGAAAACTACTGTATGGGCGCACGTCAGGGCTCGGAAGGGAAGTAGTGACGTTTTGGATTGCAGACTTTGATGGAATGGTCTGGGTGCGTCATGTCGCATTTGGAGAGCCCCTGATGCGCCTAAACAGTGGAAATCCCCAACAAGTGACCCCATTTTGGAAAATAGACCCCACAAGGAACTTATCTAGGTGTGTGGTGAGCGCTATGAAGCCCCAAGTGCTTCACAGAAGTTTATAATGTACAGCCGTAAAAACAAAAAAATAATTTTTTTTGTACAAAAATGATATTTTCGCCCCCAGTTTTTTATTTTCCCAAGGGTAACAGAAGAAATAGGACAAATTGCACAATAACTCTTGGGGTCCAGAGTACGCTGATACCCCATATGTGGGATAAACTACTGTTTGGACGCATGGCAGAGCTCAGAAGTGAAGGAGCACCGTTTGACTTTTTCAACGCAGAATTGGCTGGAATTGAGATCAGACGCCATGTCACATTTGGAGAGCCCCTGATGTGCCTAAACAGCGGAAACCCCCCAATTCTAACTCCAACCCTAACCCCAACACACCCTAACCCTAGTCCCAACCCTAACCACAAACCTAACCCTAACACACCCCTAATCCCAACCCTAACCCTAACTTTAGCGCCAACCCTAACCCTAACTTTAGCCGCAACCCTAACCCTAACCCTAATGGGAAAATGGAAATAAATACATTTTTTTAATTTTATTATTTTTCCCTAACTAAGGGGGTGATAAAGGGGGTTTGATTTACTATTTATAGTGGGTTTTTATGATTGGCAGCTGTCACGCTAAAAGACGCTTTTTATTGCAAAAATAGTTTTTTGCATCGCCACATTTTGAGAGCTATAATTTTTGCATATTTTGGCCCACAGAGTCATGTGAGGTCTTTATTTTTTGCGGTACGAGTTGACGTTTTTATTTGTACCATTTTTGAGCAGGTGACATTTTTTGATCGCTTTTTATTTCGATTTTTGGGAGGTTAGAATGAACAAAAATCAGCAATTCATGAATTTCTTTTGGGGGAGGCGTTTTTATTGTTCGCGTGTGGTAAAATTGATAAAGCAGTTTTATTCTTCGGGTCAGTACGATTATGGCGATACCTCATTTATATCATTTTTTTATGTTTTGGCGCTTTTATAGAATAAAAACAATTTTCTATAAAAAATAATTATTTTTGCATCGCTTTATTCTGCGAGCTATAACTTTTTTATTTTTTCGCTGATGATGCTGTATGGCGGCTCGTTTTTTGCGGGACAAGATGACGTTTTCAGCGGTACCATGTTTATTTATATCGGTCTTTTTGATCGCGCGTTATTCCACTTTTTGTTCGGCGGTATGATGATAAAGCATTGATTTTTTGCTTCGTTTTTTTTTTTTTAAGGGGTTCACTAAAGGGGTTAACTAGTGGGACAGTTTTATAGGGGGGGTCGTTACGGATGCGGCGATACCAAATATGTGTACCTTTATTGTTTTGTTTTTTTTTATTTACAGGAAGAAATGAATTTATTGGGGAATATTTTTTTTTTTTTTTTTTTATTTTGGATTTTTTTTTTATAACATGTTTATTTTTATTTTTTTAACTTTTTTACTTTGTCCAGGGTGGGACATCACTGTATTTTATCAAATCGCTGGTGTGACAGTGTGCACAGCACTCTGTCACACCAGCGATCGCACAGGCATAGATGCAGGCTTCTCAGTGCCTGCTCTCAGCAGGCACTGAGGAAGCCGCCTCCCTCCAGGATCCCAGCGCCATCTTGGATCCGGGTCCTGGGAGGGAGGAAGCCCTCAGAACAGCGCGATCACATCGCGCTGGTCCGAGGGTCTCAGGGGGCGCGCAGGGAGCCCACTCCCTGCGCGATGCTTCCCTGTGCCCCAGTACACCGCGATCATGTTTGATCGCGGTGTGCTAGGGGTTAATGTGCCGGGAGCGGTCCGTGACCGCTCCTGACACACAGTCACGGGTGTCAGCTGTGATAATCAGCTGACACCCGGCGGCGATTAGCTGCGCTCCCTCAGGAGCGCAGCTGATCGCCTATGACGTACTATCCCGTCCATGGGCAGAATGGCACGGGTTTTATGGACGGGATAGTACGTCTAATGTCAGAGAGGGGTTAAACTCCTCTTTGCACCCGCAATGCCACTGTGGTGGCCATTTTGGAAGCAATCGGAACGCCAATTTCTGCAAAGAAGGCAGTGGCGTCAAATGGGGAGCGTCAGGTAGCGTGACTGTATCAGAAATTTATAGTTAGATGTCGGCCGTTGGGTCATTTTAAGACCATTTAGCTACTCATTGGTGAGATGCAGGGTAAAGATGGAGCGTGAAGACCATTATTGGGCGAGGTACTTGCTGCTGCCCTGTAGCAGAATACACTCGTGCTTCATAAATGGTTTATTTTTCTGGTGTCTCATTGCTTTTGTTTCACGTGAATACATACCCCATCTTTCCTCTGTAGGGGAGCTTGCTGTGAAAATATACAGCTCTGGCAAAAATTAAGAGACCACTGCAAAATTTTCAGTTTGTCTGATTTTTCTCTTTATAGGTATATTTTTGAGTAAAATGTAAATTGCTCTTTTATTCTATAAAATACTGACAACATGTCTCCGAATTTCCAAGCAATACATTTTGTATTTTTTTCAGAAAATGAGAAATGGTCAAAAGAACAAAAAGAAAAGCAGTGCTTGCAGACCTCAAATAATGCTAAAAACCAAGTTCATAATCATTTAGAAACAACAATACTAATGTTTTAACTCGGGAAGAGTTCAGAAATCAATATTTTGTGGAAAAACCATGATCACAGCTTTCATGCATCTTGGCATGCTTTCCACCAGTCTTTCACACTGCTTTTGAGTTACCTTATGCAACTCCTGGTACACAAATGTAAGCAGCTCTTCTTTGTTTGATGGCTTGTGACTATCCATCTTCCTCTTGATTACATTCCAGAGGTTTTCATTGGGGTTCAGGTCTGGAGATTGGGCTGGCCATGACAGGGATTTGATGTGGTGGTCCTTCATCCACACATTGATTGACCTAGCTGTGTGGCATGGTTCATTGTCCTGCTGGAAAAACCAGTCCTCAGAGTTGGGGAACATTGCCTGAG
Source organism: Oophaga sylvatica (assembly GCA_033576555.1). NCBI lineage: Eukaryota > Metazoa > Chordata > Amphibia > Anura > Dendrobatidae > Oophaga > Oophaga sylvatica. Next base: position 114,834,886 of record JARQOD010000009.1, on the reverse strand, counting down.
CAGAAGGAATCAACTGTTTTTTTCAGGATAACCTTGTATGCGGCTTGATTCATACGTCCTTCACAAAGATTAACCTGCCCAATTCCAGCCTTGCTGAAGCATCCCAGATCATCACCGATCCTCAACCAAATTTCACAGTTGGAGCAAGACACTGTGGCTTGTACGCCTCTCCAGATCTCCGTCTAACCATTGGACGACCAGGTGTTGGGCAAAGCTGAAAATTATACTCATCAGAGAAGATTACCTTACTCCAGTCCTCTATGGTCCAATCCTTATGGTCTTTGGCAAACTTCAGCCTGACTCTCCTTTGCTTCTCATTGATGAAAGCCTTTTTTCTAGCTTTACATGACTTGAGTTCTGCCTCTAGGAGCCTGTTACGAACTGTTCTTCCTGTGCACTTCACCCCAGCTGCCATTTCTTTTGTCGGACACTTGATGTCATCCTGCGGTTGCTGAGTGACATTCCAATAAGATGACTGTCATCCCGGTCAGTGGAGAGTCGTTTTCGCACTCTGCCGGTCTGTAGCTTTGTTGTCCCCAATATCTGCTCCTTGACCTTGTTGTAATGGACTGCCATCTTAGAAATTTTAAGGATGGAGGCAACATGATGCTCACTGTATCCCTCTGCTAGTAAAGCCAGAATTGAGCCCTTCTTTTCCTCACTCAAGACTTTTCTTTTCAACTCCTTCGGCATGGTTACGTTATTTTTCATTCCTATTATTATGGTGATATTACTAGCACTTGTTTTGCCATCCAGCTTGTCCTATTGCAAGAGGATTGTGAACACCACAGTAGTGTTTTTTATACTTTCCTTCGTTAAATAAGATGTGATTCAGGTGATCACCTAATCAGAAGCACATTGAGTAGAATGAGGTGTACTCTAGTTGGAGTTCAACTGACACTGGAATGGAATGGCTGTCAGACATGTAGAGAAGCTGATTTTTATAAAATTGTGCAGTGGTCTCTTAATTTTTGCCGAGCTGTACATGGTAACCTTGCTTTGGGGAGCTTTTTCAATTTTCTATCTAATTTACTACATGATTATTGATGGGTCCTCCAAAGTTATTTCTTTTCTCCCCCACGGAGGTCATTATCATCCTGTCATTAGTCAGAAAGTCAAAGTTTCCAGATAATTGGGGAGTGTCACTGCAGGAAAGGACACAGAATAATGGTTTCATTAAAATTACAACACTATTTGCTGCAAAAAAAACACAAAAGCAGGTAGAGAATACAGGGATTAGCATTCAGTTATGGTGATCTGGAAATATAATTGTGTGTCGTATTTTTCCTGACCTAGAAGTGACGTTTTTTTTTGTTTTTTTTTACAGCACTATATATGCTACAAAAGTGGCTCTCACCCAATCCTATAAATATTCTAAATCCATAAGGGCCCATCCAGGATGCTTCACGTTATTGGTCTTCAAATAGTATTTTACCACTAATTTTGTTTTACTCCTCTTTTTAATGGAGAATGTAGAAAAATTCTTGTAATAAGTAGCAACTTTGCAATTCCTTTTTGTTAAAGATCCTCTCCTCCTCCTTTCTCACGAACAGTGGGATTGGTAACTTTGTAGTTGACTGCTGGTTGCTTACCTTATCGGCCACCTCTGTTTGCTCTACAGCTTGGAAGCACAGGTGGTGGAATCTGGCAAGCTTCAGTCCCGTTCTCCTCCATTGCTAGAGGTGAAAAGCCGCCACCACTTATAACCTGGGAGCGCGCTAATAATATAATAAATTTGCAATTTGTCAATCTGTATAATTTTTACTTTTAAAATCGTCACCGCAGCTTGTTTTGCATAGTACATAGATTTGAGTTGCTAAATTCTCATCCACTGTAACACAACTGCAGATTTTCTCCTTGATAAATGTCTATCTGCCCTGTGGGAACATACGGGACAAAAATGCTGTCGAGTTTAATAAATCCTTAATGCAGGCTGCTGAATTTTTCTGCAGAGAAATCCATTGGCACCTCACCTTCAGGGCTAAAATCCTCTGAAACCCTGCAGGAGAGCTTCCTGCTGACTTTTCTGCCATGTATGGGACTTAGCTTGCAGAAATTTAACAGTGGACATCTGCATTGTCTTTCCCATTGACAAAGCTTGGCGAAACCAGTTTGATCACCATTGAATAGAAGTTTGCCAGGCACCATTTGGATATTGGATCCTGCAGAATGTTCTGGCTTTATGATGAAAGCCATAGGACTGATATATATGGCCTTATATAGGTTCTTCTATTCCTAGAAATGGTCAATACACCCAATACACAACCAGCTAGGTGCCGTGAAAGATGCTTAATTTTCATATTGATCTGGTAGGTTTGTCAGCGATTAGGTTTGTGTGAACATGGTCAGCTAAAGCCACTCTGACATGCTCTCCGTATTTAGTAATTTGTTCATTTGCTGTGATAAATGGCGAGTTAATGGTTTAGGAGAAATTGAGACAATCACTGATGATTAGTATCATTATGTGATCTCAGGGCCGCGTTCTTGGTTTATTTTTAAACATTCTTCCTTGATCAGCACGTGTTTCGCTAAGCTTCACCTAGTGTTAATTTATCGCCCCTTCTTTCAATCAAGGGTCTAATTATCTTTGAAAGGTCATCGCCAAAAAGGAATTAAAATGTCAATATAGAAGTGTAATTTATATTATGCAATCAGCATGGACTGTAAATCGGAGATAATTAGGTGGTTCCTAGAAGTCTTCCTTACACTGCAGACCTCCGGCTTGTGGAAGTGCCGGAGATTACGGAGAGGAGCACGCGTAATACTTTGTAGTTTTATTATTAATAAGCCATTTTTCTCTGTGTCCAGGGCGGTCAGTAAAATATAATATGTATGATGATTATTTATCATCCTTTAGATATCCTTTGTCTGTATATGACCTAATAAGAAAAGTTGCACTTGATGGAGCTTGGTCTTTTTTAACCTCTGTAACTTATAGACAGTTATAGACATAGTGCAGACCTAAACTTACTGATTCGGGAGCGACCCTGTAAGCTCGCGGCTCGCACAGGCTATCTAGTGAGTAGCCTTGCTGACTTCTGGTTAGCCTCAAGATTAGATCCCATTGCCATCACACATGTGCCTGGATCAGTGAAGTAAGGAAGAAAATTAATTATTATAGTTTTTTATACTTAATCAAAAGAATAAATATAAAATATATAATTTTATTAAGTCATAATATTAATATAAGACAATAGCGACACCAAGGATGGAGGGAAGCCAAGCGACAAAATATACGGAAACCACTGCACAAAGATGTTAGTAATGGGTATAATCACTATATATGACATAGTAATACAGAACAGACCAGACTCCTGTACAATATATATATATATATATATATATATATATATATATATATATATATATATATATATATATATATATATAATGTGTGTGTGAAACATCCTACACATCGGCATAAAGAAGAAAGGAAGTACTATAAGAGAATAACAGTAGTCAGTACCCTGTGACTCCATCTCCGTCGTATGTTTCATCTAGTGGCTTTCTCAAGGAGTAACTCCATACTCCTTGAAAAAGCCACTAGGCGAAACGTACGTTGAGTCACAGGAGCCATGGAGTATTGACTACTGGTATATATTCTCTTATTGTACTTCCTTTCTTCTTTATGCCTACTTTATTGTGTTGATGTGTATGATGAGATATATATATAATTAAATTAGGCTATTTGTATGCAAGTCTTTTCTGTATTACTATGTCATATAGTCATTATATCCATTAGTAAATCTTTGTGCAGTGGTTTCCGTATATTTTGTCGTTTGGTTTCCCTCCATTCTTTGTATTTTTGTCTCTTATTTTTTTTAATAACTAATTTTTATTCCATTTTATAAAATCTTACAAACAGAAATGAGACAAAACAATCACAATTTGGCTTATAACTTAGAGGGTCACAATGAATGGAGTACAATTAGAATGAACTCTTGGAAGACATTTCCCCCACTGGCACCAAAACATATTGTGCAATAGAACAGAAAAAGACCGAAAGTCCAACAGCAGTTCTCAATGATGCCAAGTTAAGATGACTCCATCCGCATACTCATATTACAATTTTTATAATACCGCAATACTAAATAAGACAAGACATACACATAGTGAAGGGAAGAAGAAACCTGTTAAAAAAAAAAAAACAAAAAAAACAACATGCTCCTAACTGTTGTTTTGGGCCCTAAAATAGTCCCAGGGAGCCCAAACGGTCTCAAATCTGTCCAAACTCTCATTCAATACGGCTGTCATGTGCTCCATACTGAGGATGTCGGCTATTCTATCCAAAACCTTCCGATAAAAGAGGGAGTAGTCTGTCTCCAATGAAGGGCAATCTAGTTGCCATCAACAGATGTAACAGCAGTCTGATCGAATTCTTCCCCCTAGGGGAAACATTTAGTAGGTATTTATTAGGGTTCAGCTCAACCTCCACATATAGAACCTTTTGTATTAAGGGTCTCTTATGTTTTAATATTATGACTTGATAAAATTATTTTAGATATCTTTATGATTTGGTTTATTCACTGTTTTGGAGTAGGTGTATTGATTTTGTTTCAGGACGCCATCTCCCACAGCCCCGGCAATCTACTGGTTCTTCCTCCTGCACTACACGAGGCATCCAGGCCTCCCGGGTCCTTGTTTAAGCTCCATTTTACGACAAGACAAGCACTCTGGATAATAGAAACATTTCTACTATACCAGTCCTGATGAAGGTCCAAATTGGGACCGAAAACGTTTGACAACGGTTATTTTTCTGGATGCTCAAATTAATGGAACTTTGCTTTTCAAACTTTATTTCTTCTGTGAGTGCCAAGTTTTTCTACTTTAATGACTATGGGCTGAATATCCTACTTGGGCACCGCCTTCTCCTTCTCTAAGAGTGCCATGATTTTTTACAAATTTAATATATTGTAGTCCTCATATTATCTGGCACTGTGTACTTACAATTGCTCATTTTGCCTTTCTACCCAGTTAATTGTCCTCTTTTTTCCATTAGGTCTATGACATCACATGATCACTGAATCCTTCTAAGCTCTATGTAGAAGCAGGAGGTCAATTTTCTCTGCATGAGTCATCAGTCAGTGCAAAAGTCCCTGCCGGGGAACGGGGCAGGACACAAGCTGGGACAGGAGTTAGAGGCGGATGGTAAATGCAGGGAAAGCAGACTTCATGTTTTAACATAGAGAAGAGGAGAATTAGCTGGGTATAAAGGCAAAATGGGCAATTGTAAGTACGGTACACCATGCTGTATGGTATGATGACTGCAGTATATTAAGAGGATAAAAACTTTGAGTACATACAGCCACAAATATCTGTTATAGTGGCCTTTAACTTGCTTTAGTGAAGTGTTTTGCCTGGGTCGGGGCCTAGTACGATCAGGGTGCGGGCGCGCAGGACTGTGGAGTCAGTACGCCAAACCTCCGACTCCTCCGCTCTTTGGACACGAGTCCATTGCTGTCCACAGAATCTCTTCTCTGTTGATTTGGTGAACACTAGTACTAAATTACGGAGAGCCTCAGGATTACATTTTGATATCTCCTGTATCATAACTATTAAAAAAAGCGCAGTAAAGGCGACATTTCCTTTATTAGGTGTCATCCTATAGTTAATGTTGTGCATGAATCAGGGTATAATACAGCAGTAGCTGCACTAGACTTTGCATAAAGGTTTACTTACAGTCGTAAATCTGTGTTTCGATGTAACTATCCACCGACGGATATAAATCTCCGCTAAAGAAAATTGCACAACGAGAAAAGTTGATTAAATAGATTGATTCACATGAAGACTTTCTGCCGGAGTATTGAAAGGAGGTTGATTTAAATCAATCGCTCCTGAGAAAATAGCTCTGCCTTGTTAGAAGGCATCGCTGGAGGACGTGTCAGATATGGCTTATGGAGTATCGCCTGTTAGAGGAAATGCCAATAAAGGCTTCCAAGTGTTCTTATACTTGGGGCTGAGCTGCTTATGAAAATTACGGGACGGAAGGACGATAACAGCCGGCTATGGACGCTACCGGATGATTGGCCCATTGAGCCAAAGCTTATAAAATGGCATTCCGCTATTCATTGCAAGTATTCTGATTATACAAATGTGTCCTCCTGTCCGAAGCCTCTGGCGCATGCGCAGGACGTCTGTTGGAGGCGCAGCAGCTTCAGCGAGACAGAATAATCAATTGCCTCCTCGAACCGCAATGAAGATTGTTTTTTTTTTTTTTGTCCAATTGTGTCACGGATCTGGATGTGATCAGTCGCCTATTAGCATAAGGTCTCATTCAGATCAATTTGCTATAGCACCGTTTCAGAGGAGAGCATAAGCTCATTTGCTGCCCATATCCTACACTGAAGGCACGCTAAACAATGGGTGAAAAAAAAAAATTACACACAGACACGCTTCTTCTTAACCGTTTTAATAAAAATGATTTAAAAAAAAAAAATTATAATAGTGCAAGATGACTGCCGGACACAAAGTGGATGGGAGATATGTATCACAGAGGTGGATGTCCTCTGTGATGTAAACCTGGAGTAATGCTCTAGTACACTTAGTACTAAGAGGGGTTAATCGGCCATAACAAGGGCTGGGTTTAATGTAAACAGCTGAAGAGTTGGGCGGGACAGCTGCTCACCACATCTCCAGCCCTCAGTGTGCTTCACATTGTAAAACTGGATCTGTTTATCTCACACATGGGCTCTGTATGGATGTGTGCAGACCTCCAAGATTGTGTACCTTTGCTAAAGGGCTAAGGCCTCTTTCACACATCCGTTGTGTGCCTGACGGCGCCCTCCGGCATTTTTTTGTCCAACCGCATCCGGCGAAATGTAATGCCGGATGCGTTTTTTTTTGCATTGACTTTCATTAGCGCCGGATGGCGCCGCATGTCAGTGCGTTGTATGTGTTTTTGTTCAGATCCGGCGGAAATGTACATTCCGGCGGCCGGACACAACGCAGCATGTAACGTTTTATTTTTTTGCTGGAGCTGCCTGATGTGCCTGAAGCGGTGCATCAGGCAGCCGCAAACAATAGAATTCAATGAACCGGATCAGACTTTTGTGCAATCCGGCAAAAGTCTGATCCGGATTCTGGAAATCAAGGTCTACTACTACTACAACTACTACTACTACTACTACATTTTCCAGTGTCTCCGGGCATCAGAAACCCTCTTTTTATGGGTTCAAAAGTTCAGGTCGGATCCAGCAAAAAACCGGATCTGTTGCATCAGTTTTTTCTTTCAGCGCCGGATCCGTCCCTTCAGGCATAGGACGGATCATAACAAAAAACAAGAAACAAATATCCTAAAATTAAACAAAATAAATATATTGCAAAACATGCATGAGGTTGTAATAATAATAATAAGGGTATTTGGTAAACATAATTTTGATCAAAAGAATGTACAAGCCATCCCGCCACGTCAAGGCAACCCTTTGTGGGACAGTCCTAACTCTTGTATTAAAAACCTTTCCACCTGTCAAGTGACAAATGTGAACAAGGACAGAGAGACTGAACCCACCAGTAAAAGCATAGGCCAGACAGGATGGATTTTTCAGCTCAGAAGCAGGGCGGTCACACCCTTATATGCACAAGATGCACTGAGAACTAAATGAAAAACTGGGTCTGAACTGAAGAAGGACGGATCATGCCTGATACAAAAAGACGGATGTGTGAAAGAGGCCTAAGCTGGACTAACTCAAGCGGGTGAATCGGCGTTATTGTATAGACTTTTTACTTTGTTTCACTTTGTGCCAGACAAAGGCTGTATTTGAGTTTTCTTGGGTGTGATTTCTGAGGACTGAAATAAACCAGGGGGGCTTTTAAGTAGAAACGGTTCCTGTGATCCCTCAGATCGCTCCCGAGTAGCATTGATGTATATATGAACCTGGCGTTGGAAGAACTACAGTACAGTACTTGTTTATGGGCATGCTCATATGTCCGTCGGGTTTTGTTTGTGTGTTTTTTTTTTTTTTGCGCTAATAGTCCATTTATAATCAATTTGCAAATCAAACTTTCCCATTCAACTGAATGGATGCATAAAAGAAACCACAAAAAAACAAAAACTGATGGCACGTTTATGAAGGATGCCTTCGCTGTGTCATCTGCTGTCAATTCTTCACTGAGCAGTTGATAGAGGAGGCTTTCTGATGGCTATATAGTCACTTTGCGCATTAAACTGCTGCTCCACAGCCTTTAATCCTACTCCTAATAGTTTGGCGACTGTCATTGCCCTAAGTTACAGATCTTTCCCATTTTCTCTACTGACCTTTTGTTTCGTATGTACCAAATTTCCAGGTTAAGCTTCATTCACATCCGTTTCCATTGATTGTTACATCTGCCCATGGAAAAAAACGGATCCAACCCGTACGTGGGTCTGAATGAGGCCTAAAGGCGGAAAGCGGTAAGCAGAAATTTTTTTTTTTCCAATTGAAAACCGATTTAAGAAAAAAAAAAAAACCTGACATCTCTAGATGTGAACATGGCTTTATATTGTCACAATCCAGTGTTGGGCAGTAAGAGTTTCTGGACTACCAGATGCCAGATAAAAGGAATTGCAGTGTGACGTTTTGTAGATCCGTTATAATTAGTCTAAATATTTCTGTTTTCTGAGGAAAAATAAATAATGTTCCTGTTGGCGCCGTATCCCTGCGCGGTGCTGACAATCTCAATGATATTCTCCATTTGTTTCCCAAATCCAATTAGATCAGTCAAGCTGTTTGATCCGCGTGTTACCGGCGAGCGAAAGCCGACATTTGTTTTCCTCAAATTCTCTAACGTCTTTAGATGGAAATATTTCTCTCTAATGAATAGTGCATCACGTCGCCAGGAATGACCGGTTATCTGCCAGTTTACATGATGGCAGGAAAGCCTCGGGGACCAGAGCTGCTATATGGGAAATCATGACTGATTATAACCGTCCTCAGTCATCAATGTAAGAGTCCTCCGGGGAAGGGCCTGGGATATGGCTATTTTTTTAATGCAAAATCGTTTTACTTTGCAAGAACTTATTCTGGTATTTTTCTCTATCTGTAATGCCTCATTGCCCTATTGAAAAATATTGTGATTGCCTGAATAAAATGCCTGGGAAATGGCTTTATTGTGTGTAATGATTGTTTTATTGATTTTTTTTATTTATTTTTTTTTTTTTTGTCACGTCATTGTGTTGGCAATATGCCTCTGTAGGGTAAATTGGGGGGGGAGGTTATTTGCTAGACTAAATAATTTTATTTAGACTTATTAAGTAAACCATATTTCTTTTAAACACTTTGCGCCAATAATGTGCCCAAGTTTTTGTAGAAATGTTGGCTAGTGATGAATGAGCGCTCTTGATGATCGACCAAAGAAACTGTTTCCGATCACCTTAAAATTAGTAAAATGCTCATTCATTGGGCAATTTTTTTTTTTTTTTTTACACTGGCCTAAAAACAAAAATAATCATAACCTGTCGGTTGATGCTTGCGGCCCAAACCTGGCAGTGTCGCAGCCATATATGTTTGGTTTTGAAATGCTGTGGCGTTTCGGAGGAAAACGTCCTTTTAATAGCTGGGGACCGAGCCGCGCTATTGACTAGTCGTACAGGCGGCTCCTTGCCAGCTTCACCTTTTCCCTCTGTCTCTGACAAGTCTCTGCCTACATGCACGTATAGTCAGAGACTAGTCGGTCGGTGTTGGCGGGCGGTGATAAGCAGCTGGGGACCCGCCTGTATGACTAGTCAGTGCCGCTGCTCAGTCTCTGATGGCTGTTATGACTGTGATATTATGGCCATTGGCTGATACATGCATTTTTTGCCTTCTCCCCATCTGAAGGTGACACAAACCTGTGATTATTTTATTTAGTATCCTGTTTATTGTCAATTTAAAGCGATCTCCGCTTTCCTCACACACCGACCAGCACTTCTGCCCATACAATGGCTGCCGGTGGAGGAGCATGTGACCAGATCTGTCCATCAACCTCCTCCAATAGCAAGACCTCACATGGGAAAGCTGCTTTTCCATTGGAAGAGACTGATGGACAGGTCTGGTCACATGCTCCTCCACCGGCAGCCATTGTATGGGCAGACATGTTGGTCAGTGTGAGGAAAGCTGCAACAAGAGAAAGTGGCCGATCTCTTTACCTGTCTCATTGGCAGATCTTCATAGGAGTATAAATAAGGCTGCAATGGGGCATTAAGTAGGTCCCCCAATTTCCATGACGCAACTATCGGCACTCCATATGGTATAGTACAGTGTTTACTTTAAGAAAATAAAAGGGCAGGATGATTATCAGTGTTTTTTTTTTTTTGTCTATTGACCAAGGGAGATGCACACCTGTCCCAGGTATCCCGGGTTCTCCTTCCTTCACTTTGGTTCGCTGCACTCTGTTGTGCTCCACATCGGGTTCTACAGGTTGCCCAGCGTGACTGACTTCACTACATCCATCCATCCAGTCGCTCCCTAGACTCCTAAGTGTACCTCATCCTCGATCCCCACTTGCCATTTTGCCAGCTGCGCCGAAGCCTGGAGATCATGTACCCACTTGGACCTGGTCTTAGTGGTTATATAGGAGGCTATGTGGGGGCTCAAGCTGTATATAGGAGGCTGTCAACATACTTAATTCTGCTCAATATTAAGTGATACAATTCATATTCAAATAATTATGTTAATAATATTGAGCTTAATTAATTTCAGCCTATTGATTCCTCCACCACAACAGTCAGGGTCTCTCCTTTGGTCCCTCAGGAAAATCAATTGCCCACCCCTGGGCTAGGAGATAACTACTCATCTTGGTACCGACCCTTTAATTTCTGAATGCTGTACTTGTGAAGAGTGTTTTATATACACATAATGCAAAGATGAGGTATAGGTAACCCTAAGCTGCAAGTGACGGGCGAGGGCAGAGGAACCTTTTGAAGTTAAGGTGTTGGAACAGCTCAGGTGGTAATAGGGCTCCAGCAGGGATATTGCATGAGGAGATGGGTTTTAAGGTTACATTTGAGGCTTCATTTGTGAAGGACTATCCGATTGGCAGAGGAAGAGAGTTCCCGATTATGGGAAGGGGGGAAAAATGCACAGAAAAAGTCTTGGAGGTGACTGGAGATTAATTTTGTGATCTAGGAGGAGACAGATTATGGACAACTTTGTATGTTATGATTAAGAGTTTATACTGAATGTGTGGGTATTTGGAAGCCAGTGTAGGGATTGGGCGATGGCAGAGTTGGATTATCCATCCAGCAATGTGATTCTGCTATTAGATGAGCAGATAATTGGGAAACGTATATTCCAAGCTGTCAGGTCTTAAATGCATACTGGCAATCACTCTAGAAATGAGGCAAGTGCTCATTCTTCAGGTACGATGAGTTTAAGTCTGGCTTAAAAATCGTTTTTGGCAGCTGCCCGTTCTTTGTAAGAAAGAGATTTGCTTCCTATAACGTGATTGTTCTAGAACATTCAAATTAATGTTCAGTTTATGCACATGGAATACTGATCAACTGGTCTAAATAGGCCGCTAAACGACCTCTGATTTAACATGCATAGAGCAGTTAGGCGGTCATTTAGCAACAATGGTCAATACATGTGAACCCAGCATTAAAGGGCTTAAATTATTAAACCATAATATATTGACAGGATAGCATGGGATCGCAGCTGATTCTTTGTGAGGTAACATTTTACCCTGCCTGTTTTATCACAGGAGCCAGTGTTTTCCCTTCCCCATGACAGCACCGACATGAGAGTATGGTATCCGCCCCCAGGAACAGGAAACCTGCAGCAGAGATAAAAGAAGGGGGGCGGTACCTCTCCCTCAGTTTTGGTTTCCTGTTCCTGCAGGTGGATATCTGTGGGACAGAGTACCTGTAGGGGAATCTTCCCCTGGATGGCCGGTCTGGAGACCGAGGTCCTGAGGGGAGGCATCGCAGCTGAGCGCGGCGGCGCGCGCTCTTTATCCCGGCTTCTTGGGGGCTGCCTGGCTGCGTCTCGCCCCCTGGTGGACTCCCCGGCGGTCGCTCCGGGCAGGAGGCAGAGCCGGGGGAGGCGTGTCCACCACGACGCTGGCGCCGACTGAGTGGGGTGGCTTCCGGTCGCACCGGAAGTGACGCTACACGCCGGGAGAAGCGGTGTGCTGGACACTTCCGGGCGGAAGTCGCTCCAGAGGCGCACACACCGCTCTCCCCCCTGAACCCCCTCCTCGCATATATAACCTGCCTGAGGGCAGGAAATCGCTGGACTACTTGTCCAGGCTGAGGTTGCCTGAAGCGTTCACATCACGGCGACTGGAGATGGAAGCTGCAGATGAGGAGCGCGTGCCAGAGGAGGAAGGCCAGCAGACCGCTGTGGTACCAGGGGGTCGGTGGGTGAGTGCCTTTGTAAGGCGAAGAAACATATAGTGATGGCCTTTACCCTGTTCCCCTCTCCCTAGGGCAGGAAAGCTGCGGCCAAACAAAAAAACAAAGCATGTGCTTTGTGTAAAAAAAAAAAACGCTTCCCAGAGATTACAATAAACGGTTGTGCCGCTCATGTGTGCAGAAAACGGTAGCGGAGGAATCACCGTCCCTGTTTCAGGATATTAGAGCCGTCCTTCGTCAGGACGGAGATCCTAGAATTTCTACAAAAAGGCCTGGAAAGAGGGTTGTCCACAAGCACCCTAAAGGTGCAAGTCTCGGCACTAGGTGCGCTATTTGACAAAAAACTGGCTGACCACCCATGGATCTATAGATTCATTCGGGCCTCCTTTTCAGCCAGACCCTCGAAATTTGTACCTAAGGTAGCTCCCTGGGATCTCAATTTAGTTTTAAATGCATTAACTACAAACCCGTTTGAGCCTATCTCATCTATTTCGATAAAGGCTCTAACACTAAAAACAGTGCTCTTGGTTGCCCTGACGTCAGCTCGGCGAGTCAGCGAGCTGCAAGCTATTTCTGTAAATCCCCCATATACTACCTTTATGGATGACAGAGTGATCATAAGAACTGACCCAGCCTTCCTCCCGAAGGTTAATACAAAATTTCACAGGGACCAAGAGATAATTTTGCCCTCGTTTTGTGCCAACCCAAAATCCCAGGGAGAGCAAACCTTCCATTGTTTAGATGTAAGACGTTGCCTACTTCAATATATAGAAGTTTCAAAATCTTGGCGACAGTCGTCAGCCCTTTTTTGTCTCCTTCCAGGGGATAAACAGGGGTAAAAAAGCTTCAAAAGCTACAATTGCACGGTGGCTATGCATGGCTATCTCACTTTCTTATTCTTCGTCAGGTCAGACTCCCCCACTGGGTGTAACGGCTCACTCTACAAGGGCTGTTGCGACTTCTTGGGCCGAACGGGCAAATGCGTCAATAGAACAGATTTGCAGGGCAGCGGTATGGTCGTCACCCTCTACCTTTTTTCGTCATTATAGGCTAGATTTAGGTCTCTCGAATTTAGCCTTTGGTAGAAAGGTGTTATCTGCTGTTGTCCCACCCTAGGAGGCTCTTCTATTTCTTCCTCTCATGTCGGTGCTGTCATGGGGAAGGGAAAAAATGATAATTACTTACCGGTAATTTGATTTTCCAGAGCCATGACAGCACCGTATTAATTCCCGCCCTATCTTGGTGATGGTTGTGTGACTCACAAAATAAATAAGTATATAAATTGATATATAAAGAAGGTAGATGTCGTAAATATGCTAGTATATGTGTATATATAACGACTAATTTTGGCGGTTACCTTGCATACTCTGAAACAAACTGAGGGAGAGGTACCGCCCCCTTCTTTTATCTCTGCTGCAGGTTTCCTGTTCCTGGGGGCGGATACCATACTCTCATGTCGGTGCTGTCATGGCTCTGGAAAATCAAATTACCGGTAAGTAATTATCATTTTTCTGTTGCGTCTCCAGATCCCTGAGCTCATCCTAAATCAAGTCTGAGATAGGAGCTCCAGACGGATTACACTTGACAACAGTCAGAGGACAAAGTTAGGCAGGAGTTAGACATTTACGGGTTGGAAGATTGGCGTTATTTTGGGAGAGGAACACAACATTTTTTTTTTTTTTTTTTTTTTTAAATTTAAGCCGATGTGCTGTAAATCTGAATGGAAAAGCCGGGTCTATAGTGGCCAAGTCCAAGGCCTTCTAAAAATGGCCATCACAGCCCAGCTCAAGGTCTGAAAGCACATAATTGGGCTTGAAAATGTTATTTCAGATGTACTGTTTTTGGCAAGCTGAGCACCATAAATCCTCTTATGTATGGCAGAGATACTGCCCTCCTCTTTATCCATTACAATAATCAAACCAATAATCCAGTAAATAAGAACCATACGGGTGTGAATGTGTCTTTGCGATCTCACAAGGCTTTTCCGCCTATAAGAAAAGCATTACGTTTTCATTGCTGCATATCTCCAATGCATCTCACAAAATCATGGTTTACAGTTATTGATCGTTGTACATGGACCTTCTGCTGCCGAGAATTGAAGGCTAGTTTCCATAATGAGGCGAGCAGACGATCACTAGCATGTCGGTGGATTCAAATTGACTTCTCATTTCTCTTCAAGACAACCTAAGTTTTACTGATTGTTTCTTTTTCTGGACGCTGTATGGAGGCGTTGGTTTAATTCACATAATTAATTTTTCTTGGGAATTTTTTTTTTATGCTCTACATTATTATTTTTCCTGAATATTTCAAAGGGTTGAGGTAGGAACATTTTTGAAAATATTGTGTATAAATTTAATTAAAGGCCTCATGTACATGACACAGCTCACTGGTGCTAAATGATGCAGGCTAAGAGGCATGTTCACACAGTGGTTTTTTTTTTTTAGCAGCTCCACTCCTATAACCCCCAGAGGAAAAAGAAATGCTCACCATCAATTATGGCCAATTAACCTCTTTTGCCCTATATGTGCTAAAGCATTGAACCCATTGGAAAGCATTGGAAGTATCTCCCAACCACTGTGTCCAATGGCCACCATATACTGCTGCATAAATGTAGCTTGTAGCTCAAGAAAATAACGGGAACACTCAAATAACACATCCTAGATCTGAATGAATGAATACTTTGTTCTGTACGAAGTTGAATGTGCTGACAAAAAAAATCACACAAATATCATCAATGGAAATCAAATTTATTAACCAATGGAGGCCTGGATTTGGAGTCACACACAAAATTAAAGTGGAATGTAATGTCCTTAAAACAAGTCAAATTGATGCTCAGTAGTGTGTGTGGCCTCCACGTGCCTGTATGACCTCCCTACAATGCCTGGGCATGCTCCTGATGAGGTGGCGGATGGTCTCCTGAGGGATCTCCTCCCAGACCTGGACTAAAGCATCCACCAACTCCTGGACAGTCTGTGGTGCAACGTGACGGTGGATGGAGCAAGACATGATGTCCCTGATGTGCTCAATCGGTTTCAGGTCTGGGGAACGGGCGGGCCAGTCCATAGCTTCAATGCCTTCATCTTGCAGGAACTGCTGACATAGTCCAGCCACATGAGGTCTGGCATTGTCCGGCATTAGGAGGAACCCAGGGCCAACTGCTCCAGCATATTATCTCACAAGAGGTCTGAGGATCTCTTCTCGATACCTAATGGCAGTCAGGCTACCTCTGGCGAGCATATGGAGGGCTGTGCGGCCCTCCAAAGAAATGCCACCCCACACCATTGCTGACCCACTGCCAAACCGGTCATGCTGAAGGATGTTGCAGGCAGCAGATCGCTCTCCACGGTGCCTCCAGAGTCTGTCACATGTGCTCAGTGTGAACCTGCTTTTATCTGTGAAGAGCACAAGGCGCCAGTGGCGAATTTGCCAATCCTGATGTCCTGTGGCAAATGCCAAGCGTCCTGCACATTGTTGGGCCATGAGCACAACCCCCATCTGTGAATGGCGGGCACTCAGACCATCATCATAGAGTCGGTTTCTAACAGTTTGTGCAGACACATGAACATTTGTGGCCTGCTGGAGGTCATTTTGCAGGGCTCTGGCAGTGCTCCTCCTGTTCCTCCTTGCACAAAGGCAGAGGTAGTGGTCCTATTGCTTGGTTGTTGCCCTCCTACGGCCCCCTCCACTTCTGATGTACTGGTCTGTCTCCTGGTAGCGCCTCCAGCCTCTGGACACTACGCTGACAGACACAGCAAACCTTCTTGCCACAGCTC
Organism: Oophaga sylvatica; assembly: GCA_033576555.1. Lineage (NCBI taxonomy): Eukaryota > Metazoa > Chordata > Amphibia > Anura > Dendrobatidae > Oophaga > Oophaga sylvatica. Next base: position 114,818,806 of record JARQOD010000009.1, on the reverse strand, counting down.
GCATTGATGTGCCATCCTGGATGAGCTGCACTACCTGAGCCTCTTGTGTGGGTTGTAGAGTCCGCCTCATGCTACCACGAGTGTGAAAGCAGAACCAACATTCAAAGTGACCAAAACCTCAGCCAGAAAGCATTGGTACTGAGATGTGGTCTGTGGTCCCCAGCTGCAGAACCGCTCCTTTATTGAGTGTGTCTTGATAATTGCCAATAATTTCCATCTTTTGTCTATTCCATTTGCACAACAGCATGTGAAATTGATTGTCAATCAGTGTTGCTTCCTAAGTGGACAGTTTGATTTCACAGAAGTTTGATTTACTTGGAGTTATATTCTGTTGTTTAAGTGTTCCCTTTATTTTTTTGAGCAGTATGTGTATATATATATATTATTCCTCCTGTCTGACTGCTATGGACTTGTACAGTCACGTAGTTTAATCCAGGACCTATGTGGAGCTCAGTCCTACATTCATGACATGACTGTACAAGTCCATAGCAGTCAGACAGGAGGAGATCGCCATCTGTACTTTCTTATCTGTCAGTGGGTCAGGTTTGCTAAAATCTGCTCTAACAGCTGTGAAGGCTTTATTTCCCTCTCTAAGATAACAACTTAAGGCGAAACCTTACTTTTTACCAGTGTTCTAAACTTTTCATGCTCCAAAATGGGTATTCCCATTCTCCGTATTGATTTATTTGTTGGTATTTTTTGTATATACAGTGGGTACGGAAAGTATTCAGACCCCTCAAAATTTTTCACTATATTTCATTGCAGCCATTTGGTAAATTCAAAAAAAGTTCATTTTATTTTCTCATTAATGTACACTCTGCACCCCAACTTGAAGGCGAAAAAAAAACAGAAATGTAGAAATTTTTGCAAGTTTATTAAAAAAGAAAAACTGAAATATCACATGGTCATAAGTATTCAGACCCTTTGCTCATCATCATGTATCTTTGTCTCATCAGACCAGAGAATCTTATTTCTCATAGTCTGGGAGTCCTTCATGTGTTTTTAGCTTCCATCTGGCCACTCTGCCATAAAGGCCTGACTGGTGGAGGACTGCAGTGATAGTTGACTTGTGGAACTTTCTCCCATCTTCCTACTGCATCTGTGGAGCTCAGCCACAGTGATCTTTGGGTTATTCTTTACCTCTCTCTCCCACAATTGCTCAGTTTGGCTGGAAGGCCAGGTCTAAGAAGACTTCTGGTGGTCCCAAACTTCTTCCATTTAAGGATTATGGAGGCCAGACTGGTGCAGGGCTGCAGTGATAGTTGACTTTGTGGAACTTTCTCCCATCTCTCTACTGCATCTGTGGTGCTCAGCCACAGTGATCTTGAGGTTCTTCTTTACCTGTCTCACCAAGGTTGTTCTCCCACAATTGCTCAGTTTGGCTGGGCGGCCAGGTCTAGGAAGACTTCTGGTGGTCCCAAACTTCTTCCATTTAAGGATTACGGAGGACACTGTGCTCTTAAGAACCTTGAGTACTGCAGAAATTCTTTTGTTACCTTGGCCAGATGTGTGCCTTGCCACAATTCTGTCTCTAAGCTCCTTGGCCAGTTCCTTTGACCTCATGATTCTCATTTGGTCTGACATGCACTGTGAGCTGTGAGGTCTTATATAGACAGGTGTGTGCCTTTACAAATCAAGTCCTATCAGTTTAATTAAACACAGCTGGACTCCAATGAAGGTGTAGAACCATCTCAAGGAGGATCACAAGGAAATGGACAGTGCGTGACTTAAATATGAGTGTCTGAGCAAAGGGTCTGAATACTTATGACCATGTGATAGTTCAGTTTTTCTTTTTTAATAAATTTGCAAAAATTTCTACATTTGTTTTTTTGGTTAAGATGGGGTGCAGAGTGTACATTAATGAGAAAAAAAATGAACTTTTTTGAATTTACCAAATGGCTGCAATGAAATAAAGAGTGAAAAATGTAAAGGGGCTTGAATACTTTCCGTACCCACTGTATTTCTTACATTTGTTACGGAAAACATGACCGCATTGTGAGGGTGCATTCACACTGGGCCTGAGGTGTACATTGGAGGTACACACCAGGATTTTTTTGATGTATACCTCTGGAGGATGGTGCTTTATAGCTATACAAAGGCATTGATCACTCATACTCTCCCAAAAGGACACGTGAAGCTTTTCATATATTTGACAGAAGATTTTCGGGTGCCCATGCCAAACCTATGCCACAAATGCAGTCTGAATACACTTAAATATAAGATGCCATTCTTAAGACTTTTATCAACATAATGAAATTCTGTCAGCAATAACATGACTGTTCAAACCAAGCACAGGCACTCCTAACACCCTTGGCATGGCCAAATAGTTATGACCTTCTTTGGTTTCCAAAAAGGCTGAAATGTCACTCGGGGAAGAGGAGAGGTGGCAGAAATAGATTCAGAACCAAAACAAGGAGATGTGAATCTGCACAGAATGGTTTGGCCACGTCAAGGGTGCACCAAGTGCTTGCATTTGGTTTGGACAGTCATTTTGTGGTTACAGACTCCATTTAAAGTCAAAGAGGAAAAAAAGAGTTGAACGGGACCATGTAATGAACAAATGAAGTGACCTAAATCCAAATCTATAGCCCTTGGTGTGAAAAAAAAAAAAAATCATTGGCTGCCTAATGGTAAGTGTTTCGCCATAATGCTTCATCAGGGGAAAATGGGACACTACAACACCGCATGGTGAAACACCGTTTTATCAGGCAGTCACTGATGTTTTATTATGGTTATTAATGCTGTTATGTTTTTGTGCTACAGTAATGTGTTTGGCCCCATAGCTGCAGTAAAGGTGTAGACATCAGACTAATGACGGTGTGTTGTGAGTGGGCTTGGAATGAGTTCTGAGCAGAGGCTCCCTCTGGTGGTTACAAGCGGTGCTGGTCTGTCCAGTGAAGATTGTGAGGATTGGGAATCAGGTGTTACTGACTGGTCTTATATAAGGGAGTCACCTTCCCATCAGGGTTGCCGGTGATCAATTGTTCTGGTCTGAATCCTTGATTCCTGTTTCCTTTGTAGCCTGCTGTGTCGTGTCTGCATCTCCTGCTAACAGATAAGACATTTTCTTCTTTTTGTTTTTGTGCTTGATTTTTGCATTTTGTCCTGCACTTCTGTGGGGGCCTTCAGGGTCCCCTCCGGGGGCTTTTGCCCTCTCAGTTTAGTTCAGCCACTGATGTTTGTACCTTTGCTTTTTCCAGTTTTTTCAGTGGCTGCTGTTTTGATTTTGTTACACCAGAGAACTAATTTAGGTGGTAGAGGTCGTGTGATCTCAGGTGTTTTTGAAATTAGTAGAGTTGGTGCTTTTCAGGGTTTTCTGGGATTGCAGTAAGTGCCCTTCCTATCCTTTTCTATTTAGTTAGTTTGGGCCCCAACGTTTGCTCATACTATTTTCTGTCTGTGTCTGTATTTCTTCTTGTCTAACCGCCATTACATGTTTGGGGGCTTTCTATTATCTTTGGGGTTCTGCTCCGGGGCAGATAGCTTTCCTATTTCTATCTTTAGGTGTAGTTAGTTTCTCAGGCTGTGACGAGGCGTCTAGGACCAACGTAGGAACGCTCCACGGCTGCCTCTAGTTGTTGTGGTTAGTCAGGGTACTGCAATCTCATAGATTCCAACTGCTCTGGTGTATTGCCATTTTTGCCTGCACTCCTCAGCTACCGAAACATAACAGTATCACCGGCCTAAAATTTAAAATTGTATGGTACTCACAGAAGGGAAAAAATTTGTGAAAGAAAAAACTGTTGTCAGACTCAGAGATATTTTTCTGTTTGTTGCATTTTTTTTTTTTTTTTCCCTCTGTATCTCTGGGTGCTGGGGAGGATTTTTTTCTCTCAATGGAGTTTGCACAGTTGTCTGGCCGTGTGGATCAGCTTGCCACTGAGGTTCAGAGTATTGCTACATATCTTGCTAGGTTGCCTGTTGTGGAACCTAGGATTTCCATGCCAGATTTGTTTTTAGGGGATCGAGCTAACTTTCAGAATTTCAAAAATAATTGTAAATTGTTTTTTGCCTTAAAATCTAAGTCCTCAGGGAACGCAGCGCAGCAGGTTCAAATTGTCATCTCTCTCCTGCGCGGCGATCCTCAGGATTGGGCTTTTTCCCTGACACCTGGGGATCATGTTTTGAGTGATGTTGATGCATTTTTTTCAGGCTTTGGGGTTATTGTACGATGAGCCTAATGTCACTGATCAAGCTGAAAAAGCCTTGTTGGCATTAAATCAGGGGCTTGATGACGCTGAGTTATACTGTCAGAGATTCCGTAGGTGGGCAGTCCTGACCAAGTGGAATGACGACGCTTTGGCGGCCCTTTTTCGGAAGGGTCTGTCAGATAATGTAAAGGATGTTATGGTGGGATTCCCTGTCCCCTCTGGTCTCAATGATTCTATGTCATTAGCGATTCAAATTGACAGACGTTTGCGTGAGCGGAGAAGTATGCGTGGAATAGTGTTGCCTTGTGAACCTGCTTCTGAATCCATGCAGTGTGATAGAGTGGTGTCTGGGGCACAGCGTCATGAGTTTCGAAAGCGCAATGGGTTATGTTTCTACTGTGGTGATGCCTCTCATGCTATTTCAGTCTGCCCTAAGCGGGGAAGACGTTTTGCACGCTCAGTTGTCTTGGGTAGTGTTCAGACTAAGTTTTTATTAACTGTCACTCTGATATGCTCTCTGTCCTCATTTTCTGCTGAGGCTTTCGTTGATTCTGGAGCAGCTATTAAACTGATGGATTATGATTTTGCTAAACGTTGTGGGTTTCCCTTGATACCCTACAGAAGTCTATTCCCCTACTGGGGATCGATTCTACCCCTTTGGCTGAGAATAAACCTCAGTTCTCTACTCAGGTGATAATGAGGGTTGAACCTGATCATCAAGAGTGTTGCAAATTTTTGGTTCTGTATAATCTGCATGATATTATCGTACTGGGTTTCCCTTGGTTACAGTCTCATAATCCTGTTTTGGATTGGAAATCTGTGTCTGTAACCAGTTGGGGCTGCCAATGTGTTAATCCCAAACACTCCTGTTTTTTCTGCCTCCCCCCAGGCTCAGGATGTTCCTGACTTTTTGATTGATTTTTCTGATGTGTTTAGCGAAAGTAAATCTGCATCCTTGCCTCCCCATAGGAGCTATGACTGCGCTATTGAATTAGTGCCTGGTAGTAAATTCCCTAAAGGTCGCCTTTTTAACTTGTCTGTACCTGAACATGACGCTATGCGGTCTTATATCAAGGAGTCATTGGAGAAGGGTCATATCAGACCATCCTCTTCACCCTTAGGTGCCGGTTTTTTCTTTGTGGCCAAAAAGGATGGTTCATTAAGGCCGTGTATTGATTATCGTCTTTTGAACAATATTACTGTGAAATATCAATACCCGTTACCCTTGATTTCTGACCTGTTTTCCAGGGTGAAAAACGCTACTTGGTTTACCAAGCTTGACCTCAGGGGGGCATATAACCTTATTCGCATTAAGCACGGGGATGAATGGAAGACGGCATTCAATACCCCTGAAGGGCATTTTGATTACCTTGTGATGCCCTTTGGGCTCACTAATGCTCCTTCTGTCTTCCAGTCCTTCATGAATGACATTTTCAGGGATTTTGTGGACAAATTTCTGATTGTTTATTTGGATGATATCTTGATTTTTTCTAATGACTGGGACTCTCATGTGAAACATGTTCGAACTGTATTACAGATTTTGAGAGAGAATGCTCTGTATGTGAAGGGATCAAATTGTATTTTTGGCGTACAGAGGATCTCATTTCTGGGATTCATTTTGTCCCCATCTGTTATTGAAATGGACCCGGTCAAGGTTCAGGCCATCTGTGATTGGGTCCAACCTACTTCATTAAAGGCTCTTCAAAGATTTTTGGGTTTTGCCAATTTTTATCGTAAATTTATTGCTAATTTCTCGGTTATTGTTAAACCATTAACTGATTTGACCAGAAAGGGTTCTGATGTGGTGAATTGGCCTCCTGAGGCAGTCTCTGCATTTCAGGAACTTAAGCAGAGATTCACTTCTGCTCCTGTTCTACGGCAGCCTGATGTTTCTCTGCCATTTAAGGTGGAGGTTGATGCCTCTGAAATTGGGGCAGGTGCCGTTTTGTCCCAAAAAGATCCAGAGACCTCTAAAAGTAACCCTTGTGCCTTTTTCTCTCGAAAATTTTCTCCTACTGAACGTAATTATGACGTGGGTAATCGGGAGTTATTGGCCATGAAGTGGGCTTTTGAAGAGTGGAGACATTGGCTGGAGGGAGCCAAACATCAGGTGGTGGTCCTTACTGACCATAAGAATCTGGTCTATCTGGAATCTGCCAAGCGACTCAATCCTAGACAGGCCAGGTGGGCCTTGTTTTTCACACGTTTTAATTTTGTGGTTTCCTTTCTTCCTGGCACTAAGAATGTTAAGGCGGATGCCCTCTCGAGGAGCTTCCTTGCGGACTCTCCTGAGTTATCTGATCCTTCTGTTATTTTGAAAGAGGGTGTAGTTCTTTCCGCCATCTCACCTAATTTGAGACTTGCTCTGGAGGGGTGTCAGGAGGATAGGCCCGAGCGCTGCCCTGTTGGAAAATTGTTTGTCCCGGACCAGTGGAAAAAGAGTGTGATGTCTGAGATTCATTGTTCCGCGTTGGCTGGGCATCCCGGAATTTTTGGTACCAGAGACTTGGTTAGTCGGTCCTTTTGGTGGCCTACCTTGTCTCGTGATGTCAGGGAATTTGTGCAGTCCTGCGGGACTTGCTCTCGCTCCAAGCCTTGCTCTCGCTCTAGTGGTTTGTTGATGCCTGTGCCTGTGCCCAAGAGACCATGGACCCATATCTCTATGGATTTCATTTCCGACCTTCCTGTTTCTCAGAGAATGACCGTCATCTGGGTGATTTGTGATAGGTTTTCTAAGATGATACATCTTGTGCCATTACCTAAGTTGCCTTCCTCCTCTGAATTGGTGCCGTTGTTCCTTCAGCACATGGTTCGTTTACACGGCATTCCTGAGAACATTGTGTCTGACAGAGGAGTCCAGTTTGTTTCCAGATTTTGGAGGACTTTTTGTTCTAAACTGGGTGTTCAATTGTCTTTCTCCTCTGCATTTCATCCTCAGACCAATGGTCAAACTGAGAGAACAAACCAGACATTGGAGACTTATCTAAGATGCTTTGTGTCTGCTGATCAGGATGACTGGGTCTCTTTTTTGCCTTTGGCTGAGTTTGCTCTTAATAATAGGGCTAGCTCTGCCACTTTGATGTCTCCGTTTTTCTGTAATTCTGGGTTTCACCCTCGATTTTCTTCAGGACAGACGGAGGCTTCTGTCTGTCCAGGTGTTGACTCTGTTGTGGAGCGTATGCAACAGATTTGGGACCAGGTAGTGGAGAGGTTGTCCCTCTCTCAGGAGAGGGCCCAGCGGTTTGCTAACCGGCATAAGACTGATGGTCCTCGGTTTAAAGTGGGTGACTTGGTCTGGTTGTCCTCAAAAAATATTCCTATGAGAGTAGCATCTCCTAAATTTAAGCCTAGGTTCATTGGACCTTATAAGATCATAGAGATTCTTAATCCTGTTTCTTTTCGTTTGCTTCTTCCAGGGACATTTAAGATCCATAACGTGTTCCACAAGTCCTTGTTGAAGAGGTTTGTTGAGCCAGTGGTTCCTGCTGCTGTGCCTCCTGACCCTGTTTTGGTTGAGGGCAATCTGGAGTATGTGGTTGAGAAAATATTAGATTCTCGTTTTTCTAGACGGAAACTCCAGTATTTGGTTAAGTGGAGAGGTTATGGTCAGGAAGACAATTCTTGGGTGTTTGCTTCGGACATCCATGCTAGGAGACTCATCCGTGCGTACCATAGAACTCATCCTGACCGACCTGGTTGCTCAAATGAGGGTTCGGTGACCCCTCCTCAAGGGGGGGTACTGTTGTGAGTGGGCTTGGGATGAGTTCTGAGCAGAGGCTCCCTCTGGTGGTTACAAGCGGTGCTGGTCTGTCCAGTGAAGATTGTGAGGATTGGGAATCAGGTGTTACTGACTGGTCTTATATAAGGGAGTCACCTTCCCATCAGGGTTGCCGGTGATCAATTGTTCTGGTCTGAATCCTTGATTCCTGTTTCCTTTGTAGCCTGCTGTGTCGTGTCTGCATCTCCTGCTAACAGATAAGACATTTTCTTCTTTTTGTTTTTGTGCTTGATTTTTGCATTTTGTCCTGCACTTCTGTGGGGGCCTTCAGGGTCCCCTCCGGGGGCTTTTGCCCTCTCAGTTTAGTTCAGCCACTGATGTTTGTACCTTTGCTTTTTCCAGTTTTTTCAGTGGCTGCTGTTTTGATTTTGTTACACCAGAGAACTAATTTAGGTGGTAGAGGTCGTGTGATCTCAGGTGTTTTTGAAATTAGTAGAGTTGGTGCTTTTCAGGGTTTTCTGGGATTGCAGTAAGTGCCCTTCCTATCCTTTTCTATTTAGTTAGTTTGGGCCCCAACGTTTGCTCATACTATTTTCTGTCTGTGTCTGTATTTCTTCTTGTCTAACCGCCATTACATGTTTGGGGCTTTCTATTATCTTTGGGGTTCTGCTCCGGGGCAGATAGCTTTCCTATTTCTATCTTTAGGTGTAGTTAGTTTCTCAGGCTGTGACGAGGCGTCTAGGACCAACGTAGGAACGCTCCACGGCTGCCTCTAGTTGTTGTGGTTAGTCAGGGTACTGCAATCTCATAGATTCCAACTGCTCTGGTGTATTGCCATTTTTGCCTGCACTCCTCAGCTACCGAAACATAACAGTGGTGGTGATTCCAGTTGTAGCGGGGAATTACTGTTAGTTTGTCCCTTAATATATTATGGAAAGCACCTCGAAATAGCCGGCGCTGTCCACTTCTGCTGGTACACTAACCGCCTGCTCCAGTGATACCGTCTATTAGAACAGCCAGACGAGAGATGGGGCAGGAGCTATTTCTGTAGTAAGATGTCTTACTGTGGTTTCATCCTGCAAGCGGCTTACATAACCCTTACTCAGCACTAACATCCCAAATCAGACAGAGCAGCGCAGGCCGGGGCTTGTGATGGGAATACACATGTGTGAGGCTTTGCCTATTGATCCGGCTGTTTTGTGTGTCTACAAAGATGAGAGATTTTCTTTCAAACATCAGTCTTCTGGTAGTGTATTGATTTAGTAACCACAGAATTAGCAGCGCTCCGTGTAGCACATGCTCTGATAATGGCTGTCAGCGCTCGTCCATATTCATAAACGCACCTGACAATCCCCGCCGCGGTCGCTCCAGCAATGCCCCATCTCACCAGTGCCATTTGTGTAGCATTTCATTTTCCTGTAAACTTCAGTCCGCGTATATTAATTTGCGTACATGCTGCACGTGAGAAACAATTCGTCCCGCTTTTTACATGGAGATCCTCATCTCTTGAGAACAGATCCCCTGGGAATGGAGAGGTGGCTGACCTGTTGGACATTTATGACACATCCTATGAATATGCCATACGCGTACCATATGGGACATCCCCATTAATGGCACTAAAAAGGTTGTCCACTACTTTTACTTTTCGATGTCGGACACCCGGCGCCCCCGCCAATCAGCTGTGGCCGTCGGCTGGAAGTACTCACTAGCAGAGCTGATCCGTCTACTTGTAGTGGTCGGGGCTTGGTATTGCACGTTCGCCTCCTATTTAGATTAATAAGAGGCGGATGTGTAGTTCCCTGGGGCGGCCGGTACAAGTAGACGGATCAGCTCTGTAAGTGAGTGCTTCCGGCCGGCGGCGACAGACAGATAACCGCGGGGGTGCCTGACCGCCTGATCAGACATTGATGAAATATCCTAAGAATAGGTCATCAATGCTAAATTAGTGGATGACCTCTTTTACGGGAACCTGTCACATTATCCTAAATTTGGACTGCATGATATAGAGATGAAGGGTAGCATAATGATAAATTTGTGGGAAAAAATTCAGTAATATTTGTGTTTTATTCAGTAGAATCCGTTTTGTTTGTATGTAGGAGTCCAGTGGGCGGCCCTTCTACTGAGTGTATGTAGGAGTCCAGTGGGCGGCCCTTCTACTGAGTGTATGTAGGAGTCCAGTGGGCGGCCCTTCTACTGAGTGTATGTAGCAGTCCAGTTGGCGGCCCTTCTACTGAGTGTATGTAGGAGTCCAGTGGGCGTCCCTTCTAGTGAGTATGTAGGAGTCCAGTGGGCGGCCCTTCTACTGAGTTTATGTAGGACTCCAGTGGGCGACCCTTCTAGTGAATGACATGTATCTCTGCATGCAGTCATACAGGGAACACGATCGATCGATCGATCACTGAATAGGACCGCCCTCTGGACTCGGCTGTATAGAAACACCATGGATGTCTCTGAATAAAATACAAGTTACACTAAATGTTTCCCGTCAAACTATATATTCATCTGATCGCTCTCCTGCTCTGTAACATGCCGCCTGCAGATCAGGTGACGGGTTCCCTTTAAGCTCCATTCATCCAGCATCTGGCAGACTATTCCAAGTACAGGGAGCCAGGATTAGGTTTCTGGTAGTGTAATCCTAAGAATCCCCATACAAGATGTTCACCTTGGTTGAATTCAGAACCTGGACCCCAGATTCTATTTTGAATGTATGATCTACTTAGTTTTAAAAATCAAAAACCGATTAGACAGCAATATATTTTGGATTGTATTTTGTTTTTCCCTGTACTGTCTATCTTGAACTTTTGTTAATAGCATTTATAGCCGTATAGAACATAGACCATAAACTGGAGCTGATCATTGACTTCTCTGGAGGAGTCTTGTGTGCCTGCTCTGTGCAGGGAGTGGGGGGAGGTGGGCTGTGACCATTACCTTTTGGCAACTGATTGGATCCTGTGTTATCTTTTATGTGTTAAGGGGTAATGTTTCTCCTTGTTTAGAGTGACTTGCCAAGCCTGGCATGTCAGAGTGAGGAGACTTGTAAGCCTTGCACGCTCTGGGAAATTAAATATGCAAATTGTGTCTTCAGAGAGGAAGCCTGTGATGGTGATGAGATGACTGCTGAAAAGTGACCTGTAAAGGACAGGAACTATCAACCTAATATATTGATTTCAGTTGTTGTTTTTTTTTTTCCCATTATTTTTTTTTAATATGCGGTATTAATAACATGTATATGGAAAAATTTGGAAAATGTTATTTATTCGAACGTCCATGACAGCACTACAGAGAGAGGGGATCCGCCCCTTAGGAACAGGAAACCTACAGATACAAAAGGGCGGCACCTCTCCCACACATCAGTTGGTTTCCTGTTCCTAAAGGACGGGTTTCCTACAGATGAAGATCTTCAGGAGGACCCAGGCCGGCCGGTCGACCCAGGTAGCGGGAGGGATCTCCTACCTCGGCCGGTGCGGAGCCCCTGGAAGCGCCACGGTGGGTCCGGGTAGGATTCCACGACAGTGTGCGGAGCAGATGGAGCAGTATCCAGAGGATCCCTGTCTCCCAGCCAGCGCCGGTAGGTAAGTATTCCCCCCCTCTCCCTGGTCCCGATGCCTTCTCCCTGTCCTCTCCTGTGGTCCTGTCATGGTGGGGGCCTCTTAAGGGGTGCAGCCGTGATTTAAAAAAAAAAAAAAATTTGAATTTGAATTTCCCGCCGCATCACTGCTGTGAACGGCGCGGCAGGGGTTTTTTGAATTTCCCGCCGCGCGTCGCTGCTATGGCGGCGCGGCGGGATTTTTTTTGAATTTCCCGCCGCGCGTCACTGATATGGACGACGCGGCGGGCGGTTTTGAATTTCCCGCCGCGCGTCACTGCTATGGACAGCGCGGCGGGGTTTTTGAAAGTTTAGTCGCGCGCCGCTTCTGCAGCAGCGCGGCTGGGTTTGGGGGAGATCTCCGCTCGTGTCCCGGCTGGAGGGGCGATGCAGCGGGGGACTATACTTACCTCCATCGGTACGGTGGGGTCCGTGCGAGCGGGGGGAAAAAAGGGGCGGAGTCTCCACCGCCGGAACCGGAAGTGAGACGCCGGCCGGCGTTTTTGAAATTTTTGGCGGCTGCATCATCAGACGGCGCCTGCTATGGGGACGGCAGGTAGGGGCGGGGGGGGCCGTGGAGCGGAGAGTAGGAGGGGGTGGACCCCTGGCCAGACCTGCTGACCCGGATATCCGGGGGAGGATATAAGGAGCCTAGGAAAGAGGTAAAGCGCTTCTGCCCCATTTTTGTGATGGACACTGCAGAAGCTCCCTCGGTGCAACAGGAGAGCCAGCAGCAGCAGACAGAGCGCTCCTCTTCAATGGCCAGGAGCACCAGCCGCAGAAGTTCCGCAGCTGGGAAAAAGGCCCCTCCCCGTGATCCGGTACCTACTGCTGTATAATCTGGGTAAGAGATCGTCAGACTTAGAATACCCAGTAATGCAGTTTTTCCCCCATTTTGTGTCTGTTACTAGGGGAAGAAGTGTTCAGTGAAAAGCAAGCACAGGGAATGTGCCTTTTGTGCTTGCCCTCTGCCTGACGCTTGCCCTAAAAGGTTGTGCCAGCCATGCATGCAACAGACGGTAGGGCATTTGAGGGGGAAGGGCAGGGGCCTAGGATGAGATAGTAACCCCCCTATGCCCCTTCCCTTTTTAGATAGCGGAGGAGACTCCGGATTTCACCGAAAGCCTGAAGGAGATAATAAGAGCAGAGTTGAAAGCGTCCTCAAGACACGGAAAATCTTCCAGGCATAGAACTGTACCAGTATTATCTGATTCAGATTCACCTGCCGCCCATGACAGGGGTGAAGTTGTGTCAGGACCCTCCTCGCCTTCCTCTTCGGCTTCCTCCTCGTCTTCTACGGAAGACGCTACCCGTTTTTGTTTTCCCTTGGACCAGATGGACAAATTTGTCAAATCAGTTAGGTCCACCATGGGGTAGAAGAGGCGAAACCAGAGCTCTCAGTACAGGATCTGATGTTCGGTGGTCTAGATCCAAAAAAACGGAGATCCTTTCCACTAAATAGTAGCATCCAAGGCCTTATAGACAGAGAGTGGAAGAAGCCTGAAAAAAGAGGCTCCTTACCCCAAGCGTTTAAGCGAAGATATCCCTTTGAAGATCCCTTAACAGGTAGATGGGATAAGGCCCCGAAGCTGGATGCAGCAGTGGCGAAGGCTTCTAAAAAATCCTCCATCCCATTCGATGATATGGGTCTTTGAAAGATCCACTAGACAAGAAGGCAGACTCCTTCTTGAAAGGCACATGGGAAATGTCGGCAGGTGCCCTGAGACCGGCGGTTGCAGCCACTTGTGCAGCCAGGTCATTGATGGTCTGGCTAGACCAGTTAGCATCCCAGTTAGCAGATGGAACCTCCAGGGGGTCAATTCGGAAGACCTTGCCAATAATTCAGAACGCAGCGGCTTTCCTGGCTGATTCCTCAGCGGACTCAGTAAGAATGGCTGCCAGAGCGGCAGGGCTGTCTAATGCAGCACGAAGGGCATTATGGCTAAATGTTGGCCGGGCGATATTCAAGCCAGATCTCGCCTCTGCTCCATTCCGTGTGACGGCGAATATCTTTTTGGCCCGGTCCTGGACGAACTTTTAGAAAAGGCAGGGACGACAAGAAAAAGTTTCCCAGTCTATCAACCCCTTCCTATAAAAGACCTTTCAGCAGAAGGAGGTTCAGCTACAGAAGGTCGTCCAGAGAACGAGCCAAATGGGATGAAAAGAGGCGAAGAGGTACAGGGTTTATGTTTAGGGGTCCACCTAAGGAAACAAAAAAAACCCTCGCAATGACTAGCAATGCCGGTAGGAGGCAGATTGAGGGCCTTCTACCCGGCCTGGTCGGAAATCTCAAACAGTAGCTGGATCCTTAACTTTATAGCTACAGGGCTGCGGTTAGAATTCTCCTCGGTACCTTGGGATAACTTTAAAATTACCCCACTCAGATCATCCCCATCGGAGCAGGCCGCTTTAGAGTTGGAGGTTCAGGAGCTTTGTGCTAAGAAAGTCTTAGTGGAGGTACCAGAAGCAGAGCGGGGTAAGGGGTTTTACTCCCCTCTGTTTTTGATCCGTAAACCGGACGGGTCTTTTAGAACAATTATTAATTTGAAAGCCCTCAATAAGTTCCTGATTATTCACCCATTTAAATGGAGACGGTCAGCTCAGCAATAAAGCTTCTGTTTGAAAATTGCTTTATGGTGGTGTTAGATCTGAAAGACGCTTATTACCACATACCGATCCATATGGAGCATCAGCGTTTCCTCAGAGTAGCAATCCAGATGGGGAATCGCTGCGACATTTTCAATATAGCGCCCTTCCTTTTGGCTTGGCGGTTGCCCCACGAGTGTTCACTAAGGTTATGTCGGAGGTCATGGCCCACTTACGTGAATCAAATATGCTCATAGTCCCCTACCTCGACGACTTTCTTATCATTGGAAAGACGGCAGAGCATTGCCTAGAGCAACTGCAAAAAGCGATATCTACCTTAGAGCGGCTGGGATGGCTTAATAAATACCAAAAAGTCTCGTTTGAATCCGATGAGGGTTCAGCAATTTCTAGGGGTAATTCTGGATTCACAGAATCAGAACTGTAGTTTACCGTCAGACAAGTTAATTCGCTTACGGTACCAGGTCCTAAACGCTTCCAAAAACCCCTCCATGTCGCTTAGGAAGGCCATGTCTTATTTGGGCTCCCTCTCGTCCTGCATTCCCGCGGTTCGGTGGGCTCAATTTCACACAAGGCGCTGCAAGCTGAGGTCTTGCTGTATCAAAATTTGCTAGGTGGTTACCTGGAAGGCCAGCTATCCTTGTCCCAGGCTGCTATAAGATCCCTGGATTGGTGGAAGAATGAGACAAACCTGTCTAAGGGGGTTCCCTGGGAATATGAGATATCCCGAATAGTCACAACAGATGCTAGCCCCTCTGGGTGGGGGGCTCATATGGGGGACGTTATGGTTCAGGGCTTATGGGAGCAGGATCAAATTCATATGTCTTCTAATATGAAGGAATTAACAGCGGTAGAGCTAGCAATTAAAAAGCTCCTTCTATATCTACAGGGTCACCACGTTCGAGTGCTCTCCGACAATCGGGTCACAGTCGCTTACATCAACCACCAGGGTGGTACTCGTTCCGGTCCTCTCATGGAAGTGGCAAGGCGCCTACTTCAGATAGCAGAACGACACTTTCTTTCTCTAACGGCTCTACATATAAGGGGAGAAGAAAATACCAAGGCGGACTTCTTAAGCCGCAATCTCCTGAGTCAAGGAGAGTGGTCATTAAAGACTTCCATCTTCGACCTAATTGTGCGGAAATGGGGTCAACCGGAGGTAGATCTCTTTGCTACCAAAAGCAACAGGAAAGTGAGACAGTTCTGCTCTCTAAATCCCAAAGAACGCCCTCTGGCAGTGGACGCTCTTCTATTACAGTGGGATTTCAATCTAGCCTACGCATTTCCTCCCCTGTCCTTACTCCCCCTAGTATTGAGGAAGGTCAGGAAGGACAGGGCAAGGATAATAGTAATCGCTCCTTTTTGGCCCAGGAGGGCATGGTTTTCATGTCTCAGAAACATGTCAATAGCCGACCCGTGGGTCCTGCCGGATATTCCCGATCTGCTCTCCCAGGGTCCAGTCTACCATCCTCGAGTAGCGGGCCTCCACCTGACGGCGTGGATTTTGAACGGTCGCTGCTGAGAGATAAGGGGTTTTCTGCTAATGTAATTAATACTCTCCTTAAAAGCAGGAAGGAGGTTACAACTAGAATCTACGCTAGGACTTGGAAGACATTTCTCCAGAGCTTGGGGGTGGTAGCAGGGGACCCAACACCGATAACCCAGATTCTAGAATTCCTACAAAAGGGTCTGGACTTAGGTCTCTCCACAAGCACCCTTAAGGTACAAGTTTCAGCTTTGGGGGCACTCTTTAGTAGCAACATCGCAAATAATTACTGGGTCAGTAGATTCATTAAAGCTGCGGGTAGGTCGAGACCCATAGTGAAGGTGAGAATCATGCCATGGGACTTGAACCTTGTTCTCACTGCTTTAACAGAGCCTCCTTTTGAACCTATATCAGCAGCATCAATAAAAATTCTTTCCCTTAAAACCGCTTTCCTGGTAGCATTAACCTCGGCTAGGAGGGTAAGTGACATCCAGGCACTATCTAGATTGTCTCCTTACACTCAGGTCCTGAATGACAGGATAATTCTTAGACCGGATCCGGCATACCTACCTAAGGTGTCTTCCGCTTTCCACAGAACACAGGAAATTGTTCTTCCTTCGTTCATCCCTAATCCATCTAATCAAAAAGAGATAAAACTCCATACTTTAGATGTTAGAAGATGTCTACTGCAATATTTGGCAGTCACTGATCCCTGGAAACGGGACAATGCATTGTTTGTCTCTTTTCAAGGAATTAACAAAGGCCGTAGATTAACAAAGAGCTCATTGGCCAGATGGATTAGGGAAGCAATTTCTCTGGCATACACCTCGAGGGGCAAGCCGACACCTGAGAGGCTAAGGGCGCATTCCACCCGAGCTGTGGCGACTTCATGGGCAGAAAGGGCAGAAGTCTCGATTGACCAGATATGTAAGGCAGCTACGTGGTCTTCTCCACACACGTTTTACACTCATTATAGATTAGATTTGGGTGCTTCCTCAGACCTTTCTTTCGGACTAAGGGTGCTGCAGGCAGTAGTCCCTCCCTAAGTAGTTATTACTCTCTGTAATTCTCTCTGTAGTGCTGTCATGGACGTTCGAATAAAGTCTAAGTTACTTACCGTTAACGGTATTTTTCGAAGTCCATGACAGCACCCTTACATTCCCACCCAGGTTCTATGTGCACTTCTTCCGCTTATGTAGTCCACATGTAATAAACAATTGATTAATGTTACTGTGTGATGCATAAATTTTTTTTGCTGTATACCATTTAACCTTGATGTCCTCTTATGCTCTGTAATCCAACTGATGTGTGGGAGAGGTGCCGCCCTTTTATATCTGTAGGTTTCCTGTTCCTAAGGGGCGGATCCCCTCTCTCTGTAGTGCTGTCATGGACTTCGAAAAATACCGTTAACGGTAAGTAACTTAGACTTTTATCTCCATAAACTAATTTTACTTTTATTTTCCGTGGGAAAACAAAGATGAATAAAAAAATGTTTACCATAAAAACATGACTACAAGCCGTTTTCTTTGCATTGTTGTGAACTGAGCCAAACATTTTTTTTTTATCTTCCTACTGTTGGTATGCAATCCAAACATACAGATTAGGATTTATATTTCATAGGTACTTTTTCTTTTTAATCCCTCTACTTTCAAGTTTTCCATTTATGATGATCAGATACCAGGGAAAGATGCGTTTTTTTTTTGCATTTTGCAACTTTTTTTTTTTTTTTTGCACGTGACCTGTAATGATCAATGCCAATGAATACGAATATATAGTGTATGAGAAGATCTTCTCCTTGTCAGTCTGACGGCACCATACATTATATCTGTGTCCTGATCATCCCTGTGTATTGCTTTAGGACTGAGCCCTTGTCCAGCACTGAGCCGGCTATACCACCGTACATGGCTCCTGTGTAAATAGATTTGATTTTTGAAATTTCAAAGGAATAAAAAAAAGGCAACCTGACGCTGTCTCTGACTTGTGGCGAGATCGTGTTGCTCAGCCCTTAGATTACCCCGTAATATTCTTGTTTCAAGGTCTCGTGTCCCTTGTGACCAGCACTCGCCGAGAGCTTAGTAAGGTTCACGTGATGGATGCTTGTGTGTTCTTTGTCTGCCAGGCTCATCCGTCTAACTTGCTGAATATCTACATCTTGTACCATAGTTCGTTCACACTTCTTCCATCACCATCAAACAGTGCGGCCCAAAAGAAGGCGAGATCACACTGGGAGTCCATTAAGGCTTCATCAGCTGTTAACTCTTGATAAAGGCAGGCTGCAGCGTGTTTCGCCCATGTATGTCTCCCTTGCACACCTTTCTGATTGTTTTGTATTGCCAGATGTGCTCCACGGTAATCCCGTGAATGGCGCAATGCATTTACCTAGACCTACAATGGAACCCAAGGTTCACACGACCATATAAAAATGAAATTCTGGGTTTTCATCCAGAAGGCTCAAATTTTTTTTTTTCTCATTTGTCGTCCATGTGCAATGCAGGTGACCTGCTGAGTAGTTAGATGGTCGATTCTTCACAGGGCTACATACAAGCTGATCTACGGTAATTTAAAGCGTCACTCCGGCATTTTTTTATTTTATTATTGCAGCACTGGAATTGTGCAACTAACCGGAGTTCCCTGCTCCCGGGCTTACACTTGCCAGCCGCCATCTCCATCTTTCACCCATGCCGCACCAGTCGGTCTTCTGCAGGTTGTGACCTGTTGGATCGCTCCAGTGTTTGCTGGGTGATCCAGAAGTCCCAAGTCAATGAAAGTCTGAGGAGCTTGCCCCGAGAGCTTGTGACAGTTACCTCTGACTTCTGGTCAGTTAGGAGCTGGGGTCAGAAGATGGCGGCGTGGGACTGCTCTGGCACAGGAAGAGATGAAGACACCACTAGGGTCAGGGAACTTGGATTAGTAGCACCACTCCAGAGCTGAAATAGAAAAGAATC
Organism: Oophaga sylvatica; assembly: GCA_033576555.1. NCBI lineage: Eukaryota > Metazoa > Chordata > Amphibia > Anura > Dendrobatidae > Oophaga > Oophaga sylvatica. Next base: position 114,800,316 of record JARQOD010000009.1, on the reverse strand, counting down.
CTCTGGAATGGTGCTGTAGTGGCCAGAATTCTATGAGCAGAGAACCATTGTCAATCCGGTCGCTTTTTGCCCATGGTTATCGGCAGCACATCAGCTGTTTACAGCGGGCGCTGTGCTACCTGATACAATGATTTTTAGGTCCACTTTAATAACCATCGCACCCGAAAGTCGAGTGATTGCTGTCCTGATTGTTTCGCATGGGCTGATTAGTCTGGAAGGAGTGTGAATACAAGACCATGTTCCCAGATTACTGCCTTGTCTCAATGGTCCAGCAATCGTTTTTTTGTTTCTTACAATATTTTAAACTCAACCATAAAGGGGTTGTTCCATTTCGTACAGTGTCCTACATCCACTGTAGATTGTTAAAGCATGACAAACCACACTGTACAGGGTCCACCTGCAATTTCAGTCGGTGAACTCAGCAGCTCTGAAGGTGTCGTTCTGTCTACAGACAGGGCTGTTGAGCTTACTGATTGGCTGTCAAAGTGACTGCCAGGCTGTGGAGTTGGTATAAAATGGATCGACTCCTAAAATTTAAATTGGGTGCAGCAGTACAATGCAGGATGTGCTGAATATTGTTTTCATAATTTGGATAAGTTATGAAATGTTCTGTTCCTGATCTTAGGAGGATCTCTGCTATTAGGTGAGATGAATCTGTGCTGCCCTTTATGTACATGCTCAGTAGTGATCAGTGCTGTGGGGCTGTAGATGAGATGAATCTGTGCTGCACTTTATGCGCATGCTCAGTAGTGACCAGTGCTGTGGGGTCAGAGTTGATATGAATCTGTGCTGCACTTTATGCACATACTCAGTAGTGACCAGTGCTGTGGGGTCGTAGAGGAGATGAATCTGTGCTGCACTTTATGCACATGCTCAGTAGTGACCAGTTCTGTGGAGTCATAGATGAGATGAATCTGTGCTGCACTTTATGCACATGCTCAGTAGTGACCAGTGCTGTGGAGTCATAGATGAGATGAATCTGTGCTGCACTTTATGCACATGCTCAGTAGTGACCAGTGCTGTGGGGTCAGAGTTGAGATGAATCTGTGCTGCACTTTATGCACATGCTCAGTAGTGACCAGTGCGTGTGGAGTCATAGATGAGATGAATCTGTGCTGCACTTTATGCACATGCTCAGTAGTGACCAGTGCTGTGGAGTCATAGATGAGATGAATCTGTGCTGCACTTTATGCACATGCTCAGTAGTGACCAGTGCTGTGGGGTCGGAGTTGAGATGAATCTGTGCTGCACTTTATGCACATGCTCAGTAGTGACCAGTGCTGTGGGGTCATAGATGAGATGAATCTGTGCTGCACTTTATGTACATGCTCAGTAGTGACCCGTGCTGTGTGGTCATAGATGAGATGAATCTGTGCTGCACTTTATGTACATGCTCAATAGTGACCAGTGCTGTGGGGTTGTAGATGAGCTGAATCTGTACTGCACTTTATGTACATGCTCAGTAGTGTGAGGCATGGCTGTGGGGTCGTAGATGAGATGAATCTGTGCTGGACTTTATGTACGTGCTCAGTAGTGACCAGTGCTGTGGGGTTGAGTTGAGATGAATCTGCTGCACTTTATGCACATGCTCAGTAGTGACCAGTGCTGTGGGGTCATAGATGAGATGAATCTGTGCTGCACTTTATGCTCATGCTCAATAGTGACCAGTGCTGTGGGGTCGTAGATGAGATGAATCTGTGCTGGACTTTATGCACATTCTCAGTAGTGACCAGTGCTGTGGGGTCGTAGATGAGATGAATCTGTGCTGCACTTTATGCTCATGCTCAGTAGTGACCAGTGCTGTGGTGTCGTAGAGGGGATGAATCTGTGCTTCACTTTATGTACATGCTCAGTAGTGACCAGTGCTGTGGGGTCGTAGATGAGATGAATCTGTGCTGCACTTTATGCTCATGCTCAGTAGTGATCAGTGCTGTGGGGTCGTAGATGAGATGAATCTGTGCTTCACTTTATGTACATTGCTCAGTAGTGACCAGTGCTGTGGGGTCGTAGATGAGATGAATCTGTGCTGCACTTTATGCTCATGCTCAGTAGTGACCAGTGCTGTGGGGTCGTAGATGAGATGAATCTGTGCTTCACTTTATGTACATGCTCAGTAGTGACCAGTTCTGTGGGGTTGGAGTTGAGATGAATCTGCTGCACTTTATGCACATGCTCAGTAGTGACCAGTGCTGTGGGGTCGTAGATGAGATGAATCTGTGCTGGACTTTATGCACATGCTCAGTAGTGACCAGTGCTGTGGGGTCGTAGATGAGATGAATCTGTGCTGCACTTTATGCTCATGCTCAGTAGTGACCAGTGCTGTGGGGTCGTAGATGAGATGAATCTGTGCTTCACTTTATGTACATGCTCAGTAGTGACCAGTGCTGTGGGGTCGTAGATGAGATGAATCTGTGCTGCACTTTATGCTCATGCTCAGTAGTGACCAGTGCTGTGGGGTCGTAGATGAGATGAATCTGTGCTGCACTTTATGCACATGCTCAGTAGTGACCAGTGCTGTGGGGTCAGAGTTGAGATGAATGTGTGCTGCACTTAATGCACATGCTCAGTAGTGGCCCGTGCTGTGGGGTCATAGATGAGATGAATCTGTGCTGCACTTAATGCACATGCTCAGTAGTGACCAGTGCTGTGGGGTCAGAGTTGAGATGAATCTGTGCTGCACTTTATGCACATGCCCAGCAGTGAGGCAGGGCTGTGGGATCAGAGTCGGAGGTTTGGCTTCTCCAGTGGATCCGGGTAAAGGGACTACAGTGCCGGGGCAAAACATATTCTGGAAGTGGACAGCTCCTTAAAATTTACAAAAAAGATGTAGAAGAAAAAAAAGCTAGTCTTTTTTACGGTCTGTCTTCCACTTTGTGCTCCTGGAATCCACACTTTTTTGTGGAAATGTTACCTGCTAAGAATTTGTCTGTTTAAAAAAAAAAAAAAAACTTAGTGAAAGCTTCAGAAAAGAAATGTTCATGTTGGGTGTACAGACACTGCAGGCAGAGAGCCTCCTGTGTGCGCTCAGGCATTAGTAGCAAATAGAGACTTTTTTTGGATGTGAAGGAACTTTAATATTTCATTCTTTTTATTTTCTTTTTTTTTTTTCCTTGCTGGCAAAAGTAATTACATCACTTAATAGCTGTAGGCTTTTCGGCCACCTGTTGTCTGGTTGTGTTTGATTTTTGGACAGATAGCCTGGGCATAAACCATTTCTCGAGCACGCCAAGGTGTGCGCTATGCCCGAGTTGCCCATAATCCTAAAATGTAATTAATTTTCCAGGACGTCCCTCCTGACAGCACCATGGACGTCCTCCTCTTTGCTGGGACAGGAAACACACAAGAGATTAAAAGTCCCCTCCCCGCCCCCTTTTCCTCAGTGTGTTTCCTGTCCCTGCATGGAGGGACACACAGGAGACTTACCGGGTTCAGGGGGATCGTAAGGCCACGCCAGATCCTTCCCCCTGTGAAGCAGCCCAGGGCTGAAACTCTCCAGCGGGGAGTCCCTCAGCTCCAAAGACCAGGTGCGGCAGGCCCTGAATTGCGGACGTTCCTCCAGGTGGGAGGCTCTCGTCCGGGACCTCATACTGAGGGGTGCAAGGCGGTTCCTGGTAGGACAGCATCCCGCAGCCTGGCGAGTGCTTTGCGGTGGATACTTTCCATACCTCGGCTGTGACCAGCGTCCGGGGGAGCGGTTCACTTCCGGTTCAGCGTCGCACTTCCGGTGACGTCATATCCGGGAGACGCTCACCGCATGGAGAGCAGACGCTTCCTGGAACGACGAGAGTTGGTGGAGACCATTACAGCACCTAATCGTGAGTATGGGTGCGTGATCTAGAGACACGCCAAGACAGGTGACATATCGCCGCTTCCCCTATCGGCAGGACGCAGTAATTTGGTCAAGCAGCCTACCTTGTTCCTCATGGATACAGACGCGGCAGATGGCGGTGGGGTAAGTGCGCTTGGCGCAAAAAACCCAGCCGTAACCTGACAGCCACCCAGGAATCCGACCTAATTAGTTCCTGTCTTTTCTATAGGACAAAGGAACTTCGTCCGCTCCCATAACTACAAAAAAGGCTGGTAAAGCCTTAGCAAAATCAGCCAGGTGTCCGGTGTGTCACAGCAAACTGCCAGATGGCTATGACAGAACCCTTTGTTCTTCTTGTACCTCTAAGGTTATGAGAGATGAACAGCCTTCATTGCTTTCTGAAATGAGGCGCATGATTTCTGAGGAGGTTCAGGCCTCTATATCCACACTTACTCAGCAGTGGCCATGTAGTCCTGGCTCTAGTCGTAAGCGGCCCAGATGGGAAACGGATTCAAGAGAACAAGATTTAAGCTCTGAAAATAGATCAGATTTAGAAGAAGCTATTTCAGAGGAAGAAGGAGAACTTCCCCCCGACACTCAGGATAGGAAAAATAAATTTCTATGTCAACCTGAGGATACTAAGAATCTGATTAGATCTGTACGGAACACCATGGAGATCGAGGAAACTCCCAGAACACAATCTAGACAGGATTTGATGTTCGGGGGACTTACGTCTCAGAAAGAGACAGTTTTTCCTGTTAGCAATCACATTAAAACAATGATCCTGGAGGAATGGAAGAGCGCTGAACGGCGTCTAGTTTTGTCACGTGACTTCAGGGGAAGACTACCGTTCGAACCTGAAGATGTTAAATTATGGGAAGAAGTTCCGAAAATCGATACCCCAATAGCTAGAGTCACAAAAAAGACTGCCATCCCATTTGAGGACTCCTCTAGCCTACGTGACCCTATGGACAGAAAGGCCGATATTCTCCTGAAAAGAGCCTGGGAAACCTCAGCGGCTCTTATTAGGACTAATATTGCTGCCACCTCTGTAGCCAGATCCATGGTTTATTGGATGAGTCAATTGGAGGATCAGTTATCCAATAAGACTCCTAGAGCTGAGATTTTAGCCTCTCTGCCGGTTATGAATTCAGCCACGGCTTTCCTGGCTGATATGTCTGCAGAATCGGTCAGATTTTCTGCTAGAAACAGCTCCTTATCTAATGCAGCTAGGAGAGCTGTCTGGCTAAAATCATGGTCCGGAGATAACGCCTCTAAGATGAAATTATGTTCCATTCCATTTTCAGGGCTTAGGGTCTTCGGACCAGCTCTGGATACTATCTTAGAATCAGTATCAGACGCTAAGAAGGGTTTCCCAGAGGATAAACCCCGCCGAGCTCAATCCTTTCGGCGAGGTTCCCTGTCTAGAAGACAGTTCGATTCTAGAGGTCAGGGAAGATCAAGCAGAGGATCATATAAGAGTTACCATTCCCAGGGAGGAAAGAACAAGAATACGTTCTTTGGCTCCTCACATAGAACAAGGAGACAATGACGCCAACTTTATTGGCGGACGACTCCGTTATTTTGCAACAAACTGGGAACTGGTTACTCAGAATCAGTGGGTTCGCATAACTATAGCGGAAGGTTATCGGATAGAGTGTTACGCTCCGCCACCCGAAAGATATGTTCCCCCTACGGTGATCTCCACAGACTCGGTCATGTGGACAGATCTCCAGGACCTACTAAGGCTTTCTGTCATAATTCCTGTTCCCCGGGCAGAGTTAGGCAAGGGTCACTATTCCTCCCTCTTCACTATCTTAAAGCCGTCCGGAGAATCCCGTACTATAATAAATCTGAAACCCCTAAACTATTGGGTCACATACAAGAGGTTCCGGATGGAATCAATCAGGTCTGCAACCCACCTTATAGACAAGGACGCGTTCATGTGCACTCTCGATCTGAAGAGTGCATACTACCAGGTCCCAGTTCATCATTCATCACAAAGTCTTCTCAGGTTTGCAGTGCAGTTGCCGACCCGGACCTGCCACTTTCAGTTTCAATGCCTACCCTTCGGGCTGGCCTCGGCTCCCCGAATATTCTCAAAATTGGTCTCGGAGATTGTGGCCTTTCTAAGAAGCAGAGGTACTATTATCGTTCCATACTTGGACGATTTTCTTATAGTGGCGGAACAGAAGAGGCGCTGGTCGAACACAGAGATCGCTGCATTTCCATACTCAATTATCTGGGTTGGATAATAAATTGGGAAAAGTCAGATCTAGTTCCCGAACAAAAGAAAGTCTTCCTGGGTGTTATACTGGATTCAAGTCGAAGAATCTCTTTCTTACCTCGGAAGAAGCGAGAGTCCATACAGGACGTAACGAAGGTTCTAATGAAGCACCAGCCCTCTATAAGATCCGCCATGAAGGTTCTAGGTCAAATGACGGCTTGCATTCCATGCGTCAGATGGGCACAGTTCCACTCAAGACCCCTTCAGAAAGAGATTCTTTCGTCATGGAATCGGAACTACAGCTCGTTAGACAGGACATTACATCTGTCAAAGACGGTAAAAGAATCTCTCCTTTGGTGGATGCAGCCAGACAATCTAAAGTTAGGAGTAAGATGGTCGACTTCCCCTTATGTAAAAGTTACCACGGACGCCAGTTCCTGGGGTTGGGGAGCTCATCTGAAGGGCAGAATACTACAGGGCAGATGGCCAGAAGAAATCCAGTATCGATCCTCAAACTTCAAGGAGCTCTACGCTGTATGGGAAGCCCTAAGAAGGAACCAATCTGAACTCAAAGATCAGCATATCAGGATTTACTCGGACAACATCACAACAGTTTCGTTTTTGAATCACCAAGGAGGTCCCAGACATCGACCCCTTCAACAGTTGGCAGAGATGATATTCACCTGGGCAGAGCAGGTCGTCCTTTCCTTAACGGCAATCCACCTGGAAGGTTCCCAGAATGTAATAGCAGACTACCTGAGCAGAAAGAAAGTGAGTCCTACGGAGTGGGAACTAAACCAGGATATCTTCAGAGATCTATGTCGGAGGTGGGGAACACCTCAAATAGACCTATTTGCAAACAGAAGAAATGCGAAGATTCCCAGGTTTTTCTCCCTGAACCCCTTGGACGATCCAGAGGGATTGGATGCCTTAAGCCAGAAATGGGAAGAACATCTGTTATATGCATTCCCACCTCTAGCGTTCATCCCGGCCGTATTACGGAAGATCAAGGAGGATCGGGCTACAGTAATAATGATCGCCCCTTATTGGCCAAAGAGGAGCTGGTTTTCTCTGCTAACAGACATGTCAATCGAAAACCCCTTAGAGCTGCCTCTGATTCCGGACTTAATTCATCAAGGTCCGATCCATCATCCGGACCTGAAGAGATTACATCTCTCAGCCTGGATCCTGAGAGGGTGACCTTGAAGGCCAAAGGCTTATCTGACCAGGTCATAACCACAATCCAGGCCAGTAGAAAGCCAGTCACATCGGCTATCTATCTCAGAATCTGGAAACGCTTCTGTACAGTGAGTGGCGGGTCCGACTTGGTGACAGGCACTCGGACATTCCTAAGATTTTAGATTTCCTCCAGTCAGGCTTCAACATGGGACTCAGACCCAGTACCCTAAAAGTTCAGATCGCTGCATTAAGCTCCTTCTTAGACTACTCACTAGCTTCTCACCCATGGGTGATAAGATTTGTTAAAGCTATTCAGAGACTACGGCCCACGATTAGACAGTGTCTCCCAATATGGGACCTTACTCTGGTACTCAGGGCTTTATGTAATGATTCATTCCGTAATAACAGCACAATGCCTATTTCCTTGATTACCAGGAAAGCAGCTTTCCTGGTAGCAATTACCACTGCTAAAAGAATAGGTGAAATTCAGGCTCTATCCACTAGAGACCCATATTTTCAGGTTAGGGACGACAGCATTCTGTTAAGGTTGGATCCTGCTTTCTTACCCAAGGTTGCTTCAGATAGTAACCGTAATCAGGAGATTATCTTACCTTCTTTCTGTGATAACCCTTCCAACGAAAAGGAGCTGAGGCTCCATTCGTTGGATGTCAGAAAGGTGGTACTAGACTACATAGATGCCACTAAAGACTGGCGTATAGATTCGAACCTATTTGTCCTCTACGGAGGAATCAGTAAAGGGAAAAAGGCGTCTAAACCTTCCATCGCTAGATGGATTACCTCTTTAATTTCAGAGGCCTATTTAGCTGAAGGGTCAGAACCTCCGGCGGGCCTAAAGGCCCACTCAACCAGAGCATTAGCTGCCTCCTGGGCAGAGAGGGCAGGCGCCTCTCTGGAACAAATTTGTAAGGCGGCAACATGGGCTAGAATTGATACATTCTGCAAACATTATAAGATAGATGTACTTTCTAACCGGCAGACGGCCTTTGGTAGGAAAGTTCTGCAGGCGGTGATCCCACCCTAAGGAGCTTTCTTTGGTACTCCCCATGGTGCTGTCAGGAGGGACGTCCTGGAAAAGGGTCATTAGACCTACCGCTAATTAGGTTTCCAGGAGTCCATCCTGACAGCACTGGTAGCTCCCTCCCTCTTCAATACGTCATATGCTGTAATATGATTTTCAATAATTAAAGTGTTTTGTGCATTATACATGTCATGGTTCTTGATACAACACTGAGGAAAAGGGGGCGGGGAGGGGACTTTTAATCTCTTGTGTGTTTCCTGTCCCAGCAAAGAGGAGGACGTCCCCCATGGTGCTGTCAGGATGGACTCCTGGAAACCTAATTAGCGGTAGGTCTAATGACCCTTTTTAGTCTTTATTTCTTTTCACTGTCTTGTTACTTTTTGTACCAAGGAGCAAAGCTTAACATCTAAATTAATGATTACTAGGTTGCTCCTTGAGGGAATCTTGACTTTGTCTTGTAAGATGTAATCGCAGGGTTTGTTCTCTTCTTCGGTGCAGATGTAATGCTGGAGTTAATCTGCAGAGCATCATCGCAGCGGTATTGACAGCTATTGTGTCCATCACACAATTACCTGACCTTGGCTTGTGCTTTATGGATCACTAAGTAGAGACGTGCAGGATCCTTCCTCCGGGGTTGAGAGGTCATTAATTCGTTCCTCAGTTGTGAGGTTTTATAGAAGTAACCACTCCACTTTCTTCATCTTTTCTCCATTGTAATCTTGACTTTAAGGAGACGTGTGCCTGGTATGACTGGACACGGTGCCTTCACGCTAATAATCATTTTGCTGCAACAATCACTGGATTACGAACTCTTTATAGGTAGCTGGACGCCAGGCTTCTCTCGAATGTTTACTTTTGGCAAATGCCAGGAAGTCAACACAAAGAATGCACATTTCTAGAATAGCGTTCCACAACACAATCTTTTTCACACACATATATATTATATATATATATATATATATATATATATATATATATATATATCATAAACACATACACACATACCACACACAAATATATTATATATATATATATATATATATATATACACATACATATATATATATATATATAATATATATATATACATACATAGACACATACACACACGTACAAACATGCACACGTACACATACATAGCATATATATACACACATGCGCTCGCACACACACAAATATACACATACACACATACATACACATATATACACACACACATATTTTTGAGAAAGCACATCCGTGAAACGTGCGTCAGGGGGGTCTGTTCTTGAGAGACGCACAGACTCAGCCATACAATATGGGTAAGCAAGATGAATGATATGCACTTTATATGTGGCCACTGGTTTATATACAGAGATCTTTGGATTGATTTCAGTTTACATTGATATATTAATATGCTGGCTTCATAATTGTATAATATACCCTGGCTATATACCTGTCTGTTGCTGTCTTTCTTACCGACAGCTTATCCTCGTCACACCTCTATGTCTATTTGGGCCTTTATTGTTGGCATTTTGTAATGTTGTAATAAAGTATTTTGATAATTTTTGAGACAAAGTTTATGCTCCTTTTTTCTTTTTCTTGTCTTAATATATCTTTAGGAGTTTTTGCCTTATTGGCTTTGGGGACAAATTATTTTGGGGTGATTATATTCTCACCAGTACTCGGCTTACTATTATATGACTTGTTGTTTAAATAGACACAGTTGGACAGACTTAATTTGTTGGCGACATCAATATTTCATTTTTCCTTAAACATTGACGTGTTGATGCATGTTGTAGGTCTAGTGGTTTGTTTGTCATATCATTGAATTTTCGCCTTTTTTTTTTTTTTTTTTCTGTCTTATTTAATAGCCATGTTGTAAGAGTTTTGCCACTTTTTATCACCCAATTCATCATATGCAACTTGCATATGTTTGGGAATTTTTTTTTTTTTTTGGCACAGTTGAAGACTCGTGCTTCAAATTTTAAAGGATCTTGTAACTCTTTGTGCTCTTTTAAAAAAGGCTAAAATGAGAAAGAAGGAAAAAAAAAGAGACTCCTTTTATTCACTCAAAATTCAAGAAACCTAGTGCAGTATTTTTTGGAAATTGTTGTAAAATTCACAGACGACAGAAAAGAGGAGATGAATCAGTGCCCAAAACATTGGTAAAGCTGGCTATCAACACAAGGTTATGATCTGCTGCAATGTAGCTGATGTATTGTTCATGGGGTCGTTCATAGGAACAATCTTGCCAGCAATATGACAAACATGAGCGTATATTCTCTATATTCGAGAGAATCTGATCAATTTTGCTAATGGCACTGGTCCACATCTGATAAGAGTGCCAGCATAGCGTGATCCGATTTCTCTCGGATGAGAGCACCATATCTCACTGTGAGAAGATGGAGAAAAATGTCTCCATCTTCTCCATTGTGTCAGCCTAAGGAAATCGGCCTGCACTCAGATGTCATCCAAGTGCAGTCTGATGTTTTCCACACACCCATAGACTTCAGTGGGTGTGTGCCATCCAACTTGCGCTCCAAATCGCAACACTCTGCAATTTTTATTTTTTTTTTGTATGAGGATAATCCATGCCCCATAGAATAACATTGGCCCCAGTGCCATCCTACAAAACATCGGATAGCGCTCCTCCGATATATACGCCGATGTGAGCGAGCCCTAGGGCAGACAATGGAGAAAACGCCAATCGGCGAATGTCAAACTATCAAAATTTTCTGCACTGAATCGCAGAGCCTGAAGGTATTAATGTAATGTCTGCGGTCCTTTATGTTTTCGAGCTCTTCCTCTTTCTTCTGCCATCAGACACCAGTTTTGTTCCCTCCTGGGGATCGGATGTGTCAGTCATTGAGATTAAACCCTTCACCTATTACTTCCATTGATTTAGCTAGTCTCAAGTGAGAAATTCAATTGACACGAGGGTCACAGACTAAACCTTACTAGTCTATCATGATTAGTCTTCTAACAACGTTACTTGGATTTTTGTAACCGTTTTGCTGAAGTTTTTTGGGTTCGATTTGGATTTCTGCTTTTCTGTCCCTCAACGCAAATCATCTGGGGGGGTGTGAGGCTTGGTTTTACAAATCTGTTCTTCTAACACCTCTTTAATACTTCAGTCTCTGGAATTAGTGACCTTATTACTGTATATTTAAGTAGAATTTGTATTGATACAATTTTACAAGCTTCACACATCGTGAGGCTGTGGAGTCGGTAAGCCAATTTTCCGACTCCGACTACGGCACCGACTCCGACTACGGCACCGACTACGACTCCAACTCTGACTCCAACTATGACTCTGACTCCCTCATACCAGGGCTGTGGAGTCGGTAAGCCAAACCTCCGACTCCTCAATTTCCATGACACCGACTCCACAGCCCTGGTCATGACACGTCCTATTTAAATCTTTCATTAGTTGTGATAGTTTAATTTTCATTTTGCTGCTGTCGGAGCAAATCGACTATTTAGTGACATTCATGTCAGATCTATTGCATTTTTCTACAAGTGTGTTTTTTTTTTTTTTGTTTTTTTTTATCCATAATGGTTAATGTAGGTGAAATTTGTTTCTAGGAATTGGTTACAGATTGCTGTTGGCAATTAATACTTTTTCTTTTTATATCCTTTAGCATGAACTAGTTAAAGGGCTATTGAAGACACAAGAATGACATTAATGAGTAGAAAAGTTAATTGCCTTTGCCGAGCTAAGATCTTGGAGACTGACTCTACAAATGGTTTCTGAATGAGCCGTGTGTCTCTAAGCTTTTGATTGAAGGTTACACAAGTTTCATATAGCCTGCAGAAGAGCATTCCAGAGGATCAGAGAGGCACGGGAGAAGTCCTGGAGGTGAACGTGATGAGAGAAGGGAAATACAGACCGTGTAAAAGGATTCTCAGCACAAACTGACTGTTCAAACCAAGCACAGGCGCTCTGTTACCGTTCCGCATGGCCAAACAGTTTTGTCACTTCCCACCTTCTTTTCCGTGTTCTTCCGCCATTACTCTTTCTTGGTTCACATCTCTGGCTTTAGAATGGCCCGAGGAGGTGGAGAGCCAATTCTAAATGAGCATTAGGAAAACGTGCTTGGTTTGAACAGTCATTTTGTGCTGACAGACTCCCTTTAAATGGAATCGGACAACAGGTTTTTGTTATATAATCTGAGAATAGTATGCGGTAAGGGCTGAGACACAGATTTCAGCTTATAAGGCTGTGTGCACACGTTGCAGATCTGCAGCAGATTTTCCGCAGATCCGCAAGTGTTTCACCAACCAATGTAATTCAATGGGAAGAAAAAAAATGCTGTGCACATGCTGCGGAAAATTCCATACAGAATCCGCAGCAGTTTATTTTCCGCAGCATGTCAATTTTTTGCGGATCCGCATGCGTTCTTCACCCATGGAATTAAAGAAATCCGCAGGGGTGAAAGCGCATGTGAATCCGCACAAAAAACGCATAAAATCTGCAAAACAAGCGCAAATTTTTAGATGCGTTTTCTGGCAAGAGATGCAGAATCTGCTCAAGAAATTCCTGAGCACAATTCGCAACGTGTGCACATAGCCTTAGGCTGTGTTTTTTCAATACAATGAGTTTTACCACCAAGAGATTATCACTGCCTGGACTACAACTAGTGTGAGCCCTGGTCTGACCACGCCCCTCTGATATGCAGCTTACTGTCAATAGACAGTGTTCACAAATATCTACTGCGCAAATTGACCTGTGCTGTGGATTTGAAATCCCCACTATGCAATACATGCCAACAACCACAGGATAGATTGCCAAAGGGCAAAATGTCTGACTTGGCACAACGCCATTTTCTCAACCATTTCACTTCTGCATTTCTACTATGGGCTGTCCGCAGGGGAAATACAGCAGAAGAACATTTCCTTAATGTATGCAGGATATGGCCGAACCCGTTGACTTTTACAGTTCAGCTGATCAGTGTCCAAAGTGTAAGATCATGTCTCCTCTGGATAGTTTTGTCTACTTCATTTAAAAGGCTTTTGGAGACCCTTCTATTCTTTTTCATATTTTGGTTGGTGAGGTAAAGATGGAGGCGACTTGTGTGATCCATTAAGTCATGGACCTTTTTGAGTGAAGACCAAACGGACCTTAAGAACAATTCTAATCCAACTTGCCTGATCTATCTGCTGTTGAGAAAAAGTCCCCCTCAATGTCAGTAGTGTCCTTCATACACCAGATGGCTGGCCAAAATTTGTGGTCCTAGATGACAATTGGCCTAAGGGTTGCCATACACAAAAGGTTATGTTCACACGTTGCGTTTTTGCTTGTTTTTTTATGCAAAGTTTAAGCTGCTTACAAAAAAAACAAGTTTTGCTTTCCATATTTTTTGGACTTTGACGCACTTTTTTCCTCCAAAAATGTGGAGGAAAATGGAGGGGGGGTGTGCGTCTTATAGTCCTGCTGTGGATGGGGAGGTGGGGGAGCGGCAGTGGCAAAGCAGCTGGTTACAGGAGGCAGCTGCCTGCTGTTGCTGCTAACTCCTGTGCCTGCTGCTAAAGAGAAATTAATATTCTCTGTTCTCCACGCACATGGGAGTGGAGAGCAGTGAATATTCATTTCTCTTTAATAGAGGATACGCTGTTAGCCGCAGCCATCGGCTTTCTGCAGCTGCCGGGCAATTACGTTTGCCCGCTATTAAAGAGAATGAATATTCCCTACTGTCCATGTCTATGGGAGTGGAGAGCAGTGAATATTTTTCCCTTTAATAGCGGGCACACGTGAACAGCTGCAGGCTACCTGCAGCTGCCGGGCAACACTGTGCCCGCTATTAAAGATTAGTGAATATTCCCATAGTCTAGGCATGGGGAGCCGTGAGTATTCTGGCAGCTGTCCTCTGCTTGATGCCGGCTTGCCTTTTTAAGCTTGACCTCCACACCCAGTTACCCTTTAAGCCTGCCTACTGTAGTCCACCTTTATGGCCATGAGTGTAGAGCGCTTTTCTGTTGTCATTCTTTCCGTATAGAATAGATAAAAAAAAAAAAAAAATTAGACAGCGCAAAATGAGTCTTCTGTGCAGCCACTCTGTAACTGAACTGCCTTCTAACCGGCTGCCAACCAAAAGTACAAAAGCAAAATTAGGAAAGGTTAATTACAGGTTGAAAAAGTAACAATGAAAAACAGCAGACAGAAATGCAAATGTTGTGTTCAACAAAGGAGGTTCAGACAGGTTTTAAAAGCGGGCGATCATCTCCACTGCAGCGCAGAAAACGGGACGCGGACACAAAAAGAGATCATGTAGGCAAATGAAAATAAATGGACAACCCCTTAAGGATAGCTTGTCTTTTCTGTTCCGTGCCTGGTGGCAGACATATCGGCTGGGGCAGGCATCTTTGTGAAGATACTTTTAAAACTAGTTCTCAGCAATGGCTCAATAGAAGACGCATTGACCTGTAAAATTATACTGCTGAGCAACCGCTGCACTTGACTGCAAATATATGTGGTCTAAGGCCAGCGATTGTAGAGAGACGCGAGGGAGCCGCCAGATATTGCAATGCTAGGATCACTCAAAGGGAGTCTGAATTGTTCCTTCTACCAGTGATTATGGAATGCAGAGTACAAAGGAGCTGATTGAACACAGTGATTTTAGGTAATCCGGTGCAGCCGACCTTAAGGCTTTTTTCTTTTATGAGCTTCAATCGGTAGCTGCGTAAGAAATACAAAAATAAAATTGTTCATCAGGAGGAGGAGGGGAGTTTGGTCTCCGTCACCGTAATTAGGGACTTTGTTCGGAAGGCAGACGTTCCATTTGAACCTTTTTATTCATTATTTTTTTATATACAATGGAGCCATATTGTTGTGTGAAATATTAATGTTGGATGAACATCAAGGGGATTTTGCAGAACGTTTGATTTTTAGTTTTCCGGAGCTCAGCGTGTCACTTCGAACATGTTTGTGCTAATCAGACCTCGCATAGAAACGTTCCATGACGTTCTCCGCCCGTTTTGGTGGATGTTCTCTTGGCGTACATCGGAGCGGCTTGTTTTGTTGTAAAGCCTGTTCTCGGTCATACTAATGGTTGTCTATAATGAATAACGAGCTGAAAAATTAAAAATGTTGGTGCGTTTGTAGACCACAGAAGGACGTTTTTCAGTTGAAAAAAACGCGGTGGTTCACAGAACCCCATTCACACATGGTTGGGGAAAGATCGCTGCACAAATTTTGCACTTTGCCCAAATGTGTCAGGTGTTTTCAGTTTAATTTCAGAAATCTGCTTCTACTTTTACACTTTGTAATGCAAAATCTATGGCCGGAACTTACTACTACCCCCCAAGATAGCCGAAGGTCTAGCAGCGAATGTAAGTACAAAAGTAACTTCTGTAGTAAATCTTGTTAGAGTAATGTGCTCCTTCCTCCTCCAGGACTGATCGCTCTTTTTCATAATTTTCAGTTTACTGGTAAAATCTGTATCACACATGCGATGAATACGGCCGAGTCTCGCATGGTAATGCCCTGCCGGCCTCGGGAGTGGAGCGTGCTGCCGCATAGCAATACATGAAGCCGAATGCTCTGCTCCAGAGGTCGGCAGCAGTGCCGGGCATTAACATGCGAGACTCGGCCGTATCCCTCGCATGTGTGATCCCGGCATTAGATCCAGTATTTGGATCACACTCGGCCATGCAGTTGTCACATGAAATTTAGCTTGTAGTGGTCTCACTAAAAGTAAACGAGGCTGGGGCCCACTGCTGGATAATGTCTTGTGCCGTAGGGGGATGCCTTTTCTGTAGAGCAACGTTCTGTAATATGATGTGCTTGGGTTTATTATACCTTGAAAAAGATGCTGGTCCTGTGTCGGCTCTTCATTCCTGCGGGGCAGTCCGCCCGACCGTGCCGCCTGGGCAGTCCGCCCGACCGTGCCGCCTGGGCAGTCCGCCCGACCGTGCCGCCTGGGCAGTCCGCCCGACCGTGCCGCCTGGGCAGTCCGCCCGACCGTGCCGCCTGGGCAAGTCCGCCCGACCGTGCCGCCTGGGCAAGTCCGCCCGACCGTGCCGCCTGGGCAAGTCCGCCCGACCGTGTAAATTTTTTAATTTTTTTGTTTGATTTGTATAAAATCTAATAGAAAGTTTATCTTCTATGCCTGACATTTCATACAGTCATACATGACCCCGTGCACCCACGTGTTATTTTAATAAGCCGTACTCCTCCTTGAATATATGATGGAGACGAGGTGACATGTTGGCTGTGGCATGGCTGTGCCCTCCTCCTTTTTTCTTCTGTGACATGTCAGACCGGTGCAGGATATAATTTATGTAGATATAGCATTGATAATTCCCAGCACTGCACAAGCAATTGCTACGGGGAACCAGATTGCGATTTTGCTCGCTCCCTATAAATGTGTTTGTTCATCTCGGTTGGAATAGAATTCCATTGACCTCATTATCTGAATACATTTCTTTAAAAAGACACTTGATAAAATAATATAGGGAAATAGAACCCAGATCAAACCAAATGTTGTAATGTGAACTATATGCAGGACCGCCATTGCTGACAGCGCAGTGCAGCCTCGGGGCCCTGAAAGCGCAGAATGTCTGATTTATGTGGGCAGCGTCACTATTAGCAGATCTCAATCAAAGTGCGGAGTGACGGGACGAGCGCGCCGTGGCGCGCTAATGAAGTTATGACAGGTGCTCTAATTTCTAAATCAGGTTTGATGTGTTACTACCTGCATCCTCCGACGTCTATTAGGCGAACGCTGGTAGCGGCGGTTTAGTCATAACATCCGGCGTCTCTGGGGAATGTTGGGAATAATGTGAAGATTTTAGCACTTTTACTGCTTGCTAAAAAGCTCTCCGGTGTAAAAAAAATGCAACTGCTCCAGCGTTGAAGGGTGTAGTGTGGTGTGATTTACCGAGCCATTACAGGCACTACTCATTAAGGGAAATGATGCAGAATAGTGGAGTTTACATTGACGGCCCTTGTGTATCCGTGTATAGAAAGTGAGCAGAATCGCTCTGCATCTAGTCGGGGTGGGGAGCGCATAGGGTTTACTGCACTCCTCAACGCGCGCTATAGAGGCCATATTTAGTACACTTTTCAGCTGCAGATGAAGGAAGAGAGCCACAGTATTCATTACTGATGGGTAGGCGGAGCCCAGATCAGGATGTTACCTCAGATCAAAAGAGTGATGACTGGCTGGCCCCTCCAGCTCGGGCTCCTCCTACTCAGCTCCAGTCTAAGATTTGAGGTCCAGAGGATGGTCGCTGCTAATGCAGCTCCTCAGAAGATTTTATTATTTTAATATTCGGACAGGAGACTTGGATCACTAGTTGGTCTAGAGGTCTCAGGGGTATCAGCGCTGCTGTACCCCAACCTCTCCCTTGGCGGATCTGTATTTACTCAAAGTCCCTGCAGAATCCTTGCCGGCCCTGGGGGATGAGGAGAGCTTCTCTGGCGGGAACGCAAACCACACGTGCGGTCACTGCGTTCTTCGCCCTGGGGGAAGCATGGGCACTGCGCCAGAAACCCCTGAGGGTCCCTGTGGCGCCTTGGCTGGTGAGTACTCCACACAAATTTTAATAATAATTATGTGTGAGTGCTTTAGCGTCTGAATGAGCAGCGCTATTACTAATGTCAGTATGCTTCAGCGCTGCTGTGACAGCGTTACTACATGTATGTCAGTATGCTTCAGCGCTGCTGTGACAGCGCTACTACATGTAATGTCAGTATGCTTCAGCGCTGCTGTGACAGCGCTACTACATGTAATGTCAGTATGCTTCAGCGCTGCTGTGACGGCGCTACTACATGTAATGTCAGTATGCTTCAGCGCTGCTGTGACAGCGCTACTACATGTAATGTCAGTATGCTTCAGCGCTGCTGTGACAGCGCTACTACATGTAATGTCAGTATGCTTCAGCGCTGCTGTGACAGCGCTACTACATGTAATGTCAGTATGCTTCAGCGCTGCTGTGACAGCGCTACTACATGTAATGTCAGTATGCTTCAGCGCTGCTGTGACAGCGCTGTTACAAGAAGATGTGGTGATTTTTTGTCCGCAGGCAGATAGCTGCAGGACAGAGAGGGAGCAGGAGCGGGGAGAGTTCGCGCTCATTATTTGAGCTAGCAGGGGCGTGGCCTATCTATCCCGGTCTTTTGAGCAGGAAGACGCGCGCTCTGGCTTTTCTCCTGCGACCCCCTCACTGTGGCGGCCATTACTCAGGCTCCTGGGCTCCTCGGACCGCTCCTCTCCTCATATAGACACCACGGCCAGCTGGGTGAGTGCGGATTCCTCACCCCGCAGCGCAGCGATCGCTATCCTGCAGCTGCAGTCTCATCAGAGACATAAAAATTGGCTGGGGCTCACAAATATATATATATTTTGGTGAGTTTGCAATATTAACCCCTTTGAGGGTTATTTCTACCAGCTAAATTTGCTGACTGAATACCGCTGGGGTAACTCTGCTTGGTGGAGCGTTAACCCTTCAGCGTTTGGAAAAAAAAAAAAAACCGCATAGTTTTTTGCTGGTATTACCGCTTTGACCTGCTCATACAGGTGAGACATGTCTGAACAGAGTTCAGATGCCGCGGATCACGTCCCAGTGCCATTGCGGCAATCAGATACGCAGACCTCCACAGCGTCTAGCGCTGCGGTCGACAGCGGTGGAAAATTGGATGATATCGCTCGATCGATTAATAACTTATCTGACCTTTTAGGTCAATATGTGTCTGCTAATTCCTCTCAGAGGAAGCGACGCAGGCCGTTACCGGCCTCTACACGGAGCGAGTCAGATGTATCTGATATTGGGCAGAGTTCCCCTTTAAATTCGGATGGAGAAATATCCGATTCAGATGCGGACGAGCCGCAGGGGCGTTCCTCTATGACGAAGCGTACGGAGGCATTAATTGAAGCCATGAGAGATATACTACAGTTACCGGAGGAGGTAACTAGTCGTCCTGGTAAATCAGCACGCATTTTCCAGGAGTCCCGTGCTTCGCGCACAACATTGCCAGCTCTGGATGAGCTTAATGGTGTAATAGAGGAGGAACGTCTATGTCCAGATAAGCGTTTTCATGGAACGCATTTCTTTGATACACTTTATCCTTGCTCTACGGAGTTAAAGGCTAATTGGACTTCTGCTCCTGAAGTGGATGTGTCTTTGTCTCAGCTTAGTAAATCCTCTCTACTCCCTATTAAGGGAAAAGCGAGCTTACAGGAGCCTTTGGATAGAAAGGCAGAATTGGCGGCAAAAGCAAGCTATGAGGCTGCGGGTCATGGATTTCGAGCAGTGCTAGGATCCATGTGTGCTGCTAGAGCTTCTCTAAGCTGGTTGGCACGTCTGAAGACGGAGTTGCAAAATGAATCTCCGTTATCTGAGATACGGGAAACTTGTGAATGGTTAGAAACGGCAGCCTGTTATATCTTTGATGCCGGTCTGGATACGGCATCTCTGCTGGCCAAAGCGCAAGCTTCAGCGGTCACAGTCAGAAGAGCTTTATGGCTCAGACAGTGGGCCGGGGACGCAGTTTCCAAACAAGGGTTGTTGGCCTTACCTTACAAGGGTGGCCATCTTTTTGGATCCGACCTCACAGAGCTGATTTCCAAGGCTAAGGCGAAGGAATCAGCATTACCACAGCGAAGGGCCATGGCCTCGGTGTCCAGTAAGCCTGGTGTTTATAGTGGTCGGCGGTCCTTTCGGGGCCGAGGACGATCTAGTCACTCCTCGTGGGGATCGGGTCGTCCTTCTTTCTCAGGAAAGAAATCCTCTCAGAAAACTCGTACTCCCTGGAAGCAGAGTTTCCGCCAGAACAAGCGGGAACTTGACAAGAAACCCGCAAAGTCGGATTGACGCCAGGGGTCCACTCGAGGATTCTCGAGTGGGGGGTCGCCTGCTTCTTTTCAAGGAGACTTGGATGGCTCGCGTTCCAGATTCCTGGGTAACGCGGATAGTGTCGGCAGGCTATTTCATAGAGTTTGCTTCTCAACCCCAAATGTTTTTTGTCAATCTCGCGTTCCGTCGGAACCCGAGCTTGTTGTCGCTCTACAGCGAGAGGTCGAATCGCTACTACAAAAGGGTGTAGTGATACCGGTTCCGTCAGAGGACCGAGGGAAAGGTTTTTATTCCAACCTTTTTATAGTTCCCAAAAAGGAGAACAAATTTCGCCCGATTCTGGATCTCAAGCGATTAAACCGGCATGTCCATGCCCGGAAATTTCGCATGGAGTCGCTTCGTTCCGTTGTGGCAGCTCTGTCACAGAACGATTTTCTGGTGTCAATCGACATTCGCGACGCCTATTTGCATATTCCCATCGGAAAGGCTCATCAGCGCTTTCTTCGATTTGCCATAGGTCAGAATCATTACCAGTTCGTGGCTCTGCCGTTCGGCTTAGCCTCAGCGCCAAGGGTCTTTACAAAAATTCTGGCGCCCTCATGGCACTCCTTCGAAGACAGGGGATTACGATTCTCCCTTATCTGGACGATCTTTTGATCGTGGCTTCCTCGGAGGAGGAGGCGTTGACGGCTCGGGATTTGTCTCTTCAGTTTCTGAAAGACTTCGGTTGGCTGGTCAATTGGGAGAAGTCGTCCCTGGAACCATCGAGGACAATTCTCTTTTTGGGAATGCATCTCGACACGTTTCGGTCGGTAGTTTCCCTACCACCAGACAAACAGTCATGTCTTCTTCGACATGTACAGATTATGACATCCTCAACGGCAATGTCCCTACGGAAGTGTATGCGTCTTCTGGGACTGATGGTGGCGTCCATGGAGGCAATTCCTTTTGCCCAGTTCCACTCCAGGACTCTTCAAAGGTTCATCTTGAGTCGATGGAATCAGTCGCAATCGTTGGATTGCAGTGTCACCATTTCTCGCGCGGTGCGGGATTCTCTAGAATGGTGGTTACGTCCAGGGGCATTCTCCCTGGGGAAGTCTTTCCTCCCTCTGAAGTGGTCAGTCATAACCACCGATGCCAGCCTGACGGGCTGGGGGGGTGTTTGGAACAATCTCTGGATTCAGGGGGTATGGTCACCGGAAGAGTCTGTGCTTCCGATCAACATCCTGGAATTGAGGGCGATTTTCCTTTGCCTCCAACATTGGACGGTCCCTTTGAGCGGTCTGCCAGTCCGTGTGCAGACAGACAATGCGACGGCTGTCGCGTATATCAATCACCAAGGTGGGACAAGGAGTTCCAGACTCATGGTAGAGGTGTCCCGAATTCTGATTTGGGCAGAGGCCAATGTACCAGCCATTTCGGCGATTCACATTCCAGGGGTTCAGAATATTACAGCGGACTTTCTCAGTCGCAGAAGAATGGATCCCGGGGAATGGAGCCTCCACCCGGAAGTCTTTGCACTACTGTGCTCTCGCTGGGGAACCCCCAAGTGGATTTGATGGCATCCAGGTCCAATGCCAAGTTACCGACATTCATGTCCAGGTACAAGGACCTGAAGGCGGTGGCGGTGGATGCTCTAGTGGCTCAGTGGGATCAGTTCGAGCTGATCTATGTATTCCCGCCGATATCCTTACTTCCTCTAGTGCTGCGTCGGATCAGACTAGAGAGAATTCCAGCTATTCTGATAGCTCCAGACTGGCCAAGAAGGGTGTGGTTCTCGACAATAATGTCGCTGTTGGCGGCACCTCCGTTTCCACTCCCTCTTCAACCGGACTTGTTGACTCAGGGGCCCGTTTGTCATCCGGACTTGATGTCCCTGCGTTTGACGGCGTGGCTCTTGAGACCGAAATCTTGACCCGTAGAGGTTTTTCAGCCGAGGTCATTGCTACCCTTCGTGCTGCAAGATGTCCGGCTACTTCTAGGATTTACCACAAAATTTGGGAAACCTTCTTTTCGTGGTGTTTGGGGTCTTCTCGGAACCCGAGAAAATTTTCCATTCCCAACCTGTTGGCTTTTCTGCAGCATGGGCTAGACAAGGGTTTGGCAGTTAGCACTCTGAAAGGTCAGATTTCTGCTCTGTCCTTATTGTTCCGGAGAACCATTGCTTCGAATAGAGACGTGCTCTCCTTTTTCCGAGGTATCTCTCGTAAGTTTCCGCCGCGGAAGGCACCCGTGTCTCCTTGGCGGCTCAACCTTGTTTTGGAGGCTCTTCAGCATAAACCTTTTGAACCTATGGTTTCTGCTAGCCTTTCTTTACTTTCTTGGAAGGTGGCTTTCCTTGTTGCAGTCACTTCCTTGAGGAGAGTTTCTGAATTGGCAGCTCTTTCTTGTTCGCCTCCTTTTCTGGAGTTTTTTCCGGATCGTGTAGTGCTTCGCACTCGGGGTGATTTTTTGCCTAAAGTGGTGTCACAATTTCATGTTAACCAGGATATTGTGTTGCCTTCACTCTGTCCGGATCCGAAGAATACGAAAGAGCGAGATTTACACACATTGGATTTAGTGCGGGCCTTGAAGTTTTATCTATCTATTACTCAAGGTTTTCGTAAGACGGACTCCCTGTTTGTGGTTCCGGCAGGTCGTCGGCGTGGTCAACGAGCTTCCAAGGGTTCTATAGCTCGTTGGATCCGGTCAGCTATTTTGGAAGCTTACCGTCTTCGGGGTGAATCTTGCCCGATTAAGATTCGAGCCCATTCCACGAGAGCTGTGGCTTCATCGTGGGCTTTTCATCAAGGTGCTTCGGCAGTGCAGCTTTGCCGAGCGGCGACTTGGCGCTCTGTCCACACGTTTACAAGGTTTTATAAAGTGGACGTCAGTGCTTCCGCTGATGCAGCCCTCGGACGTAGGGTCCTGCAGGCAGCTGTAGTTTAAAGTTCTGGATGAACTTGTGTTTAGCGCTGGTTGCGCTTTGTTGTTAAGGTTGTTGGGTTTCTGCCTTTTGTTGGTTTTTTCCCACCCTTATTTTTGAACTGCTTTGGGACGTCCCATCAGTAATGAATACTGTGGCTCTCTTCCTTCATCTGCAGCTGAAACACGGATTTTGGTAAAGACTTACCTGTAAAATCCTTTTCAGCGAAGGAAGGAAGAGAGACACAGCACCCTCCCACGGCAGAAGTGTGTTGATGTTTTCAGATGCAGCGCGACCCTTATCTGATAGCGATTATCTGGGCTGAGGTCAGCGCGCTAAGGCTCTGTTCCAGCATCGCCAGCTCATCGCAGTAGTCAGGTTCCGTGAGTAGTACCTGGAACTCTGTGGTTTTTGGCTTTCTTTGCATGCATAACCTGTATCCTTGTGTTTTTTCTCTGAAGTTCCTTCAGAAGGGGTTATGTTGCTCCGCTGGTGATCTTGGCTCTTTTCCTAAAAGCTTTGGTACGACTGGAGCTGAGTAGGAGGAGCCCGAGCTGGAGGGGCCAGCCAGTCATCACTCTTTTGATCTGAGGTAACATCCTGATCTGGGGCTCCGCCTACCCATCAGTAATGAATACTGTGTCTCTCTTCCTTCCTTCGCTGAAAAGGATTTTACAGGTAAGTCTTTACCAAAATCCGTGTTTTTCATGCTTCCCAATTAGGCATTTTTTTTTTTTCTAGTAAAAATTTCTCGACACTTTTAGGATTCTCTATTTGCATATCGTGAATTAATGTACAGTTTCTACAATGTGGAACGTAGAACAGGGTGTTGCATAGACTATGGCTGTGTGTGTATATACGATGCTTTCTTCAAAAGGGGTTGTCTGGATAAAACAACTTGACGCCTATTCGACACAGTCAACATCTTGCTAATCCGTGGATGTCCCACCGGTGGGCCCATCATTGATCAATACAATGGCATGTAAAAGTTTAGGGGCACCCCTGGTCAAAATTACTGTTATTTGTGAACAGGTAAGTAAGTTGAAGATAAAATATCTCTAAAACGCCTAAAGTTAAAGATGACACATTTCCTTTGTATTTTAGGCCAAAAAAAAATGTAATTTTACATTTTTGAAATTATAAAAAGGAAAATGGTCCTGTGCAAAAGTTTGGACATTTGCGTGCTCAGATAACTTTTACCAAGGTTTCAGACCTTAATTAGCCGGTTGAATGGCTTGTTCACTTCACTATCATCGTTAGGAAAGGCCAGGTGATGCAAATTTCCCAGTTTTCTAAAAACTCAGCTTCCTTTTAACCTTGTGCCAAAACAAAACAGCAGCCAAAAAAACAGCTGCCAAGCACTCGAAAATGAAAATGGCAGAGGCCCTCAAAGCAGGAGAAGGCTATAAGAAGATAGCAAAGCGTTTTCAAGTTGCGCTTTCCACGCTTCAAAATGTAATTAAGAAATGGCAGCTAACAAGGACAGTGAAGGTCAAGATATGGTCTGGAAGACCAAGTAAGATTTCAGTGAGAGCTGCTCGTAGGATTGCGAGAGAGGCAAATCCGAACCCCCCGCTTGTCTGCAAAAGACGTTCAGAAAGATTTAGTAGACTCTGGAGTTGTGATACGTTGCTCTACTGTTCAGAGACATCCGCACAAGTATGGCATTCATGGAAGAGTCATCAGAAGTAAACCTCTACTTACATCCTTAGGCCGGAGTCACACACAACCACAAAAAATCGGTCCGTTTTAGACGGTCAACAATCGGATCAAAATAAAAACATCACACATCCTTCTGGCATCCGATTTTCCTTCAAAGATGCGATTTAATCGCATGTGTGTGTACCTTGTAACATCCGATTTTCATCCGACTTGCGAGATTTTCTCGCAGGCTTGCAAAACTGACATATAATGGATCCAAAAGAATAGTATTTAAATGCCAAAAGAAAGAATAGATATATACACATAGAGCACATATATATATATATGTCATTGTGACATATATATATACATATATTTATAATTCTTACACTTCTACATACTGTAATAGCCGCTAATTCAATTGCCGGCTTCAGTGAAATCACAGAAGCCGACATGAAATGATACATTGTTTCCACACATTTAACCATGTAATTTCATGTATTTTTATATATGTTTGAAACATACAATTACATGAGTATATGTGTGCTAAATTTCAGACATGTAGGGGTTAATTAAAGGTGTAAATTCGTTGAAAAAAAATGTGTGGGCTCCCGCTGTATTTTCTCCACCAGACAGACAAAGCAAAGCGAGTGGGGGCAGATAATAATAGCCTAGGGAGGGTACATTTTTTTTGTGCCCCCCCTGGCTACTAACATCTGCCCCAGACACCCCAGAAAGGGCAAATCTATAATTAGATTCGCCCTTTCTGGCACTTTGCCCGTCTATTCCCATTGCCCTGTAGCGGTGGCGAATGGGTTAATCTCACCTTACTGTCACCTTAGTATTGAAAGGTGACCTTAAGGCAGGTTAATAATTGATAGCTGTCAATTAGACAACTATCAATTATTAATCCTATTGTATGAAAGAAAAATCAAACACACACAGTTTAATAAAAAATAAGTTTAATTAAATAATCACACAGTTTTTGACCATATTTTATTTTCCTGCTAAAACCATTTCCTGTAATAAAAATAAAATAAAAAAGCAAAATTATACTTACCAATCCGATGTACAGTCAGGTCCCACGGTGTAATCCATCAGAAAGGGTTAACAGGTTACAGGTCGCAGAGAGCTAATAATGCTGTCTCAGACCTGTATTCCCCTGAATGAATAAGTTCCTCTCCCAGCGAAAGTAGAGGAATAGATTCATGAATGGAGCTTAATTGATTTATTGCCAATTTAACTGTAGTGACCTGACCTAAAGGGAAAGTGGATACAATCAATTAAGCTTCATTCATGAAACACATCCTCTCCTGTCGGCAGGAGAGGAACTTATTCATTCATGAGCTTTGAGCTGAGCATGCAGGATTACTTGCACTGCTTGGCTCAAAGCTAGTTAACCCTTTGTGAAGGATTACAGCGTGGGACGTGACAGATCGGCGGAATAGGTAAGAATAATGTTGTTTTATTTTTTTTTCTTTATTTTAGGAGATCAATGGCTTCGCACGGATTAAGTGTAAAATAAAATATGGTCAAAAAAATGTGTTTTTATTTCATTAAAATTATTTATTCTTAAAGTGTGTGTGTTTTTTTACTTACTTCAATAGGATTAATAATTGATAGTTGTCTAATTGACAGCTATCAATTATTAACCTGCCTTAAGGTCACCTTTCAATACTAAGGTGACAGTAAGGTGAGATTAACCCATTCGCCACCGCTACAGGGCAATGGGAATAGACGGGCAAAGTGCCAGAAAGGGCGAATCTAATTATAGATTTGCCCTTTCTGGGGTGTCTGGGGGCAGATGTTAGTAGCCAGGGGGGGCACAAAAAAATGTACCCTCCCTAGGCTATTATTATCTGCCCCCACTCGCTTTGCTTTGTCTGTCTGGTGGAGAAAATACAGCGGGAGCCCACGCATTTTTTTTTCAACGAAATTACACCTTTAATTAACCCCTACATGTCTGAAATTTTGCACAAATACACTCATGTAATTGTATGTTTCAAACATATATAAAAATACATGAAATTACATGGTTAAATGTGTGGAAACAATGTATCATTTCATGTCGGCTTCTGTGATTTCACAAAACCCGGCAATTGAATTAGCGGCTATTACAGTATGTAGAAGTGTATGAACTATAAATATATGTATATATACATGTCACAATGACATGTGTATATATAATATATATGTGTTCTATGTGTATATATCTATTCTTTCTAGTCTTTATTAAAGCTGTCAGTGTGATTTTACAGTATAGCCGGGATGAATTGCCGGCTTTTCTAAAGGACACCGATGCGATTTCATCGCAAGTCACACAGTGTGGTCCGTTTGTAATCCGATTTTTCATCGCTCCCATAGACTTGCATTGGCGATTGTCGACCAACAATCGGTGACAATCGCAGCATGCTGCGATTGTACACGGACGTTTAAAACGGACCACAAAAAATCTGATACTGGGAGCTGCTCCATAGATTAACATAGGTCCGACTGCAATGCGATATTTCATCGCATTGCAGTTGTCCGATTTTGTCGCCAGTGTGACTCCGGCCTTACCATAAAATTCAGCGTCAGAAGTATGCAAAAGAACATCTAAACAAGCCTGATGAGTTAAAGAAAAAAAGTCAGGTTCACTGATAAGGTTAAAATAGATCTTTTTGGCCCCAGTGATCAAAGATGTCTCGCCAGCCATTAAGAATTAGCGAGGATCAATCATGCTTTGGGGTTGTGTTGCAGCCAATGGCACAGGGAACATTTTATGGGTGGAGGGAAGAATGGATTCAATGAAATTTTAGCATTCTTGATGCAAACATAACACCATTTAAAAAAAAAAAAAAAAAAAAAAAAAGCTGACGCTGAAAGAGGATGGCTTCTACAAATTGATAATGATCCTAAACACATGTCAAAATCCACAATAGTCTACCTCAAAAGACACAAGCTGAAAGTTTTACAATGGCCCTCACGGTCCCCTGATCTGAACACTGTTGAAAATCTGTAGCTAGACCTCAAAATAGCAGAGGATGCAAGACGACCCAAGGATCTCACAGACCCGGAAGAATGGATGAAAATCCCTGAAACAAGAATTAAAAAGACTCTCTTGTCTGGCTACAAAAAGCATTTACAAGCTGTGATACTTTCAAAGGGGTTATTACTAGGTACTAACCATGCCAGGTGCCCAATCCTTGCATCTGATAATTTTTCTATTTTTTGAAACTTTTTAAAATGAAAAAAAAAATATATATATATTTTATCTTATGTATATTATTTGTAATTTTTTTTGCCTGTAATACAAAGGAAATGTTAACTTTAGCCTTTTAGAGATCATTTCATCTTCAGATTGCTGAACTGTTCCCAATAACAGTAATTTTGGGCAGGGGCTCCTAAAGTTTTACATACCACTGTAGTTCGGGGAACCTTTATCCATTTTGGATGGCCGACTGCCACTCCATTCGTTCTGTATGGGGCTGCCAGAAAAAATCAAGCACAGCACTCGTCACACCCATAATGAATGATTGTCGCGGCGTTCGAGCATGTGCGCTTCTACTGATCAGTGCAGGTCCCAGCGGTCGGATCTCCGTGATCAGCA
This sequence comes from Oophaga sylvatica, assembly GCA_033576555.1. Classification (NCBI taxonomy): domain Eukaryota; kingdom Metazoa; phylum Chordata; class Amphibia; order Anura; family Dendrobatidae; genus Oophaga; species Oophaga sylvatica. Next base: position 114,772,150 of record JARQOD010000009.1, on the reverse strand, counting down.
AGTTATCAGCTATCCTATGGATACATGATAACCTGATTTCACTGGAATACTGATATCATTGTGTACGTGTGTCTCAGTTTATTAGTTTCTTCCTCCTACAACATATCCAGCGTTAGTGACAATCATCCGAGTGTTTGATGTCCGGCATGTGAGGCCTCCACAGAACTTCATTATGGGGTCGGTAACATGGGATTACTGCTTTCCACAGATGTCGGGGTTTATCTGCATTCTTCAGAGAGACGTCTGCTGCTGGCTGTTAAGGTTAGTCTGTCAGTCACTGCCTGGATTACATGCAGAGCAGCTGTGCGGAGATGTTCGGTGCCTCAGGACTTGGCGCTCATCACAAGTGTCTTTCCATATATCCGCCAATTTCCGTCCATTCAGAACAATATCCGTTACATGGGTTGAAAGAAAGACCACGGTCCATCAAGTTCGACCTTTCTCCACCAATTGTACATTTTGTCACTAAATAGTTACATCATTGCAGAGTTTAAATTGGGAAATTGATCTAATTGAAAGCTGCCAGAAAAGTCCTCTGAGGGGCGTTAAAATCTGTCAAGTTACAATGTGTCTGAAATGGCTGTATATTATAGGGAAAAGGACTAACTTCATCATCTCTAAGATTGGTCTTATTGATCAGATAGCATGTGTGCGCATATGCGTGCGCGTGTGTGCGCATTGTGGTGTGTGTGTGTGTGTGTGTGCGTGAATCCAGCTTAAAGGGAACCTGGCAGCACTTTTTCCATATGAAAGCAGTGGTATGTCCATATAGGCACTTATCCTCCTTTATACATATGATGCTTTACTTGTAGAGATCCAGTGTGCCAGTCATGAGAAATCAAGTGTAGAAGTCTTATGCAAAATCAGGCTGCAAGTGCGCTGGGGTGGTCAATGCAGTTTGTATTGACCCGCTCCCACCACACTTCCGACCTCATTTGCACATGGTAGGTTTCTCATGACTGGCACATCATAAGGTTAGAGTCCCATGACTCTTTTCTCTACATCAGAGAAAAACGGTCTGATTTTATTCTGATCAGAGTTTGATCAGCGTGGCATCATTTTCTCTTGGAGGTAGAGGGGAAAAAAAATAGGTTTCCACTATCTCCATTCTGTCACAGTGAAAATCAGACCGCACTCGGATGTCATTCAAGTGCAGTACAATTTATTGATTTTTTTTTTTTCCCCTACAGGCCCATAGATTTGCTTTGACTTGTCTCCAATTTGTTTTTTTTTTCTCTCTGCAACATTCTGTCCAATGAAGAAATGGGACATGTGCACCCCAGCCCCCTAGAATATCATGGGTATGAGAGCTATCTGTGAAAATCACAGATGACACACGTGCAAGATAATTGGTCGTGTGCAGGAGAAGGTTATACAGCCAGACCACCACTTGCGTTATGACCCAACAGGGGGTCGATCCAGTAGATGTCACCAACACACACACACACACAACACACACAACGGGATAGTAAAGGGGGAGAGTAAGGCCCTAACAATAGGGAACGATGGATGGGGCACCTACTAACACAGCCTGTGCCTATCCCTAAACTCCCCTAACGCCCTATGTGGGTCCCTCCCCCTCCCACAGCCATCATAAACTTGGTCGTTAGCTGTCACCTCATACCCTGGCTAGTGCACTGGCCGGCAAGGATGCTAGCCTCTCCACTGCAGATGGTACAAACACGGGATAGTGACAAGCACGAGACAGACAAGGTAAATACACGAGTAACTTAGCTCCAGGCTCCGCTGCCAAGCTCCACATCACAGAGGATACGGAAACAGGACCCCGAACTCCACAGAGGTAGCAGATTTGGCGCTGACACCAGAGAGCTGCAACTCCAAGGCTGGTCTACATAGAAAACTCTTATCACCAACAGTCAGCTGCTGCATCATGTGACTATTTAAAGGATGGTGGGAGTGGTCACCACCCACATCAGCTGACCAGCAACACAGCACCTGCCAGCAAGGAAGCAGCCGTTAACCCTTGCTGGACTGAAAGGAAAAAAGCTCAATTTAAACTATATCGGAACCAGAGCTGCCACGAATCCAAACCTGAATTGTGACATTTGTATTCTCTGTAACCTATGACAGGTTCACTTTGTAGCGTGGCCACAAGGAACATATTCTGTATATTCTAGAGGACCTAAAAAACATCTGCTTACATTATATGTGTTTATCCACTCGGCAGCCTATGTAGACATGATGGAAATCGTATGAGTCCGTCCCATTTAATTATGGTACGTGAACATGAGGTTTGTTACAGAGAGATGGCGTGCAAACTTCCCCCTGTACACACCCCCAATTAAGCTCCATTAAATATTGCAGGCATTATTTATCATTGCATCTAAGTGGTTAAACAGCCGGATCCGATCAGGCTCCCTCCCAGCTGTCAATCACAATGGTTGATCACATTCTTCTAATTCCTGGGCTCTTCCGCACCCCTTCAGGCCCTGCACTAGGAATAATAGATCCGTTTTTAATTTTCTGCATTTGACTACAGCCTATAGAATTGTATAATATCTTTTTTTGTTCATGTAACTCTTTTTCTTCCAGCACCTACGGTAATTTTCAAATGACGTGTTGATATTTTTTTTATGGTGCTTGTCAGATTTGACTCCATTGTTCTCCCCATGTACGGAAATGTATCGTTCTCACTCTCCGCAATATAACCAATATGTCAATTACTGTCTCCCTTATAGACAGAGACTGTGAAGCATTTGCTAACCATACGTGTGCCAGGCCCATCAAGTCGGCCAGGCTCATTCATTTAGTACGGCAGCGGCCCTATTTGTGATCCTGTTAAGTGTGTCATCTGTTTGCAGTTTTTTTTTTTTTTACTCCATCAGTAAAAAGCAATCTTCATGTAAAGAATGATGTCATTTCATTGTCATCCAACTCCTGTTACCTCCTCTGTGGATTGGAAATGGTCACACAGCAAATCGTCAAATGGAAAGATAGATATATATATATAATTATTTTTTTTTCTGCCTCCCAAATGATTTAATTGAAATGATGAAAAAACTCGTTTTTCTAAGCGATCATTATTTTGGATAAATTGGAATCGTCCGTTTTCGGCTTTGCACCTTTTCAGGAAGAAGCCATGCGGTGTATCTAGTCTCTCCTGACATCTGGGATCCTACAGAATCTGTCGGCGCTCTGTCCTCCGAGTGCAGGACTGTTTTAAACCCAAGTTCCGTTTTTCTGAGCCGCTTCAGAGAATAGATGATGTACCTGGGGAAATGTCAGAATTGCTTCCATGAACTTCTTGTAATAACCTGCAGGTCTACCTGGAACTTTCATGTGGCTTGATTGATGACAGCCTGCAGTCTGACATCCATTGGCAATGTGTGGGCCGTTAATTGATCCTCAGGGCAGCAGCAGAATATGAAATTCCTTATATCCTGCAGAATATTATTTTATTATCTATATTTGCTCATGGTTTCATCTTTGGGAGTGCACCATCCTCCTGTCTCACTCCGTAAAGAAGCACACTGTAACATGGAGCATCTAGAATAGATCTGAATGTATGAAATGTGGCCGTAGAGGAGAAATCACGAGGAGCCGTCCTCCATCCTAGCACCTGCAATCTGTACTATGGCCGTACCCATCAGCCCTAAGGCTGTGAGCTTTGTCCATACATTCAACCTAAATATGACCATATATCAGACGAGACCCAAGTGTTCACCCCTTAGGGCTCGTAGTTTCTACCTGCATTTTGGGTCACAAGGTGCATGTCCTGTACGCTCCGGGTGGTTGCCTGTCACCTTGACCAAAGCGGTTTAAGGCAAGAGACATCTTGTCTGCTGGGAAGCGGGACCTATTCTCGGACAGGGTCTTGGTCGTTCTCTATGAATATAGTGTTATGAAGCCCTCTCCAAAAATTAGTGACCCGTACTCCATTCTCACCAACCCCAATATTTTGCTATGCACATATATTTAATATTTCATAACTTCTGTGCATATTGTTCTTTGTGAAACTAGTCCTGGTTCCCATACGTTGCGATGCCGCTGGCATTGTTCAGCCATGGTGATAGCCCATTACGGATTTATTTTGTTTCCTGGATTCCTTGCACAGAGCCATGATACTGTTGCATTATTAATTTTCTGTTACAGTAACTGTGATAAATGTGGATCCTAATCCCTCGTCTACATAAACCACCAAAGACCTCAAATCATTGTTGGCCTCCTACATAATTTTTTTTTTTTCTTTTTACGAAATTTATCCCGCTCTGTCCCTTCGTGGCAAAAGTTTGCAGCAGAAGAGCAAAAAAAAAAAAGAAAACCCCAGACCCCTGAACATTAGTAATTTCTCTGTCGAGCAGAAGACAAACGCGCAGTAAATTCTTTATGATGTTATTCCATGTGAGCGGAAAATTCGACAGACTTACTATATCAATACCTGTCAGCCGATATGGATTACCTCCAGTCACTGCCCGCTGTTCACCATGAAAAAGGACTCCCAGGGGTGAAAGACCCATTAATTAGATTGCAGTTAAACAAAGTAAGCACTACAAGGTGATCGGTATATACACCCCTTTGCTAAATATTAAAGTGGACTTATTCTCCCAAATCAATCGGCGTGTAGGAATTGTAAGTGTCGGTTCAGCTTCGGTTCTCCAGGTCCCGGTTTGTTACGGAATTGCAGCAACCTAATCTTTTATTGGAATTGCCACGTAGGAAATCTTATCTCTGTGCTAAGGAAAGCCCACAAGGGACTGATCTGCTGCAGAAAGTGCATTATTTTTTTATTTTTGCACGAGGACTGCACACTTTACCTTTGTGCATCGTAAAGATATCCATAGCATGTCGATTTAGGCAGCAGATTTCGAATACTCTGCACCGGTCAATTTGCACTGGAAAAATAATCATGGATTTCCTTAAACACAGGAGGGTTTCTGTATGCAAATCCATGGCGGAAAATCCTCTCTGCATCAGCCCTATGTGGTATACCCTTAAAGGGTTGTAATAGGATGGGGGATAACTTGGTGTTCACTGCAGCCTCAATCAATCCTTAAAATAAGGCACAGGAAACCCAAGAACAAGGTTCTGCAGAGCCCCATCTTACATGGAGCAGAAGGTGCACACTCCGCCTCCTTTCTATTCATTGTCAATGGGATGGACGGAAATGGCCAAGCCCTGTACTCTGCTTTCTCTGGCAGTCCCATAGACAGTGAAGTCCACGTGCACGTCTTCTCCATTCAAAGCCCTGCTCTCAGGATCACTGGGTATTTGACCCCACTGATCAGTAATTTATCTGCTATTCCATGCATTGGGGATGACTTTTGTTTCTGGAAAGATTTCTTTAAGAGGTGTACACCACTCCTAAAATCATTTAAACTCCTTATAGGAAAGATGTGTATCTTCGTACCATGTTAGCCAGTAAATAGAAAAATATTTAGAATTGAGAGTCCTCAGTGATTGATACCTTTTAATGGCTAAAGGTACTGCCACACTAAGCAATCCCGCTAGCGATCTCGTTAGCGTTGCATACTAATGAGATCGCTAGCGGGATTGTTTCTATATCGCTAAATGCTGCCGCATTTAGCGATATAGTTAACGACGCTATCGCCGTTAGCGATCTTCTTAACGACTTTAGCGGTACAAAAGTACCGCTAAATCGCTAAGAAAAGGTGCCACACAGCGATTAGATACTTACCCAGGGAGCGCCAGCGATGAAATAGGGTCCGGAACGATTCCAGCGACGAGCGAGATCACAGCAGGAAGCTCGTCGCTGGAAGCTGCCGCACTGAACAATATCGCTAACGGGATCGCTAAATAGTGACGTTTTTTAGCGATCCCGTTAGCGATATTGTTTAGTGTGGCATACCCTTAACTGAAAAGATGGTAACAAATTGCAAGCTTTCGAGACTACTCGGGTCTCTTCATCAGGCAAAGACTAATGCAAAATCTGAAGAATCACATATTTATACACAACACAGCACAGAAACAATGCAATAGGTAAGACAAGTGACGTCAAGCAGAACTGTCATTATGGGAGATAGAGATGAACATAAATATTGGAACAGTTCACACTCCTTATCTACGAACTGTTCCAATATTTATGTTCATCTCTCTCCCATAATGACAGTTCTGCTTCACGTCACTTGTCTTACCTATTGCATTATTTCTGTGCTGTGTTGTGTATAAATATGTGATTCTTCAGATTTTGTATTAGTCTTTGCCTGATGAAGAGACCTGAGTAGTCTCGAAAGCTTGCAATTTGTTACCATCTTTTCAGTTAGCCATTAAAAGGTATCAACCACTGAGGACTCTCAATTCTAAATATTTTTAAACAGTTTTAAGGGGTTGTCCACTATTCCGACTACTCTTTCTCAATCCCTATGTTTCCACCTTGTAAAACAATAGCACCTATACTCCCCTTTGATGCCAATTCAGCTGTGTCTGCATTCACTCTCCTGGAGATCGCATGACAGTGTGTCATGCAATCCCTGAAGCTTCACTTTCCCCACATTTGAAATAATCTGATAGATCAAGAAGCAGTGAGAGCTGCAGACTTGTGAATACTCGCAGCCTGCACATTCTACACTGTGAGGATTCTGTGGTTCCGGGAGCAGCGGACCTGTGACTAGCAGGTATGTGGTTTGCATATATTTGGTCACATGCCGACTAGACGTACACGACCTCGCTTAAAGCAAGTGTATTGAACGAGACTGCACACGTCTAGTTGAAATGTGGCCAGAAGTATGCAAATAGCACACTTGGGGTCACACGACCGCTTGGCAGCAGAGCATCTTCTCAGCATGCAGTGTGCGCGTTGTGATGGTTCACAAGTCTGCAGTCACATAAGGTACGAGTCTGCAGTCACTCTAAGGCCGAACAACCGCTCTAAGGTTTGTGAATGAGTTTTCAATTTGGCTCATTATTTTAAAGGCTTAGTAGCTTTTTTTTTTGTACTAGAAAGTTTAACACAAAAATGCTTTTTTTGTTTGTTTTTTTTTTTTTGTTTTTGTTTATTTTTTTGTTTGAAAGTCATTAATCAGGGGCACCAGTTTGAAAAATTTAGCAAAAAAAAAACAAAAAACTGAACACAAGACAAAAATTAAAAAAAAAAAAAGATTTCAAGATCTGGCACATGATGAGTTGGGGTCTGAATGTCTGATTTATGCTGCCCGTGGGTCTAATGACCTGTTCCCTTTAATGGACATTCTTCGAGGGAGGTGCAGGCGTCTGCGTTTAGATTTTGCTAAATTCTTTTCTAATCTATTTATTCTTATTAATGTTTTTTTCCTATTTTTGGCATGCTCATATTTTGCCGTGGTCTATTAATCCGCTCTGTCGGAGATTTTCTTCCTGGCAGGGAACGTTGGGTGCGAACCACATACAGTGCCTGCGAGTCTTCAGATATAAAGTGCCAAACTGTCTGCACCGTATAAGTGGGATGCAGGAGACGCTGTATTGATCTGCTTTGCCTTTTCGTCTTGGATACAAATGACAGGCTTTTTGTTCCTAAGTACATACGTGTCTACGATGGCCGGACTCCATGCTCCACTAAAAGCTTGGTTAAAGAGCAAATCATCTTAAGTCCATTTTTTGCTTCTTTGGTTTCTTTGTGCAAGTTTCTAGAGAAATCCCATCTGCTTCTGCTGTTTTTTTTCTCATTCTTTGATTTATGGTCTTTTTTTTTTTGTTACAATTTCGTTCTCCTTTCTTTCCCCGCATCTGCTTTTATGCCCTTTCATCCATTTAATTAGATAAGGAGACACTGTTTTATTAGACATTTATGGGAAACCCAATGATTTTCTGGGTGGCTTTACATAATTAAAAGAAATGAAAAGAAATAATCAAAACCCTTTTTTTTTTCCCGTGGCATTTCGCTGTAATATGAAAAAGCTACATCCCCTCCAATTAGATCCCAAATAATTTGATTTGCAGGGCCCGGGCGGGCCCCCTGGCAATTCTGGGAAAAACCAGAAGGGCCGTCTGGTCGGGGCCCCTTTCTGCTACATTGCAAAAAAACGGGGTTTTCCCAAAACACCCAACTTTTTAAAATGTGACGGATACCAAGTCACTGACTCCATCACTTACCCCACCAGCCACGGGGGGAAAACCCCCCGGGGCTGATTTGACTGCAGGCAATGTTTTTACATGCTCTAGATATGTTTTGTCGAAGTTGGGGAAAGGGAAAAACAGCGCTGATTTGGCCCCAGGGATTGAGTGACAAAAAAAAGTTGGCGCATACTGAGGGGAATCAGGCAACAAGGCTAGAACAGCCGGCACCCGGATGATAGAAGTGTTATTGTCAAGGGGAAAACCACAGGACTGACAAGGGGTTTACAAACGTTAACAGACCTTTTTTAAAATCTAGGTTAGGGGCGTTACTAAACAAATAGGGAAAAAAAAAAAAAAACTGCCCAAGAGCAAAGTCAGCTGAATCGCAATTTCAAGGACAGCAAAGCTATTTGGTAGGGGTTCCTACCCCCCCAGACAGATACCTTTCGTAAAAGTGGGGCAGGTATGTTTACTTTTTCAGTACCGATCCTTTTTTTGCGTTTGGGGTG
>JARQOD010000009.1:114471449-114763531 GCA_033576555.1 Oophaga sylvatica | reverse complement strand
AAGACCGGACAGGTAATCATTAAGGTGAGTACCGGTAATTCTTTTTATTTTTTTTACAGTATTCATTTAGTATTCTCTGGGGTCTTGCGAATAATAAGGAACACTCGATTAATGTGGAATAATTTCACAGCAAATCAAATTTCCCTGTAAATTCATGTGATTGGTTGAATTTGAATCTTGGCAGATCCGTTTATATCTAATACAAGTACTTTAAGGTATGTCATAAAATGTGTTCTCTCGGGAGATTTGGGTTGTCTTAAAGCTATTAATATTGGTCTAACACACAATCCAATTTTCGCAGGATTGTCCGGCCTAGTTGTGTGTGGCCTACTTTAAGCTCTACTCCTAAGTGTATACCTGGTCAGTGTTACTGATATTCCTCCATATTTCTATATTTCAGAGAGGGCCATCGCACGCCATGAAGTCCGGGAAATAGAACAGCGCCATTCCATGGATGGATCCCGACAAGACATTCCGCTCGATGAAGACGACGACATTTTGATTATTTATAATAGGGTTCCTAAGACTGCCAGCACTTCATTCACAAACATTGCCTATGACCTGTGTGCAAAAAACAAATATCACGTTCTTCACATTAACACAACCAAAAATAACCCTGTGATGTCTCTTCAAGACCAGGTAAGAATATTCGGCGACCATTCGACTTCACACAGTTTTTTTTTTTTTTTCTTAACTTTTTGAGCATGTTGGTCAGACTTGTGGTCTTGCAGGCGTCACAAGTATCGGTGGTGGGAAATCTTGGCGTAACTAGTCGGTGGATGAGAACTTGAGGCCTGGAAGTCTTTCTCATAAAGCTGATTATAGTGATCGTTGTTACTGCTCTGCCTTAGAAAGCCTGATGATTTCCTGGCAGAGCGAAGCCGTTCTGGAGAGTTTTGTTCTTCATTATGCACTGTAGGGGACATTCATGAACACTGCTCTATATATAGCTGTTCGATGTAGGTATTGCCAGAGCAACCGGTTTCTGCATGTCATTTTTAGTAGAATTTGCAAATTAAAAGCAAATTGTAAGACTGTCACTACCCTGTGTGCAGAAATCAGAAGAACAGTATATAGAAATATATAGTTACTGGAGGAGCTGGTTATCCTATGAGGTAAAACCCCATGTTACGGGATGATTGTTGAAATTGGGGGTCTTCCTTACTGCCATTCTTGTATGCAAGGTTCCTGGTGCATAATCATTATATACATTGAACACATGAAAAGATTACTGTGTTCAGTTGGTGCAAATCAATTCGCAGGACCGTGGTCCGTCGGCCATTCCAGTAATCTGTCGTCAATGGACTGGAGTTTTGGGAACAATCTCCTGCCTCCAGACATCCTTGGCTCTACTTCATTTCAGGCCAGCAAATAAAAAGAAATTGTTACAGCTAGTGAGAAGAGGTGCCGAGCGTGCCTGTCGGTAGGAGGAGGTTCCCAGCGCTTCCGCATAGTCGCTATGGATAGACGTGACCTTCAGACTTGGTCCTTTGATAATATTGTTGCGTCTCTTCTCAGTCATCTATATAATGAGTGTCCAATGAGTTATCTACCGGAGCATGTTGTGTCCGTAACTCTAGAGAGCTGTGGTTTCCCGTTCACGTTGAGAACAGACACCGTTAAAGTTAAGTCTGATGAAAGCTGTGGAAGTGACAGGATGGCAAGTGCAGTACAGTGCGGCTCTAACTAAAAAGTGAAGGATTTGGGAATTTTGTTCCTTGATTAAAATTTCTTACAAAGGAAGAAAAGAAGCCTAAATAAATCCATGAAAGGATGATTGCAGTATATGGTGATGATGCACCTTCAACTTCCAAGTAAAGTTTTGGGCCAAATGGTTTAAATGGGGTAGGAAATCCATTCAAGAGGACTCCCGTTCAAAGTGACCCGTGAAAGCAACTTTAGAGAAAATGTGCCGTAAAGTGGAGGCCATGATTTTGGAAGATGGTCAGGTCAAAGTCCGTGTTGTAGTTCATGAATTGGGCATTTTTCAGTTGGCACGATTCTAGTATAATTGATTATGTCAAGAGTATATCTGTGAACATTGTGGCAATTTGGGTTTCTTAAAAAAAAAAAGACTGGAATATCCTTAACACAGAATTAACACAGATTAAAGCCCACAGCCCACCAGTTAATGAGATCAGTGAGAGGGAAGAGATTGTTATTTAGCCAATTGCGAATGTTTGGATAGATGTTGTGAACCTAGAATGTGGATTCACGTGTTTACGTTGAAGAGAATGTGATGTCTGAAAATGACTCAAGTCTTTAAGTTATAATTATTTTTTGCTAACTTTTTGTAATTTTTCATGGTTTAATTCAGGGTGGATTTGATTTAAATCAAACTGATTTAAATCACGATTTAAATCACGATTTAAATCACTAGTCAGTAAGGCTTGATTTAAATCAGTGATTTAAATCAAAGTTTCTACCTAAACTAGTTCTTGCTATTTTAACATGCAAGTAGATGAAGATTTTTAGAATCACTTTTTATATTACTTTTTTCTCCCCAGTTTAATGGGTTAATCATTCATATTTGGACACCACTGTTCTGTTGTACTTAGGAAGGAGAAAAATAATCCTGGCCTTAATAACAATTTAAATAGATTTATTCAACTGAAACAATAACAACATTACAGCATAAGTTATTTGCTTAAACAAACATCCATGTTTGTTAACTAATTTGGCTAAACAAAATATATATAATTTTAAGAAACTTAGACTGTCAGCCCAGCCGACACATGAAAAACTTAAATACTACTGTCCCTGCTGTCCTCTGTAGCTCACTCATCGTCATCTTCATCATCATCTTCTTCTTTGTTCCTATTCATAATCTGGAAAAGAAAAACAAGCTTTCTTGCTTTATTGGGTCCCAACCGATTTCTCAATTTAGAATGAATGAGTCCAAAGGAAGAGAATATTCTTTCAACGCATGCAGAAGAAGCTACTGCTGTTAAAAGTGAAATCATTACTTGAACAGTCTCTAAATCCAAGCGCTTAAGTGACTTCCACCAGTTTACTGGTGTGACCTTCCTTAAAATATCTTCAGCAAACATATATTTCTTGAATGGTTCCCCCTTAGCTCTGAAGTTTATTATAGTTGGCATTAAAGATGGATGATTGTTGGATACCCATGTCATAGCTAACTCCTCTTTCTCAGCACTTAGGTTTTGACCCTGATATTGGATATTGACAATATTTGCCAAAAAATGAGCTGGAGTCAGTGCTTGTCCCATTCGTTTGTTTACTGCTTGTAATTTAATTCTGTCCATGTGTAGTTCTGTTTTTAAGTGTTCACTCAGTTCCTTCCAAATTTCAACAGCATCCGCAATATAAAACAGCTATTTTTCTGTATTTTGTTTAAAGCTTGAGAGATGGGTTTCAGGAAGCTCCGCATATGTTCAACATTTCTCTTAAGCCCAATGTTGAGGATTTTGGCCGTGACAGTGCCATCTATTTTATCTCGATTTTCTTCACAAAGTGTCATCAGAATAGGCCAGTTTTTGATATACTGCTCAAAACAGTCCACCACAGAGTTCCATCTAACATCTTGTCGGAGCGTTAGCTTGGTTCCACCCATCCTTTTCAGAGCTGCTGCAGCAAAATGATTATTACGGAAGTATTTAGCAATTTCAACAACATTAGCCTTTATTTCTGGAACACTTTCACTTAAGTCTTTGGCTAAGAGGTGCAGCAAATGAGCACTGCAACCATATGTTATTAGCTTTGTATTCCCTCCCTGCTCTTCTAAATTTCTTCTCATCTTGGATACGTTTGCAGCATTGTCAGTGACCAAACTGCGTACTAGACATTTGAATTTTTGTTCACATGTTATAGCTTTTACTGCCACTACTTGTAAGTATTCTGCTGTGTGTGCATTTCCTGACGTATCAGTTGTTTGTGCAAGGAAGACTTTACCTTCTTCTGTTGTTATACACGCACATACAATAGGATCATTGTGGACATTACTCCACCCATCAATACTTAGGTTAACAATTTTACCCTCCAGAGCTGTTGCACATTGCTCCATTTCTCTGTCATACACTTGATCCAGCAGTTTCCCTGCAACATCAGCTCTGCTGGGTGGACTGTATCCTGGTCTCAGTGACTGAACCATATTAATGAAATGTGGGTTCTCAGTCAGACGGAAAGAAGAGTTCGTTGCATAAATAAACTGGGCAATTTTTTCATCAATCAACTCTTTTTCTAATCTGCTAGTTCTTATCACAAACCTATCTATGGTGGTGTCTGATGATGATGCTGCTGCTAATGAAGCACTATCCTGGATGGATAACTCTGAAACTGTAGAACAGGATGATGGTGATCTTGGAGGTGGATAGTTTCCAGAATCCATGAATTCCCCTAAACAAAAAAAGTCAATGCTCTTATTTTATTGTTTATACAATTTCTGCTTATTGTACAGAACACATCACTGCCCCAAAAGGAATATTTGTTTTTCTTCATAACTGTACCAAATGACAGTAACATGCAGTAATAATAAGAAATATAATTTTTCTCACACATGACAGTTCAGTCTTTAGAAATAGGATTCAATAAAAATGTTTACCAACCTGAAGATCCTGCCTGTTCAGAAGTGTTTCTTTGGTCATCTTCATCACCGCACTTCTCATGATGTTGCCTCTTTCGCGCCACCAGGCCTTGCATCTCTTTGTTGCATCGTTTGCATTTTGCACGCATGCCTGCCTTACCGATAGGCGAAGGAGCTTCATTAAAATATTCCCAAACTGGGTCTCTTTTACGGCCTGCTGCCATTATAAGGAAAGAATGTAATAAACCTCAGATCTGTCTGTGGCTATGCTGCAGTATTGTGCTCAAAGTTTCACTTTCATTTTCTTGTCTGCTTGCCCTTCCTCCTCCTCACACTTAGATTCACATTCTTCTTGTGTTGTGCAGATCTATTCCACTCCAAACAATCAGAAACATATTATCTAACTTCTTGGACTTGGCACTGAAGGGGTTGATTCTGTATTCATATAGGTTTGTAGGACAATAGGATTAAGGTCTTTTTCTCAACTCTGTTCATGTTGTAACATTTTTGCCGTGAAGAAGAGGCTGGGACCTCTGCGGAGTCAAATTCAGTTTTGAGAACTGCGTAAGAAAATCGAGCGTCTGTGATAATATAGGAGAGAAACTGCCCACTAATCCTACAGAAACCTCTGGAAGAGCATGGCATTGTGAATGTTACACATATACAGCCTTTATTCTACTGAGTTAAACAACTCAGCTTTATCTCATGATGGAAGAACCTTTGGATGGTAGAATATTTTCCTCAAAAAGCAGTTTATTAAAAAAAAATCCGATTTAAATCAAAAAAATCCGATTTAAATCAAAAAAAATCCGATATTTTTGATTTTTTTAAAAAAATCATTGATTTTTATCCACCCTGGTTTAATTGAAGTTCTTTATCACCAGTAGATGTATAAAATCAGATCCACTCTTCACAGTGGCTTATCTCTTTCCTCTCCCTGCACAGTGACCTCTGCACAGATCACAGAGCATGCCTAGAACACTTTCACCATGACAAAGTACTAGGACTACCCCTTCTTGATCAAAATGTTTGGCCCCCTTAAAATAACAAAGCCTATACTCCCCTCCTGTGCCGGTGTCATTACTTCGGTGTTGGCACTCTCTCTCCTGAAGCTCCTGTGCGGTTGTTACGTCATGTGATGCCGGCGCCCAATCAGCGCTGGTGTCACTGTCCCCGCCTTCGGACAAATCGACCATGAAGAGGAAGTCCGGGCTGCAGCTGATCTCTGACTTCCTCTTTATGCTCAATTCGACAGGAGGCGGGGACAGTGATGCCGGCGCTGATTGGGTGCCGGTGTCACAGCAACAGCACTGGAGCCCCATGAGACAGAGTGCTGACATGGCAGGAACGGCGCCAGCATGGGAGGGGAGTATAGGCTTTATTTTATGGGGGCCAAGCGAGGGGTATGGGAAGAGGTTGTTCAAGTAGTGGCCAACTTCTTTACCATCTCTATTACTTCCTATGGGCCTTGTAGCTCTGAAGGCTGTTAACAGCAGCTCAGGCGATATGACATTCCCACCATAATCCTGTCTAGAAAATAAAAAATTGGATAAGAGGAATTTGTGTCCGTGCCCAGTGTTTGAGGCAATATATGATGTATACAGTTTCATTCAAAGCTGGAAGGTCAGGGCTGAGTTGGGATATTTGGGCTAAATGCAGTAACTCTACTTTGTCTCAAAGTAATGATATGAAGGGAAAGGTGTGGTTTTTTTTTTTTTTTTTTTCAGTAGTTTTCAAATTTCGGACCTTACCTAGACTTGGAAAGGACAGTATGGCCACCAGTTTCTTCATAGATTTTCTGTGTCCCTGCAGGGATCCTGTTCTGCAGTCATTAGTGATCAGTTTCCCTCCTTATTATAGACTGGTAGCAGCAGCATTTCTATTCCGAGAATAAAGAATCAGATATTTTCAGATCCAACTGGGTCCAATCTTTTTTCTTTCTTTTTCCTGACCTCTGTCATTATCTAAGGAGTATCAGAAGACCCCATAAGCGCTTCACATAATCCTGTCGAAACCTGGTTCAGCTAGCGTTTCTCTAGTATCTTTCGTAGATCATATCTGACCACCATCTGTGTGTGGCCACATTTGGTTCATTGTTTTCCAGTCTGCTGATTTGACAGATGTGAAATCCAAATTTAATGGCAATTTTTTTTTTTTTTTTTAAGACTAATGGCCTCTTCTTCCTCCCACCATAACCTAGCTTACCATTTTATAACAATTGTCAGTACCCCGGGTGCATTCTGTCTCCTGGGACGTCTGATCACTGGTACGGGAATGCATCATCCAATCAGATTGTTATCAATCTTCTCCTTTTGAGCAGATGGTTTGCAATCAGCAACAGGTACAACATGAAGCCCCGCGTGTCATCGTGCGGCATTATGTGTAATTCTGTATGTCGGTAATCGGGAGCAAAAATCCGTAACCGGATCAACGCTGCTATCTCGCCATCAGTCACGCACATGTTCCCTACAGAGGAAGAAACCCCCTTTGGTGGAATTGGTTAATTAACACTTTTTGCTGAGATTCTGGTAGCAGCGTGATGTTGATTGTTAATTGCAGCACTCGGATTGGAAAGGTGTTGGGTTCTCAGCACAATCTCCGTGGCTGCGGTTATTCCTAAATATCTGCACAATTGATATGCCAAAGTATGCAACGTTATTATATTAAAATGAATCAAACTGTCAGCGGTTTATGCGTCGAACACAATTGTAATACATCATTGTGGCAGGTACTGCGAGGTTACCAGCAAGTCAGCTTCACATTGGGCACTGCTACATTTTTTTTTTTTTTTTTTTTATTCTCTTCCATTTTTTTTATTTTTAGTTATTTTTTTTTAATCTTCCTCGAATTTTAAAGGAGGTAGGCATTCATATTGAATATTAAAGATCTGGCCATGGGGGCAGATATATTAAAGATTCTCAGAGTTTTGGCTATGACCGTTCTTAAAGAGACGGTCACCTGATTTATGCTGCCCAAACACAAGCAGAAGGAATTACAGCTTTGTTGTGATTTGCAGCCAAGTATAGAAGTTCAGCGTTTCAGAGATCTGGCTGGGGACGAGATGGCTCCTTTTTATAGAGACCATATTTTCTTATTAGCTTTTCATGCACCAAACGTTTTTCTTAGTGACGAGCGAACGTACTCGGATAAGGTGTTATCTGAGCATGCTCAGGTGCTGAGTGACTTCGGCGTTCGCGAATAATAGTTTTGAGTCCACGCAGCTGTATGTATCACGGCTGTTCGACAGCAGCAGCACATACATGGATTCCCTGTTTATTAGGCAATCCCTGCATCTGTTGCGGCTGTCAAACAGCTGCGAGACGTGCAGCCGCGTGGACACAAATATATTATTCGAGCACACCGAATAATTATAAAATGCCATTCGCTTCTCCATATCCAGCTAATCCCTTTTAAAGAAATGGATCCATGGTCATGGTGATAGAATTTGTGGGAGAGGTGAGTGCAGGGCTCGCACTCTGCTTCTGTCTTCTCCACCACAGCTTCTAAGGCCGGCGTCACACACAACGACAAAAAATCGGTCCGTTTTAGACGGTCGATTGTCGGATCAAAATGCAAACATCACACATCCTTCTGGCATCCGATTTTCCTTCAAAGATGCGATTTAGTCGCATGTGTGTGTACCTTGTAACATCCGATTTTCATCCGACTTGCGAGAATTTCTCGCAGGCTTGCAAAACTGACATATAATGGATCCAAAAGAATAGTATTTCAATCACAAAAAAAAGAATAGATATATACACATAGAACACATATGTTATATATATATATATATATATATAATAATATATAATATATATATATATATATACATTATTGTGACATGATTATACATATATTATAGTTCCTGACTTCTACATACTGTTATAGCCGCTAATTCAATTGCCGGCTTTTGTGAAATCACAGAAGCCGACATGAAATTATACATTGTTTCCACACAGTTAACCATGTAATTTCCTGTATTTTGATATTTGTTTAGAACTTACAATTACATGAGTGTATTTGTGCAAAATTTCAGACATGTAGGGGTTAATTAAAGGTGTAAATTCGTTGAAAAAAAATGCGTGGGCTCCCGCTGTATTTTCTCCACCAGACAGACAAAGCAAGCGAGTGGGGGCAGATAATAATAGCCTAGGGAGGGTACATTTTTTTGGTGCCCCCCCTGGCTACTAACATCTGCCCCCAGACACCCCAGAAAGGGCAAATCTATAATTAGATTCGCCCTTTCTGGCACTTTGCCCGTCTATTCCCATTGCCCTGTAGCGGTGGCGAATGGGTTAATAATCTCACCTTAATGTCACCTTAGTATTGAAAGGTGACCTTAAGGCAGGTTAATAATTGAGAGCTGTCAATTAGACAACTATCAATTATTAATCCTATTGTATGAAAGAAAAATCAAACACACACACTTTAATAAAAAAGAATTTTAATGAAATAATCACACAGTTTTTGACAATATTTTATTTTCCTGCTAAAACCATTTCCTGTAATAAAAATAAAATAAAAAAGCAAAATCATACTTACCAATCCGATGTACAGTCAGGTCCCACGCTGTAATCCATCAGAAAGGGTTAACAGGTTACAGTTAGCAGAGAGATAATTCTGTCTCCTAGCTGTAACCCCATGAATGAATAAGTTCCTCTACCACAGAAAGTAGAGGAAGTGAATCATGAATGGAGCTTAATTGATTTATTGCCAATTTAACTTTAGTGACCTGACCTAAAGGGAAAGTGGACACAATCAATTAAGCTTCATTCATTAAACACATCCTCTCCTGTCGCCAGGAGAGGAACTTATTCATTCAGGAGCTTTGAGCTGAGCATGCAGGATTACTTGCACTGCTTGGCTCAAAGCTAGTTAACCCTTTGTGAAGGATTACAGCGTGGGACGTGACAGATCGGCGGAATAGGTAAGAATAATGTTGTTTTATTTTTTTTTTCTTTATTTTAGGAGATCAATGGCTTCGCACGGATTAAGTGTAAAATAAAAGATGGTCAAAAAAATTTGTTTTTATTTCATTAAAATTAATTTTTATTAATGTGTCTGTGTTTTTTTAATTTACTTAATAGGATTAATAATTGATAGTTGTCTAATTGACAGCTCTCAATTATTAACCTGCCTTAAGGTCACCTTTCAATACTAAGGTGACATTAAGGTAAGATTATTAACCCATTCGCCACCGCTACAGGGCAATGGGAATAGACAGGCAAAGTGCCAGAAAGGGCGAATCTAATTATAGATTTGCCCTTTCTGGGGTGTCTGGGGGCAGATGTTAGTAGCCAGGGGGGGCACAAAAAAAAAGTACCCTCCCTAGGCTATTATTATCTGCCCCCACTCGCTTGCTTTGTCTGTCTGGTGGAGAAAATACAGCGGGAGCCCACGCATTTTTTTGTCAACGAATTTACACCTTTAATTAACCCCTACATGTCTGAAATTTAGCACAAATACACTCATGTAATTGTAAGTTCTAAACAAATATCAAAATACAGGAAATGACATGGTTAACTGTGTGGAAACAATGTATAATTTCATGTCGGCTTCTGTGATTTCACAGAAGCCGGCAATTGAATTTGCGGCTATTACAGTATGTAGAAGTCTAGGAAATATATATACATACATATATATATATATATATATATATATATATATATATATATATATATATATATATATATATATGTATTCTATGTGTGTATATCTATTCTTTCTAGTCTTTATTAAAGCTGTCAGTGTGATTTTACAGTATAGCCGGGGATGAATTGCTGGCTTTTCTAAAGGACACCGATGCGATTTCATCGCAAGTCACACATGCAGTCCGTTTGTAATCCGATTTTTCATCGCTCCCATAGACTTGCATTGGCGATTGTCGACCCACAATCGGTGACAATCGCAGCGATTGCTCACGGACGTTTAAAACGGACCACAAAATAACGGATACTGGGAGCTGCTCCATAGATTAACATAGGGCAGACTGCAATACGATTTTTCATCGCATTGCAGTCGTCCGATTCTGTCGCCAGTGTGACGCCGGCCTAACTGTGCAAGAAGACATCATCAGGGGGTGGAGATAGAAGCAGAGAAGCGAGTGCAGCCCCAGCCTCCTGTGAAGTCCTGTTTTGAGACTCCTCTCAAACGAAAAGTCACGGGAAGTGCAGTGAAAAAAGACATTAAAGGATTAGATAGATAGGGGGGAAGTGTAGGGTATTGTATAATAAAGGTAATTACAAAAGTGGTTAGGGTGTAAAGATAGGCATTTAGAAAGGACATTTTAGGTCCCGGCCCACTCCTTTCTTCTCATCCACTTCTGCTCTATAACATCCTGCCTGTGGATCAAATACCATTATCAATATGACAGATTCCCTTTGAAGGGAATCTGTCAGCACGTTTTTTGCTATATAATCAGAAGACTGTAGGAGATAGTGGGTTCGGATAGTATTCAGACCCCTTTAAATTATTCACTCTGTTTCATTGCAGCTATTTGGTAAATGCAAAAAAGTTCATTTTTTTCTCATTAATGTACACTCTGCACCCCATCTTTACTGAAAAAACAGAAATGTAGAAATTTTTGCAAATTTATTAATAAAGAAAAACTGAAATATCACATGGTCATAAGTATTCAGACCCTTTGCTCAGTATTGAGTAGAAGCACCATTTTGAGCTATTACAGCCATGAGTCTTCTTGGGAATGATGCAACAAGTTTTTCACACCTGGATTTGGGGATCCTCTGCCATTCTTCCTTGCAGATCCTCTCCAGTTCTGTCAGGTTGGATGGTGAACGTTGGTGGACAGCTATTTTCAGGTCTCTCCAGAGATGCTCAATTGGCTTTAGATCAGGGCTCTGGATGGACCAATCAAGAATGGTCACAGAGTTGTTCTGAAGCCACTCCTTTGTTATTTTAGCTGTGTGTTTGGGGTCATTGTCTTGTTGGAAGGTGAACCTTTGGCCAAGTCTGAGGTCCAGAGCACAATGGAAGAGGTTTTCATCCAGGATATCTCTGTACTTGGCCGCATTCATGTTTACTTCAATTGCAACCAGTCGTCCTGTCCTTGCAGCTCAAAAACACCCCGTAGCATGATGCTGCCACCACCATGTTTCACTGTTGGGATTGTATTGGGCAGGTGATGAGCAGCGCCTGGTTTTCTCCACACATACCGCTTAGAATTATCACCAAAAAGTTGTATCTTCGTCTCATCAGACCAGAGAATCTTATTTCTCATAGTCTGGGAGTCCTTCATGTGTTTTTTTTAAGCAAACTCTATGCTGGCTTTCATATGTCTTTCACTGAGGAGAGGCTTCTTTTGGCCACTCTGACATAAAGGCCCGACTGGTGGAGGGCTGCAGTGATAATTGACTTTGTGGAACTTTCTCCCTACTTCATCTGTGGAGCTCAGCCACAGTGATCTTGGGGTTCTTCTTACCTCTCTCACCAAGGCTCTTCTCCCACAATTGCTCAGTTTGGCTGGACGGCCAGGTAGGTCTAGGAAGACTCCTGGTGGTCCCAAACTTCTTCCATTTAAGGATTATGGGGGCCACTGTGCTCTTAGGAACATTGAGTACTGCAGAAATTATTTTGTTACCTTGGCCACATCTGTGCCTTGCCACAATTCTGTCTCTGAGCTCTTTGGCCAGTTCCTTTGACCTCATGATTTTCATTTGGTCTGACATGCACTGTGAGCTGTGAGGTCTTCTATAGACAGGTGTGTGCCTTTACAAATAAAGTCCAATCAGTTTAATTAAACATACTGGACTCCAAAGAAAGAGTAGAACCAGCTCAAGGAGGATCACAAGAAAATGGACAGCATGTGACTTAAATATGAGTGTCTGAGCAAAAGGTCTGAATACTTATGACCATGTGATTTCAGTTTTTCTTTTTAATAAATTTACAAAAATTTCTACATATCTGGGTTTTTCGGTCAAGATGGGGCAGAGTGTACATTAATGAGAAAAATAATGAACTTTTTTGCATTTACCAAATGGCTGCAATGACACAGAGTGAAACATTTAAAGGGATTTGAACACTTTCCGAAACCACTGTAGATACTGAAACACAGAATTCAGGGGTGTGTCACTTGTTAAAGTGCATGCTGTTGTTTATGAACTATGAAGGATTTATCACGAACTGATTAACATTGTGTATAGTCCTAGTCCAGCGACTAAGCACCTCACGGTCTATGGACTTTGTATAGTGAGAGTCTGGTGTGGGCGGGGTTAGCTTTCTCGGCTGTGCTTCATTCTAAATCTAAAAGCTCTGATTGTGTCAGAAACGCTGCACCTAGTAATCTAAGTGATACATCACTGGATTCAACGTCTCTTCCTACATTATGCTGCTTTCAGATGAGATGGCAAAAATCTGCTGACAGATTCCTTTTAGGGGTGTATTCCTTTTCAAGCAAAGAAATCTTACCCATGCTAAGTCCTACAATTTTCCAGTATACTTTGAACCCATTATAGTTTTCAACCCCCTGAAAGAAACACTGACTCTTCCGACCTGATGACTCTTGAGAAATTTATACATAAGCCACTTTTTCCTCTTTTATGATTTTGTTCTACAACAAATAAGCTTTATTTGGTGATACTGGAAGTATTAGTTTAAAGGGGTCCTGTCCTATTAAACTTTTGAACCAGCAGGATATTATAGGGGGGACCAGCGCTATTCTTCCTTCATTCTCAGGATTGGTGAAAGTCTCCCCAACCAGTTTATAGGGAAGGCATAGTGCATCGCTGGGAAATGCCCCTTTATTTATTAGAAATGGCATTGGAGGTTTATGACTTGGTAGTATACGGTATATATCTGTATTATGATGTATTTCGTATAATTTCCTTTTAAAGGGAATCTGCCACCAAGTTTTTGCCCCCAAATCAGAGAGCAGCATAATAGAGGCAGATACTCTGATTCCAATGAGGTTTCACTTACTGGGGTGCATTCTGTAGTTTTGTATAAAATCCATTTGATCGAGAGGAGATCATCACTAGAGGACTAGTAAACCTGCTGCCATGTAGTCCTCCATATTCATGAGCTTTGTGTAACCCCGCCCCCACCACTCATTGGCAGCTTTATGTGTAAAGCTGCCAATCAGTGGTGTGGAGGCGGAGTTATACAGAGCTCAGCATTCAGTGAACTAGCAGATCTGCAGCAAATAAAATGGTGATTCTGTCAAAACTGAAGCAAGCAGCCCACTAAGTGAAACATCCCTGGAATCGGGGTCTCTGCCCCTACATCATGCTGATCTCAGATGGGATAGCAAAAACAAGAATGTCAGATTCCCTTTAAAGACACGTTTGTTCAGGGCGGCACAATTGGAGCATTATACTGAGCCACCACTATTCCTGTTCCATACTATATTTAATAGTCCGTTTTGTGTACTATATTCCTAGTCCGCTGTCTCCGCCACACTTACGGTAGTTTTTTAGGAAGAATTTCCACAAGAAATTCACTTTCACTCATTTATCTGGATTCCCATTTATTCCCGTCGTTCCGTATTGTATTTTCCTTGAGGTACAGAATATTGCTAGAAGTCTATTTTCCTATAGCGCTCGCTGTGCCTTGTTCCTAATCATTCCCTATGACAGTAGACAAGGGAGCAGATATTGCTGGAGTACGTGGGCACAATGTACGAAAAATAAAAAAAAAAGCTATTTTCCATGTATCTTTCTCCACGGGGGCTGTCTGTTCTGCCGCAGATTTTAATATGCAGCCTAATCCAGAAAGACTTTACAATATGAAAGTAATTGCTCATGTAACGCTCCTGCTGAACGGCACTCGTACATGTGGCGTTTGTTCCTTTTCATACGAATGGAAGGATTTGTTCAGCTTTATATTTTGCTTCAGGTCTGCGGCGACGTGCCCGATGATGAATTTATGAATACTGTAGGAAATTGCATAAATAGCAGTCGCTGTTGTACTATAAAGTGATGCTGAGAGGTTTGTTTTGTATTCACCTTATTGATGGGGCTGAATATGGAAATAATGACATCCACATCTCACAGAAAATGGCGCTCTTTATATAGGCAAATCAGAAGTCGTGCATAGGACCCCAATATAAAATAGACCCCAGAAACCTGTGCAAATACGCAGTGCTCTGACTCCTCAATTTCCATGACACCGACTCCACCAAAATGGACTCACCGGACTCCGACCACAAAATGGACTCCGACTCCACCAAAATGGACTCCGACTCCACCAAAATGGACTCCGACTCCACCAAAATGGACTCCGACTCCACCAAAATGGACTCAGACTCCACCAAATTGGACTCCGACTCCACAGCCCTGCAAATACGGACCCCAGAGCAGACCCCATAAACAAATATGTGACCATGTCACGTCACTCTGTGGTCACAAAGGGGCAGACATCATTGGAATGGCTCCAGTGTTTATTTTAATTGGGGTCCTGACTAGATTAAGCTGGGGTTGTCCAGTAATGGGCATCCATCGCTTTAAAGGGGTTGACTCCTCTCCATTAAAGGGAACCTAACAGCTGATACATGCTACCCGATCCACAAGCAGTATGTATCAAATATACAGTACATGGCTGAAGTCATACTCCATGTCTGACACTGAAACGCTGCGTGATTTTCAATAAAAACATATTTTAAAAGCTGAGCCGCACGAAGAACTAGTCAGAAAGGCAGCCCCACCGGCGGCTTCTCCCTGCCCGTTCCTCTTGAGTGATGGGTGTCTCCCTGCATGGGTGTATAGGGGCAAAGACCTGTCACTCCAGGGAGAAGCCGCCAGGGACCCACCTGTCAGACAAGCCTATTAAAGGGAATCTGTCACCCCATTTTTCGACTATGAGATGCGGCCACCGCTATTAGGGGCTTATCTACAGCATTCTGGGTCCAGTTAGGTCCAGAGGGCGTCACGGTCCGGTCCAGCGCCTCCATCTTCTAGCGAAGACGTCCTCTTTGCCTCCCATCGTGGCTCCTGCGCAGGCGCACTGTTCCGCCATGTTGAGGGCAGAGCAGAGTACTGCAGTGCACAGGCGCCAGGAATGGTCAGAGAGGTGAGGCGCATGCGCACTGCAGTAATCTGCTCTGCCCTCAACATGGCGGAACAGTGCGCCGGAGCCGGAGCCACGATGGGAAGCAAAGAAGAGGACGTCTTCGCTAGAAGATGGGAGGCGCGGAACCGGACCGCGGCTCCCTTCAGACCACCCCTGGGTGAGTATAATCTAACTCGTTTTTCTAATTTCAGGTTACATCGGGGGCTTATCTACAGCATTACAGAATGCTGTAGATAAGCCCCTGATGGTGGTGGCCGCATCTCATAGTCGAAAAATGGGGTGACCGATTCCCTTTAAGGGCTTTTAAAGTATGTTTTCAGCTGCAGATGGAAGGAAGAGAGCCACAGTATTCATTACTGATGGGTAGGCGGAGCCCCAGATAGGATTGACACCTCAGATTAAGAGTGTTGACCGGCCCCTCCAGCTCGGGCTCCTCCTACTCAGCTCTTCAGTCTTAAGATTTGAGGTCTCAAAGGATAGTCGCTGCTGGAAGCAGCTCCTCAGAAGATTTTATTATTTTATATCGGACAGGAGACTTGGATCACCAAATGTGGTCTAGAGGTCTCAGGGGTCTCAGCGCTGCTGTACCCCAACCTCTCCCTTGGCGGATCTGTAATTACATGATGGTCCCTGCAGAATCTTGCCGGCCCTGGGGGATGAGGATGGCTTCCCTGGCGGGGGCGCAAACCGCACACTGGGGTCACTGCGTTCCCGCCCTGGGGGGAAGCATGGGCACAAGCGCCACAAATCCTGAGGGGTCCCTGTGGCGCTCTGCTGGTACTCTGTGAGTACTCCACATTTTTATAATAGTGTGTGAGTGCTTTAGCGACGGCTGCGGCAGTCGCTATTACATGTATCGCTGTTACAGTATATGTCAGTGTGATTTCAGCACTGCAGGACAGCGCTGTTACAGTGTATTTCAGTGTGATTTCAGCGCTGCGGGGCAGCGCTGTTACAGTATACATGGCGGTGAGGGAGAGAGGAGTTCGCGCCTTTTTTATTTGAATTTTCGCGCCGCTCTGAGCACGCGCTTTACTGCAGTCTCCATTTCCGGCTTCTCTCAGGAGCACATCGGAGGCACAGCGCGGCGGCCATTACTGCATGATGAGTCGCTTCTACAGTCAGCGCTATGGCAGGGAGCTGAAAGCTTCCTCGGGTCGCTCTCCTCCCCTCCAGGCAATTACACCGCGACCAGCTGGGTAAGTCGCTTCTGCAGTTAGAAGCAGAAGCTTAACCCCCTCACCTCCACAGCGCAGGGCGCATTTCTGAGCGCTATCCTGCGGTTGTACCGCATATATCTGGGACTCGTACACCTCTACCTAACAGAGGTTGTAGGGAGGCTGCGGCATTAACCCCTTGGAGGCGGTTAACCCTTAACTGACAGCTGGGGTAGCTCCTGCTTTAAGAGCCTTAACCCTTCAGCGTTCGTTTTCTTGTTTGCCTATTATGGGAAACCACACTTTTTTCTAGTTACTGACACCTGCCATATACTGTCTGAAGGCATGTCAAAGGCGTCCAAATGCATTGTGACTGAAGCCTGCGTAACGTATTGTGCCAGCGTCGGCGCTTCAGATGCTCTTTATCTAGCACCTGCGCTACAGCGCATTTAGCCTGTGATTTCTATGGGTCTTTGGCGCTTGATCAACTATGAATCCGACGCCTGCAACTATTTGCTGTGTCCTGCGCCTGCGCTACGAATGGCGCCTGCGCTACGAATACGCTGTGTCTTACACCTGCGCTATGGATGCGCTGTGTCCTGCGCCTACGCTACGGATGCGCTTGTGTTTTGCGCTTGCGCTGTAGATGCGCTGTGTCTGGCGCCTGTGCTTGTGTCCGGCACCAGGTGGTTTCTGGCCGCCGCCAGCGCAACTTATAGGCTGGCGCTGTCTGATTTACATGACAGGTTAACCTGTAAGAACAGACAAACTGGTAAGTCGGCCCGGATGTTCCAGGAATCGCATAGGTCGCGATCGGCATTGCCACCTATGGGTGAGCTTAATGGAGCAGTGGGGATCTGAGAACTGTATCCGGGTTCGACGGATTTGATTGATAATTGGATTCCTTCTCCTGAAGTGGATTTACCCCAGCTTGGTACAGCCTCATTACTTCCTGTTAAAGGGAAGGGGAGTTTTTGCATGATCCGCTGGACAGAAAAACGGAGATGGCGACAAAATCCATCTATGAGGCCGCGGGTCATGGACTCAGAGCAGTGCTAGGACCATGTGTGCTAGTAAAGCTTTCCTGAGCTGGTTGGACCGTTTCTACGGACGGCGTGGCAGGATGGATCCCCACTATCCGAGGTAGATGGGCTCTTCAAGTTATTGAAGGATGCAGCCCAATACGGCGGTCACAGTCAGAAGAGCATTGTGGCTTAGACAGTGGACCAGAGACGCGACAAAGTTTGCTATCTTTAGCTTACAAGGGTGGTCAGACATTTGGATCTGTCCTCGCAGAGCTGATTACCAAGGCAAAGGCGAAAGAAGCGGATTTAGCTTCTGTGTCTGGCAGGCCTAGTACCAGCAGTGGTCGGCGGTCTTTTTCGGTCCAGGGGACGATTCGGTCATCGGGTCGTCCCTCTTTTTCGTACACTCCCTGGAAGCAAAGTTTCCGTCAAGACAAGCGGGAAGCTGACAAGAAGCCCGCCAAGGCGGACTGACGCCAGGGATCTACTCGAGGGCTCTCGAGTGGGGGGTCGCCTGCTCCAATTCAAAGCGACTTGGATTTCCCGCGTTCCGAACTTCTGGGTAACGTGGATCGTGTCGGCAGGCTATTTCATAGAGTTTTCTTCTCAACCCCCGGACAGGTCTCGCATTCCATCAGAGCTCGAGTTTTTTGTCGCTCTGCGGCGAGAGGTCGAATTCCTTCTGCAGAAGGGTGTGGTAATACCGGTTCCGCCAGAGGACCGGGAAAAAGGGTTTTATTCCTATCTTTTTGTGGTCCCCAAAGAGGAGGACAAGTTTTGCCCTATTCTGGATCTCAAAAGATTGAATCGGCATGTCCACACCCGAAGATTCCGCATGGAGTCGCTTCGCTCCGTTGTGGCAGCCCTATCGCAGAACGACTTTTTTGGTGTCGATCGACATTCGTGATGTTCCCGTCGGAAGGGCTCATCGGCGCTTTCTTCGTTTGGCCATAAGGTCAGGATCAATACCAGTTCGTGGCTCTGCCTTTCGGCTTAGCCTCAGCGCCCAGAGTCTTTACAAAAATTCTGGCGCCCCTCATGGCAATTCTTCGAAGACAGGGGATTACGATTCTTCCTTATCTGGACGATCTTTTGATCGTGGGCTTCCTCGGAGGAGGAGGCAGTGACGGCTCACGATTTGTCTCTTCAGCTTCTGAAGGACTTCGGTTGGCTGGTCAATTGGGAGAAGTCGTTTCTGGAACCGTCGTGGGCGATCCTCTTTTTTGGGGATGCATTTCGACACGGTACAGGCGGTAGTTTCCCTACCTCTGGACAAACAGTCATGTCTTCTTCGACATGTACAGATCATGAAATCCTCGACAGCGATGTCTCTTCGGAAGTGTATGCGTCTTCTGGGATTAATGGTGGCATCCATGGAGGCAATTCCGTTTGCCCAGTTTCATTCCAGGGCTCTCCAAAGGTTCATACTGAGTCGTTGGAATCGGTCGCAATCACTGGATTGCAGTGTCACTTTTTTCTCGCGGGGTGCGAGAATCCCTAGGATGGTGGTTACGTCCAGGAGCATTATCCCTGGGGAAGTCCTTCCTTCCTCCGAAGTGGTCAGTCATAACCACCGATGCCAGCCTGACGGGCTGGGGGGGTGTTTGGAACGATCTCTGGATTCAGGGGGTGTGGTCATCGGAAGAGTCTGTTCTACCGATCAACATCCTGGAATTGAGGGCGATTTTTTTCTTTGCCTCCAACACTGGACGGTCCCTTTGAGCGGTCGGCCAGTCCGAGTGCGGACAGACAATGCGACGGCGGTCGCGTATATCAATCACCAAGGCGGGACAAGGAGCTCCAGGCTCATGGTGGAGGTGTCCCGGATCCTGATGTGGGCCGAGGCCAGAGTACCAGCCATTTCGGCGATCCACATTCCAGGGGTTCAGAATGTTACGGCGGACCTTCTCAGTCGCGAGAGGATGGATCCCGGAGAATGGAGTCTTCATCCGGAAGTTTTTTGCACTACTGTGCTCCCAGTGGGGAACTCCCCAAGTGGATTTGATGGCATCCAGGTCCAATGCCAAGCTACTGACGTTCATGTCCAGGTACAAGGACCCGAAGGATGTGGCGGTGGATGCTCTAGTGGCTCAGTGGGACCAGTTCGAGCTAGTCTACGTGTTCCCGCCAATATCCCTACTTCCTCTGGTGCTGCGTCGGATCAGACTAGAGAGAATCTCAGCTATCTTGATAGTTCCAGATTGGCCAAGAAGGACGTGGTTCTCGACGCTAATGTCGCTATTAGCGGCACCTCCGTTTCCACTTCCTCTTCGACCGGACCTGTTGTCTCAGGGGCCAGTTTGTCATCCGGACTTGGAGTCTCTGCGTTTGACGGCGTGGCTCTTGAGACCGAAATATTGACCCGTAGAGGTTTCTCAGCCAAAGTCATTGCTACTCTGCGAGCGGCTAGGAGTCCGGCTACTACTAAGATTTACCACAGGACTTGGGAAGCCTTCTTTTTGTGGTGTTCGAGTTCTTCAAAGGACCCGAGAAAATTTTCTATTCCCAATTTGTTAGCTTTTTTACAACACGGGTTGGATAAAGGTTTGGCAGTTAGCACCCTGAGGGGTCAGATTTCTGCTCTGTCCTTACTTTATTCGGAGGGCTATCGCCTCGCGTAGAGACGTACGTTCCTTTTTTCGTGGAATAACCCGTCAGTTTCCGCCGCGGATAACACCTGTATCTCCTTGGCGGCTCAACCTTGTTTTGGAGCTCTTCAGCATAAGCCTTTTGAGCCTATGGACTCTGCTAGTCTTTCTTTAATTTCTTGGAAGGTGGCCTTCCTAGTGGCAGTCACCTCTTTGAGAAGGGTTTCTGAGTTGGCAGCTCTTTCATGCTCACCTCCTTTTCTGGAGTTATTCCGGATCGTGTAGTGCTTCGCACACGGGGTGATTTTCTAATAAAGTAGTGTCACAATTTCATGTTAACCAGGATATTGTGTTGCCTTCACTCTGTCCGGAACCAAAGAATGCGAAAGAGCGGGCCTTGCACACATTGGATTTAGTGCGGGCTTTGAAGTTTTACTTGTCTATTACTCAAGTTTTTCGCAAGTCTGACTCCCTGTTTGTGATTCCAGCAGGTCGTCGGCGTGGTCACCGAGCTTCCAAGGACTCTATAGCTCGTTGGATTCGGTCAGCCATTTTGGAAGCTTACCGTCTTCGGGGTGAATCTTGCCCAGTTAAGATTCAAGCTCATTCCACGAGAGCTGTGGCTTCATCGTGGGCTTTCCATCAAGGGGCCTCGGCAGCTCAACTCTGCCGGGCGGCGACTTGGCGCTCCGTCCACACTTTTACAAGGTTTTATAAGGTGGACGTCAGTGCTTCTGCTGATGCAGCCCTGGGGCGTAGGGTTCTGCATGCAGCTGTAGTTTAAAGTTCTCAGTGAACTTATGTTGAGCGCTTGTTGCGCTTTTATTTAGGTTGTTGGGTTTTCTGCCTTTTGTTGGTATTTTCCCACCCTTATTTTTGAACTGCTTTGGGACGTCCCATCAGTAATGAATACTGTGGCTCTCTTCCTTCCATCTGCAGCTGAAAGACGGATTTTGGTAAGAACTTACCTGTAAAATCCTTTTCAGCGAAGGAAGGAAGAGAGACACAGCACCCTCCCATGGCAGAAGTGTGTTGGTATTTTCAGATGCGGCGTGACCCTCCTCTGATTGCGATTATCTGGGCTGAGGTTAACGCGCTAAGGCTCTGTTCCAGCATCGCCAGCTTATCGCAGTAGTCAGGTCGTTCGTGAGTAGTACCTGAAACTCTGTGGTTTTCTTCATATTGCACGCATAACCTGTCTCTTTATCCTTCAGAAGGGGTTATGTTGCTCCGCTGGTGATCTTTACTCTTCCTTTAAGCTTGGGTACGACGGAAGAGCTGAGTAGGAGGAGCCCGAGCTGGAGGGGCCGGATCAACACGCTTTTAATCTGAGGTGTCAATCCTATCTGGGGCTTCGCCTACCCATCAGTAATGAATACTGTGTCTCTCTTCCTTCCTTCGCTGAAAAGGATTTTACAGGTAAGTTCTTACCAAAATCCGTCTTTTCTCTGACATACCACAGCATTTCTGAGTCAAACATACAAAGCCATGAAAAAAGTATTTATACCCTGTAAACTTTTTCACATTTTTTTTCATGTTACACCCACAAATATAGATGTATTCTATTGGGATTTTATGTGATACCAACATTAGGTAGCAAGTATGTGTGAAGTGTAAAGGATATGATGCATGGTTATCTAAATATACACTGCTCAAAAAAATAAAGGGAACACTCAAATAACATCCTAGATCTAAATGAATGAAATATTCTCATTGAATACTTTGTTGTGTACAAAGTTGAATGTGCTTTCAACATAATCACACAAAAATCATCAATGGAAATCAAATGTATTAACCAACGGAGGCCTGGATTTGGAGAGACCCCCAAAATGAAAGTGGAAACAAGTCAAAATGATGCTCAGTATTGTGTGTGGCCTCCACGTGCCTGTATGACCTCCCTACAATGCCTGGGCATGCTCCTGATGAGGCTGCAGATGTTCTCCTGAGGGATCTCCTCCCAGACCTGGACTAAAGCATCCATCAACTCCTGGACAGTCTGTGGTGCAACGTTACGTTGGTGGATGGAGCGAGACATGCTGTCCCAGATGTGCTCAATCGGATTCAGGTCTGGGGAACGGGCAGGCCAGTCCATAGCTTCAATGCCTTCATCTTGCAGGAACTGCTGACACACTCCAGCCACATGAGGTCCGGCATTGTCCTGCATTAGGAGGAACCCAGGGCCAACCGCACCAGCATATGGTCTCACAAGGGGTCTGAGGATCTCATCTCGGTACCTAATGGCAGTCAGGATACCTCTGGCAAGTACATGGAGGGCTGTGCGGCCCTCTAAAGAAATGCCACCCCACACTATTACTGACCCACTGCCAAACCGGTCATGCTGAAGCATGTTGCAAGCAGCAGGTTCACACTCAGCACATGTGACAGACGTGACAGAGTCTGGAGACGCCGTGGAGAGCGATCTGCTGCCTGAGTCAAACATGGTGGTGGCAGCATTGTGTTGTGGGGATGATTTTTCCAGCAGAGACAGAGTTTCCAGCTGGTCAGAGTTGATAGGAAGATGAATGGAGCTAAATACAGTTCAATCTTGAAGAAAAACCTGTTAGAGGCTACAAAAGACTTGAGTCTGGGGCATAGAGCCACCTTCCAGCGGGACAACGACCCTAAACATACTGCCAGAGCTACAATGGATGGGTTAGATCAAAGCATATACATGTGTGAGAATGACCCAGTCCAGACCTAAATCCCATTGAGAATCTGTAGCAAGACTAGAAAATTGCTGTTCAGACTCCATCTAATCTCACTGAGCTAGTTCGCAACGTAGAATTGGCAAATATGTGGTTTCTAGATGTGCAAATCTGGTAGATTGGGAAAGGTGGGGACAGGGACACCAGTGCTGATTGGGGACCAGGGTCACGTGTCACAACACCGCACGAGGGCCCCAGGGAGAGTGACTTTCTGAAACAGGAGGAGAGTATAGGCTTTATTACTTTATGGGGGTCAAGCGAAGGGTACGACAAAAGTTGTTGTGCACAACTTCTTTAAACTTTGGGAATCTAAAGTTACCTTCTACCCTGCAGTCATGGAGGTGAGGAGCACGTAGGACAAGCAGGCCTTATGCTTTATACCCTACTCGCACTGCTTCTGGACATGATGGCGTTGGTCACGCTGCGCTTCTCCATGTTGGAGTCAAAACTGCCTCTTCTAGCAGCCTACGAGACCACTCCGTTTGGACCAACAGCGCAGCCAATGCCGCTTGTCTGAACTGTCAATCTTCTGGAGCGCACCGTCCCCCAGTGACCAGGAAGCCAAGAGGTAGGGGAGACGTGTGCTCCTGAAGAAAGAAAACACAAAATACACCTTTTCAAGTCCATTAAAAAAAAAAAGTTAGATCAGTCGTCATATTATTCTGTATTTCTTAGGGGGCTGCAAGTATGAGGCTTCTGTAGCCGGTTTACCCAACTTTCTACACTCCTGAATGACAAATCTGTCTAGTTATGTATGTGGATATAGCAGCGCGTGATGTATCGGTGGCTAACTAGGGATTTTAGATGTTGTTTGGTGTATAGACTACCGTAATCCTTGTGATTGGTAATGTGCTGTAGTGCCAGCGCATGTTGTAGGACTTTTTCTGTTCAGCGCTCGCAGCGGTGTGTAAATCCAGGCATGATTTCCGCTATTTGACATTACGCTCTGCAGTCCGGCGTTCCTTGGAGCTATGAGCCGAGCGTCTACTACACTCCTCTCCAACCTGTGCTGCAAATGCAAAGCACAAATGTAGGTTAATGACTTTCTACCACAACCTGCAGTAGAGCTCGGTGCCGCGCGCTCGGCGGGGGCCATTTTTAGCTTTCTGTTAAAGGTGATGAAATGCACTTGGGAGTAGACATCTCCATGAAGGGAGTCCTATTGTTTATACACATAACTCGCTCCCATCCGCAGCAGAAAACGCTATCCAGGTAATACATCAGCGTCCATTCATGTTTCCAGAGCCAGAAATGGAAGTGTGACCACTCCAGCGTCATCCCTAACATTACGGGATTGCGTATTATATTCTTGCATCTATATTACGCAAATATGTGCAATAATTTAATAGAATTTCTCTTTTACCAAACATCTGCGAGTAAATGTGCGTGTATAGATGGACCGGGCACATTTAGAAGGGTTATCACCATCTTCATAAATGGGTGTTTGTTGGATGTCGTAAAACCGAGCACTTTTGCAGTTTCTCATTTGCGGTTTTATTTATGTTGGCAGATCTTGCCATAGTAACACTTTCCTTTTACTTTTCGCTGGTTACCTAGGTGATTGACCACCACTGCTATCCGGCAGCGGCGGCTGGAAAAGCACAGTACTTGCATTGAGTTTTATCTCCTAATCCTGGCCAGCTTCAGTGTAGCTCTCACAAGCAGCGGTGGTCGGTCTCCTAGGTAACGAGCTGTAAACAGTAACCGCTTTCTTTTCTGATCTTGGGAACTGCTGCAGCTTACTGTTGATTAAAATTTGCAGCTGTTCCCAAGATCAGAAAAGAAGCTCCTGTCTCCTCCTCTTATACTACTATGGAGTTGGTGTTTTTCCCAGCTTTGGGCTTTTTTGCACGCTTTTACGCTTTTGTGATCAGTATGTTACCTGGTAGTGTCATTACATTGGTGGTATTGGGGCAGCAGAGAGCCCCACCATTGCCCCATGGCAGCACTACAAGAACATACGCCATCTCTTGCCCAAGTTTTATGATGATTATTCACAATTTTTGCCACCGTGCAGTTTTGCAGGGACATTGCCGTAAAAGTGGCCACATGTACTTACAAAATGTTGCATTTTGCTCCGCCATATTCTTACCGCCACATGTGAGTTCACCCCAAAATGATATCACTCTGCCTCCCACCGTCACCATTCTCCACTCCTAAACTTGCTGCTCCGTGGTTTTTTTTTCCCACCAGTTTGGATACATTTATACTTTTTTTTTCTGTAGAATTTTTCCTTGTCCGGACGGATGATTATAGTTTATAGTGTATCTGATATGTATATAATGTATCTTCCTGATCGATTCTTTTTTTCAGTGTAAACTGTTATCAAACAAAAATCAAACTTTTTATCCAAAGGAAGTGCCGTTTCCTGCGCTGTGGAGACCTCGCTGCATTTTCCTACTTACAGTATAGAGGAGACGTAAACTTCAGACCCTTTTCTATTTTTTGGGTCTCGTTATCCTCTGACCAATCAGTACCGGCCACCGATCTTAGACCGCAAAGCATCTTCTGGTTATAGGTAGGGGTTTTATAAAAATGTGCCCACAGCTACCAACACTAAGGAAATAATGGAAAAATGGCATTTATTTATTATAATTTTCTTATATAGCACAGTTATATTCCATTGGGGCTCACAATCTCCGTTCCCTATCAGTATGTCTTTGGAAGAAACCGGAGAACCCGGAGGAAACCCACAAACACGTGGAGAACATACAGACTCCTTACAGATGTTGTCCTTGGTGGGATTTGAACCCAGGACCCCAGCACTGCAAAGCAATAGTGCTAACCACTGAGCCACTGTGATCACCTCTGTTCCAGCACCGCTTCCCCCTGACCTCCCGAACGGCATCCTGTACGCTCCACATGGCTGCTGCCCCAAAACATTGGGCTCCATAGTTCACCAAACGAATCCATTGAGGACCGTGATTTGCTCCCCCGTTCATATGGGGGATAAAGGATGTCACTTCTGCAGCTAGTTAAACGTGGGGACACAGTGCTACAAGAGCAGGTTTGCCTACTTTTGGGGATAGTTTTTCTTTTTCTTTTTCTTGCTTAAACTCATATAATTGGGGCTAATAATAATTTATGCAGTTAGGGCTCATTAACGTTTTTGGCAACTTTGATGTAGTCTGTGGCCATAAATCAGCTGAGGAGAGCCCCAAATAAGACCAGTAAGAGTTCCGAACTCTTCCATCAGACTTTCAAAATGAGCTCGCTGACTGTTTCTCGTTAACTCATTCTTCAGCCAGCAAGAGACAATTCTACATCAGAGGCTACAGAAGGCAAAAGGTACAGGTTCTTTTTAAATAAAACCCAATTATAAAAATTATTTTTAACCAAAAAAAATTTAAAGTAAAAATAAAAATTCTTGCCAAAGCTGGAAAGCATTAAATTATTTAAAAATATACTCTCACCCATTTAACAATATGGAAAAATAATGAATGTAAAAATTACCTGCACAACTCTATAATCCAGGGTCCTGCAAAGAAAACCTTTATTCGCACAGTCCTGAGATTAAATTCCTGCAGCAAATATTGGAGATTTGCCTGAGCCCTGTGCATTGTTAAATTCAGAATTAATTAAAAATCAAAGACCTTTTAGGAGCTCCAGGTTAGTATAGCTTCTTTACTCCGTTTCTATCCCGGTCATGTAGAGATACCTCTGAGGAAGGTCTACATGGAGCGAAACGTGATGTGCCAGTCCTTGCACATAGAGGCCTAGATCCTTTTGATTTTTAGCATAAGTAACTGCCTCATCTTAATTATTCTCACAAATTTACATTTTCTGATTCCAAAATGAATTCTTGCTGTAGGCGCAGACATACATTTGGTGCGACCTATGTAGCCGCACATAAGCCCAAGAAGTACCGTAATGGGGGCCACTACCATCTCCAGAGCAGGTGTAATTGTGACCAACCGCTGTTACTGGAGAGTGATGTGACTTGTCATATGCCAGCTTCAGCCGATGAGTGGCCGCTCATCAGCTGCAGCCCTTACTGTTGTCAGAGCGGATGTTCACCCTGATGGAGTATTGGTTTGCTGCAGACAAAGAGCGGCGCTCGTCGTTAAGTCAGGAACAGCGGTGCCGACGTCACTTGGACAGCGGCTGCAGGAAGGAGCGATTGATAGTTTTCTTATTTTAATTAGGATCCCATATTGATTTAAGCTGAGGTTATTTAGTACTGGACAACCCCTTCAAATATGTGTTTGGGATTAAATATAAATTTTGCTATTTGACGTCATTTAAAAAAAAAATGCGTTGTTTGATATTTTTTTTTTTTTTTTTTTTTTCATAGCTTTGTTTCCTTGCATATTTAACTTTTGTGATCATAAATCTCCCCTTGGACCCCGAGCATGATCTCACTGACACATTCTCAATGAACTCATTCTGCAGCCAGCAATAGACAGTACAACACACAGGCTGTGGGAAACCAACGGTGCAAAATTGTTAATGAATCCCAATTACAAAAATTATATTTACACAAAAATGAATGCATTTAAGTAAGAAAGCAAAATGTCTCGAAAGGTTGACACAAGTCTATAGAGAAGTGATATAATTTCTCCCTATGTAATGTGGGACTATGAGCCTTTCTACACGACTTTTATATCTGGAGTATAAATTATTATTTCTAATATTTTGTTGTTTTTCCAGATGCGGTTTGTGAAGAATGTCAGTTTGTGGAGAGAAATGAAGCCCGGCTTCTACCATGGACATATCTCCTATTTGGACTTTGCAAAGTAGGTTTTTAATCTTTTTCCTTCCCTCCTTTTTTTCTCCCTTCACCCTTCTCATCCCAGCAGGTAGATTTCTGCCACATCTGAGAATTACAATTGTGCAGTGGTAAGCTAATCTATTGTTACTTCATGGGGGCTGCAACGCATTGCAGAATAATTCAGGACGGCGGCTCGTTGCCACTATAGCGCAGCGCCCTCTAGTGTGCGCACGGCATAAGGACGTCTCCTGAACATTTTCGCATTTTTCAGCTCACTTTTGCAACAGATTTTATTAACGCTGAGAAGGAACATAATGCTGCAGCCTCTAAATCAAAGATTTGTATACTTCCGCACACCCAAGAGCTACAGCCCATCGATGTCCCATCATATTTCATAGTTCGGAAACGAGACTGGTGCGGGCAGCCATCATCGCTCATTGCCTGTTTTTTTTCCCATTTGTGTTGTGTTTCAGATTTGGAGTGAAGAAAAAGCCCATTTATATCAATGTGATCAGGGATCCCATCGAGCGGCTCGTCTCCTACTATTACTTCCTTCGATTTGGTGATGACTACAGACCAGGCCTGCGCCGGAGGAAGCAAGGAGATAAAAAGGTACAGATTTCACATGTAGTCAGGTATGGACGTTGTGAAATAATGAGAATCTGTCGCCAGGTTT
Source organism: Oophaga sylvatica (assembly GCA_033576555.1). NCBI lineage: Eukaryota > Metazoa > Chordata > Amphibia > Anura > Dendrobatidae > Oophaga > Oophaga sylvatica. The sequence continues at coordinate 114,735,104 of JARQOD010000009.1, read as the reverse complement.
TTGTCACCTAATCGGAGAGAAGCATAACGTAGAGACAGAGAGACCCTGATTCCAGTGATGTGTCACTTACTGGGCTGCTTCATGTAGTTTTGGTAATGTGCTGATAAAATCTGTTTTAATCAGTGGAGGACTAGTAAACCTGCTGCCATGTAGTCCTCGGAGAGATGATGGGCGTAGTAATTGAATTTCTCAGGGCGCCAAGCTCCGATACAGGAGACCAGCCGGAGGGAAGTGATTATTCCATATCACCTGATGAAGAGGACGGATCGTTCTAGAAACGCTTTGTGCCTAATCTTCATGGTTCCTGACCCAGCTGGTCTCCTGTATCTGAGCGTGGCGCCCTGAGAAATCCGCCCACTACTCCCATCATCTCTCCTCTTACACAACCTCTGTGTTATACACCAGGGGTGGGCGGAAGGTGCTGCAGTGCTGCAGGACTCCTGGCTTCTAATGTCTGTGCAACCATTGGAGCAGAGTTTACCTCCTTCTCCTCTCTTTACTGATCTGGGGTGTCCTTTCACATGACTCTGTCCTTTTGTGGCCATGCAGTCCTCCATATTTAGGAGCTCTGTATAACCCTGCCGCCCACCACTGAATGTACATAGTCAGAAAGCTGACAATCAGTGGTGTGGGCGGGGTGATGCAGAGCTCAGCATTCAGAGAACCGCTAGATCTGCAGCAGAGAGAATGGTGATTTTAGCAAAACCGCAGAAAGCAGCCCAGTATGTGACTGACTCATCACTGGAATCAGGGTCTCTGCCCTTACATCATATTGCTCTCAAATGGGGTAGAACAAATTGGTGACAGATTCCCTTTTTAAAGGTGTTTAAAGGGCCCTAGTAAAATCCTGAACGTCCTGTGTTTTCATTGGGTTAATCTTTCCCACTGCCTCTATAAGGACATCGGTGGATGGTGCATCCAATGGAGCCATGTTGGGCTCTGTTCACGTCATGTTTGATGCTTGATGACAGATGTACAGAGGTATATGCTGTACCCCAGTAGGCGCTAATAGAAGCCTTTGCTATATCTCCTGTATATGTATATAATGGCTCACCTTACCCATAGACTTTTTTTCTTTATGGGATGTCTCTTCATTGATTATCACGCAGTTACTTTTTTTTTATGCCACCAGTCATACATTTCGGTAAAATGTCGGGTGCCTGTGGATCCCCATGGATGTGCTTGGGGGCTTTAGTGGCTCATCTGCTGAATATCTCTTAAAGGCATGATCTGAACGTAGCCTGCATATTATATCATTTTCTAAGAAGTAATATTTAAAGGGGTTTTCCGGGTATTATGGCACTTTTCTGTCCCCAATCAGCTTACACAATGCAATAATAAACTCTGATTTTACTTGCCTTCCCCAAGCACAGTGTGCATATCCGCCACTGCTCTCTGTCTTTCTCGATAGCCGGCAGCGGTGATGTCCAGATGGCAGCACGTGACTGCTGCAGCCAATCACTGGGTTCATCGGTCTCTGCTAGTGTAACTGGCTCGTGCTGCTGAGGCCAGTGATGTCACTGCTGCAGCTTGTCAACAAAGACTGACAGCAGCGGCGGAGATGCAGCACTGGACCGCTGGAGGAAAACGTTATTTTCTGAAAATCCTTTGTGTCTCCCATTTAAAATGTAGGAACATCTTTTTTTTTATTTATATTTTTTTTAACACAGGATCTGCACCGAATTGAAGGCCTCAGTCAACGCTCATGACAATATATAGGGCAACACTGATGGGGAGGGGGGAGAGACAGTTTTGTTTGCAAGGCTGGAGGATTATCATACAGCCCCCCTTACATACACATATATATGCTGTATATTTATAATTTAGCTTGGTAAATGGCGTACGTCTAGAGTACTATGTGATATCCGCAGGCTGCAATCCTTTTGGCCCTGGAGAATTTGATCTACACTCGGAAGACATCTTGTAGTTTATGGATAATCCGTGTGTAATGCATTTGGCCGGAATTTCCATCTCACATTACATCTTTATCTATCTCCAGACCTTTGATGAATGTGTAGCAGCTGGAGGATCTGACTGCGCTCCAGAAAAACTTTGGCTTCAGATCCCGTTCTTCTGCGGCCACAGCTCTGAATGCTGGTAAGGATGATACAGAACTCACCGTCTTAATGAAGAATCTTCCCTAATCTGCGCCGGTCCTGCATCCTGATGGAAAAAGAAAGCCGCTCACATCACAATTGCATTTTGATTATTTTTTTTTTATTATTTTAGATTTTTATTTATTTTTATTTATTTTTTTTAATGAGGTTTTATTTGACATGTAACTTTACATTTTTCTTTTAACAATTCCACTATTTTCTGGCCTTAAAGGGGATAATCTGTTTACGCTACAAGGGATTTTCCAGTGTCGTGCCCACTATTGCTGCTCGGTCCCGTTCAAGTGAATGGAAATCAGTTGCAATATTGTTACAATTTATTTTAGATTCTGGAGTATACCTTTAAATCCATGTATTGCCGGAGGAGTCCGAAAGCTGCTTTCTCCGATGAACATGCATGTTCACATCCATTAAATGATTCAGACCTGTGGGGGTCTTCATATTGTGCTCTGATTGGCTACTCATCAGTATGGGTTTATGTCAGGTCACCGATCCCTCAGTGATCGGCCCCTGATCCCTCCGTGATTGGCCCGTTATTTTACATATTGCGTCTAATAGTGTTGATATTACTGTTGACAATATTCTTGGTATATAATATCTCTGATAATACCTATAATATTGTGGCTATTGTGAGGCTTAGAAAAAAAAATGACCTTCAGAAAATGTACCGATAGATGCCACGGCGTAAGCGCGGCCGGCTGTGCCGTTTAGTTGAAGGAAAAAAAATTTGGCTGCAACAAAATGGCGGCGGCTCTTGCACAGTACCATCTATCGGAAAGAGATAGATGCTACTGCACGTGTGCCACCGCCATTTTTCTGGATATTATTTTTTTGTTCTGAGCCTCACAATAACTTCTGACAATTGAAGTGGGTGAAGAGCTGTGTACCTGACTTGTCTTGTATCCATACACACAAAACCGTGCGTAATTATTCTTTTTACCTGCTACATAAGAAATTACAAACATAAGCCTATAAGAGGATTAAAGGGAATCTGTCTGTAGGTTTTTGCTATGTAAGCTGAAGACGGCACGCTGTAGGGGATGCAACACAGATTCCAGCGATGCCTCGGTTATCAAGCTCTGTGGTTTTGTTTGCCTGCAGTGATTGTTTTAGCACCAGGAAACTTATCATTGCGGTGACTCAGGAGCACAAGCCTCCTGTGACAGGCAGCTCACTGTCTATAGACATTGTGTATAGAGAACCACATGTGGGCGGGGTTAGCTTCCTCAGCTCTGCTTCATTGCTAAATCTAAAAGCTCTGATTGTTGGAACGGCTGCACCCAGTAAGCTAAGTATTACCTCGTTGGATTCAGCTTCTCTTTGCCTACATCATTGCTCTCAGATGATGTAGCTAAAACCTGCTGACAGATTTCCTTTAATCCTAGCCGCATAGGGTCTGTGGCTCTGCATGTGATGCGGCAGTGTCCTGACGACGTGGCATGTTCTAGTATTTGGAAGCCGCTCGCCAGCCGCTACGTAATAATCTCCAGTAGGAACTTTTGTATAACGACTCTTTTCCATGCCAGTTTTTTTTTTTTTCATGTTAATCCCTCTTTTCATTTACACGCTAATAAAGCCTAGACAATGAGAACAGATGGCATTAATTTACAGCTACCCATACTGGGGTCATGCTACTTTTTTCAGCCCGTCTTAATTAAATTCACAAGTACCATGGTTCACACGAGTGCGCTATTGTCTCTGCATCGTCACATGAGCATGGGGCTGCGATGTGCTGTCTCGTGTTCTTGGTGCAAATGTGTGGGGCATATTCTGACTAAGAAAATAAAATAATTTCTAGATGCCCCAAGAAATGACACTACGGAATCTGTGAAAATGTAGATTCTACCTGTCTCCATATGTAAAGCTCAATTATGCTTGTAGCAGGTATTGGGGCTTGTGCAGAATTGCTGCTACAGTAGAGTGTCAATTTCTAAAGTGTTTGTAAGACAAACAACTTTGCAATTTACCCCTATGTAAAAGTTCTCTTTGTTCTCAAGACCATAGGGATTTTTAATTCTATAGTAAACTGCTGGTTTCCTAGGTTACCGGCCACCTTTGTCATCTGAGTGGTTGGTTACCTAGATACGGAGCGCGTACTGCTAGCAGGCTCTATGCTGTACAGCCTGCAAGCGCTGGATCCAGCCAGCTTCAGTCCCCAAGTAAAGCTGCCTCTGTAAGCAACCTGGGAGAGCACACTGCTCTGACAACTGGCACGGCCATGCTACCGGTCTAAATTATCTGTCTTAAAGAGCGCACTGCCCCCAGCAAGCAGGAAGCCATGAGGCACAGGAGCGGTGAGCTCCTGAACAAAGGAAATGAGTCTACCCTTTTTGATGACAGTGTTGCTGCCAGAGGTAACAGTGACTCCTACTCCTGGAGAAGGATCCTTCTTATGGGCATGTTCATCAGCAGCCATTGATCCGCAGTTTAGCCCCTTCCTTACACATCCAAATTTCATCTTGTGCTTTAGTTTTTCCTCTCCTTCTTTCAGAAGGTGTGTTATATTTTCCTCCTGAATTAGATACATGAGGGCTCGGTTTTTGCGGGACTTGTGGTAGTTTTGAATGACCACATTCATTTCTCTACCGCTTCATTGGGGGGACACAGAAAACCATCGGTGTATACTGCTGCCACTAGGAGGCGCTGACACTATGCAGAAAAAAAGTTAGCTCCTCCTCCGCAGTGTACACCCCTCCGACAGGAATTAGGGAATACAGTTTTAGCTTAGTGTCAGTAGGAGGTGGACACGGGTCTCTCTGGAGACTCATATCTACCTAATGTGCGTCGTTCCTTTTCAGGTATTTTCAGGAGGGATACAGTGTGAACGGTCACTACTGTACTCCCACACAGAGACTATGAGTACGGCGTGTACTGCCACCCCGTATCCTCATATGTCTATTTCTATGGCAGGACCCCCAAATATCCCGAACACGGGAAGAGGAAAGTGGATGAACTGGGCCTGCCTCCGTCTCCCACCTGCTCGCCCACCAGAGCCTGTCAGGAGGAGACGTGGACGTCCTATGCCGATTTCGGACGTCCGATTCTTGTCAAGGTACTGTTTCTCTTCCTCCCCGATAGGAGAGAAGATGGAGGAACCAAAGGAAGAAGAGAAAGGAAAAAAAAAAAAAAAAAGAGATTTTATATATAGGGTCTGGGGGCCCCTCAGTTTTCCCTTCATTCCGGGACTTATCTCCATCGGGTGCCAGTGTCTCCCAGGGAATCTGAAGCCCCCTCATGTGCCGCAGCTCCAAGTGCCTCATGCTGAGTTGCACCTCATAGGCACCTCGCATTCCCCCTTTACATTGCCGAGGGCCGGGTTGCACCTCGGCTCTCTTATCTTGTAGGGCACCCTTCCCCCGTTTCCCTCATGCGGTCGGGCGTCCTCCGCGCCGCCCCCCCCCCCCTCCCCCGGCGGCCGCAGGTCCTACTCGAGGCCCCGGCTTCACTTTGGGCCTAGTTTTGCCGACTCCGCCTCCCCTTCCCTCCATCTTCCGGGGCTTTTCTCCCGCCCGTCCTCACTACTAGCGCGGCCTTAGGCTCCGCCCACCTGCCAGGCAGTGTTATTGTGGACCGGAGAAGGCGCCATATTGCCCTGTACCCTGCATTTTTCCTCGTGGTCAGCACGCGCGTGCTTCAGCCAGGTCCTCAGGGAGTTGCTACCACCTGCTACCAGCCCCCTCCGCATCAGCTTCCTTTCTGGTAGGATCCGGCGTTTTTTTTCGGGCGTCCGTGCCGCCCTCCCCTCTGTCGTCTGTCTCCAGGGACTAATTTAGGCCCCGGCTTCTATTGCGGCCTAGTTTCCTCCGTAGCTACAGCTGGCGGTTAGCCCCGCCCCTTTTTTCCGGCGGTACGGAGCGGGCTTGTTCAAATCGTGAGATTTACACAGAGATCGGTATCCTCCCTGCGGTCGCCATTTTCCGGCAGGTGGACCCGGATGGTGCCTTCTCCCGGCAGGACCAGCTCTTCTGTGCCTAGCTTCGGTCAGCTCCACCCTGGAGTCCGGGACCACGGTCCGGTGTCGGCATATTGGGCAACAGAGGCGCCATGGCCGGTCTTCCCTGCGGTGGAGCGTGCACAGACACTCCTAGCAGAAGGTGTGCAGGCACTCCAGGAGCTTCGGGGCCCTCCGGTTACGGCGCCGCACTCTATATCGCTAGAGCGGCACCTCTGCCAGCAGCGCACGCCGGATCTTCTCCAGCTGGGAGCACATCTTCGGCTCGTAGACAGCCTCTGCTATCATCTCGGGGGAGCAGCACACAGGATTCCGTGAGTAGCTCTGCACTGCAGAGCTAACACTCTCGCCAGCGGACCACAAGTCTCCCATTCCGGTCCGTCCAATCCAGGCTGTAAGAAATCTAGACTGGAGCACCGTTCTAGATCCTCTCCCCAGACGACCTTTCACAGCTCGATCCCTCTCTAGCGTCCTCTTCTCCGGGATCAGGCGAGGCGTCTTCAGACGCGCTTTCGGAAGATGAGGTGAACCTGTTTTCAGAACAGGCCTCCAGCTGGACGGATATAGTGCAGAGCCTGATTGTTGCAGTCAATCAGACCTTAGGCATCAAAGATACCGCTACGGAATCCGCAGTTCAGGCGGTTTCGTTTAGTCGGTCCAGACCACCTTCCAAGGTCTTTGCCTCGCATCTGAGTTCATGGAGATACTCTATAGGAAGAGGGTTTTCTCCGGCATGGTTTGCTGTGGCTCAGTGGACAAAGAAGCTGACCACCAATCGCAGGCCCAAGGTTCTTAACCCAGGTGTACAACAGAGAGTAGAGTTTATTCTCCCTCTGATTCCAGGCCTACAGTTCTTCCATCAGGACAAATGACTGTACGGGTTATATCTAGAATCATAGAATGGTAGAGTTGGAAGGGACCTCCTGTGTTATCTGGTCCAACCCCCTGCTCAAAGCAGGATTCTCTATATCATCCCAGACAGATGTATGTCCTGCTTCTGTTTGAAGCCTTCCATTGAAGGAGAACTCACCACCTCTCGTGGCAACTCCTTAATCACTCTAAAGTTTCATCCCGTTGCTTCTAGTCTTGAAGGAAGATAATCCTTCTACAATGTGACAGCCCTGTATACAGCTATTAAGTCCGTTATACCTAATGCCGTCAGGGGTCCAGACCTAGGCCGCAACACAGAATCGGCTCTCTCCAGTACCCGTGTCCAGGGTTCTCTCCGCACGATTGTAGTCGCAGGATACTGAGAGCCAGTTGCAGCAGTATTCTATCCGGTTCCACACCGCCCACCAGGTACAGTAGAGCCGTTTGAAACTGTTATATTTTTCAGTGGATCAGACGAGTCTTGAGTGGACTGCTGCCGTGGTGCTGGTATTCCGTGCTGTATCAGTAGTTCAGATGTGCTGAGATCAAGTGATGCATCGGTCCTGCTCTTCTGTTCTAGCCGGTGAGTCAGGAATGCCCTCTTTCTCATACCTCAGGGTCTTTTGCTACATCTGCCCAGGCTCTTTTCTGTTCACCGCTCAGTGAGAGACGCCCGGTGTTCATTACATCTGGTTGGCTGCAACAGCGGTTTTCAGTCCGTTTTCAGGTTAGTAACAGGTTTTTGTCTGCTGTGTGGTTTTTTTCTCGATCATTAACTTCTGCGGTTTAGTTACAGAGAATCTGCACGTACCACAGGAAGGAGCTCGATACCATAAGATGGTTCTCAGCAGCAGCATGACTGGACACACCATTTTTTCTTCGACCACGCACTGGGCCCGGTTTGCTGGTTGATCACCAGGGACCTGTCTTCACCATTTGATCATTCGGACCCAGCACTGACTATCCGTAGGTCAGTTACAGTGTTCTTCAAGCTATCCTTAGTTCCAGTGCGTTACGCCCAGCATAGAAGACCGTTCTCGGTTCTGCCCTAGGGGCCTTTTGAGCTCCTTAATACCAGAACTCCCTACCTATATGTCATTACTTACCTCTTCTTTCTACAGGCTCAGGATAAAGCCTCGAACAACTCCGGGATTTTATTTCCGAGGGTGGCAGCATCAGGTTCTCCCACCTTAGACAAGAATTGGATCTCACTCTGCACACGCATCAACCAGTGAGAAACACTGCTCCAGGCCTGTATTCAACGAAGAGTTTGATGATAACATGTTTCTTCCGTCAGCAGGATCCGTATCTTTTTCACTAGTATCTTCAGTGGTGTGATGTCTCATTCTTGGGTAAGTGTGTCCACACACTACAATCTTCTCCCCGCTTCAAGGGGCCAGGACATATAGGATCGACAATGTCGTCATAGGGAAGGATCTTCTTCCTCAAATTATAAGATTCTCCAGAGTCCATGTATTGCTCTGGTGGATACCGGCTTAACTAGAAAGCCCTTGCAGGTTACGGAGGGCAGTTCTCCGGCCTGGAGTTTTCTGCTGTTCCCTCCCCTTGGGTACTGCTTTGGGACGTCCCATGGTTTTCTGTGTCCCCCAGTGAAGCGGTAGAGAAAACAAGATTTTGGTTGCTTACCGTAAAATCTGTTTCTCGGAGCCTTCATTGGGGGACACAGCACCCACCCAGGTTGAACAGCTCTGCTTATTATACTGTTACAGTTTGACTTTTCTATCTCCTTTATAGATTGCTTCTCCTACTGCTTTCTCACTAACTGTATTCCCTAGTTCCTGTCGGAGGGGTGTACACTGCGGAGGAGGAGCTAACTATTTTTCTGCATAGTGTCAGCGCCTCCTAGTGGCAGCAGCATACACCCATGGTTTTCTGTGTCCCCCAATGAAGGCTCCGAGAAACAGATTTTACGGTAAGCAACCAAAATCTTGTTTTTGCCATACACAGTAATTAACAGGAAGTGGACTTCAATTTCAAGTGAAGTGAGGACTTTTTTTTATGAATGCCATTTTTAAGTACAAATTATTTAATTTTTTCATCTGGAAATAGTGTGGTAGTGAGCCTAAGTCTTGGCCTCCTAGGAGGAGCAAGATGGCTGCGAAGGGGGTCTTCAGAAGGCCTCCAGTGGCCATGAGAACTCATCAGCCCACCTCAATCACATCACAGTAGGCAGATTGGATCCAGTACTTGCCCACACTGGCGTCCCATCCATTTATATGCCTTGGTCAGTGATTAACTATTTTAATTCCACCGTCAAACAGCAGCAATTGCGGCATGCAGATGCTACCTGTATAATATATATATATATTGACCAGTTGTGATTTTAGGAGTTTCATCATTTTTGCATCAGACATTGTCCTGTTGCTAAGCAACCGCAAAGACTAGTGTAATATTGAAACATTGTTTCAAGGAAAAATTATTACAAAAGTCATTTTTAGCTTTTTTTATTTTTTTTATTTTTGCTAATATGCTAGAAAGTAGTTGTGGGAAATGATAAGGCAGATAATCTAGCCCTATTATCTGGTAATTGGTGCTCCATGGTCTGTGGCGGGCGCACACAGCTGTGCTGGGTATTTAATGGCTTGTATGAGCTAAGAGGAAAGAGAATATTGCCGCCCAGGAACAAAAGGTTCACACTGTGAACGAAGATTTGGCTTTCTATACAAGCTTTGGGTAGCTGATTTTTAGGTTCTTCATATATTTTATCGTGATAACTTTTTTTTTTATAAACTATTTCTTCTTCCAGTCCAAAATGTGGTGAGATTATATATATATATATATATATATATATATATATAATATATATATATATACACCTTGCAGATCAAAGGCCCTGCTGCTTCTATTCTAAGAGAATATACTACAACCCATCTTGTAAAAACAATATGGGGGACAAAAACAAGGAGTTAAAGAGGCAAGTAGCCAAAATTACTGATTAGCCAATCACTAGATAGGGCGTGTCACTGCTGGGCGTGATGATTGGCTGGGCAGGCATTTCCAACCATTCCAGTAAGCTGAAAGGGACCAGTAGGCACCCGCTAGGTGCAGAAGAGGACCTGCGTGGAATCTGGGAGGGAGAGTTTGATTTTTATTATTTTAAGGCAGCCTAAGCAATTTTAAAAAATAAATGCTATTCCCCCTTCTTCTTTTTTTCACGTTTGGTGTCCTTTTAAAAAAAAATATGCAAATGAGCGTGAATTCCGTTGAAACTCTTAATTCCGCACAGATCGATGGATCATTATCATCACGAGCTGAATGTAACACTTCAAGTAATCAACATGAAGCGGTGTAAAATCAAGTCCTATCTTTTCCAGGCTGGGAATTCACTAATTAGCTGAACCTCGCTGTAAACAGACAGCAGGATATTGAGTAAAAGTGTTAAAATGTCATCAAATATTTATGAGGCGCTCAAGGTCTCATTAGACTTTCAGCAAATACGTGGTCCGCAGCATGCCGTGTATCCAGCAGCCTGCCTGCTCCCTCTAATCACAGGTGTCATTGATGGACCATTATCTAGTATGATGATCTACATTGGCAGAGCAGATGAGAATCTCCAATATGCGTAACTGATCCTTTACTTATAAAGATATTTGTGTACCTTCTGTAGGGGTCAGTGATCCCTATTCTGTTTTAATTCCTATACAGTACCTTACATTAAAAAGAATCTGTCACCGTGTTTGTGCCTAACCTGAGAGCAGCATGATTTAGGGACAGAAACCCTGATTCCAGCAATGTCACTTACTGGGCTTCTTGATAAATCACTGGTTTATTAGCAGGAGACTATGCCTAGAGAACTAGTAAACCTGCTGCTGTGTAGTCCGCCATATTCATAAGCTTTGTATCACCCCACCACTGATTAGTAGCTTTCTGCCTATGCAAAGTGTACACAGAAAGCTGCCAAACAGTGGTGTGGGCGGCGTTATGCAGAGCTCAGCATTCAGAGAAGTGCTAGATCTGTGCCATTTGGAATACAGGAATTTTGGCAAAAATGCAGCAAGCAGCCTAGTAAGTGATACCTAGTAAGCGATCGCTGGCATCAGGGTCTCTGCCTATGCATCATGCTGCTTTCAGTTTAGGTAGCAAAAACCTGGTAACAGATTCCTTACAACTACCATTCGTTGCTTCCATCATACGGTATTTGGTTTTTGGACAGACAGTTGTGCGGAAAGTAACATAACTGACATCTCACTGTTTGCTCTCCATAGATTACTGAAGACTGAGTAGATTTTATGGCTCCATAGCTGCTGCTTTATTACTTGGGCTTCTCAAATAATTTGTTGAAGAATAAGCTATAAATTCGTGGTCCTAGGTGTCACTAAAAATGTTATAATGTAGAGAGTAGATTTGGGGAATATTTTAATTGCTTCCACTGAGACTAAACTTTTATACATTTTATGAAGGAAAAAAAAGTTTTTTTTCCTAGTTCTATCTATTCTGCTATTTCCTAAGCTTTGTGGGATAGAAACACGTCAGTACAGTGGTGGCTTATTAAGCGGAATCTTTCAGCAGGTTTTTATGTAATTTGAGCACAGCATAATATAGGTGTTAAAACACTGAATTCAACGATGTCACTTATTAGGCTGTGTGCTGTTTACTTACAATGAAGGTTTTATCACTAGGGCATCATCATTGCTGTGACTAGCTGGCACACGAGCATTTATCAGACTCCCCCCCTCCTGTGATGAGCAGCTCACTGTTTATAGACTATGTACACAAGGAGCCAGGTGTTGGCAGGGGGGAAGCTTTCTCGGCTTAACTGAATTCTCCGATTGTCAAAACTGCTGCACCAAGTAAACAAAGTGATACATCATTGGAATCAGGGTCTCTTTTCCTATATTATACTGCTCTCAGATGAGGTAGCAAAAACCTAGTGGCAGATTCCATTTAAAGTAGCAACCAACAGAATTGTAAATCCATAAGTCATGGTTTCTGAAATCTGTGTTTCTGTGTAGACTGGAACAGATCTCCCTTTCATAAGGCAGGAGAATCAATGGCTGCTCTACTGTAGTCCTGGAGGTCTAGATAAGCTACATAGCAACGGTGTACTCACAAATAAGACTTATAGGAATGTGTCACCATGTGTTTGTTACCTCATAGGAGAGCAGCGTAATGTAGGGGCAGAGACCCTGATGTATTACTTAGTTTACTGGGTGCAGTAGTACTGACACAATCAAGAGTTTTAGATGTAGCAGAGCTCAAAAAGCTGCCATCAGTCCACACAACCTCTCTTAATGTACATTGGAGATTGACAGTGAGCTGCTAATCAGTGCTGGGGACGGAGTTGGACCAGGCCTCATGGGCACCTTGTCTGGGGCAGTGATAATCTCCTGCTGATAAAACACTCATTGTAGGAAAACAGCTTAGTAAGTGACACATCACTGAAATCAGTGCCTCAACACCTACCTCATTCTGCCCTCAGATTACATAGAAAAAACCTGCTGCCATATTCCTTTAATAAGGAGATCTTTTGTGACTCCCTGGTTTCTCCGCCATCTCCTAGCGGAGATTGTATCTGTCTGTTGGCCCTTCTCTGTCCATTAGCTCCTATTTATTACTGCTGTTGTGTTTCTGGACTAAGTAATTGTGCTTCAAAAGCTATGACCAATATCTCATCAGGTGCTTTCCATACATTAATGCCCAGCGCTGATGATCGTGTAGGTTTTACGGCTCCGTAGCTACGGCTTTACTATAGCGCTTTTTGTTTGTTGAAGAGCCTATAAAGCCATTATGGTGCGAGGAGCCTCTAACAATGTTATTCTAATGGTAACGACTGTAGATGGCGGGTAAGGGGAATACTTTAATCACTCCCTGAGACTAAACGTCTACATTTTGTGAAAATAGTTTGTCTTTTATGGTAAAATATCTGTAAACTAATGTTTATTAGGGAGGAAGGAGAGTCAGCAGATAATAAGTAAATGGAGGATTGTATGTCTTACACAGGTATGGAGAATATCTCCGCACTCGGCGGTCAATCCCGACGACAGATCAGCCGGTGTTTTATAGGCTGTGGTCTGGCCTGTGTTACATGGCTCAATCTTTTCTGAGACCAATCTGATTCACGAGGTGGGAACTAACCGTGCTGCAAATTGATTCGCAGGTCGGAAATCTCTTCCCCTGGACTGGAGCCCTGAGAACCGCCGTCCAGCTCCTGGCATCCACGGCTCTTCTTTTGACTAGCTGTCCTGGTGTGGCGTTATTCTTGCGGCACAACGTGCGTCACTCTGGAACGATGATATCACTTGAGGCCGGCTAATGAAAACGAGAGCCGCGGATGCCAGGAGATAGGAGGCGGTTTTAAGGGCTCCAGTCCAGCGGCCAGACATTACTGAACCTTTCATTGGGTCCTACAACTCAATTTGCACCAACTCTAGTGTGGACCATATTGGATTTCGGAATTTGTTCTGCGCCACCATACTATTGTTAATATTGTTAACCTCATAATGTTCAACTCGAGCTCAAATGTCCATCTTGTTCAAACATTTTGAGCGTTTTTTCTTATCAGTAGATGCTTGTATGATATCGAGAAAGAAGAAAAATCTCTGAAATATTTATGTGTATGAGTATGTGCTCACATTCAGTATTCGCAGCAGAAGAATCTGCTGGACGTACTGATGTCGGCAGGAAAAAAAATTTGCGTAATACGAGCTTTTTTGATACTTTTTTTATTAATTGTGTTTTTGATGTGTTTTTCTCCTTCGCCTCATTGGGGGACACAGACCATGGTCTGTGTCCCCCAGTGAGTGGCTTGGAGAAAAGGATTTTACGGTGAGTACTCACAAAAATCCCTATTTCTCCTTTGCCTCATTGGGGGACACAGACCATGGTCTGTGTCCCCCAGTGAGTGGTTCGGAGAAAAGGATTTTACAGTGAGTACTCACAAAAATCCCTTTTTCCAATACTTGGGTATGGTTTCCAAATATGCAGCATGTCCATTCATGTTTTTGCAGCATTTTTTCAAATTTGTAAGGGGGAAAAAGCCACATGTGCATGAGATTTCCGGAATGTCCTTCACATTTCTGATACTAGGAAATGCTTCCGTTTTTGTGACAAAACTGTTAAAGAAAATGCCCCAAAAGTCACTTAACGTGTGCACATAACATATGAATTGTCATTTTTTACTTGACCATTTTAGTGTCCAAAATTCCTATAACGGATTTCTCATTTCAGGAATGTGGGGAGCAGATGGGCCCTGGACCAAGCCAAGTACAACCTGATTAATGAATACTTTCTGGTGGGAGTGACGGAGGAGCTGGAAGATTTTATCATGTTGCTGGAAGCTGCATTACCTCGTTTCTTCAGAGGTGCCACAGAGTTATACCGTTCAGGTACGGAGACGCCTTGTGATCAATGGCCACTGTAAAAGTTAAATCCTCTGGACCACCCAGAAGTAAAACACATCTGTCCCTTCAGAATCGCTGCACGTCCTGTTTAAGGGGAGCTTCACCATTAAACACTTTATGGATGATGCTGAGACATGTGTCACATCTCGAGACCCCCAAGATCACTAGAGTTTATTGGCGTGCCATGCCTTTTTATTGTATGACTTGAGATTCATAGATCTTGAGACTGAAATACAGGAGTACATCTTTGTCCTACTGATTACCAACCAGCGACCACTTCAGAGTTTTCTCCGTGACATCAGCAGATGTTTGGAATTTTGTAATTGAAAGATTCATCTTTTAAAGTGTCCATAAATGTTTTACCTTGTTCACCTTTTTTTTTTTTTTTCTTCCCATTTCTCCCCTTGATCTGAGTGGAGAGTGGCACGTGTCCATTGATTATGCTTTAAATGTCTTCAGTGGGTATAAAAATAGTGCTTGCATCTGTAATACAGGTGTACAAAGGCGCCCGTAATTCACTCAAGTTCCAGCCCACCCACAGGTCTAAGGACCTCACCTGAAGCTTCATGTGTAAAGCAGTCAGGTCCTTGGACCTACTGCACCCATAATACGATCATGTTCCTGCCTAACCGCAGGTCTAAGGACCTCACCTGAAGCTTCATGTGTAAAGCAGTCAGGTCCTTGGACCTGCTGCACCCATAATACGATCATGTTCCTGCCTAACCGCAGGTCTAAGGACCTCACTGAAGCTTCATGTGTAAAGCAGTCAAGGTCCTTGGACCTGCTGCACCCTATATCGATCATGTTCCTGCCTAGCCGCAGGTCTAAGGACCTCACTGAAGCTTCATGTGTAAAGCAGTCAGGTTCCTTGGACTGCTGCTCCCATAATTGATCATGTTCCTGCCTAACCGCAGGTCTAAGGACCTCACCTGAAGCTTCATGTGTAAAGCAGTCAGGTCCTTGGACCTGCTGCTCCCATAATATGATCATGTTCCGGCCTGACCGCAGGTCTTAAGGACCTCACCTGAAGGTTCATGTGTCACTTTAAGGCGGTCAGGTCCTTGACCGCTGCTCCCATAATACGATCATGTTCCTGCCTAACCGCAGGTCTAAGGACCTCACCTGAAGCTTCATGTGTAAAGCAGTCAGGTCCTTGGACCTGCTGCACCCATAATACGATCATGTTCCTGCCTAGCCGCAGGTCTAAGGACCTCACCTGAAGCTTCATGTGTAAAGCAGTCAGGTCCTTGGACCTGCTGCTCCCATAATATGATCATGTTCCTGCCTAACCGCAGGTCTAAGGACCTCACCTGAAGCTTCATGTGTAAAGCAGTCAGGTCCTTGGACCTGCTGCTCCCATAATATGATCATGTTCCGGCCTGACCGCAGGTCTTAAGGACCTCACCTGAAGGTTCATGTGTCACTTTAAGGCGGTCAGGTCCTTAGACCCGCTGCTCCCATAATACGATCATGTTCCGGCCTAACCACAGGTCTTAAGGACCTCACCTGAAGGTTCATGTGTCACTTTAAGGCGGTCAGGTCCTTAGACCTGCTGCTCCCATAATACGATCATGTTCCGGCCTGACCACAGGTCTAAGGACCTGACCTGATGTCTTCATGGATCCCTATGAAGATGTCAGTTTGCAGATACATATCTCATACTGATGACGGATCTAAGGACCCAATGTTGGGACACAAATACGGCCGTAATAATCTCGGCTAAAGAAAATTCATGATCGACCAAGCACTGCGTTTTTTTATGGCGCTCCTGAGATTTCCTGGGTCCTGGCCATTAGAAAAACCATTTAAAAAGAACTTGTCCTCAAGTACCGTATTTAAAAAAATATTAAAAAAAAGTGTCGAGTTTTTGCCCTTATTTGATTCCTGCTGCTCCACTGAGTATTCAGCTTTTTTTATTTCTTAAAGGGAACCTGTCACCAGAAAAAAAACGCTATTATCCTGCAGATATGGGTTTAAGCTGCAGTTTAGTAGCATTATTAACCTGCTTTGCGCCTGCTCTAACCCACCCGAACGATGCAGGGAGAAAATGACCTTTATTCCCCCCGTCATGGTTCTGGCTTCTGGTTTTTATTTATTTATTTTTTATCTTTTAGACAAACTAATAAAGCTAATTTTTAGAGGTCTTTCCTTTCCTTGGGTGTTTGATGAATTTTGAGACCTTATCATTTTCTAAAAGGTTTTGTCTCAGTGTCCTGGTTACAGTCATGTGTAGAGTTGAGCGACTTTGGTCGATCGGGTTTCGGACCATCCGACTGAAACAAAACTTGTTTCGGACTAAATTGGTTCGACTAGGGGCAAAAAAAAAGTCGGAGTTTCGAACGAAACCCGACCCCAATGCAAGTCAATGGGGAATAAAAGTCGGCATTGAGCGGATTGAGCGGTGCCGGTTCACTGGATGTAACTCCTCCTCCCTCGGCCCGGACTGACTCCGCATTAGGACCACCTGAACTCGCACTGGCACCGACCCCTTAACTGAAACTGGACTGCTGCCGGGGGAAAAAAGTTAATTTTCTCCCAGCAGCGATCGGCTGCGTGCAGGCGCTGGGTAGATTAATAACGCTATTAACCTGCAAATTAACCCCATCTGCATGTTAATAGCGTTTGGTGACAGGTTCCCTTTATAAAAAATCCACCATAAAGGCTACATGAGCTGCATGTTGCTCACAGGGTAATACAGAGCAGACTGAAGTTTTTCAGTTGGTGTTGGTCCTGTGGTGTCTGTGGGTGAAGTCTGTGTGTGGTGTCTGAAGCCATGGGGGCTCAGCTTTGCAGCATGGGTGCTGTAGGGTACCGGGTATCACAGTGGCGCTTGTTGGCACATGGCTTTGCACCTGTTAGATCAGGGGATCCACTGAGAGATTCCACATAGCCACAATAGATTAATGAATGAGTTTTGAATGTGCGGGCCATGTTGTGTTTGTTTTTTTTTTTTTTTTTTTTTACAGCAATGCACAATTAAAAAAAACAAAAAAAAAACTAAATAAAAATGCCATATCTCTGGAACCTTATGGCAGGCTTAAAGTAAACCTATAAAAGCAGAATACTCAGGGGAGCAGGGGATATAAAAAAGAGCAAAAACTGGCCATGTTTGACCTTTTTCAGGTTTTCTTTAAGTAGGTTTATTATTCCTCTCAAATGCTATTATTTGGTGATTTCTGCTGCTATTGAATTATAAATAATTGTGTATTTTTCATGTTCTAAGTTTCTGTATCCTTTTCTTTTTGTCTGCTTTTACATGCAAAAGGTAAAAAATCTCACCTAAGAAAAACAACCGAGAAAAAGGCCCCTTCCAAGGAGACGACTGCAAAACTCCAGCAGTCAGACATCTGGAAAATGGAGAATGAATTTTACGAGTTTGCACTTGAGCAGTTCCAGTTCGTCAGGGCGCACGCAGTGCGAGAAAAAGACGGAGAACTGTACATTCTGTCACAGAACTTTTTCTATGAAAAAATATACCCAAAGTCAAACTAAGGACACCGTGCGCTGTTGGTTTAATGGACGACACCTTTTGTTCATAAGACTTAATTTCAGGCCTACAGACTGATACTCTCGAGACGGTTCATTGGTGACTTCTTCGAAGGTTGTCCTCAGATGAGCCAGATCAGATGTTCACCACTAAGAAAACAAGACGGCGAGCGGATCGCCAGCCCGTGCGACTCGATCCTACCAATAAATGCAGGACGCGAGCTCTTCGCTCTACCAGTATGGACACCGGACAGTCCGGAGTAAACACTGTACAGACAGAACCAAACTGTTACGTTCTTCTAATTCAAGTGTTAAAGACAATTTTTATTTTTTCCTTTTTACATTTTTTTTTTTTTGTGTTCAGTCTAAACTTTCTTTTGATTCTGTACTTTTCACCTGTGAATATTTCAACACATTGAAGAGCTGTATGTGACACGCTGCTGTGTAACTCGTCCATTCTTCCACTGGTGCTCAATTAGACTCGTGCCAGTTCACTGGCAATGGCTCAAAATGAAGGCAGTATTTTAGTAGTTTTTGATTTTATTTTTTTTCTTGCCCTTTCATCCATTTCCATGAAAGAATTAAAGAATGGTACATTTTTTATGGATATATGTATTGTATGGCTCTTGTTGAAATAAGAAAAAAAATAATAAAAATCTGTTAGATACTGTATTCAGAAAGTTTTATAACTGATGTGATCCATAATCTTTAAATGGGCAATATTTCTGGAAAATCGGAGAAACGTACTTTTGGATTTACCAGCTACGTTCCAGAAATTGGCCAAGTCATACTTTAGTGTTTAAAGGGGCTGTTCATCCATGGCCCGCAAGTTTGCAGTAACTCTATGACTGCAGACTTGTGAATCCTCACATCACGCGCACTGCACGCTGTGAGGTTTCTCCGGTGCAGGCATCGGGTGGTCATATGACTGCAAGCATGTGATTTGTATACTCCAGCCACATTCCTACTAGACTTGTCCGGCCTCGCTCAATACACTTGCATTCGATGAGGATGCCCCATCTAGTCAGCATGTGACCCACACGTATGCAAATCATATATTTGTGGTCATGTGCCCGCCCCTCCCTCCACCGGAGAATCCTCACAGCATGCAGTGTGAGTGATGTGAGGATTTACAAGTCTGCAGTCACTCTAAAGGGTATGCCACACTAAACAGCGTCGCTAACGAGATCGCTAAAATACGTCACTATTTAGCGATCTCGTTTGTGACGCTAACGTGTGTGGCATGTAGCAACGACGTGGCCCCTGCTGTGATCTCGCTGATCGTTCACTAGAGTTCTGGACCGTATTTAGATCGTTGGCGTCCCGCTGGTGAGCCTATATCGCTGTGTCTGGCACCTTTTGTGAGCGATGTGCGCTGTTTTTTACATCGCAATGACCGTTAAAGTCGTTAATGAGATCGCTAACCGCTTATGCATTGTTAACGAGATCACTAAGTGTGGCAGCTACTAGAGACATTAAAACGATCACAAAAACGATCTCATTAGCTTGCGTCGTTATTGAGATCGCTAACGATATCACTAAGTGTGGCAGTACCTTAAGGCTGAACAACTCCTTTAACCCCTCTCTGACATTAGACGTACTATCCCGTCCATAAAACCCGTGCCATTCTGACCATGGACGGGATAGTACGTCATAGGCGATTAGCTGCGCTCCCGGAGGGAGCGCAGCTAATCGCCGCCGGGTGTCAGCTGATTATCACAGCTGACACCCGTGACTGTGTGTCAGGAGCGGTCACGGACCGCTCCCGGCACATTAACCCCTTGCACACCGCGATCAAACATGATCGCGGTGTGCTGGGGGCACAGGGGAGGATCGCGCAGGGTGGGGGCTCCCTGCGCGCCCCCCTGAGACCCTCAGAGCAGCGCGATGTGATCGCGCTGCTCTGAGGGCTTCCTCCCTCCCAGGACCCGGATCCAAGATGGCGCCGGGGTCCTGGAGGGAGGCGGCTTCCTCAGTGCCTGCCGAGAGCAGGCATGAGGAAGCGTCCTGCACTGCCTGTCACATCGCTGGTGTGACAGAGTGCTGTGCACACTGTCACACCAGCGATCTGATGAAATACAGTGATGTCCCACCCTGGGACAAAGTAAAAAAGTAAAAAAAAGTAAAAATAAACATGTGTAAAAAAAAATCCAAAAAAAAAAAAAAAAAAAAAAAAATATTCCCCAATAAATTCATTACTTATTGTAAATAAAAAAAATAAAACAATAAAAGTACACATATATGGTATCGCCGCGTCCGTAACGACCCCCCCTATAAAACTGTCCCACTAGTTAACCCCTTTTGTGAACCCCTTAAAAAATAAAAAATAAAAACGAAGCAAAAAATCAGTGCTTTATCATCATACCGCTGAACAAAAAGTGGAATAACACGCGATCAAAAAGACGGATATAAATAAGCATGGTACCGCTGAAAACGTCATCTTGTCCCGCAAAAAACGAGCCGTCACACAGCATCATCAGCAAAAAAATAAAAAAGTTATAGCTCGCAGAATAAAGCGATGCAAAAATAATTATTTTTTATAAAAATTGTTTTTATTCTATAAAAGCGCCAAAACATAAAAAAATTATATAAATGAGGTATCGCCATAATCGTACTGACCCGAAGAATAAAACTGCTTTATCGATTTTACCACACGCGGAACAATAAAAACGCCTCACCCAAAAGAAATTCATGAATTGCTGATTTTTGTTCATTCTAACCTCCCAAAAATCGAAATAAAAAGCGATCAAAAAATGTCACGTGCTCAAAAATGGTAACAATAAAAGCGTCACCTCGTCCCGCAAAAATTAAGACCTCACATGACTCTGTGGGCCAAAATATGCAAAAATTATAGCTCTCAAAATGTGGCGATGCAAAAAACTACTTTTTGCAATAAAAAGCGTCTTTTAGCGTGACAGCTGCCAATCATAAAAACCGCTATAAATAGTAAATCAAACCCCCCTTTATCACCCCCTTAGTTAGGGAAAAATAATAAAATAAAAAAAATGTATTTATTTCCATTTTCCCATTAGGGTTAGGGTTAGGGTTTCGGCTAAAGTTAGGGTTAGGGTTGGCGCTAAAGTTAGGATTAGGGTTAGAGTTAGGATTAGGGTTAGGGTTGGGATTAGGGTTGGGACTAGAGTTAGGGGTGTGTTGGGGTTAGGGTTGGAGTTAGAATTGGGGGGTTTCCGCTGTTTAGGCACATCAGGGGCTCTCCAAATGTGACATGGCGTCTGATCTCCATTCCAGCCAATTCTGCTTTGAAAAAGTCAAACGGTGTTCCTTCACTTCTGAGCTCTGCCATGCGTCCAAACAGTAGTTTATCCCCACATATGGGGTATCAGCGTACTCTGGACCCCAAGAGTTATTGTGAAATTTGTCCTATTTCTTCTGTTACCCTTGGGAAAATAAAAAACTGGGGGCGAAAATATTATTTTTGTAAAAAAAATAAGATTTTTTTGTTTTTACGGCTGTACATTATAAACTTCTGTGAAGCACTTGGGGCTTCATAGCGCTCACCACACATCTAAATAAGTTCCTTGTGGGGTCTATTTTCCAAAATGGGGTCACTTGTTGGGGATTTCCACTGTTTAGGCGCATCAGGGGCTCTCCAAATGCGACATGACGCCCCCAGACCATTCCATCAAAGTCTGCAATCCAAAACGTCACTACTTCCCTTTCTGAGCCCTGACATGCGCCCATACAGTAGTTTTCTCCCACATATTGGGTATCAGCGTACTCAGGACAAATTGGACAACAACTTTTGGGGTCCAATTTCTCCTGTTGCCCTTGTGAAAATAAAATATTGGGGGCGAAAAAATCATTTTTGTAAAAAAAAAAAGGATTTTTTATTTTTACGGCTGTGCGTTATAAACTTCTGTGAAGCACTTCGGGGTTCAAAGTGCTCACCACACATCTAGGTAAGTTCCTTGTGAGGTCTATTTTCCAAAATGGGGTCACTTGTGGGGGTTTCCACTGTTTAGGCGCATCATGGGCTCTCCAAATGCGACATGACGCCCCCAGACCATTCCATCAAAGTCTGCAATCCAAAACGTCACTACTTCCCTTTCCGAGCCCTGACATGCGCCCATACAGTAGTTTTTCTCCACATATTGGGTATCAGCGTACTCAGGACAAATTGGACAACAACTTTTGGGGTCCAATTTCTCCTGTTACCCTTGTGAAAATAAAATATTGGGGGCGAAAAAAATCATTTTTGTAAAAAAAAAAAGGATTTTTTATTTTTACGGCTGTGCGTTATAAACTTCTGTGAAGCACTTCGGGGTTCAAAGTGCTCACCACACATCTAGATAAGTTCCTTGTGGGGTCTATTTTCCAAAATGGGGTCACTTGTGGGGGGTTTCCACTGTTTAGGCGTATCAGGGGCTCTCCAAATGCGACATGACGCCCCCAGACCATTCCATCAAAGTCTGCAATCCAAAACGTCACTACTTCCCTTCCGAGCCCTGACGTGCACCCATACAGTAGTTTTCTCCTACATATTGGGTATCAGCGTACTCAGGACAAATTGGACAACAACTTTTGGGTTCCAATTTCTTCTGTTACCCTTGTGAAAATAAAATATTGGGGGCGAAAAAATCATTTTTGTAAAAAAAAAAAAAGGATTTTTTATTTTAAGGCTGTACGTTATAAACTTTAGTGAAACACCTGGGGGTTCAAAGTTCTCACCACACATCTAGATAAGTTCCTTGAGGGGTCTAGTTTCCAAAATGGTGGAATTTGTGGGGGGTTTCCACTGTTTAGGCAGATCAGGAGCTCTCCAAACACGACATGGCGTCCAGCCAATTCTGCGTTGAAAAAGTGAGACGGCGCTCCTTCCCTTCCAAACTCTGCCATGCACCCAAACAGTGGTATACCCCCACATATGGGGTATCAGTGTACTCAGGACAAATTGCACAATAACTTTTGGAGTCTTGTTACCCTTGGAAAAATAAAAATTCGGGTGAAAAGATCATTTTTGTGGAAAAAATATGATTTTTAAATTTTACGGCTCTACGTTATAAACTTGTGTGAAGCACTTGAGGGTTCAAATTGCTCACCAAAGATCTAGATAAGTTCCTTAGGGGGTCTAGTTTCCCAAATGGGGTCATTTGTGGGGGGTTTCCACTGTTTAGGCACATCAGGGGCTCTCCAAATGCAACATGGCATCCAATCTCAATTCCAGCCAATTTTGGTTGGAAAAAGTCAAATGGTGCTCCTTCCCTTCCGAGCTCTGCCGTGCGCCCAAACAGTGGTTCCCCCCCACATATGGGGCATCAGCGTACTCAGGACAAATTGGACAACAACTTATGTGGTCCAATTTCTCCTGATACCCTTGGGAAAATAAAAAATTAGTGACTAAAAGATAATTTTTGTGGGAAAAAAATAGGATTTTTATTTTTCATGCCCGGGCATTATAAACTTGTGTGAAGCACTTGGGGGTTCAAAGTGCTCACCAAAGATCTAGATAAGTTCCTTAGGGGGTCTAGTTTCCAAAATGGGGTCACTTGTGGGGGATTTCCACTGTTTAGGCTCATCTGGGGCACTGCAAACGGAACATGACCCCCATCAACATCTGCATTCCAAAACGTTACTACTTCCTTTCCAAGCCCTGCCGTGCGCCCAAACAGTTTTCCACCCCCACATATGGGGTATCAGCGTACTCAGGACAAATTGGACAACAACTTTTGGGGTCCAATTTCCTTGGGAAAATTCAAAAATTTAGGACTAAAAAATCATTTTTGTGGAATTTTTTTTTTTTTTTTTTTCACACCCAGGCATTATAAACTTTTGTGAAACACTTGGGGGTTCAAAGTGCTCACAACAGATCTAGATAAGTACCTTAGGGGGTCTAGTTTCCAAAATGGTGTCACTTGTGGGGGGTTTCCACTGTTTAGGCGCATCAGAGGTTCTCCAAGCGCGACATGGCGTCCAATCTCAACTCCAGCCAATTTTAGTTTGAAAAAGTCAAACGGCGCTCCTTCCCTTACGAGCTCTGCCGTGTGCCCAAACAGTGGTTTTCCCCCACATATGGGGTATTGGCGTACTCAGGAGAAATTGCATAACAACCTTATCTGTCCATTTTCTCCTTTTACCCTTGTGAAAATAAAAAAAAAGTTTGTAAAAGATCATTTTTGTGGCTAAAAAGTTAAATATTCATTTTTTCCTTCCACGTTGCTTTAGTTCCTGTGAAGCACCTGAAGGGTTAATAAACTTCTTGAATGTGGTTTTGAGTACCTTGAGGGGTGCAGTTTTTAGAATGGTGTCACTTTTGGGTATTTTCTGTCATGTAGACCCCTCAAAGTGACTTCAAATGTGAGGTGGTCCCTAAAAAAATGGCTTTGTAAATTTTGTTGTAAAAATGAGAAATCGCTGGTCAACTTTTAACCCTTATAACTTCCTAACAAAAAAAAATTTTGATTCCAAAATTATGCTGATGTAAAGTAGACATGTGGGAAATGTTATTTCTTAACTATTTTGTGTGACATATTTCTCTGTTTAAGGGAATAAAAATTCAAAGTTTGAAAATTGCTAAATTTTCAAAATTTTCGCCATATTTGCGTATTTTTCAAAAATAAACGCAAGTTATATGGAAGAAATTTTACCACTAACATGAAGTACAATATGTCACGAGAAAACAATCTCAGAATCGCGAAGATCCGTTGAAGCGTTCCGGAGTTATAACCTCATAAAGAGACAGTGGTCAGAATTGTAAAAATTGTCCCGGTCATTAACGTGCAAACCACCCTTGGGGGTGAAGGGGTTAAAAGGTAACTTGTACATTTATGGCATATCCTCAGGATAGTAAATGTAGATCTTACCAATGGAACCAACTTGCATTTCGGGAGCGGGGACCCAGTCACAAGCTTTTTTCAGTGGCATGCTAGTTAAAATTCATGTATTCATGAATGAAAATGCCGTTGACCTCTCCCCTAACCAGGGCACATATTGGGGCCTGAACTTGAGAGAGATGTAGGTCCCTAATATCCTGAAGATGCGGTATGTCATAAATATAAAAGATGACAATGCTCCTTTTTCACATAAGGTTAATTAGATCGCCTGCCCGGGTTCACGGCAAAATACTCCAGTAATAGCAATGGTCCAAACGATATCCGGCACTCACATCTTCTTCAGAGAATTGCATTATTGATCCAGTAGTATTAAAGGCACAAAAAATGGTTGAACACAACAGCACAAAAATTAAAAAGGCAGAAAAGAAATATCGGCTGCGCTCCCTTGTATGCACAAATCACAAAAAAATGTTGATGCTCTAAAGGGGCGTTTCAGCAAATAGGCATTTTTCTATGTGTACAGATTAATTCTCCTTTCTATATTTTTCTATGGCCTTGTTAATATCTCTGCTTGCAGTCACATCCCTTGTTTTAAAAAAAAATATATATTTTTTTCTTGTTATGAGCCGGTAAGAACCTATTGTCACGAGGTCAACCCCCCTTTTTGATTAAAAATTTAAAGTGGACACCTTGGCACAGACTGACCAATGAAACCAAGCACCTGTTATGTGCAAAACAAGTAGACAGTAAGGTGCACCGATCTATGCCTCCTTGTGCAGGGAGGGGAGGAGGTGTGCTGTGACAATCACCTTTCAACAATGTCCTCGCACAGATCACACAGTGTGCCTAGAAAACTCTATCCCTAAAAGTCTGGCATAAAATAGTCTGGAAATGACAAAGTGACTGCTGTGAAGCATATGTCCAGAAACCGGCAGCTCAGGCAAGAGGGCCACCCTGCATAGTCAAGTATAATACATCAAAAAATCGGCAAATAAAGTTGCAGCAATTAGTTTTATTGAAAAAAGAAAATGTATTGCCACCTATGTTTCTTTTTAGTAGCAGACAAATTTAGCAATAAAAAAAAGTTACAGGGGCCGATTCATCAAAGCTTTTATGCCATAAGAGTTGCACAAAAATTTTGTGACTTTTCAAAACTTTTGTGCCACTTGGCGTTGTTCAAAAATGTAGCGACGTTTAATATTTTCATACCACCTTGAATCGGCTCCGCTGAAATGGGAGGGTCTGGGGTGCAGCTACGCCCGTAGGTCCAATTCTTTAAAAGTGAAGAGGCGCCTCTTAATATATTTGGCGCACGTCAGAAATGCGACTCCAGTTATGACACTTTTGAGGAATTGGGCCGGCGGATATAGCCATACACCGGCCCCTCCGATTTCAAGATTGGTGTAGCGTAAGCGTACGCTGTGCCAGTCTTGATGAATCTGCTGATCATTTTCTTGAAATAAGCCACTAGTCCTGGCTGTGATCTTTGCCACTAGATTGGGAGCTCGTATCGGTCCAGCTCGCCGTAGTAGACTTCCTTTGGTGTTCTGAGCCCTGGAAACGCTGCGTCAGAGCGCAGGGAAATCACAGAATTTGGAGAAAATCCAGCTCAACTAATTTGTGAACAAACTTTTTTTTCTTTATTCACCAAAAGTGCTCAGTGGAGGATAAAGCCGAATCGGTGATGTAAGTTATAGGATATGTGACATTGATGCGTTTCAGGCGCCTTCATCAGGATTTTCTCCTGTTTTGTGCCTAGATTGGGAACTTTTGTTTGTCCTCCACAGTCATGAGCTGAACATGTGCAATTGTTTAGGAAGTAGATGTCCATCTTCTCTGCGCCACTAAAACAAATACAGTGGAGAAAATTATATATGTACCGTAATAGATGATGATTATTATAAACTTATTCATGCGTGATGTGGGAAATGGTCCAAGCGTCACCAAGATAAATCCTGATACCCGTGATGTATTAAACATACACCTTCTGCCCATGTAAGCCTCCAAATCTAGACGCACTTCAATAAAAGTTTACTGCGTTAATCCAGGGGCACTTCTTTTCCGGATGATAGCTGGGAAGGTGCCGAACGAGACCTATAATTCATCGGTTCCTGGCTCTCCATCTGGTCTGAGCGTCACCGGACATTACGCTGGTGAACACAACCAGATGCCACAATTTGCTCCGTTCGGTGAGCCTTTAATGTTATGATTTTAGAGTGGACACGTGAGATTTGGAAAGCTAGGAGAGCGAGCAGAACGCACTGCGGAAACCCTGCAGCAATAAACGGGGACAACACTGATGTCTCCTCCTGCTTCCTGTGGGTATTAATAACTAATGCTCCGCTGACCTTTCCTGGAGCGGCTCCAAGGACAAGTGTCAGGTGTAATTTACACTGTCCATTTCATTACTACTTCTAATTGACTTAATGCCATGATCACAACTAGGAAGGAAGTTTTTAATTTCAGCCGGAAATTGAATTTCCTTTTTTTTATATATATATTCATCTCTGAAGTCATTTTTCAGAATGTATTAAATAAATCTTAAGTATACCATTTACTCCACATTTTGTAGGTGAAAGGTGATGCCATAAAGGGCTTGTATACAAATAAGTAAAACTGCCCCACTGTTGCACGTAGGCGGTGTGTAGTATTGCAACTCATCCCCAGTCACTTTGTAGCTGTATATTGCTGTAGTGCAGTTGTATACATTTATAGGGGTTTTTTTTGCATGGGGAAAACAAATTTACAAAGGGATCTCTTTACTTTATAGACAGGACAGATGCAAAAGGCGTTGTCTGTTTTGGAGTAGTTGATCTCAGCTGTTCTGATGGGACCCCAGTGATCAGCTGTAATCTGTGACTGGAGAATTAAGCATTATACATTGCCCAGCCCGGATTTATATAGTTACATAACTTACTAATATACATCAATATGAAATTGGTCTCTTCAGAGAGGAAGAGGACTTGAACTCTACAGCACCACCTATTGGAGGTAGCAATCCTGCAAGTCTTTATTGAGCCTTGGAATATGACTTAGGATGAAAGCCAAATCAGAATCTCAATTCGTAGACAGTGTGTTTTCAGGGTATTGCCCCTCATCAGTACAAAGTATGAGATCTGATTTGGCTGTGTGAGAGGCTAAGACTGGGATCTAAGGGGTGAGGTTTCTCCCTGTGGAGCGTGATATGCCAGGACTGGCACACCGGTAAACCTTACCACGGTATAGATTGGTCTCGGTGTGTGGGTTCACTATACACAATGACTCAGTCTTCTGCCATACATCTATGGTGGATGTCAGGAGAAGTGAGAGGACGCCAGGCAGAAGGTGATGCCGTTCATTACCAGGCACATAGTCTACCTGCCTGACCTAACTGAACTTTAATAGTAGCTTATATAATTCACTATTTAAAAGGTTTGTCTCAAGATGAAGCTTTGGAACCGCACCGCCCCTGGCTTCCTGGTTTGCCAGCAGCGGTGCACTCTCCTGAAGATTGACAGTTCAGAGCAGTGGCATGGCCGTGCCAATGGTCCCAACTGTGTTCTGTCCCAGGCCGCTAGCAGAGCAATGAACCGCGGTCAGGAGGGCGCCAAGGATGAGAGGGAAATCTGTTTGATCTCTTTATTCCACAACGCGTTTCGACAGCAGCACGCAGTCTTCCTCAGGTGGGTACATGATTAGATAGTGAGGAGGGGTATATATATAAATGGTGGACCAATCAAAATTAAATATCAATTAAAAATGATAAAACCAATATAAAACAAAGTATAAACACAATAAAATCACCATAAAAACAATATATAAAAACAGTACAAATAGATATATGATAAATCGTCAAAGGAATTTTTTTTTTTTTTTTTTCTCCAAAAATCATTTTACCTCGCTACATTCTCAATGGTGAGATTCAGGCCATCAGGGGCAAGTGTGCCTAATTTAAATATCCAATAACTTTATTGATCAAACTCCTATACCGGTTAGGAGCAGTATCAGGTATTTGATCAATAATAATCAATTGGAGTTATTTTGGGTCTTTTTGATGGACCAAAGAAAAATGTTTAGACAAACTATGTAAAAGAGTCGTTTCTAATATTTTGGCGATGTTTATTTAATCTGACATGCATTGTCTGGATGGTTCGACCAATGTATTGGAGACCACAAGTACACTCAAATATATTACAAAGGTTGATTGGCAGTTAACAGAACAATTGATATTGTAGTTAGTACCTGTTGTATTGGATCTGAATTTATTGGTTCCATGAGAGATAGATGTACAGCAGAGACATTTTGCTGTCCTACGAGCAAAACAGCCACTACTACTGGTCTTGTGGTTTAAAGAGAAGTTAGGCTACTTTCACACTTACGTTTTTTTGCGCAGCGCATCGTGCGCACATGAAGCGCATTTGAAAAACACATGCAAACGCTTATAAACACTGCGATATTTAGTCGCATCAGCGTGCGCATTACGACCAAAAAACGCAGCGTTTGTATGCGATTTCAAGCGTTTTTGCATGCGTTTGCGTTTTTTCGGCGCATGGGTTGTCTACGTGTCACATTTCTATCAACTCTGCCTCTATCATCTCTGTCTCTATCATCTCTGTCTCTGTCATCTCTGTCTCTATCATCTCTGTCTCTATCATCTCTGTCTATCCTCTTTTTATCTACACTCCTCACAATGTTGCTTGTGTAGGGGGTTGTTTAAACAAGTGTTTAGACATTATTTACTCCAAAATCGCGTGCGCGCAAAAGCGCTGACGAGCGCAAAGCCATGAGCACGCCAGCGCACCCATAGACTGCAATGTTATTTTTTGCGCATAGCATGCGCACACGTGCGCACGCGTTTTTTTAAAGCGGTTGGGCAGAAAATAAAAATGCAACATGTAGCGTCTAGCACGTATGGGCGCACACCTGGAAAATGCGCAGCGCACGCCAAACGCAGATGAACGCGTGCAAGCGCTAGACCCTGCGCCCGCCATGTTAAAGATAGGGGAACATTGCGCATGCGACCGATAGCGCACGATGCGCTGCGCAAAAAAACGCAAGTGTGAAAGTAGCCTTAGTACAAAGAGCTGTGTTACTGGGGGCAACCAAGTTACGGAGTGTGCGATTTTTTTTCTATAGACTATTCTGGGATGAAAAGGCAGATGCCTTGAAAGAACAGGATCATTTCTTAGAATGAACCAGTACTTCTCAAGGAGATAATGAATAATCCCGTGAGAATGGTTAAAAGTAGTGACCAGACTCCATTTTCCTATTTCTGAAGTAATTTTGGTTGCATTAAATTTTTCATTTTATTAATACAATCTTTTTGTGAAAAATCTTTAGTTTTAGAAAACGCATCAGAGATAAGTCTTTTAGGATAGCCTTTTTGTTGGAACCGCTCCTTTAGTACATCTGCTTCTCTCAAAAAGTCACTATCATTTATACAATTTTTCCTTATTCGCCAGTACTGTCTGTAAGGAATGTTTAGAATCCATTTCGGAAGGTGCCCACTATTAAAATTCAAATAGCTGTTCACATCTACATTTTTGAAATGTGTAGATGTGGAAAATTTGCCAGTTGGATCTACGTGTATCATTAGATCTAAGAATTGTATGGTTGTATCAGATGTTTGGGCAGTGAATGTAAGGCCCCAGGAATTGTTCAGCATTTGAACAAATTCATGGGTCTGCAAGGTGGTGGGCGTCAAGCTGTACACCCCAAAATGAAAAATCATTCTGTTCTTGAGAATGGAGATTATATTTTAACTAGATGGAGGCCCGATGCTATCGTTTCAGGGGGGCGGTAATGTCACGATGGGGGCAGGCTTTGCAGCGTTGAGTATCTCTCTCCCCCCCATGTGCTCACTCACCTATCCACTCTCTCTTTAAAACTGCGCATGCAGTCCTCATGTACAAAGATGGCGGCGGACAGTGAATCATTCATCTCATCCCGGCGGCGGCGTGTTGGCGACAGTGTTCCGCTGGTGGTACCGCGCAAGAGGCTGAGTACAGTGTATACTGTGTGTGTGTGTGGTGGTGCTAATGGCGTATACAGTGTGTGTGGTGTGTACAGCGTATAGCGTGTGTGTTATGTGTACGGCGCATAGTGTGTGTGTGGTGCATATGGCGCATTCAGTGTCTGTGTGTGTGGTGCATACGGCGTATACAGAGTGTGTGCTGGTGTGAACGGCGTATACAGTGTGTGTGGTGCAACGGTGTTCCGCTGGTGGTACCGCGCAAAAGGCTGGTACCACCAGCAGTTTCCATATTGAGACACCCCTCACTTGGGTGTCCCAATATGGCGGTCGGTGAACTTCCGCTGCTTGGAATTCTGGGATACAGGCACATCTGGACGGAACAGGATGTGAAGACATTACAAAGTAAGTAAGTATAGATTAGATAAGAGGTAAATTGTAAAGTTTCTTTTACAAGCACTTTGCAATTTTACCCATTTATGAACTTGTGACAACACCTTTAAATCGGGTTTATCTATTTATCTACATTTATTTATTTTTGCCTGGAAAACCCATTGAAGGACTCCATGCGCAACAGACTACACAGGAATAACACACAGATGCTCACGTTCATGTGAAAATGGCCGAGTGCCTTTTTCACTTGCCAGTGTTTCATCAGTATTTGTAAACCAAAACATAAGTGAAACCTATAGAAAGAAAAACTAGAACGAAAAGACCTGTTCTGTGTTTTGGACCCCCTACTAATGAAACACTAAAAACTGCTGATGTGGGAATAATACTTTGAATGGTTAACTAGACAACAGAAAAAAAAATTGTTCTAGCCGACTGCCTGGTCTGCGTCAGTACTGACCCCAATATTGCGCCATTGACTTACCGGCTTTTCTTTTCCAACCCATATTTTCAGATTCAATCCTATATGAAGTGTAATTTTCTGAGACTATTTCTGATTATTTGTGTTCTTCATTATTGATTGGTGAAAAATATTAGCTTGTGTTGAAAAGTGTAATTGCATTCTGCCATGCTTTTGTACTGCACAGGTCTATATCTCATACAACTCAAGACTTTACCACTAATCAATACCTTGGTGCCAACAATTGTCCTCAACCTACTTCCAAATAGCAATCAGACAACAATATGAAATTGCTAGTATGTGGGGACAATTTTGTACACTGGAGTATGTAAAAAAAAAATCAACTTTGTTTTCTTTTTAAAGGCATTTTTTTTCCTTATTTGGTAATATTAAAGGGCTACAAACAAATATAAGAATTAATTTCTTTATTATATATTATCATTAACTTTTTAGACTCTTTGCATTAAATATTTCCAAGTTCTGTAGTTGACTGACCACATGGTGAATACATTACTGCCCTCTATAGTGAACTTTTTTGTCCCTCTTGTAGAGAATAGTCCCCGTGAAGATACAAAAACACCATATAAAGAGTCACATATACTCATGAGAAAAACTCTTTGAGATCTTTGGTTTTAATTTCAAGATTTAATAAAATAATAATCTGGTCCTTAGAAGGTCTTAAAATTAGGCAAATAGTAGAGATGAGGGGATATTTTGAAATTCAATCTCACTGGCTTTACCAAATTTCAACAAATCTAGATTTATGGCAAATTTGCCGCAAATCTCAATACTGCAATGCCTCTTAATTGCTGGGAAAATTTGGGTAACCCTCTGAAGTCTCCTAGGAGACTATTGAACCCCTTATGAGTAGTGATTAGCTTGGATTACGCGACCATACTCAGTTGTTAACCAAGTATCTTGGGCGTGCTCGGATAACATATTTGAGTTCTACGGCTGCATATTTTGCAGCAGTAAACAGCCGCAACACATGTAGGGATAACCTGTTTGGCAGTCCCCGCATGTGTTGAGGCTGTCTGCCATCGTAAAACATGTAGCTGCAGGGACTCAAATATATTATTTGAGCACGTCCAAGATACTTGAATAACACCGGAGTATGTCCGCCCATCACTACTTATGACCTATTTAACACAAACACTAATGACTGTGACCCCAACTTATCTGGCTAGGGAAAAACAGATGGTAAATGGTGGTGACCAGCAGCCTTTCTAACAAAACGCAGTATCAGACATTTTAGGCTGCTTAAATTGTAAAGGTAGTCCAAAAATTATCCCTTTGGGGAGGAAGGTGGGGGGGCAGATGCTTGCGTTGCTGGTACAGATGTGCTCAAAAGTTTACATGCCCTTGCAGAATTAATGCTTAGCATGATAGAATGATAACACCAAAACTTTTTCTCCAGTCATGGTTAGCGGTTGGGTGAAGCCATTTATTGTCAAACTACTGTGTTTTTTCTTTTTAAATCATAATGACAACCCAAAACATCCAAATGTTTGTTGATCAAAAGTTTACATACCCCATTTCTTAATACTGTGTATTGTCCCCTCTAACATCAATGACAGCTTGAAGTCTTTTGTTGTAGTTATGGATGATGTTCTTTATTTTCTCCGATGGTAAAGCTGCCCACTGTTCTTGGCAAAAAGCCTCCAAATCCTGTAAATTCTTGGGCTGACTAGCATGAGCTGCGTGCTTGAGATCTCCCCAGAGTGGCTCAATGATATTGAGGTCAGGAGACTGAGATGGCCACTCCAGAACCTTCACTTTGTTCTGCTGTAGCCAATGACAGGTCAACTTGGCCTTGTATTTTGAATCATTCTCATGTTGGAACGTCCAAGTACGTCCCATGAGCAGCTTCTGGGCTGATGATTGCAAGTTTGCCACCAGTATTTGCTGATAATGTGCAGCATTCATCTTTCCTTCAACTTTGACCAAGTTTCCTGTGCCTTTGTAGCTCACACATCCCCAAAACATCAGCGATCCAACTCCGTGCTTTAGGCCGGCGTCACACTGCCGAGTTTGATGCGAGTTAGTCGCACGACTTTCTCGCATCAACACCCGGCACGAACGCCCGCTCTCGGAGCCGAGTGTGCGGCTTCATGTATTTCTATGCCGCCGCTCACTCTGGTACGAGAGCGGGCGGCCGTGCCGGGTGTTGATGCGAGAAAGTCGTGCGACTAACTCGCATCAAACTCGGCAGTGTGACGCCGGCCTTACGGTAGGAATGGTGTTCCTTTCATCATAGGACTTGTTGACCTCTCTCCAAATGTAACGTTTATGGTTGTAGTTAGTGTTGAGCGATATTGCTCGATATCTAAAAATATCGTATCGAAATTGTATCGCCGATAGCACTAAATATCGTCGATATCCGATTTCGATAGCGGAAGTCCCATGTAAGTCTATGGGAACAAAATATCGAAATTAAAAAAAAACTTTATTTCCTTGTAAACACTAAATATACACACATAGAATACATATATATATATATATATATATATATATATATATATATATATATTATATATGTCATTGTGACATATATATATATACATATATGTATAGTTTATACACTTCTACATAGTAAAATATCCTCTGATTCAATTGCCGGGTAAAGCCGGCTTCTGTGAAAAGACAGAAGCACCCGACATGAAATGACACTTGGTGTACATAGGGTTAACCATGTCTTTTCATGTCGTTTGCAATCTGATTTGCACAAACAATTACATCAGTCTATGTGTGCAAAATTTCACACCTGTAGGGGTTAATTAAAGGTGTAAATTCGTTGTAAAAAAAACAGACTTTTTTGCTACGAATTTACACCTTTAATTAACCCCTACAGGTGTGAAATTTTGCACACTTACACTCATGTAATTGTTTGTGCAAATCAGATATCAAACTACATGAAAAGACATGGTTAACTCTATGTAAACCAAGTGTCATTTCATGTCGGGTTCTGCATTTTCACAAAAGCCGGCAATTGAATTAGCGGCTATTATACTATGTAGAAGTGTATGAACTATAAATATAAATATATATATATATATATGTGTCACAAATTTAATGACATGTGTATATATATATATATATATGAGGTGTAAAATTGCTGAAAAAAAATGCGTGGGCTCCCGCCCTATTTTCGCAACCAGACAGACAAAGCCAGTGAGTGGGGGCAGATAATAATAGCCCAGAGAGGGACCATTATTTTTGGCCCCCCCCGGCTACTAACATCTGCCCCCAGACACCCCAGAAAGGGCAAATCTCTAATTAGATTTGCCCTTTCTTGCACTTTGCCCGTCTATTCCCATTGCCCTGTAGCGGTGGCGAATGGGTTAATAAGGGGTTAAAATGACCTTGCAATTGAAAGGTCACTTTAAGCCAGGTTAATAATTGAGAGCTGTCAATTAGACAACTATCAATTATTAATCCTATTGTATGAAAGAAAAATCAAACACACACACTTTAATAAAAAAGAAGTTTAATGAAATAATCACACAGTTTTTGACCATATTTTATTTTCCTGCTAAAACCATTTCCTGTAATAAAAATAAAATAATAAAGCAAAATTATTCTTACCAATCCGATGTACAGTCAGGTCCCACGGTGTAATCCTTCAGAAAGGGTTAATGTTTACTGCAGGGACCGCAGCTAATGCTGCAGCCTCACAGTAAACCCCCAAATGAATGAGTTCCTCTCCTGGCTGACAGGAGAGGAAGTGGAAAGCTTAATTGATTGCTTTCCACTTTCACTTCAGGTCAGCCAGGGACACAATCAGTGACGTCAGAGGGAACTGGTTAACAAAAATAGGGGATCCCCTCTAAAAAAATTGGCGTGGGGTCCCCCCTATTTTTGTTAACCAGCCAGATGCAGCAGACCACTGAGGCCTGGATTTTCAGGCTGTTAAGGAGCCAAGATCCATGGACCTTGCCAGCCTGATAAAACCAGGCCACAGCAGTCTGCATATCTTGGCTGATTAACAAAAATAGGGGATCCCCTCGAAAAAAATTAGCGTGGGGTCCCCCCTATTTTTGTTAACCAGCCAGATGAAGCAGACCGCTGAGGCCTGGTTTTTCAGGCTGGTAAGGATCCAATATCCATGGACCTTGCAAGCCTGATAATACCAGGCCACAGCAGTCTGCTTAGCTTGGCTGGTTAACAAAAATAGGGGATCCCCTCGAAAAAAAAACGGCGTAGGGGTCCCCCTATTTTTGTTAACCAGCCAAGTAAAATGCAGACTGCTGCGGCCTGGTATTAAAAGACTGTCAAGGCCCATGGATTTTGGCCCTCAACAGCCTGATAATACCAGGCTACAGCAGCCCCACATTTGGCGCATCAAAAGATGTGCCAATTGTGGCACTTTACCCGGCTCTTCCCACTTGCCCTGTAGCGGTGGCAAGCGGGGTAATAAGGGGTTAATGTCACCGTTGATTGCACGGTGACAATAAGCCCGGTTAATAATGGAGAGGCGTCAATAAGACACCGATCCATTATTAATCCCAAAGTTTTTAAATGCATAAAAAAAAGACACAGCAAGAAAAAAGTATTTTAATGAAATAAAAGAGACAACACAGTTTTCATTTCTTTTATTACTCTCTCATTCCTGCGACGCCATCGATCTCCTGTAAAAAAAGAAAAAAAACAAACCAACAGTATACCACCTGTCCGACGCAGTCCATAACGACAGTCCCACGACGATCCAGCTCTGCTACATCGCAATGACAGGCAGAGCCTGTCATCGCAACGCAGCACAGCTGATTACCTGCTTCCCCGGCGGTGACGTCATCGGACTGACTGCTTTACGGCCGGGATTACCCAGCAGTCACTGCAGTTATCGCGAGAAACTGCATGTGACCGCCGGGGAGAAGAGGATGGCGGCCATGAAGCAGTCCAGGACGTGACCTCCGGAGATCTTCTGCCAGGTAAGTGCCGCTGACTCCTGACAGACCCGACCGACGGACACTGACAGTGACAGACCCGACCGACGGACACAGACAGTGACAGTGACAAATCCGATTCCGGTATTCGATATGACGAAAATATCGAAACGAATTATCGAAAGGCCGATAGAGCTAATATCGGCCGATAGCCGATATTTGCATTATCGTATCGCTCAACACTAGTTGTAGTCAAAAAGTTAAATTTTGGTCTCATCATTCTAAATTACCTTGTTCCCCAAGTTTTGAGTCTTGTCTCTGTGCTGTTTTGCGTATTGTAGGTGGCATTTGCGCAGTAATGGCTTTCTTCTGGTGACTCAACCATGCAGCCCATTTTTCTTCAAGTGCCTCCTTATTGTACATCTTGAAACAGCCACACCACTAGTTTCAGAGAGTCCAGTATTTCAGCTGATGTTATTTATGGATTTTTCTTTGCATCTCAAACAATTTTCCTGGCCATTATGGACGAAAGTTTTGTTGGTCTACTGTGGTTTTGTTTTTGCAGAGCCCCTTATTTTTCATTTGTTAATCACAGTTTGAACCTTGCTGACTGGCATTATCAATTCCTTGGATATCTTTTTGTATCCCTTTCCTGTTTTATACAGTTCAACTACCTTTTCCCGTAGATCTGTTGACAATTCGTTTGCTTTCTCCATGACTCACAATCCAGTGGCTGGATGAAAGATGCAAGAGTCTGTCTGGATCCCAGAAACTCACTCAGCTTTTATGCACACACACTGATTACAAGCAAACAGGTCACAGATGAGGATGTTACCTTTAGTAGCTATTCAAACCCATTTGTGTCAACTTTTGTGCATGTTATCAGGCCAAAATCACCATGGTATGTAAACTTTTGATCAGGGTTATTTGGATGTTTTGGGTTGTCATTATGATTTAAAAAGAGAAAACACAGTAGTTTGACAATAAATGGTTTCACCCAACTACTAACTATGAGTGGAGAAAAAGTTTTGGTGTTATCATTTATATTTTCTGAAAAAAGGCCAAGAAAGCAAAAATTCTGCCGGGGTATGTAAACTTTTGAGCACAACTGTATTTACATTCAGGCCGGTAAAAAACAGAAGAAGCCATGGCTTTTTCACATGGAGTGGAGTGAGAATTATCCTTGTTTGGTATCAATAGTTTTGTTTTTTTTATAAATAAAGAACTGAAAACTTTTTTTCACAAATCATCTAAAAGTTATCGATTTATTTAAGAAGCTGAGACAGATGTGTTGTTTTACAATTGAAGGAACAATGGCTAAAAACGTAAGAGTAAAAAAAAAAAAAAAAAAATCTTTATATAAATTCTTCCCCCTGGTCAAACAAGAAACATAACCCTAAAATGCTACGTTTCTAAGTAGCCACATGTAGGTTCATGCCCAGAAAAAAAACTTGCAGGAACTTAGTTTTTCTCTTGACTGTATATAATAGCCTGCCAGTAACGGCATCACTGATTACTTACCTATTAATTATTATACGGAGATGCCTGAGTTCTTTGCCCATTTAATTAGTAAATTAAGTTGATCTCTTTGAAGAAGCTTCTCCATTTGAAAGTACAATTACTTTATTATGAACTGTGTCATTTAATTTTGTAAGAATTATGCCAGTTTTAATGAGAGCACTATTGATTTTCTTATTAGCTACCAGTGGGAATTGTCAGCAGTGGTGTTAAGAATGGAGTGATCCTAATAGATTTAACTAATTCCTTGCAATGAAACTTACCGTATCTTAGATCATCTGCAACTGTAGTGGTTTTTATGGATTGTGCAATTCTGCACACATTTCATGCTTGGCATGAAACCTGTAGTTATACATATGATTCACCGACCCACAAGAGAAATCTGCAGTAGGCCCAAGTTTCGACACACTCTGACTCTAAACCAGACTGGGATAAAAATTTAGCCCTGCCACTCCTCAACATCCACTTCCCAAGATGGGTGTCTCTATTACAAATATAACCCTTTCTGACATTGAAGGAAATAAATTTACTGCAAGACCAATAATACCATTAAATAAGATTAAATAATAGTGCCACACTATGGCCACATAATACTGCCTCATAGTGACAGAAGAATACTGTTCATTACCAGTCATGACAGCCCAAGACTAATACACAGCTTAAAAAAAATAAAGGGAACACTAAAATGCCACATCCTAGATATCACAGAATGAAGTATTCCAGTTGCAAATCTTTATTCATTACATAGTGGAATGCGTTGAGAACAATAAAACATAAAAATGATCAATGTAAATCAAAATTAATATCCCATGGAGGTCTGGATTTGTGGATTTGGAATGATAATCAAAATCACAGTGGAGAATCAAATTACCGACTAATCCAACTTCACTTGAAATTCCTCAAGACAATGAAATGATGCTCAGTAGTGTGTGTGGCCTCCATGTGCCTGTATGACCTCGCTACAATGCCTGGGCATGCTCCTGATAAGGCGGCGGATGTTCACCTGAGGGATCTCCTCCCAGACCTGGATTAAAGCATCAGTCAACTCCTGGACAGTCTGTGGTGCAACGTGGCATTGATGGATGGAACGGGCACATGATGTCCCAAATGTGCTCAATTGGATTCAGGTCTGGGGAACGGGCAGGCCAGTCCATAGCATCAATGCCTTCATAATGCAGAAACTGTTGACACACTTCTGCCACATGAGGCCTAGCATTGTCTTACATCAGGGCCCACTGCACCTGCATATGTTCTCACAATGGGTCTGAGGATCTCATCCTGGTACCTGACTAGCAGATGGAGTTCTGTGCGGCCCTCCAAAGAAATATACCTGCTCACACCATTACTGACCCATTGCCAAACTCGTCATGCTGGCAGATATTACAGGCAACAGAACATTCTCCATGGCGTCTCCAGACTCACATCTCTCATTTGTGCTCAATGTGAACCTGCTTACATCCGGGAAGACCACAGGTCACCAATGTCCAATCTGCCAATCTTGGTGTTCTCTGGCAAATGCAAATAACCCTTACAGCCTAACACCAATTTGTGGATGTCGGACCCTCATGGAGTCTATTTCTGTCAGTTTGAGCAGACACATGGATGTAAGTGGCCTGCTGGAGATCATTTTGCAGGGCTCTGGCACAGGCCCTCCTTGCACAAAGGTGGAGGTAGTGGTGCTGTTGCTGGGTTGTTGCCCTTCCATGGCCCCCTCCATGTCTTCTGGTATCTGCTCCATGCTCTGGACACTGTGCTGATAGTCACAGCTACTAGTGATGAGCGAGTAAACTAATTGCTCAGGTGTTCTCCGAGTATTTGGATGTGCTCGGAAATTTAGTTTCTGTTGCCACAGCTGCATGATTTGCGGCTATTTGACAGCCTGAATACATTTTCATTGTATGGGGTGTTGTTTAGGATCCATCTCTAAATATATCTGAATACATCTGTTTTTTATAACTTTACTTATAGAAGCCATATATATTTTTTGTTCTATTTATGTATACATATATATCTATATTTTGAGGTGATATTAATAATCTATATGAGATCTTCCTGCATACTATATATCTGAACCCCAGTACCCAATTTAGGCTTTTCCTTTTTGCATTTTGTTGTCCCCATATACACACATATATTTTTATTGAAATGTCATAATTGTCATTTTTAATATTTTTGAATAAAATCTAATGATTTTATGGTAGAAAGCTTCCTATTTCCTTTTTTTTGATTTGCAA
The DNA here is from genome assembly GCA_033576555.1 of Oophaga sylvatica. Taxonomy (NCBI): domain Eukaryota; kingdom Metazoa; phylum Chordata; class Amphibia; order Anura; family Dendrobatidae; genus Oophaga; species Oophaga sylvatica. The sequence continues at coordinate 114,695,095 of JARQOD010000009.1, read as the reverse complement.
GGTGGCGCTGATGCGCGATAGATGCTACTGCGTAGGCGCCTCTGGTACCATTTTGATGGATGCAAAACTTTTTTTTTTCCAGCAAAATGGTGCCTGCGCTCATGCAGTAGTATCTATTGTGATCCAATGGATGCTACTGTGCAGGTGCCGCCTGAGCCATCTTGATCAAGACAATTTTTTTTTTACTCTAGCAAAATGGCAACAATTGGCGATGCCAACGCAGTAGCATCTATCGGAACGCAAGAGATGCTACTGCACAGGCACCAGCGCCATTTTGATGCAGAGAATTTCTTTTTCTCCCCACAATACTATATGACTAAATCATAAATGAATATATGCATATTATCCATTGTAACATGCTACAGCGCAGGCACCATTTTGATGAATGTAAATTTTTTTTCCACACAATATTCTATGCAGTATGTAAAATAGGTGGCAGGTCAGTGAAGGATAGGGGACCTGTCACAAGCCCATAAAGATCCATATGTAAGCAGAGCACCACATAAAGCCCCACCCACAGCCCCGCCCCAAAGCACGAGAATCTCATTAACTGAAAACTGCAAATAAAGATTAAACAACAACCACACAGCGGATTTACTCAAGAAAGGTATCATTTTAATGAGCATAATGACGCCAACCTGACACTGTCTGTAATTTACTGAGCAAAATCATGCTGACAGGTTTGCTTCAAAGAGAATCTTTTAGTAGGATTTGCCCTCCTAATACATGGAAATGCAGGTCATAGAAAGTTGAATAGAGTTATACCTTGATATCCTTGGATCTGCTGAAATCCACATTTATCTTATACATAAATGAGCTGTTAAGATCTATGGGCCGGACACGTGCATGAAAATCTGATGCCAGAGCTTATTGTACATGAAAGGGGATATTACCAGTGTGAGACATGTAATGACTGACAGCCTGCTCTCATAAATCACACACAGCTCGGCACTGAGATCAGAACTAACACAGTAGAGCAGAGCTAACACAGTACAGCAGAAGTGAATTGTGTTTAATTACAAACACAACAAACAGATTTGCAATTGTCTCCTCACGGTGCTGTCAGCTCTGCTTTATTATCCCTCCTCCACCGCTCACTGGATGACTTTTGAGATGGAAGCTGAAGCACTGTGAGAGGACATTTGCAGCTGCAATTGTTTTAGTAATGAGTCAAACTTTACTATCGGAGGCAGATTGTTAGGGAGATCTTTGTCCGGTCCATGTATCTTAACAGCTCATCTACATATAGGAAAAGCATGAAATTCTCTGGAATAAGATATCGGATTAAAAAAAGGTAAATATATCTATGGCACCCCAGGAGTTCGGTTGCCACAGTGACCTTGCCTCCCTCCAGGGGGGAGTGATGTCATGCCTGAAAGCAAGGAAGGATCCCCTTAACAGGTAACACACAGCATACAACAATTTTCCTACTCCAGACCAGAAGGGGGAGCTCTAATACCTGATTTCAGGAGAGCTTCTCTGGAACATTCTGGCTGGGGGAGGAGTTAGTTAGTCAGTGTCTTAGGAGGGTTGAGGAAGGACGTGTGGAGACAAGCTTTGGGACAGGAGCTATAGCAGAGCTCACCCCTAGTCCTGAGCACCAGAAACCGGACCCCAGAGTCAAGGCTGAGTGGGTAACTAAAGCCCCAGCAGCAGAATCCGGAGGGCAGAAAATAGCAGGTTCTCTGCCCCAACTAATACTCGACTGCACAGCAGCACGTGTGAGCCGGAGACGCCAGAGAAGAGCGATTCCTGAAGCCGGCTACACCTGTCTGTCATGCGAGTGGAGTTCTACTTAAAAGTAACAGAGAGAGAGGAACTTGAACAGAGTTTACAACAGCAAGTACCTCAAAGAATATCGCTAAAAAGGAGGCCTCACAACCCACCTGTATGAGGGGATTTCCAAATTGCTTTCAGGCTGACCGACTCCAGAACCATCTGTACTCAGTGCCCTGGATACTTTGCCTGCAGAACTGTGAGTAAAGCTTTGGAAACTGCATCTGACTGTGTCCTCTCAAGTTCTTCCTGCAACACCCACTCAACACTACTACATCCTTTGCTAAATACTACATCTTTACCATCTACCTTACATTACATCTGCCCTGGGACATAGCTCCACCTGCGGGGAGCTTTACCAACTCTGCTGCATCACCACCAGTCCCAGAGGATCTGCACTGCAGCGCTTGTCACCTCTGACCAGAAATCACAGGTGGCGTCACGAACACCTTATTACAAACTCTATTATCCCCTGTAAATATTCCCCTTTTACTGGGCGCCCAGGGCCACGGACCGGGTCACTGCCGCTGTGACACTGCCCCTTTAAGAAGCGGCCCGGTACCGAGTACCCCACTGCCCTTGCGAGCGATCCATATAATTTTATTAAACTTTCTATGACCTGCATGCCAATATAGACGGCTTAGGAAAGTTGACCCTACTGGCAGATTCCCTTTTAGTCACCCACACGTATGTGTGATGAGCAGTGTAAATCATGTATGATATGCATATGAACACTATTTCTCTAATACACAATGTACATGTTTATTTTATGTATCCTGTTCATTTTGTGAAGGTTGGTAATGGTGATGGCTAGTTTTAGCCATTGATAAAAAAAAAATCCACCCCCTATTGCCAAATTGGGAGCTGATATTACACAATCCCAACCATTGTGCTCTAAAGTAGATTTTTATGCCTTTTGTTGGGAGCTATGGGTTAGCATTCAGCCTGTTGTGGTGGACTTGGTTACTTAAAGGGAACCTGTCAACAGGGACAACTTGCTGATCATTGGGGATCCAACCACTAGGATCCTCTACAATCTTGAGAATAAGGATATTGTTACGGAGAAATGTGGGATCCATCTTGAATGGAACGGCAGTGTGTATGCTTGACCTCTACTTCATTGCTCTGATCTCGGCTTCCTCTGGCAGTCATATAGACAATGACTGGAGTAGAGGTGCGCTGTCTCTTCCTCCTTGACGTTCAAGATGAAGCTCTACAAAGTTCTTGGTATTGCTGTGAGTTCCCGGAGGAGTCGGACCCGCAGCAATCACTAAGTTATCCTCTATCCTATAGATAGGGAATAACTTTGGATCCTGGGAATTACATTTTTAATTTTTGGAAGCATTGACATAAAACGACTATATTCTTATTTGTTATACTAAATAATTATCATATGCTGGAAAAAGGTTAATAACTTCCTACTGCATTATTTATGCTGTCAAGGGAAAAAACAAGCACACCCTCTTTGCATTCTATGATTATGACATAATCAAAAAAAAATCTGGTCTTAAAGTTAACTCATATGAACAAATAAACTGTGCCATTATTTATTTAACACTAGGCCAAAACACAGAAGCAGTAGGTGAAAAATTAAGTACACACTTACTGCTTCCATAGGGATTAGGGGGATTTATACCAGCCAGGTGCTGCTAATCAAATGCCCCTGATAAATTGTTCATCAGCAAGTGTGACCACAAGAAATTAGAGCATGCTGGCATCTGCTCTCAGCAGGCTCTCGCTTGCCACCTTCCCTCCAGGACCCAGAAGGACTCCACGGCCAGCTTGGTGCAGGGGACCCCAGGACGCACCTCCTGCAGAGCAGTATATGTGTAGTGCATGTCAGGAAGGGGTTTACACAATGCCAAGGAGTAAAAAGAACCTAAGAGCAACAGCTCAGACTCTAAAGACCTCAGCATGTTAGATGTTCAAGTGATGGCAGTACAGTTAGAGAAAGGCTGAACAGATATGGCTTATTTGGCAGTATTGTCAGGAGAAAGCCTTTTATTAAAAAAAAAACATTGTAACATGGCTAAAGTTTAGAAAGCTGCATCTGAAAAAAAACTACAGAACTTCTGGAACAGATGATAAATGTTTGGCCGTAATGATTGTGCCATGCTTGGCAAAGACCAAGCACAACATATCAACATAAACACCTCATACCAACCATCCAACATGGTGGTGCAGGGGTTGTGATTTTGACTTTTTTGGTCGCTAAAGGACCTGGGTACCTTACAGTTATTGAGTAAACCATGAACTGCTCTGTATACCAAAGTATTGTAGAGTCAAATGTGAGTCTAAAGCATTTGTTAGTGTTTTTAGGGCATGTTCACACTGTGTCTTTTTCTGTCAGATTCCACCTGATCTTGCATAAAAGAGAACCAATGTCAATATGACTTGCTGTGCATATGGTCCATCTGTTTTAAGTTTAGTTGTTTTTTTTGTTTTTTTTTACCACTGCAGGATTTGAAGTGGCTAAAAGAAGTAACATTTCCATTCTTCTTGCAGATAACAATTGGAAGCCACCAGTAATTTATATATAAAACTTTCAAAAAAATGGAGACAAAGCAACAGAAAAGATGACAAAAAAAATGTCAAAAAGATACTTTGGGGGAAACGTTTTGTGTCTTCTGCTTCAAAAAACTCAGATTCACCGGAGTCTACAAGTGCAAAATTCTGTGGGCATATACCAAAGGAGTCTTCTTGCAGAAATTTTCAAGCAGAAATTGAGCACAACCGCCAAACCCTTGAGGAGATTCCGCTAGACTGCCGCCCACTCTCTATATTTATCAGTATGGAGTTAAACCCGCAGGTGAAGTCATTCTAGAAAAGCAACTGCATTTTCCTGAAGTGGTTTTGCCTGGGAAAGCTGGACAGCTGCGCTGGCATCTAAATGACGCTTTGTGCACATACCCTTAGGGTATATTTCCACGGAGAGCATTCAATGTGCTTTGGATGGAGCGGAAACCCTGCTCCGCCCAAAGCCCCGCCCCCTTCTGTACACGCGGTGATTCCGGATGTTTCGTGGGTGTGTCACCTGCGTATTAGGATGCATAGTGGAGACAGGATTTCTTCAAATCCCCTCCACTATGCTGTAACATCTGGACGCTGCGGATTAAATGCTGCGGCTGTACACAGCGTTCAATCCGCAGCTATTCCAGATGTAATCCTGAATATGGAAACATACCCTCAAGAGTTTTTGAAATGTTTTGAAACTGTTTTTTTTTTCAGCATTCTTTAGATTCGACAGCGTCTATTTTGAAGTGGATTCTATTAGGAGCCATGAACTTTCTTTTTTTAATAGTCCTTTTTAAAGACCTGAAGCAGAAAAAACACCTCAAAAAATGGAAGATTTGAACAGCACAATGGTTTTACAATAGAAGTGTATAGTAAGAGTTTTTCAAGACTTTTCAGCTATTTTTGAAGCAGATCTACCAAAAAAACTCTTCTAAAAAAGGTATGTTCAAATTGTTCACACAACGTTTCCTTCAGGCAGGTTCGGAGCGGGTCCGCTCTGAAACCTGCCTGAAAAATTACTAACAAAAAACTCAAACGATTGAACAAATTCATGTTAATGTAAAATAAGTTTGCTGTTCTTACGTTCAGGCTTTTGATCGCTTCAGGTTTCCAAAGAAACCAAGAAGCTAATAAAACTGACCTGCCTGTTTTTCAGACGTTTTCCACACTGAAGGAGTAATGGAAAGGCTCAAAAGATGCCCAGAAGACATGTGTCTTGAGTGTTTTGTCAGTGCTTTTGCTTTAAGCCGGAGTCACACTAGCGAGAAATACAAACGAGTGCTATGCGATTTAAAGAACAAAAATAAATCGCATTACACTCGGACCAATGTTAATCTATGGGGCAGCTCTCATCAGCTGCTGATGTCAGTGAGGCTGCGTGGAGTCCCTGGCTGACCTGAAGTTAACTCGATAGCATGGGAAAAAATTCATAAACTTTCCCACGCTAATCAGTTCATCTCCGGCCAGCCGGGGAGCCTGCGCAGACATGAATTAATTCATTCTGCAGTGGTTTACAGCCGGGCCGGTAGCATTAGCATCGGTCCCTGTTGTAAACTAGTTAACCTCTTGTGATGGATTGCAGCGGGAGACCTGACTGAACGACGGAAAGGTATGGATATTGTTGCTTTTTTATTTTTTTTGTTACAAGAGAGCAAGGGATTCAGATGGATTGTCAGCATAATAAATTTGGTCGAAAACTTTGTGTAATTATTTCATTAAAAATAATTTTTAATTAATGTGCATGTGTGTATTTTTTAACCCATTTCTACTATAGGATTAATAATGGTCTTATTGACACCTCTCCATTATTAACCCGGATTAATGTCACCTTTCAAAAGCAAGGTGACATTAACCACTTATTAACCCATGAGCCACTGCTAAAGACAAAGGGAATAGAGAGGCTAAGTGCCAGAAAAAGCGCATCTAATAATAGATGTGCCTTTTCTGGGGTGGCTGGGGCCAGATGTTTGTAGCCTGGGGGGGGCAAAAATAATGGTCCCACTGTAGGCTATGAATATCTGTCCTCTGTCACTGGCTTTCCCTCTCTGGCGGAGAAAATACCGCGGAAGCCCACGCATTTTTTATAAGGAATTTATGCGTTAAATTAACACCTACATGTCTCAAATTTTGCACACATACACTAATCTAATTAATAGTCTAGAACATATAAAACTAAATGAAATGAACTGGTTTACTATATGTAAACCATGTGTAATTTCATGTCGGGTACTGTAATGATTTTACAGAAGCCTGCAATTGATTTAGCAGCTATTATGCTATGTAGAACTGTATGAAATTATATATATATATATATTTTTTTTTTTTCTATGTGTATATATCTATTCTTTCGTTTGTGTTTTAAAACCTGTCGCTGGGATCAATTATATGTCCATTTTGCAAGTCGGGGAGAAAATCTCGCCATAACGGATGCCATACGGATGACACGGATATTTTGATGCGAGGAAATCGCATCCTTGCACTGCACATGAATGACATACGGATCACTGTTCAGGGAACATTTGTGAGATTCTTGTCCGTCAAAAACGGACCGATTTTTTTATACGTTGTGTGTGATTTCAGCCTTACAGAAAACAGTAGCGGTTTCTTCATTGCTGAATGGAGATAAAAACAAGCCCTTTAAATCGTAAAAAAAAAGCAAAGTGCTGAAAAAAAAGCGTTAAAATAACCTGCAAAGATGTTATCAAAGTCATCAATAATAGCGATCAGCTACCTACAAAAATGACAAAAAATGAGAATAGGAGCAGTTCCTGAAGCAAATTCCACTTAAAAAATTACATTTTTGACAGCCTGACATACCCTATAGCCATGCATAAATGAATACCCACAAAACTCAATTAACTTAAACAGCGTTGTAAAGAAGAATGGGTCAGAATAGATGTGAGCGACTGATAAAGTCAGACAGAAAATAATTATGATGATTTATGGGGTGTACTTAATTTTTCTTACACTGCTCCTGCATTTTGGCCTTGATTTTGGTAAATAAACAATGACATGATGTAATTTATCAAGTGTTGTTCATCTAAGTTTGCTCTTAACTAATTTTAGGATCCATCCAAGGAGCAGATGCTTTCTTTATTATATCCTGACATACAATTCAACTGCACTCAGTTTTTCTCACGACTGTATACACAAGATCTTCATTCGTGGAGTTTGCATAATGAATTTTCATTTACTTGTGCCAGAACTAATATTCTGATTACATCTGATTACTTCATTACCTTCTGATTATAACATAATTGACACATTGTAAGTGACATACCATGCGGATCCTCCGCCGCACACACTGGCTGCACTATGTGATTTTCCAGATATATCTGTCTATAAGCGTCAAGTGGTCAGTAGTCCACTGAAAGGTGGTTGCCATGAGCAGATGTGGGCCTTTTGTAGGCTGAGAAACAAATATATGCAATTTAGGTGCCCTGGAAATAAAATAATTGGGAGACTTGGTATACATTCACATGTCCAGGTCTGGGACTGGTCTGAAAATCATGATCTGTACTTGGACTGTAAAACCTGTACATGTGAATGCAGTCTTGGATGGTGGACCTTTGGAGCGGTCCTCTAATACTTAAAAGATAAATCTGAATAATCATGTTAACAAATAAAGCAGCAAACCTGCTTGAATACTCAGATACATATCCAGCAACTTCACATTTCTTTACAGCTAGGCAAATTTGTGGTCTAAGAAAAATGTCACCTGGCTTTCCTAGAAACAGATGTAACAGAAAAAAGGCAGCATACAAATCTACTATATAATCGTCTAATTCTGTCTGTCTGTAATGGAAATCCCGCGTCGCTGATTGGCCGCGCCCGGCCGGATGTGACCAATCAGCCCACCTCTCTGCTCAGCTGCCTCCGGATTGGATGTGGGTGTTTCTGGGGGAGTGGTGCGGGCACGCCCCTTGGATACCTGACCGCGGCCTTAGCAACGTCACAGGGACTGTCACAGAACCTGTGTTAGAGAGCAAATGGAGGGGAAAATAATTATTGCGTGTGTGGGCGGCGGTGGGTGCTGACGCTGGCCCTGCGTAGTTCACTTATGTTTACTAAACAAGTTCTGTCAGTCACAGTGTGACATACTTCACTCACGTTTACTGAACAAGTTCTGTCAGTCACAGTGTGACGTACTTCTGTCACGTTTACTGAAAACTTTCTACAAGAAATGTGGTGTACAAAAATATTTTGGGTTGATATTGTTAACAAATATAGTGTCGATGTACTTCTTTCGTCCGATTTTTTCGACTTGTGGCCTACTAGAGGTTAGGTGTGTGACATAGCTCATTGTGGGAAAGGGGTTAAGTGAGTATCATTTTTTTTTTATTGAATCAGGGACATTACTATTATATTGAAGCACAATATTATCGTATGGAGCCCACTCCTCAATATTGAACTTGCAACACCACAATTATGCAATTATGGAAATCATAGAATGGATAGACACAGTAGAGATAAAAGAATGATGAAGAAATGGAAACAAATTTTTCAAAACATCACGATTTATTCAGTATTGAGTATGATCACCATTCACAGAAATACCTGCAAGTTTTGTCTGCGATCAATGAGATTATTAATTGTTGTTTGAGGAATAGAACACCGGTATCTGGTGTAACCCACCAGGGGCGTTGTAGGGCAGCATGGCCGTGACATCGATGGAAACTCTCCATATAAAGGAAACGTGGGGATTTTATTTTCAACCAAATCGCAGCAAACAATAAATGAACAGAAAAACAGCAAAGACTTTCCTGGCTAGGCGCTAACACTATACCTCTGACTCACGCTACCAGGGATGTGTGCAGGGCTTGGCTCTCCAGCAACTCAGTGTTCAGCACATTTAACCTCCATGCACATGCTTCTGTGTCTCTCCAATCTTTTCCTTCAGCCTTTTCTGTGCCTATAATGAGACGACCTCTCCCAGCTGAGCTGGCTAAGCCTCCAGTACTACCTGTACTGGAGCAGGAATAGGAGTGATGAGTCCCACTTTCAAATCCTACTCATCACCTCAATGAATACCGGCCCGTAACTATCATGAATGAAACGGCTCAGCACCTAAGCTGGTGCACCAACCAGTACTACACGGCTCTTAACCCCTTAGCCCCCGGAGCTTTTTTCAGTTTTGCGTTTTTGTTTTTCGCTCCCCTTTTTCCCAGAGCCATAACTTTTTTTATTTTTCTGTCAATATGGCCGTGTGAGGGCTTGTTTTTTTGCAGGACAAGTTGTACTTTTGAACGACACTATTGGTTTTACCATGTCGTGTACTAGAAAATGGGAAAAAAAAAATCCAAGTGTGGTGAAATTGCAAAAAATGTGCAATCCCACACTTGTTTTTTGTTTTGCTTTTTTACTAGGTTCACTAAATGCTATAACTGACCTGCCGTTATGATTCTCCAGGTTCATAGACACCAAACATGTCTAGGTTCTTTTTTATCTAAGTGGTGATAAAAAATTCAAAACTTTGTTAAAAAAAAAGAAAAAGTGCCATTTTCTGATACCTGTAGCGTCTCCATTTTTCGTGATCTCGAGTTGGATGAGGGCTTATTTTTTGCGTGCTGAGCTGACATTTTTAATGATACCATTTTGGTGCAGATACGATCTTTTGATCGCCCATTATGGCATTTTAATGCAATGTCGCGGCGACCAAAAAACTATATTTCTGTCGTTTTGAATTTTTTTTCTCGCTACACACCGTTTAGCGATCAGATTAATCCTTTTTTTATTGATAGATCAGGTGATTCTGAATGTGGCAATACCAAATATGTGTATGTTTGATTTTATTTTTATTGTTTTATTTTGAATGATGCGAAAAGGGGGTGATTTAAACTTTTATATTTTTTTTATATTTTTAAAAACATTTTCTTTTTACTTTTGGCATGCTTCAATAGTCTCCATGGGAGACTAGAAGTTGGCACTACTCGATCGGCTCTGCTACATAGAGGCGATGATCAGGTCGCCTCTATGTAGCAGATTTACTCACTTGCTGTGAGCGCTGACCGCTGGGTGACTCTCACATCAAGCCGGCACTGACAACCATAGAGGTCTCCAGGAGACCTCTGGCTGTCATGCCAATGAACCGGCGACCCGCGATCACGTGACGCGGGTCACCGGTGAGCGTATTTCCTGCGCAATTGCCAGAAGCGCTTTGTAGATGCTGCTGTCAGCCTACATATCCCCCCCTTTTATTTAGACCAGAGGTCTAGGCATTTTGGGCCATCTTACAATGAATTCTTGATAATGCATCTGCATTCCCCTGTGATTTCCCTAGAGTATGTTCTATGAAGAAATTAAACTTCTGCAGCGAGAGAAACCACCTTGTCATCCTAGCATTTTTTTCCTTATTATGTTTCATCCACGTCAGCGGGGCATGATCTGACACCAGCTTAAATCTCCTACCCAAGAGGTAGTACATCTTCCTGCTCAAATATAGTACTGGGTGTTGTTGTCCATTTATAGTTTGAGGCAAGACGGCTCCCAACCCTGTGTCCGATGCATCTGATTGAACCAAGAACTTCTTTTTAAAATCGAGTGTATTTATCATGGGTTGCTCACACATCTCTGACTTAAAGGGGTACTCCCATCTCCAAGATCCTATCCCAATATGTAGTAGGTGTAATGATAATAACATTAGGAAATACCTCCAATTAGAAATGTAGTATAGTTCTTCTGATTTGTTGTATCTTTCCTCATGCTCAGGCATTTCAGGACCTTAGGTATCCATGGTTATGACCATTAATATAGTGTCAGTTAGCTATTGCTAGTGTCTCTGTCTTTAATGTGGGCTTGCACGCATCTTTCCAGGCACATGACAGCTGATCTAATCAACTATCATGTGCCTCTAACAGCCAACGTTGAAACGGAGCTCCGTCTACGGTTGTTAATCTATTAAATCTTGCTGTCAATCTGTCATAGGGATACCGTGACAGAGAGGGGTCTGACTACACGTGCATCTGCACTGAATGAATCTGCTTTGCCTTCCAGTTATCTGTGCAGATTTTCCTTGTTCTGGTGTTGGAAGGGTTAAGCAGTGTAGATTTCCCTTGCTCTGTTGTTGCAAGAATTAAACAGTTATAATAATGATAATTTTATTTCTGTAGCGCCAACATATTCTGCAGCACTTTACATTATAGAGGGGACTTATACAGACAATAGACATTACAGCATGTTACACCCAGTCCCAGCGCTGGCTCTGCACTCCGTTCTGCTCACTCACCTGTTCCTCGGGCTGTCCCTCTGCGGCGGTCTGTGCGTGGGCTGGGGTCTCCTGTCCCATCTGCTCTCCGGCGTCCTGAGTCCTTCTCCACTTCCTGGCACGCTGCTGGCAGGCCTCCAGACAGTCGGCTTAGGACGCGAGGCCGCGCCCACCGCCTCTCTTAAAGGGGCAGCGTGCATCTTTTGAAATAGCTAATTATCCAATGGCTGCGCACTCAGTACTATATCTGGTCACTCCACCATTAGGGGAGTGCCGGTGCAACGTGTTCTATCATTGCTACATCCGGTTCTGTGCCTGTTCTGTCTGCGCTGCGTCTGCAGTCTCTGTGCTTCGCTGATACTGTTTGTCTCCTCAGATCATTGCTTACCCGTATCTGGCTAATCTGGACAATCTCGGCTATTACTGGCGCAAGTGTCATCCCGTTCCGCCATCAGCCATCCGTACCCGTGGACCGTGACAAGGTCACTGAAGCCAGCCTTCTACCATCCGTTCTGGACCAGGACCTTACCCTTCTCCGTCAAGAACTGTTCACGGACTCTGTAAATACTTGTTACCCTTTTGGTCCCTCTGGGACAGCTGCCACGTGTCTGGGGTCTAACTGGAGGTAGCACCTGTGTCCTCCGGGTATTCCATTCTGGTCCTGTTCGAGGGGCCTTACTACGGGTACCCGGGGCTCACTAGTTACGCCCCCTTCGGAGCCCCCCGGACCGCGGTCTCGAGGTTCCACATTAAAAAATAAAAACGAATGTGAACTTCACCACCTCTGCCTCCGCTTCCATTCGTTACAGATTGCTCCGGCCATGGAACCCGCTGGATCCCAGAGACCTCCGACCATGGATCTGTGCCAGGAGGTGGCCCGTTTGGGAGTTCAACAGGACAAGATCACGACTTATCTACGCAGCTTGTCTACCCGCATGGATTCCCTAGGGTCCTCGTCTGCACCTGACTCTTCTATCAATAATCAGGTACCAGTTCCCATGGCAAATCAAGGTCCCCGTCTGGCGGCTCCTACCCGTTTCCAGGGTGATCCTACTCTGTGTCGGGGTTTCCTCAATCAGTGCACTCTACACTTCGAAATTTTGGCTATATGTTTGCTTCTGACCGAGCCAAGGTGGGCTTCATCATGTCGCACCTGGGAGGAGAAGCCCTCGCCTGGCTAAACCCGCTATGGGAGAGAGGGGATCCGGTGGTTAACGATCTTCAATCTTTCCTAGAGGCTTTTCGCAGGACTTTCGATGAACCTGGTCGTACCACTTCGACTGCATCAGCTCTGCTCCGCCTGCGCCAAGGTACTCTCACGGTAGCTCAGTATGCTGTTAAATTCCGCACCCTCTCGTCTGAATTGTCGTGGAACAATGAGGCCCTGGTTGCTAACTTCTGGGAAGGCCTATCCGGAAGAATCAAGGATGAGCTGGCGGGACGGGACAGACCTACTCTCTTGGAAGAGCTAATATCCTTGGCAACCCGAATTGACCTGCGTTTTCAGGAGCGCTCCATGGAGATCAAGCGGGACAAAAGGTCCTATCACCTGGACTCTAGTTTGTACAAAACAGGTACTTCACCCTCCGCCTCCGAGGCCATGGAGGTGGACCATGTAAGTTTGGCCACCCGTCGCCGGGAGGCACGTCGCAAGGAGGGAAGTTGTTACTACTGCGGTAGTTCTGAACATTTGATTCATTTCTGTCCTAAAAAGTCGGGAAACTCCAGTGCCTAGGTCCGGTAGGAGGGGCCAACCTAGGTAAAGAGCAGTCCTCTCCCTCTTTACACATCTCTGTCACCGTGTCCTATGGAGCAATAAAATTCTCCGAACACTGTCTACTGGATTCTGGAGCTGCAGGGAACTTCATCCAGCAGGCGGTTGTGGATCATTACCGCTTACCAGTCCAGCGTCTTCCTGATCCGTTACAGGTGTCCTCCGTGGATGGCAAACCGCTGACCGAGCCTGTCCAGTTTCAAACTGAGTTGGTGGAACTCCGGGTAGGTCTAATGCATACTGAACGAATGCGATTTTATGTATATCCTGGTTTATCCCATCCCATGCTTCTAGGTTTACCTTGGCTCCAGATGCATGAACCAGTCCTTAATTGGAAAACTGGAGAAGTTCTGCGTTGGGGAGATACCTGCATGAATCGTTGCTTAACCCGGCCGGATTCAACCTGTTTCGCCTCCAGTCCAGCCTGATACCCTGCCAGGGTTACCTTCCGCCTATTGGTCCTTCTCTGACGTCTTTGGGAAAAAAGAGGCTGAGAGACTACCTCCACACAGGTCGTATGACTGTCAGATAGAGCTTCTTCCAGGAGCATCACCCCCTCGCGGGAGAGTTTATCCTCTTTCACAGGCAGAGACTCAGGCCATGTCGGACTACATTCAAGAGAATTTGGCTAGAGGATTTATCCGAAAGTCATCGTCACCGGCAGGAGCTGGATTCTTCTTTGTAAAGAAAAAGGACGGACCCTTGCGGCCCTGCATTGACTATCGGGGTCTAAATCAAATCACGGTAAAAAACAGGTATCCATTGCCTCTTATTTCAGAGCTGTTTGATCGTCTCCGAGGGGCCAAGATCTTCACCAAATTGGACCTCAGAGGGGCCTACAACCTGATCCGAATGAGAGAGGGAGACGAATGGAAAACAGCCTTCAACACCCGTGACGGCCACTATGAATACCTGGTAATGCCATTCGGCCTAAGCAATGCACCTGCGGTTTTTCAGGAATTTGTTAATGACATTTTCAGGGACTTGCTCTATACTTGTGTCGTGGTTTACCTGGACGATATTTTGATTTTTTCTGCTGACTTGACGTCACACCGGAGGCAAGTACGCCTGGTCTTACAAAGACAGAGAGAACAGGCTCTATTCCAAATATGAGAAATGCCTCTTTGAGCAGTCCTCTTTGCCTTTCCTTGGGTACATTGTATCTTCCACAGGATTAAAGATGGATCCGGAGAAGTTGTCTGCAGTTCTCAACTGGCCTCGTCCGTCTGGGCTAAAAGCCATACAAAGGTTCCTCGGATTCGCCAATTACTACCGGCAATTCATTCCACACTTTTCCACCCGAGTGGCTCCAATCACAGCCTTAACCCGGAAAGGTGTAAACTCTAAGGAATGGTCCTCCGAGGCAGAAGAGGCCTTTGTTTCTCTCAAAAAAGCCTTCGCTTCCGCACCCGTTCTCCATCGTCCTAATTCAAGTGAGCAATTTTTTCTTGAAGTTGACGCTTCTTCCATAGGTGCAGGAGCAGTTCTGACCCAGAAGTCGTCTACCGGGCGGATGATCTCGTGTGGTTTTTTTTCCAAGGTTTTTTCTCCTGCAGAAAGGAACTACTCTGTCGGTGATCGCGAACTGTTGGCCATCAAATTGGCTCTGGAAGAATGGAGACATCTTCTTGAAGGAGCTCATTACCAGGTAATCATATTCACCGACCATAAAAACCTTGCCTATCTCCAATCTGCTTTAAGACTGAATCCCCGTCAGGCCCGTTGGGCATTATTTTTTGCCCGTTTCAATTTTGTACTTCATTTCCGTCCAGCTGACAAGAACATCAAGGCAGACGCACTCTCTAGGGCTTTCTTGCCTCCTGAACTGGAGGAGGAACCTCAGCACATTATTGAACCTTCTAGGTTAGTCTCTGTTGCCTCCACTGATCTGGCCCGGCTTCCTCCTGGGAAGACTTTCGTGTCTGCTTCTGACCGTACTCGTGTTCTGCGCTGGGGTCATTCTTCTAAGTTGGCTGGCCATGCTGGTCAGAAAAAGACGCAGCAACTCATCTCCCGGTATTACTGGTGGCCTACCATGGTCAAGGATATCCAGGAGTTCGTCGCAGCATGTCCTTCATGTGCTCGTAACAAAACTGTTAAACATCTACCAGCCGGCAGGCTTCTGCCTCTTCCGATTCCGTCCGCTCCCTGGCAGCACATCGCGATGGATTTCATCACGGATCTTCCCATCTCTTCTGGCTGCTCAGTGGTATGGGTTGTGGTGGACCGCTTCTCTAAAATGGCTCACTTCGTTCCGCTATCTGGCCTCCCGTCTGCTCCAGAACTGGCCACTCACTTCATCCAGCACATCTTTCGTCTACATGGATTTCCTCTCCACATCGTGTCCGACAGGGGCGTCCAGTTCACCTCTAAGTTCTGGAGAGGACTCTGTAAAATGGTAAAAATTGAACTAGATTTTTCTTCTGCATATCATCCCCAGTCTAATGGCAAGTGGAGAGGATCAATCAAATCCTGGCTGGATACCTGCGTCACTTCGTCAACGCTCATCATAATGACTGGGTAGAATTACTGCCCTGGGCGGAATTCTCCTACAACAATCAAGTAAGTGAATCTTCTGGAAAGTCTCCCTTTCAGATTGTGTTTGGACTGCAACCCGGAATTCCTCTTCCTGTCTCGGGATTGTCGGATGTTCCGGCAGTCGATACCTTGTCAAAGAATTTCTCGGACATTTGGAGAGAGACCAGGTCGGCTTTGGAGAAAGCTTCTCAACGTATGAAAACGCATGCGGACAAAAGACGTTTGGAGGCTCCCATCTTTCGTCCAGGAGACAAGGTATGGCTCTCCTCCAAGTACATCCGTCTGAAGTTACCATCGTACAAATTGGGTCCTCGTTTCATTGGTCCCTTTGAAGTTTTGAGACAGATCAACCCGGTCTCTTATAAACTGAAATTGCCTAATTCTCTAAGAGTACCTAACTCCTTTCATGTTTCCCTCCTCAAACCAGTAGTGTTGAGTTCCTTTTTTAAGGACCCGGGTACCACTCCTGATCCGGTCTCTGAGGATAATGTTTTTGAGGTAAAACATACCTTGGCCTCTAAGCGAGTAAGAGGTAGGATCTATTACCTGGTGGACTGGAAGGGTTTTGGTCCTGAGGAGAGGTCTTGGGAGCCTAAAGAGAACATCCAGGCCCCTCTTCTTCTTAAAAGATTTCACGCAGGCTTGAAAAAGAGGGGAGTAAAGAGGAGGATACTGTTACACCCGGTCCCAGCGCTGCCTCTGCACTCCGTTCTGCTCACTCACCTGTTCCTCGGGCTGTCCCTCTGCGGCGGTCTGTGCGTGGGCTGGGGTCTCCTGTCCCATCTGCTCTCCGGCGTCCTGAGTCCTTCTCCACTTCCTGGCACGCTGCTGGCAGGCCTCCAGACAGTCGACTTAGGACGCGAGGCCGCGCCCACCGCCTCTCTTAAAGGGGCAGCGTGCATCTTTTGAAATAGCTAATTATCCAATGGCTGCGCACTCAGTACTATATCTGGTCACTCCACCATTAGGGGAGTGCCGGTAGCAACGTGTTCTATCATTGCTACATCCGGTTCTGTGCCTGTTCTGTCTGCGCTGCGTCTGCAGTCTCTGTGCTTCGCTGATACTGTTTGTCTCCTCAGATCATTGCTTACCCGTATCTGGCTAATCTGGACAATCTCGGCTATTACTGGCGCAAGTGTCATCCCGTTCCGCCATCCGTACCCGTGGACCGTGACAAGGTCACTGAAGCCAGCCTTCTACCATCCGTTCTGGACCAGGACCTTACCCTTCTCCGTCAAGAACTGTTCACGGACTCTGTAAATACTTGTTACCCTTTTGGTCCCTCTGGGACAGCTGCCACGTGTCCGGGGTCTAACTGGAGGTAGCACCTGTGTCCTCCGGGTATTCCATTCTGGTCCTGTTCGAGGGGCCTTACTATGGGTACCCGGGGCTCACTAGTTACGCCCCCTTCGGAGCCCCCCGGACCGCGGTCTCGAGGTTCCACATTAAAAAATAAAAACGAATGTGAACTTCACCACCTCTGCCTCCGCTTCCATTCGTTACACAGCATAACAATAAACACAGATCAAAATAGATACCAAAAGGAATGAGGGCCCTGCTCGCAAGCTTACAATCTATGAGATATGCTTGTCTCCTAGAGCTGTCTGTCCTGAGTTATCTCAGCTGTTCTGAGTTTGCCTCTCCCCTCTGGTATAAATGCTCATCTCTTAGCTTGAGTAGTTGCCAGTGATAGTTGCTGTAACCTGGTTTGGAACTAGAGGTATGACCTTTGTGAAAACGAACCCCTATGAGTAGTCTCTGGAGATACCTGTTTGGACGTTTGTTTGTTTTTTTACATACCTTATCTCCTATTTTGTTTGCCTCACCTAATTCTTCGCCTTCCTCCTTTCTGTAGTCTGGGAGTGTGTTGAGTGAATTCTGTTTCTTTTATCCCTGTCTGTTTCCCTTTGTGTCTTTATGTCAGAGCAGGATTAGTGTGCCTGCTGCCCTACACACTAGTCAGGGTCGTTCTCAGGGTAAGACAGTGATAGGAATGTGATAGTCGAATGGGGTGAAAGATCCCGTCTAGTGACAGTAGGAGCTTAGGTTGCGCAGGACAAATGTCAGGGGTGCGCCGCTTTAATCTTTTCCTAGTGGCAGAGCTCCCCTTCCCTTCAGTCTTGTCATGGGCAATCTTGGTTCTGGCAGAAGCGTGACATTACCACTGGCCTCACCTTATTTGGGTCTACGATGAACTCTGTGGCTGCTCTGTTGAAGCAGTTGTAAAATCTATGTTTGGAGGTGGCAAACCTGCATTCTGCAACCACCCACCCATGACCTCGAGTTTAGCGGTTGCTTATCCCAGGCAACTCCTGTCTGAGCCTAGACTGGCCTTATAGGTTTTCTAAAGGTCAGTACAAGTTTGTGGTTTTTAGGGAGGCCTGCAAGCTGTACTTTAGGTTGCAACCGTATTCCTCGGGTACCGAGGAGCAGCGGTTGGGGATAATCATCTCCCTTCTCCAGGGGAACACCCAAGACTGGGTTTTTTCCCTTCCATCCGGCTTTCAGTCACTCCAAACGGTTGAGGAATTTTTTTTAGTTCTCTGGGATTAATTTATGATGATCCCGACCATGTTGCCCTGGCTGAATCCAAATGACATAAGCTTCAGCAGGGAGACCGGCCAGCTGAGTTCTGCTCTGAGTTCCGCAGATGGTCCATGGACATCAGGTGGAATGATCCCGCTCTCCAGAGCCATTTTTATCAAGGTCTTTCTGAGAGTAAAATATGCTTTTGTCCTGTACGACATATTCAGCAAACAGAAAATCTTCGGCACTCAAATTGCAATTAAAGAAAAATACTATTTATTTAATATACCCAAATGAAAAATCATATAATATCGATCCAATGTGTCTGCCATATCAGGCCTTTTTCAAAGTTTATCTGCACAAACAATAGACAAAACCTGACAAAACATAACGGTCATTTGTGTAGTTAATTATATACAATTTTTATGTATCAAATGGGTATGGGAAAAAAAAAGCACTTTATGCAAATTTCATGTCTCAAAAATATTCAAAATGACAGCTGTCCAACATAATTTGATATACTTAAGATAATTAGTTCAAAGTAATCCGTTAGAGGGCTACAAATGATATGTGACTGCCATATTAAGATAAATCAGTGAGATATTATTCAGTACATAGAGAAAAGGTCCAGAGAAGCATGACAACTTCCTAAAAAGTCAAAATAAAAAAAATCACTGAAAAAGGTATTATGATGGATAAGAAAAATAAAAGGGCCAAGGATGAACAAGCAAGTCCAGAAATAATTAAGGAAAATAAAATAAAAGAGAACATGAATATACAAGTAGTGATAATCTCCCCATAAAAGAGAATGTTTTTAGAAGGAAAAAACAAAAGTAAGTCTGGTAATAAATATCCAATTGAAAGGAAAAGAGGCCTTATATTGTTACCTGTATATGTGTAGGGGACCGAGCGTGCAGCTATGCAGTGCTTTTCACTCCGTGGTGGTATCTGGTAACAGAGTGGCATCTTATATGGCATGTATCACGAACACCGCACTGCACTTGCTCACTGAGCCAGTGCGCGTGTCCTGAGTAAGACAGACTGCACTCAAAGATACCTGTGGAGCGGAGCAGTAGCGGTGAAGATGCGTGCTTCAGACTAACAGGACCCTAAGCACGTGACTGCCAAGGGGCGGCGCCGGCCACAGGTCTCTCAGAGAAGGCAGTAACAGACAGAGATTGTTTCAGGCCAGAGGACCTTAAGCATGTGACTGCTGGTGGGCGTGGCCTAAGCTCCAGAGAGCTATGAGCAGAAGGAAAACTCCTAGAAGGGTAACTACGGGACAGTGTTACCAAGGGGCATAGACAAAACGGATAGTCAGGATAGCCAGGTCATACACAGAGGGAGCAACGCAGTACAAGAGGAGCAGGCAGAGAATAACCAGAACGTAGCCAAGGGATCAGAAAACCAGAACGGGCAAATACACAGTACCAAGACAGTAGACAAACTCACAACGAAGAGACGGACCGGGTCAAAACCAAACAAGCAACAAGATCAGGCACAAGGCACAGGCACACAGGAGGTCAACTAACTCAGCCGAGGGCAGGAGTATAACTGACACCAGACCTAGATCAATTGGCAACTAAATAGCTGCCCTCTGCCAGAGAGAGGCTGAAACCATTAACCCCAGTCTGACCAGGACGGGGCAAAGACAAAACCCCGTCCTGGGTCATGACAGTACCCCCCTCTCAACGGGGGGCCACCGGACCCCCGGGTTTCTCAGGGCACCTGGCATGAAAGGCCCGGACCAACTGATCCGCATGAACAGATCGGGCAGGAACCCACGACCGGTCCTCTGGACCGTAGCCTTTCCAATGTATCAGATACTGAAGAGCACGACGGACAAACCTAGAGTCAAGAATTCGTTCCACCTCGTACTCAGACTGCCCATCTACCAAAACCGGTGGTGGGGAAGACAACGATCCTTCCCTACAGGACCCCACAGGTTTCAAAAGGGCCCTATGGAAAACGTTGGGAATCCGTAGAGACGGAGGGAGACGCAACCGAAATGCCACCGGGTTAACTGCTTCCGTAATTTCATAAGGACCAAGAAATTTAGGTCCAAGTTTCGCAGAGGGGACCTTGAGCCTTATGTTCCTAGTAGATAACCATACCTTATCCCCAACCTGGAACACCGGCCCCACAGACCGTTTTTTGTCAGCAAAAAACTTATATTTAGACTGAGCCTTCGTAATGTTCCTTTGGACCTCCTGCCATAACTCCCCCAACCGCTGTATTGTCCCATCCGCCCCAGGACACCCAGAGTCCAAACGGGAGAACTCCCCAAAATGTGGATGAAACCCATAATTGCAGAAAAAGGGAGATGTGCCCGTAGACTGGTTAGTGCGGTTGTTAAACGCGAACTCAGCCAAAGGTAACGCAGTACACCAATCATCCTGTCGGGCTGAGGTCAGGCAACGCAGGATTTGCTCTAAAGACTGATTGGTCCGCTCAGTCTGCCCATTAGTCTCTGGATGATAAGCTGATGAAAAAGACAGATCAATACCCAACCTCTTACAAAATGCCCTCCAAAATCTGGAAACAAATTGTACCCCCCTATCAGACACCACATTCAAGGGTACCCCATGCAACCGCACCACATGCTCAACAAACAATCTGGACAACGTTTCTGCATTAGGTAAAGCCGACAAGGGTACAAAATGTGCTTGTTTACTAAACCTGTCCACCACTATCCAAATGACGGTATTACCCTTGGAAGGAGGAAGGTTGGTGATAAAATCCATGGACAAATGGGTCCATGGTCTATCAGGAATTGGCAGTGGCACCAATTCCCCGGTCGGCCGGTTATGGGGGGGTTTCGCACGGGCACATACCCCACAAGCAGACACAAATTCCCCAACATCAGAGGCTAAAGAAGACCACCAGAATATCCTAGAGATGGCCCTCCGGGTAGCTGATATTCCATAATGTCCACCCAGAACTGAGTCGTGGAATTCCCGAAGGACCCTGAGACGAAATTGAACTGGTACAAAAAGTTTATCCACTGGCTTAGCCGGAGGGGCAAGAGACTGAGCTTCCCGAATCTCCTGCTCCAACCCAGCAGAAACAACTGCCACCACCACCCCAGGCTGAAGAATGGAGGATGGAGGTTTGGGGGGAGACACCGGATCCAGACTGCGTGACAAGGCATCAGCCTTGACATTTTTGGATCCTGGCCGAAAAGTGATGGAGAACTGGAATCTGGAAAAAAAAAGCGACCATCTTGCCTGTCTAGGAGTCAACCTTTTAGCAGACTCAATGTAAGCTAGGTTCTTGTGGTCCGTAACCACGGTAATAGGATGGACAGCGCCCTCCAAAAAATGCCTCCATTCTTCAAAGGCCAACTTCACGGCCAGAAGTTCTCGATTCCCAACATCATAGTTTCTCTCCGCAGGAGAGAATTTCTTAGAGAAAAAGGCACAGGGTCTCAAATTAGTCAAAGTGGCGGGTCCCTGGGACAACACTGCCCCACCCCCACCTCCGAGGCGTCCACCTCAACAATAAATGGTTCAGACGGGTCCGGTTGAATAAGAACCGGGGCAGACATGAAACATTTTTTTAAAAACTGAAATGCCGCCACCGCTGCGGCTGACCAATTCTTGACATCAGCCCCCTTTTGAGTCAGATCTGTGAGAGGTTTAACTACCTGCGAGAACCCCCTTATAAACTTGCGATAGTAATTTGCGAATCCTAAGAAATGCTGCAGAGCCTTCAAATCACGAGGTTGTACCCAATCAACAATGGCCTGCACCTTATTAGGATCCATGCGATACCCCTCAGCAGACACAATGAACCCCAGAAATGACAGTTCCTGAACGAAGAATGAACATTTCTCTAGCTTAGCAAAGAGACAGTTCTCCCGGAGCCTTTGGAGAACTGCCCGAAGATGATCAATGTGAGTTTGTTTATCAGGCGAGTAGATAAGAATGTCATCCAAATACACAACCATAAAACGCCCAATAAAGTCAGAGAACACATGATTAATAAAATTTTGGAAGACTGCTGGTGCGTTGGTCAGACCGAAAGGCATGACCAAGTTTTCAAACAACCCTTCAGTAGTGAGAAAAGCAGTCTTCCACTCATCCCCTCCCGGACCCGGATAAGGTTATATGCCCCCCGCAGATCCAATTTCGAAAACCACTTAGCCCCAGACAACTGGTTGTACAAATCAGGAATAAGTGGGAGGGGGTAAGTATTTCTCACAGTTATCTTATTTAACTCTCGAAAATCGAGGCATGGGCGCAAACCACCGTCTTTTTTCTTAACGAAAAAGAACCCCGCTGCCATGGGGGAAACAGAAGGACGAATGTGTCCCTTACGAAGGCTCTCGGAAATGTATTCTTTCATAGCAGCCCGCTCGGGACCCAAGAGGTTATACAAGCGGGCCTTGGGCAATTTAGTACCTGGAACCAGGTCAATGGCACAATCAAATGGGCGGTGTGGTGGTAAAACTTCAGCATCTTTTTCAGGAAAACGTCCGCATAGTCCTTCAGGTACTCCGGAATACCTTCCAGACCAACGGACGACACAGACACAGTAGCAAGACATCTTTCAGAACAATTAGATCCCCATTTAACAATATCACGGGAATCCCAGTCAATAATCGGGTTATGCCGTTGCAACCAGGGAAACCCTAACACCAGGCCAGCAGAGAGGTTATCCAAAACAAAACATGACATACGCTCCTGGTGAAGGGCCCCCACCCTGAGGGTGAATTCTTCAGAGATAAAATGGACACCGTCCTTGGTGAGAGGTGTAGAATCAATGGCCATTATTTTTATAGGAGTCTCCAACCTAACTGTCCCTAATCTACAGCTGGCCACCAGCTTAGAGTCAATCAGGTTCAAGGATGACCCACAGTCCACAAAAGCTGAAGTAAGGAAAAAGCAGTTCTTCACACCAAGTTCCACCTTTAACAGTATCTTAGAAAATGAAGGAAAGGGTACCTGAGAGTCTGAGTGACCTCCACGATGATCACCCAGACTCAGTCGCTTGTTAGTCGGTGGGCAGGAGGGACAGTTCTTTTTCCAATGTCCAGGATCACCGCAGTAAAAACACAGCTTTTCTAAACGCCTCCGTCTCCTTTCTTTCTCTTTGAGGTCGATGGCTCCCATCTCCATGGACTCCAATACAGGACTGGCTCCCCTTCCATTGGAGAAAAATGGTGTCTCAACCTGCATCACACCTCTCGCCCGCAGCCTGCGATCCATTCGGACGGCCTGCGTCATGGCGTCCTCCAGAGAATCAGGCGGAGGGTGAAGTGCCAAGGCATCTTTCAGACGTTCAGACAGGCCTCTACGGAACAAGCCCCGGAGGGCGGCATCATCCCAACAGACCTCAGCAGCCCAGCGTCTGAACTCTGAGCAAAACCACTCGGCTGAGTGCTTCCCCTGACATACACTCATCACCATGTCCACAGCCATCAGCACTCGATCAGGCTCATCATAAATATGTCCCAGGGCCTCAAAAAAATGCATCCACAGTCATTCTCTCAGGGGCAGTGGTAGGAAGGGAAAAAGCCCAAGCCTGGGGGGCTCCCCTTAACAGAGACATAATGACCCCACCCTCTGACTTTCATCCCCAGAAGAGTGCGGTCTTAAAGAAAAAAAAAGCTTACAGCCCTCTTTGAAAACTTTAATTTCCTTTCTATCTCCGGAAAAGGTATCCGGTAATTTAACCGGGGGCTCTGGGGAAACTAATGTAACATCTTGAACCCCTGTTCCATGAGTACCAGATGATAAAGCCCCCTGCACAGTGTCAGCCATCAGCTGCTGAGACTGAGACAGAGCTCGTTGTTCCTCATTCAGTTTCTGAGACATCTGAGTCAGGTGCTTTACCTGCTCAGAAAGGGCATACATAGGATCCATAACACACACAGGAAGAAAAAAAAAAAAAAAAGTAGCGGTCAGTTATAATATCACGAACACCGCACTGCACTTGCTCACTGAGCCAGTGCACGTGTCCTGAGTAAGACAGACTGCGCTCAAAGATACCTGTGGAGCGGGGCAGTAGCGGTGAAGATGCGTGCTTCAGACTAACAGGACCCTAAGCACGTGACTGCCAAGGGGCGGCGCCGGCCACAGGTCTCTCAGAGAAGGCAGTAACAGACAGAGATTGTTTCAGGCCAGAGGACCTTAAGCACGTGACTGCTGATGGGCATGGCCTAAGCTCCAGAGAGCTATGAGCAGAAGGAAAACTCCTAGAAGGGTAACTACGGGACAGTGTTACCAAGGGGCATAGACAAAACGGATAGTCAGGATAGCCAGGTCATACACAGAGGGAGCAATGCAGTACAAGAGGAGCAGGCAGAGAATAACCAGAACGTAGCCAAGGGATCAGAAAACCAGAACGGGCAAATACACAGTACCAAGACAGTAGACAAACTCACAACGAAGAGACGGACCGGGTCAAAACCAAACAAGCAACAAGATCAGGCACAAGGCACAGGCACACAGGAGGTCAACTAACTCAGCCGAGGGCAGGAGTATAACTGACACCAGACCTAGGTCAATTGGCAACTAAATAGCCGCCCTCTGCCAGAGAGAGGCTGAAACCATTAACCCCAGTCTGACCAGGACGGGGCAAAGACAAAACCCCGTCCTGGGTCATGACAGCATGTTTGCGAGATTAAGGGCAACATCCTGTGACGTGAAAGCCGGGCGGTTGTAATATATAACACCTTCATAACATGGCCATTTTCTGTTTTCTTGTTTTCGTTTCCACCTCCCCAGAGCCATAACTTTTTTTTATTTTTCCAGCAAAATAGCCGCACTGGGGGCCGGACGAGTTGTACTTTTGAATTACACCATTCATTCTACGTTGAGACACGTGGAAATAAAAAACGTTCAACTCATCTTAGTCCTAAGGATTCTTTATTACAGCTGCTCAACCCGATATCGTGTTATCGGCCTATTTGGTCAACTATCTGGGAGGAGATCATCCCTCAGCTGATATCTTCAGGTGTTCATAGGAGTTATGCCTGCACACAACCAGCTCAGGTGAGCACCTTCCTTTTACTTTCCTTTGTAGCTAAAAGGGTATCAGCCGATAGTGCGCTTTTGTTCCCCTACAGTTTTTCTAATATCAGTAGAGGGGATTCATACACCATCCTCGTTTAGGTAAACGTTACCCAATCAAAGGGTATTTTACCTGTGAGTCATCCTTGTTGTTTACTTAATTAACTGACCTCAAGTTTACTCCACACAAACTTGGTTTGACTTCCCCCAATTTGGGTTTGTTTATCTGCATTTCTTAACGTCTATGACACACCTCTATTTATAAATTTGTTTCATGCTCTTAGGGCCCCGTCACACATAGCGACACACCAGCGATCCCGACAACGATATGCACTTGTCAGGATCGCTGGAGTGTCGCTACATGATCGCAGGCAGCGATCAGCACAGCGACACTGCGGGTAAGGTCGCTTAGTTACCCACAGTGTACGTTGGATACCAGCCCGCTGGTGCAGGGAGCTGGTAACCAAGGTACACATCGGGTTTCCAGGCGCTGCGCGACGCTTAGAAACCCGATGTGTACGTGGTGGAGAACAAGAAAGCCAGCTGGTCGTCATCTCTCATGATGTGGATCCTAGTAGACGGCTTGTTTTCCCGCCAGCTCTGCACCAGCAGATGGGAGTCCCCTGCCGCATACTGAAAGACAAGGCCAAACTGGGCTGCCTCACCCATCGGAATCAATCCCAGCTTTCCACAGTGAAGAAAAAGACTGTAAACCCCACTGAGTTAAGAATGGTGCAAGGCCTGGAGGCCGCGAAA
Organism: Oophaga sylvatica; assembly: GCA_033576555.1. Lineage (NCBI taxonomy): Eukaryota > Metazoa > Chordata > Amphibia > Anura > Dendrobatidae > Oophaga > Oophaga sylvatica. The sequence continues at coordinate 114,668,991 of JARQOD010000009.1, read as the reverse complement.
GAGGCTACGGTATTTGAAACCCCAACAGTGCTGAACTATCACACTCTGCTCTCAAGAGTCCCAGTCACCGCAACGATATTCACGGTGATCAACCTGGCCAGTACCTTCTTCAGTGTTTCCCCTCCACCTGGAGGCCTGCTTTCACGCACCAGTGCAGTGCATATGGACAGTGTTGTCTCAAGATGCTCAAAACAAGCCCTTCAAGTTTCACCAAGACAATGTCCTCCATCCTCGTCAACTGGATTGCAGAATATGCAAGAGTCACTCTTCTACAACACGTGGATGACTTTCTCTTTTGTGTGGTCGACATCGACACCTGCACAGTCTATTCCTTATCTCTCCTACTCTACCTGGAAGAACAGCAACGCAAGGTCTGGAAGAACAAAGTCCAGTGATGCCAGAAGCAAGTTACATCCCTGGGACACTGTATTGCCCACAAGACGAAACACATGTCAAAAGACTGGAAGACCACTGTGGAGAAGATGGCTCCCCCAACAACTCCAAGAATGCTGCAGGCCTTCCCTAGTCTAGTGTCATATTGCAGAACCTGGATCCCTGATGCCTCAGTCCTAATGCAGCCTCTGTGCGCTTGCATCAACGCAACCCCGCTCCTTCTATCAGACGCAGCCTTCAACCCATTCAGGAGATTGGAAGAACTCCACAGTCTCAGCGCCAATACCAGGCCTACCTGACTATGAAAAGTCTTTCCGTCTACCTGATGGAAGAAAGAAGGTCATGCTACTGGAGTCCTGGCACGGATTCACGGGGGAAAACAGAGACTTTTAGGCTGCCTCTCAGCCCGCTTGGATCCAGTTGCAAGAAGAGCACCCCCCTGCCTGATGGCAGTATCTGCAGCACACACCCTCCTGGACAAGGTTGCTGAAATCACTCTTGGACAGCCACTGGAAACTCTCACTCCACACGACATCTTGGCAATCTTCAATCAAGCTCAACCAACAGTAATCTCTCCACCGCCAGGCATCTTTGTGGCGCCTCTATTGCCTTTGTCTCATAATGTCACCGTCTCCAGACCTACAGTCCTCAGCCCGGCCACTCTACTCCCACTCCCAAGGGGGGAAACTTGGATGGCTCCAGAAGAAGTTTTCAACACAGGAAGTGCAGTGACCAGCAATCAAGAAATCCTGTGGTCCAGAAGTCTGTCACCTAGCCTGTCAGCCCAGGAAGCAGAACGGATAGCGCTGACGAAGGCCTGCCAGATGGCAGAAGGCAAGACTGCAAACATCTACACGGACTACAGGTACTCGCATGGCATAGCACACGACTTTAGACCCATCTGGGCTACAAGGGACTTCATCACAGCAAACGGGACAACCGTGAAACATCATGGAGCCTTCAGGGACCTGCTGGGTGTACTCCAACTTCCAAAATGGTGGCAATTTGAAAAATCAAAGTGCATGGAAAACTGAAAACAGAAGAGGCGTGAGGCAATAACATGGCGGACATTGCAGCCAAAGAAGCAGCCAAAGGAAGACAACATGGAGAAGTGGGAGAGGTCGTAGAGCCGGACGGCTACTACATGACGACTGAAGACAAGAAACCTGACAAAGAAACGTCCTGGAATCTGCTCAAGAAGTTACAAGACCAAGCTCCAAAAGGAGAAGAAGAGCTGAATGCGAAAAAAGCAACACGTGAAGAAAGAAGGCTATCAATAATAGACTTCAAACTCTGCCTACCACAAAGTATGCACCCTATGGTGGTCCAATGGGTACATGGACCCACATCCACATATCAAAGACACAGATGAATGATCTGATTGGTGCTTACTGTTTTCACTTCAGGGATCTCCACCCTAACAGCCAAATTCACCAGCAGCTGTCTGACCTGCGGCAAATGCAAGCCTGGACGTATGGAAGAAAGTCCCCCTCACCTCATCTGGAAAGACCACTCTACCAGCTTCAAAGGATCCAGATAGACCACATCCAGATATCGCCAAGTGAAGGATTCAAATACGCCATTGTGGTCAAAAGAAGTATTTTCAAGATGAACAGAAGCCTTCCAAGTCAGCAAAGACTACTGCAATGAAGCTACTTTCGGAAAATAGTGTGCAGATACGGGGTTCCAGAAATGATAGAAAGTGATCAGGGACCCGCATTCACAGCAAATCTGACACACAAGACCCGATTAGCAGTAGGGTCAGATTTAGGCCTACACACTCCTTACCACCCCCAGAGCAGCAGGAAGGTAGAAAAACTGAATGAAACACTTAAGAATAGAATGCTGAAAAATTGCCCAAGAGACACGCAAACCATGGCATGACACACTCTCAATTGCACTGTTTAGCGTAAGGCACACTCCCAGAGACCCAGAAAAGCTGTTTCGTGCCTGCATCTTCTGCTAACAGATAAAACATTTTCTTCTTTTAGTTTTTTTTGGTGCCTGCATTTTGTCCTGCACTTCTGTGGGGGTCTGCCGGGTCCCCTTCGGGGGCTTGTGCTCCTCTCAGTTTAGTTCAGCCACTGTTTGTTCATTTGCCTTTTCCAGTTTTTTTTCAGTGGTTGCTGTTTAGTTTTTGTTACACCAGAGAACTAATTTAGGTGGTAGAGGTCGTGTGATCTCAGGTGTTTTTGTAATTAGTAGAGTTGGTACTTTTCAGGGTTTTTTGGGGTTGCAGTAAGTGTCCTTCCTATCCTTTTCTATTTAGGAAGTTTGGGCCCCAACGTTTGCTCATACTATTTTCTGTCTGTGTCTGTATTTCCTCTTGTCTAACCGCCATTACATGTTTGGGGGCTTCCTATGTTCTTTGGGGATCTGCTCCGGGGCAGATAGCTTTCCTTTTTCTATCTTTAGGTGTAGTTAGCTTCTCAGGCTGTGACGAGGCGTCTAGGACCAACGTAGGAACGCTCCACGGCTGCCTTTAGTTGTGGTGGTTAGTCAGGGTACTGCAATCCCATAGATTCCAACCTCTCTGGTGTATTGCCTTTTTGCCTGCTCTCCTCAGCTACCAAATCATAACACTTATGTAATTGAATTGGTCAAAAACTAATGTCCATTCTCGAGTTTTTCTCCTCACTGCCAGATTTGATGATCCTGTCCAAGAGCCCCAGATGACATCAACCTCTGTGTAACTAGAGGGAAAGCCTGTTTGAATCCACGTATCGCATTGCAAGGAAGCTCCCGTACCAGGAGAGACACCTAAGCCATGAAGGATGTCGTGGATGCTCTGACTGACCAGACAGATGACCTACCTGATGAGTTCAAGGCCAGAGACCAAGTTAAAGCAGGATTTGAGTCACTATAAAAAAATGTTGATTGGATAAATTACATCTATTATAACCAGCAGAGATTTGTTAACTTCACCATAGATGCTGTAAAAGGTTTGGCAGCACAGTTAGGCCCCACTTCCATTATGGCATTCCAGAATAGAATGACTTTGAAAATGATTCTAGCTGAGAAAGGAGGTGTTTGCAAAATGATCAAAGACACCTGTTGCACCTACATCCCAGACAACACTGGCCCAAATGGTAAAGTCACAATGGCAATACAGAAACTTAATGAGTTATCAGAGGAACTGAAACAGAACTCAGGTGTCACTGACCCATGGGATCGATACTTTGGGTGGATGAGTGGGTGGCAGAAAATGTTGGCACAGGTTGGGACAGCCATTATGGGGGTTTTCATTTTTGCATTAATTACTGGTTGCTGTGTTATTCCTTGTATCCGCAGGATAATGGAAAAAACTGTTCAGGAGACAACCAATTTGATGCCACTCACCATCTTGGACCTCGCACCAGTCCGGATGGAACTGCCTGGCTTGACCAGATCTCCGAACTACCTCCAGACTGAGAATACACATCCTTGATGAAACATCATATCAACTATGAGATTATGATTGCAAACACATAAACCCCGACAGGGACAGTCCTCCTGACCGCCCATTTGCGAAAAGTCTGTATTCGGTGGGGGAGACATGCGCTAGGCATATTCTCAACCCGCCGGCAGCACAAAAGAGTTGCAGCGCTTTGGGCCAGGAGCAGGTTTTTAGGGCAAGTGGTATCTAAAGGGGGACTGTCATGGAAATATATATGTATTCCATATATTCAAAGTATATTCACATATATGTATTCACAGTTCAGTTAGATAGATCTCACTTGCTAAAAAACCTTGTGCTCACATATTTCTAGGCCAGCTATAATCAGTCGTTTTAAAGAAATCTGGCCTCCATAAGGCCTTCATAAGGCCTTTGTAAAGGAACAAATGCATGAAGTACAAAAAGTCCTATTAGATATCTGTTGTTTACATTATAGTTATGCAAGACAACTAGGTCACAAGAATATAAACAATAATTCTGCAACTTCAGCTCTTTTAATCATGATTATCATAATTATCATATTTACACTAGAACAGCCAATAATCTAGCAGCTTTTAATTGTATGTTAATTGACTAACCAGCCCCTTTTTGTAAATGTATAAAACCTTGAATGAATAATAAATGTATGTCTTTGACGAACTGTTATACTGACACTTTCGTGTGGACAGTCCTCATTTCGTTCTGAGCGCTCAAAAAGACATTATATAGAGATTTGGACATGGCAAGCAGCAAACACAGAAGGATATTTTTATCCTAATTAAATTTCCATATCACCAGCAGGAGACCAACGATCAAAAAATGTTCACCACATTCAGCGACGATCAGCGATACCCAGTAGGGGGGCTGATCATCGCTGAATGTCACACACAGCGATATCGCTGGAGAGATCGCTGTTGCGTCACAAAACTAGTGACTCAGCAGCAATCTCGCTAGCGAGATCGCTGTGTGTGACGGGGGCTTTATACACATTTCTAAGATCCTGTTTTTTTCTGAGCAGAATTTGTGTGTGACTATATGGGGTAGGTTTCAGGATAACACTTTTTGTCTCTATTTTTTTTGCAAATTTATAATTTGCAAATATCAGAAATTGTACAGCTATATTATTGTGGAGTCCCTGTTTTTGGGGAGCACATGGATTTCTGGTCCCTACACGGACCATCTGGTGGTCGTTTTTAGCCTGTATTGGCTTTTAAATTGTTTTTATAAATCTGCTGTGTGTTGTGTTGTGTTCATTAATAAAATGTATTAGATTTTATCACTGGCGATCCTGACTATTTCATACACATTCTTTTTTTCTTTGTTTTTGTATTACAGTGCAGATTATATTTACAATGCAGACATGAAATATGGTATTATATGGTAATTGGAACCAGCTATCATGTTTCTGTGGTGTAATAGCACCATCTAGTGGAAAATTGGTGTATTTCTGTGTCCTCAGTATGCAGAAATGTTTATCAGTCAACATATATCTTAAACAATTCATTAGCAATTATATATATTGTGAGACAGTGAGAGCGTATGTATTGAATGGGGTGTACATTTCACAGGTACTTTGCTGACTTGTATAAGGGAAATGTGTGCCTTTGTAAAACTAGTGGTGGAGAAAGGTCATTACACCATCCATTCAAGTACACGTTTGCAGCTCAAACCTGTGGCCACTCAGGTGATAATTAGGAAACCAGAAGTAGGTGTCTGGGAACACAGTCAGGGAGCTAGTTTAGTCTGGACACAGGAAGGTGTCCCGGCACAAGAAACAGTCTCCAAGTGTTAGAGCTGGCTTAGTCTGGACACACAGGAAGGTGTCCCGGCACAAGAAGCAGTCTCCAAGAGTGTTAGAGCTGGCTTAGTCTGGACACAGGAAGGTGTCCCGGCACAAGAAGCGGTCTCCAGGAGTTTGAGCTATCTCAGTCTGGGTGCAGGAAGTACCCCGGACACAGGAGTAGTCTCAGTAAGAATCCGTGCGAATAGCGGCTGAATAGGAGTGGATCTCTCTCAAGTCTGGACATTGAAGGTGCCTTCAGACACAAGGAGGAGTATCTGTGAAACTCCATACTGGTAACATATATCATATGTGTTGTTTTGGGTCAGGCTGGTAGAGCCGGGACCCGGATAGACAGGGCAATCTATCTATGTGTAATTAGTGGCTAGACAAGCCTAGGTTTTCTGTTTATGCTTTATTTTTATCTGTTTGCTGTGGACTTTAATAAAGCTGGTTGTGGCCAGTTTTCACCAGAACTGCTGTCTGAATGAACTGTTTTCGTGTCACTCTGTCTACCCAGACAGCGATCCTAGAGCTATATCCCCTGGAAATGCTACAATTGGCGGAGAATGCTGGGGCAGCGCAGTGGCTGATACAGTTAGTGCTGGAGTGTGCATGCAGCACAGTGGGTAGAGACAGCAATAAAGGTGAAGTCTGTTTAAATAGCAGCAGAGGAAAAAAAAAAGTGTGTCAAGAGAAACGTCTGTTTGGAGCAGTCTTAAAGAGACAGGAGCCCTAATAGACTTTGCAAAGAAAAAAAAAAAAAAAAAGTGTCTGCACAGCAGAGCTGAAATTTTCTGTGGAAAAGGCTGTGGAGTGTGTATGTCTTGAGTGAAGACTGCCGTTGTTGAGACAGAGAAGTCTGACAGCATGGACGACGTATGTGGATACAAGCATCTTGCTGTGACTCAGTGGGGTCACGAAGGCATCTTGCTGTGACTCGGTGGGGGTTACGAAGATTGTCGTCGCACTCAAATCCGGTTTTCAGCTGCAACTCGGCGGGGTTGTGAAGATTGTCGTCGCACTCAAATCCAGTTTTGCTGTGGCTCGGCGGGGCCACGAAGATTTTTTCAAGGGAAAGCGGTGAAGTTCTGGTGTGAACAGTGCTCCGCGATGGCTGTGAACGGAGCAGCGAATGGGTCTGACCAGTCGGACCGCATATTTGAGAAATGTCTACTGGACATGCAACTGGACATGGTGCGGGAGCTGTGGGCACCGTATGGAATGGCGGCAGTGGACCATTCTATGGACTCTCCGGGGTGCCAGTGTTGTCACAGAGTGCCCGGGGAGGTGGTAAGAGATGTTGTGAACTGAGTCCTAAGACTACTGCTGATTTTTTGTGTAAAAATTACCCTGCCGGTGTGGTTGTTAAAAAGGGGGCGGAGTCTAAAAAGGGGCGGATTTTCACAAGAGTGTAGAGTGTGGAAAACTGAAAATTGTTACTGGTGGTGGGTTGGTACCTCCTAAAAATGACAATGTGACCGTTGATAACGGGGTAGCTCCAGTAGAAGGGGGTGACGTCAAAGTGGGAGGTGACCTGTTAGTCCACAACACCATGGGAGGTGACACAGACCCCGTAGCTGACTGGGACACTATGAAAGTAAAAAGTGAGTTCAGTCAGGAGAGGCTAGACGAGGGAAGAGAGTCCTCCTCTCGTCGTAGACGGCGCAAGGGCCACAAAAAGGTTGTTCCGGTAGTACTCGCTGAAAATGAAAATGAAGAGAATGTAGTACTGTCTGCCTATGCTTCAAGTGTGGATTCTCCTTTAGAGGTAGAAAAGGAGGGGGCCAGTCATGGCCAAGAGCTGGAACCTATTCGGCTGCAGCATCAGAGTGACATGCTGCAATTATGTGAAAACCTGGAGGACGTGTCCTCAGACCAGCGAGGTCTAGAAGGAAGCAACGAGGAAGTTATCCTGTGGCAGAATATGTTCTTTGCCATTAAAGAGGACCGCCGCAAAATCAAGGAAGAGGTTTTGCAGTTGAAGCGTGAGAAGGAGGCGCTGCAGGATGGAGTTTCTGGAAGTAAACAAATCCTAGAACGACTGCGCGAACAGCTCAACCAGGAGCTGTGTGACTCCAGGAAGGAGTGTGGTGAACGCAGTAGGGAACTGCAACAGATGAAGAGAGATTATGTGGATCTCCTCAGGGTCAAAGAAAAGCTAGAAGAGGATAAGAGGGATGCAGAGCAAATGCGCCAGGTGGTTGAGACCACTCTGCAGGACACCCGTGATGAAAATGGTGATCTGCGCAGAAAGATCCTAAGTCTAGAAGCTCAGGTGAAGGAGCTACAGATGTCCTGGGATACTCTCCAGAAGGCGGAGATGTGCCTTAAGGAAAAGCTCAGCCAAATGGAAGCTGAGCGGGAAAAGATGGAGGAGTCCATCAGAGAAGCTACAGACCAGGGCCAGGAGTTGGCCACTGGAGATGAGAGGTGTAAAGCAGATACTTCCTCGAGTGCTGTGAGTTCGGATGATTCGGTGGATGTCGGAGCCGAGATCAAGGAGCTCAAGGAGTGGTTACAAGCCCATTGGACGCAAGAGAAGCTTCAGAGACGGGCAGCTGAGAGGCGAATGGCGGAACTAGAGGAAGAAGTTCTCGGGCTTAAAAGTCGCCTGATACAGTGTCACTCGGTGAACAAGGCCTCCTTGGAGAAAGAAAAGGGCAAACACGTTGCACTCGCTCCCTGTTGCCAGGAGAAAATAGACCTGAGGAGAGCTAAGAGGGTGGTAACGGAAGATAAATGTGAAATGGAAGTGGTCCGGACGGAAATTCACGAAATTGTAGCTGTGAGTCAGCTCAGAAGAAGTGTAAAGGGGGAAGAAGCTGAAAGTCAGTTGTCCCTGAACCCTGAGCTGATTGATCGTCTGGAAACCACTGGTGAGACAGAAACGTGTCGGTACAAGTGCCTCGTAGATGTACCCGAGGACTTGAGAGAAGAATGCACCCGTGAGTCTGTGCATGAAGCGTTTAGGAAGGCCGTGGGAGCCTGTAAGGTGTACTCGACCTCCGGAGCTAAACAGCTGGTGGTCTTGTCCACGACTGAAGTTACAGTGAAGAGGGTGGCAATCCTAAGTGACATGCACTGGCGATGTATTCGCACAAAGCGGTTTCTCCGGTTGAAGACAGAACAAACTGTTAGACAACTAAAGCTTATGAGAAAAGCTCACAGTCTGCAGGAAGACGTCATCCGGGTGCCTCATGTTCTGTTTAGAAAGCGGATTGGGAGAAATGGCCGAGCCATGCAGATAATGGTGAAGAAGTCTGGTGTGGTGAAAGTAAGCAGTCCACGTGATCGTCGGGACTGGATACCAGATGAAGACGGCATGGTGTCATTCTACGCTATAGGAACGGAAGAAAGTCTTGAATATGTGCGCATGCTGGTGGCGTACCGTGTGACCTACCTGCAAGAGGTAGAACAATTGAATCTCGCTAGACAGCGAGTAGATAGACAGCATCATCTGAGCAGCAGAAGATGGCAGCCGTCTAAGAATAGTGAGACCCGACAGAGAAAGGGCCCCCTAAATAACAGAACAGCTACGGCTGAAGTTAGGGACCTTACAAGATGTCCTGAGGGTAGTGGGCGTGGGTTTAGAGGTAGTGAGACCTCCAGTAACTCAGGTTTGAGAGGCCCATACAGACGACCCGATAGAGTACAGGACAGTACAGAGTCTAACCGGACCTTAGATACCCAGGCAAGACCTGACAAGGTTACGATTGACCACTGGGAGCGAAGGGGAGACCTGACAAGGTTACGTCCCAGAAATGTGACTGGACGAAGTCTGTGACAATGACAGACGGTAGGTCCCTAAGGAATGAGCGAATGTCATTGACTGATATTACGGGGCTGAACAGAGCAAGGGACAAGTACATGGTCTCTGTGTGAACTGTGGGTTGAGGTGATTGGATATATTATGTGTTCAACCCCACAAGCTTAAACTTATGTGATGATCATGATAATGATGATGATAATGATGATGATGATCATAATGATGATGATAATGATGATGATGCTAATCATAATAGTGATGATACTGATAATGGTGATGACCGTGATAAAAATGAAATTCCTTTGCAGGTGATGTTGGGAGAAGAGGAGAGGTTTCCTCATGCTGCCATGAACAATAACCTATTGTATAGGGACACTGAAGTCCAGGGAGAGGTCGTGAGACAGCTCCTGGTACCTGACCTATATAGAAGTATAGTGCTGATGCAGGGTTCAGAGTTCACTGTCTCTTTTGGATTGTTGACCAGCCCTCCGGTCTGGATGACCAGCCCTCCGGTCTGGAGAAGAGGGGGGGGATATGTGAGACAGTGAGAGCGTATGTATTGAATGGGGTGTACATTTCACAGGTACTTTGCTGACTTGTATAAGGGAAATGTGTGCCTTTGTAAAACTAGTGGTGGAGAAAGGTCATTACACCATCCATTCAAGTACACGTTTGCAGCTCAAACCTGTGGCCACTCAGGTGATAATTAGGAAACCAGAAGTAGGTGTCTGGGAACACAGTCAGGGAGCTAGTTTAGTCTGGACACAGGAAGGTGTCCCGGCACAAGAAACAGTCTCCAAGTGTTAGAGCTGGCTTAGTCTGGACACACAGGAAGGTGTCCCGGCACAAGAAGCAGTCTCCAAGAGTGTTAGAGCTGGCTTAGTCTGGACACAGGAAGGTGTCCCGGCACAAGAAGCGGTCTCCAGGAGTTTGAGCTATCTCAGTCTGGGTGCAGGAAGTACCCCGGACACAGGAGTAGTCTCAGTAAGAATCCGTGCGAATAGCGGCTGAATAGGAGTGGATCTCTCTCAAGTCTGGACATTGAAGGTGCCTTCAGACACAAGGAGGAGTATCTGTGAAACTCCATACTGGTAACATATATCATATGTGTTGTTTTGGGTCAGGCTGGTAGAGCCGGGACCCGGATAGACAGGGCAATCTATCTATGTGTAATTAGTGGCTAGACAAGCCTAGGTTTTCTGTTTATGCTTTATTTTTATCTGTTTGCTGTGGACTTTAATAAAGCTGGTTGTGGCCAGTTTTCACCAGAACTGCTGTCTGAATGAACTGTTTTCGTGTCACTCTGTCTACCCAGACAGCGATCCTAGAGCTATATCCCCTGGAAATGCTACAATATACAGTATATCCAAATAACCAGAAGGCAGCTTTATTTGTCACTTACAATTTTATTATCGCTTCTGTCCTTATTTATACATTACAGTCAAGGGTCTCACAAGTGTGTCTATAAACTCTCATGGACTCTATGATAATGTACTTTTGGAATCCATTACACTAGACTGTGTAGTAAAGAAAAATGCAACAAACACATTTTTGATAAATAGTCAATGGGCAACGTATGTGACAGGTGTCACTGGCACTGATCGGCCGTATCATGCATCCGAAAATGTGTTTTATACATTTCCTGCACTGCAAGTAAAATGTCCGGTCCGATGGGCAAATAGAGATTGCAATCATCGCTGCCCCAATCCCTTTAATCTTCGCCTCTTCTCTCTGGATGTAAGTGGATGACGACTCTACATCATCCACACAGTGCCCGACGTTTTGCGCCTGCGCGGTGGAATAGGAGAGCTGCGCAGGGGCGCCTCACTGTGCCCTGTTGAACAGCCAGGGAGCTGGTGACTTGACTTTGTGCTGCTGGTCTGATTCCACTGTGCTGGTGCGAGACTTCGGCCACTGTGTGAATGACGTAGATACATCATTGACATACATCCAGACAGAAGAGGCGGCATTTGACGGGACCAGGGCGGCACTGATTGCAATTTAGTTTTGCCGACAGACCAGATGGCGCAATTTACGTGCAGCACGGGACATGTATAAAACACATTTTCGGGGTTATGCAGGGGGAAATCTGAGGATAAAAAGGGGTTGTAGAAACCCCATTCACATTATCTTAAAGGTGGCGGACAAGGTTTGAAAGTGAATAACTGGTGACAGGTTCCCTTTAAGGAACCAACATTTTGGTTTAGATGGACCTTTCTGAAATTGTGTCTGCAATGAGGACATGCTGTGTTTACAGCACCCATAAGTGGCGCTATCACCATAGTCAGCCTGTCCTCAGTTCAAACACTGTTGGCGAAAAACTACATCTGCACCAGCGGCAGCTACGGTGGAGGGACAGCAGTACCTTTCTAGTCTGTCTCTTAGTACTCTCAGTAATGTTTTTATCAGTTCACTTTCTGTAATCTCCATGGTGTCATGATTAAAATAAAATTTTGGTTTATAATGGTTGTTGTATGCCCCAAGTAAAGCAGACAGTGTCGGACTGGGGTGCCAAGGGCCCACCAGTAACATTAAATTTGGGGGTCCCACTTTTCACCTGAATACAATTATTACACTACCCTCATTCACAAATGTACCTATATCTCTATATAATAATAAACCAGGTAGTTTGGTTAATGAATGATGAGATGTTGCTTTTTTCTGTACAGAGTGAATGAAGTGAAATCTGCCAAGAACGGTGGGGGCCCAGATCTGCACAGGGGCCCACCGGGGGATTCCCGTTACCCTATGGGCCAGTCTGAGCCTGAAAGCAGATCATCTTCCCAGCAACTGAAAATCTGCGACAGATAAACTTATGGCCGAAAGTGTTGACACCCGTCAAATAGTTCCAGAAAATGAAGTATTTCTCCCAGAAAATTATTGCAATTACACATGTCTTGTTATGGACTTGTTTATTCTTTTGTGTGTATTGGAACAACGCAAAAAAACTGAAAAAAGGCAAATTGGACATAATCTCATACAAAACCCCCAAAATAGTCCAGACAAAACCTCAACTTAATATTTGCTCTTTATATGGAGATTATTTTCAGTAACAGAGCGGTCATCTGCTGAGTTTCTCCTACATCCACTATTAGGGTGCATCACCCAGTTGTAATCAAGGTTACGTTACCTGGTTAGGGGCCCACTCAGAAGTTTTGCCACCCCCTGAACCAAAACCCTAGCTATGTCTCTGCAAGGGGGTCAACACTTTTAGCCATTACTGTATTATTAATAGTTCCCCAAATAGTAACATTACGTATTTGTGCCCCTATAAATTATTACTATCCCTCTACAAGTTCTTACATTCCCTGTGTCTGCTAAAATAACCTCACACTCATCTCACTCACCTGAGCTGGCTCCCACGAGGAGCGATGATGTCTTCATCCGTCCTCCTCCCTGCATTCTCAGCCCGTTACAGATGGTGTGATGATATTATGTCATCACTCCGCCTCACATCCTATGTACGTCTTAGACCTCTGGTAGGGCCGGCCTAGTGAAAGATGTGGCATACCAGAGCAAGTGGCAGAGCAGGGAGCAGCTGGCTCTTTTCTCAACCGCAAATTTTAACTGCATCTACCTTCTAAGGACATTGATAGAGTTGAAACTGTAGCATGTCTGGCAGATTTGCCAACTCCTTTATGAGTCCAAGAGGTTTCTTGGAGAGATGGCAAGCAATTTAGGCATTTATGATAAGGTCCCTCACTTACCACTAATTTGTGCCCTTCCTCCTACTTTGAGCAACGTGTACTTGAACTCCACACCCCTATTCTTGTGACTTCATCTTTCACATAAGTAAAAGTATAATGGTCCAAATCCAATATTGCAGGGGTGATAGTTGACCCATTACAGTAGGTTTGGTTGGAGTGCCACGATTGCCGTCCCTGCATTTGGACATGTAGCCAGAGTTTATGCTGGAAATGATGGTTTTGTAAGTACCTGCCCTCATAGATACATGTCACAGGAAGTTTTTCAGAGAAAATGATTATAGCTTAGCAGCTAAAATTTGATTACTCATTGTGACTCAAACAATTTTTTAGACTCCTTTGTTATAGATAGACTCTTGCCTTCGGCCTACTCTGGCCCTCACTAGGCTATACACACTGGCAGTTTGTGGGCTGTCTCTTCTGCCACTCTCTAGAGCGTCTGCACACTCCTAGCTCTCTAGCCTGATCTGCTAGACTCACTCTGCTCTGCAGACTGACTGAGACTGCTCTGCAGACTGCAGACTTCAGATCTCTGCACACCTGTCTGCTCTGCACTGAGCAGAACTGCACTGACTTCCTGCCTTCACCCTCCTTTATATCCCTATCAGGGCTCCCTCTGGTGGACTGAGGAGGATGAAGGTGTGTGTATGTGGTGAGACCTCTAGTGGACGAATCCTTCATGCACCCTTCAAGGATATGTAAAACCGAGCGCAGCTGGGCTCCACAGTTACATAATACTAATACATAACCCTAAGCAATACATTCTGTCAAGTGTTACAAAGAGTAGAGTTGAGCGATACTTTCCGATATCCTAAAGTATCGGAATCGGAATGGTATCGCCGATATCACTAAAATATCGGCGATACCCGATACCGATACCGGAAGTCCCATGTAAGTCTATGGGAACAAAATATCGAAATTAAAAAAAACCCATTCTTGCCTTGTTGGTTAATTGTACATGAAGGAAAACAAGAAAGAGTAATGTAGAATGTATTGGGGAAGGTTGAGGAGACATTAAAGGCATAGATGTTTAACCCAATCAAATGGAATAGCATAAATATTTTTTTTTTTAAAGATGTTCGGATTGACGAAGAAATTGACAATGTTAACGTTTTTTATATTTTGGCAAATATGTATATTACACAACTTCCATGCTCTTCATCTTCACCTTTTTAACTTTTCACACACTTTCTCCTTCATAATCTTCTGCAGCATCATCTTTTTCATCAAATTATTCTTCATCTTCACCTTCTTTATCTTCTTCTTAAACTTCTTGCTATTCATCTTTGTTAACATTACTCATATTCTTCTTATTAAACTATTATTCTTATTCATATTCTGCTTCATCTTCTTCATCATATTCTTATTTGTGACAGAGAATCCTGTACTTGTAATCTGTCAAAGTATGAATTTTTCATCCTTCCGTTCTTGCTGTCACAAAAGATTTAAATTACAACAGTATTTGTCCGTGTTCAGTTTAGCCTGCAGCAGCAGGCATTTTCCAGGGGCACCACGAGGAGGAACGGACTCACCCCCATACACTGCTTAGTCTTCTTCTGCTTAGAATTTAGAGCATATATTTTGCTCTTCATTTTGGTCTTATACTTCATGTTCTTCTGCTTTTAGATCTTCTGCTTATTCTTCTTGTGTCTCTTGTTCCGTATCTTGTATTTGTAGCACAATCTTGTACCAGCTGATGTTACTGGGACACGGTTACTAAGCAGGAGGTACCTGTGCTCCAAAGCACTACCAAGGACCAGCAGACGTTGCTGGAACTCGGATACCGAGATGGAGGCACCTAGGCCAAAGGCACTGCGGAGAACCAGTTGACGGTACTGGAACCCGGACGGGTAGCAGAAGGTACAAGAGCCAATGCAAGTAACGAGGACCAGCTGACTGTGCTGGAACCCGGAGGGGCAGCAGAAGGAAAAGAGCCAATGGCACAACCGAGGACCAGCTGACGTTACTGAACCCCAGTAACACAGGAGCAAGTGTTGACTGTGCTAACAGCACTTCCGAGCAACAACTGGCGGTGTTGGAGCCCAGGGTCAAGGAGGATGTTTAAATACTAGATCAAGTAATTTCCTTGTTACCTGTCAATTTTAAATGTCTATACTTCAAACAAGAGAAAGATAACCTTTACTACCATAAGATGATGATTTCATTTAAACTAATATCTAGATAAATAAAGAATTGACAAACATAAACACATACATTAACATGTTGAACAGCAATGCAAACCACAAAATAAATTAGTTAAGGAATCTGCTATACGGTTGTACATAAAAGCATACAAGTACATATCTGAATCCATTAATGATGGATAAGTAACAGTATGTACACCATTTTTATTGTATAGACAATGAATGTCTGACTTCAAAACATCATCAGCATTACAAGTTATCTGTGATATTACTAAAATGTTCCATTTGCTGAATAATGTCACTAAATATTTTATACAAAATTATACAATTTCCATCATGTAATACTCATAATATGTGGCAATAATCATTTTTATTAACAAACATAACCTTTAAAAAGTGCATAGTGCATAGTGAAAATTGCTATTTATGGCTGACTGTGACTGTCGACTTGGAAGCATGACAACAGATAGATAAGGTATATATAGATGAGACTGCATAGCCACAGATGGTGAATTGCGATGTAATACTGTACCTCAATAAAGTGTGCGTCACTACTACATAATTTTTTTTATATAGCTTTATAAACAGGGTACATGGATGTATGCTTGTGCCTTTGTTTTGACGCACAGACTGCCTTCCTGCTGAGACGCATTGGGTAGTGAACAGTTGTGTGCAGTGTTCACTGCAGTCTCTGCGGAATAACCACACTTAGACCTTATAACTTTTCAGACTTTCTTTATCAATCTACCAAGATGAAGAAGGCAGGGAGTAAGGCACGTGGTCGTGGAGTTTCTTCAGGGAGAGGACGTGGGGATTCTGTGGCTGCTGCGGCCCCCAGTGACACAGCATCCACCAGTTTTCCCCGTGAGCGTTCCTTTATGCGCACTTTTGTAGGAGCTCGGAGTACCCCCCTGCTGCGGGAAGAACAAATTGAAGCCGTTGTTGTTTGGATGTCAGCCAATGCATCGACTTCAATTGCTTCCATCTCCTCTCAGGACCACAGCACTGTTGGGCAACCATCTGTCTCTTCACCGCCTGGCAAATTGCCCAGGCAGTCAGAGAGTTCTGTACAGGAGCCAGCTGAGTGTCTGCTTCTGTTCTCAGAATCTATTGGCTTGCAAACAGGGGCCCAGCCAAGCAGCATTCTGTAATGTGAAGAGGGAGTATGCAGTGATGCGCAACAGCTGTGTCTCTCTGAATCTGAAGAGGCGGGTGAGACAGTGCCGATGGTCAGCACACCGCAGAACGCATCTGATGATGATGAGACCCAGGTGCCAGTTTCTGTTGAGCATGGTGCTGGCCAGACCACCCAACAGCAGGTGTTGGAAGAGGGTAGTGGAGATGATGAGGTCCAAGACCCAACATGGCATGAGGAACAGGAAGGTGGTGGGAGCAGCTCAGAGGAATAATAATAATATTTATTTATATAGCGCCATCATATTCCGCAGCGCTTTACAGTTTAGCAGTTTCAGAACACAAGTCATAAGTAACAACGTTAACAATACAATAATTAAAGCAAAATCAGCCGCCCCTGCTGGTGAAAGCTTACAATCTACAATGAGGTGGGGGAGATACAAAGTACAGGTGTTTATATACAATGGTGTTTTTACAATGATGGTCCAGCCATTTTAAGGAAGTGAGGGATGCATGGAGATAGTGAATGGGCTACACACACAGAATTACACATAGAATGACTTTGATTAGTGAATGTGATAGGCCACTGTGAACAAATGTGTTTTGAGGGAGCGCCTGAAACCATCCAAATTGCGGATAGTCCTAATTTCTTGGGGTAGAGCATTCCAGAGGATTGGCGCAGCGCGGGTGAAGTCTTGGAGTTGGGAGTGGGAGGTACGGATTAGTGCAGAGGTTAGTCGAAGGTCGTTTGCAGAGTGCAGCAGTCGGTTAGGCCGATAAATATAAATAAGGGAGGAGATGTAGGGGGGTGCTGCGCTGTGGAGAGCTTTGTTGGTGAGAACCAGTAATTAGAATTGGATCCTATAATGAATGGGCAGCCACTGCCAGTGTAATGAGTGGCGAATAACTCTATGAAGGATATCTGCCACGTTTTGCGTGCGTTTGATGAGTCAACGCGGATGGCGAGTGCAGATGATGCACTAGTCAGCCTGACTGTCCCCTTATCTGCCTGCTTCAAAAAACACTGCAAGCACTAAGGCATGAGGTTTTGGAAGAGGTGGAGGATGAGGAGTCACAAATTCCATCACCTTCTGGACAGTCAGCGCAACGTGGTTCCTCACAAAGGGCTGGAGGACTTTCAAAGTACCATGCTGTATCAACAATTGAACCTCCAGAGTCGCTGTCTATATTTTCATAACCATTACAAACTTTTAATGTATTTACAAAGCACATAATGTACAGTTTTTGTCTATCCTTTTGTAATGCTATTGTGTTTCCATAAACTGATGTTACAGAATTATGATACAAAGTTTTTAAATTTTGAGTTTTAAATTTTGTAAATTTATATGTATTTGAAGGACTTTGTGAGGAGGATGAGGAGGAGTCAATGGAGGAGGAAGACATCGCTCCAGAGGGAGGTAGACAATGCTCTAGTCAGTATGTAGACCAAGGGTGGGGTGATGCACAGCAGGCGGAGATGACGCCTCTTGCAGGGGACAACGTTTTTTGGCCAGTTGGGAGTCTGCAGCACATGGTTGATTTCATGCTGCAGTGGCTGAGAAACGACCGCCGCATCGAACACATTCACACCACGTCTGATTATTGGGTGTACACCCTCCTAGACCCTCGCTACCGGGACAACTTACAAAGCCTCATCACACCGTTGAACCGGGAGCGTAAAATGCGGAAGTACCAAGACACACTGGTGCAATCCATAATGTTCTCCATTCCAGCCGAGAGCACTGCTGCTGCTACTGATTTACAAAGCAGCTCTGTGCGTCGAGGCAGTGGAGACAGCTCTGCAACAAGAGGGAGCACAAGCAGCGCCTCTGCACAGGGCAAGAACAGTATGTTCCAAATGTGTCGAAGTTTTGTGGCAGCGCCACCAATGTCTACACCATCCGAGACGGCTCCAGTCAGCAGGAGGCAACATTTCCGTAAGATGGTGACAGACTACATGTCTTGCCCTCTCAGTGTACTCTCAGATGGCTCTTCCCCATTCAAGTTTTGTGTCTCTAAGCTGGATACATGGCCAGAGCTTAGCCAGTATGCATTGGAGGTGCTGGCTTGATCTGCTGCCAGTGTATTATCGGAGCGCGTCTTTACTGCTGCAGGTGGTGTACTAACAGACCGTTGCATGCGACTATCCTACGATAATGTAGAACGGCTTACTTTTCTGAAAATGAACTAGGCATGGATCTCGCCTGAATTTGCCTGTCCGGTTTCAGATTAACTAACTGGTTGGCAACGTTTTCCATGTCTCCTGTTATGTTCATCTTTCTACCACCTGAGCTATACTCCCTGGGCTACAACACTGCCAGTTGCTGCTCAGAAGTGTCGTGTCCACAGACCAATACACAAGCTATAGTGATAGTGGGGTTCAGTAACGCCTGCTGTTCCCCTGCTGTGTGTCCGGCAAAAATTACTGCTACCTAGCTACACATGTTGAAAAAAACATGACATGTTAAAGTGGCTAGTGCTACACATAGATATCAGGCTACACCCTTATTTCTAAGCTGTAAACAAGTGAAACGTCAAATTTAAAACCATTCAATGATTAGTGTTGGTAACAAATCTGTAACTAAATAATTGTGACATATTATGGCAGATATCCACATGTCTAACACAAATGCTAACACAAAAGCATACTTATGCTATAGGGTACTGATGGTGAACCTTCTCACTCCATAACTTTGACCAATCCAACTCACATCATGCCTCAAATGCTGCAATGTTGGAAGTGCATAATGTGGGTTGAACTTTGACAACAGCTGCAGTGCGAAGGTTATCCTTCTGTGTTCTTGGCTTTTAAATAAAAGCATACAAGTAAATATAATAATACATTGTTGATTAAGGGACATGATGTACACCTGTAATATTGTGCAAACAATGGATGTAGGACTATTCCTCTTCAACATTACTTATATTTGTGTCATTTGAAAAAATACATATTTTAGTTAAAAATTAAAAACCCATGTTCAGTAGCTGTGAAAGGCCCGTTTGTGTACTTCTATATTGTTTGCAACCAATGTATTGTATACGGATGGAAGCACGTCACTGTAATAGATTTGAATTATTTTAAATAGAATAAAGCAGCACCAATTTTAGAAAAATGACAAGGATGAGCCAGTGACAGACACTCAGCAGAGTACACGCAGCGGTGGTTGAAGAAGTAAATGGAGCGTGATCTGCATTTTAAAAAAAAAAAAAAAAAAAAATACCTCACAGACTGCAGTGAACACTGAAACACAACTATTCACAATCTGTGAAAGGCTACTCCTTTGTGTACTTCTATAGTGTTTGCAACCAATGTATTGTATACGGATGGAAGCGCGTCACACTAATAGATTAGATTTATTTTAAATGGAATGTAGCAGAACCAATTGGAGATAAATGAAAAGGATGAGCCACTGAGACACGCTCAGCAGAGTACTAGCAGCAGTGCTTGAACAAGTAACTGGAGCGTGATGTGCACTCAAAAAAGTAAAAAACACAGACTGAAGTGAACACTGAAACACAACTGTCCACAATCTGTGAAAGGCTACTCCTTTGTGTACTTCTATAGTGTTTGCAACCAATGTATTGTATACGGATGGAAGCGCGTCACACTAATAGATTAGATTTATTTTAAATGGAATGTAGCAGAACCAATTGGAGATAAATGAAAAGGATGAGCCACTGAGACACGCTCAGCAGAGTACAAGCAGCAGTGCTTGAACAAGTAACTGGAGCGTGATGTGCACTCAAAAAAGTAAAAAACACAGACTGAAGTGAACACTGAAACACAACTGTCCACAATCTGTGAAAGGCTACTCCTTTGTGTACTTCTATAGTGTTTGCAACCAATGTATTGTATACGGATGGAAGCGCGTCACACTAATAGATTAGATTTTTTTCCACTAAAATGGAGCAGCACCAATTAGAGAAAAATGTGAAGGATGAGGCAGTGACACACGCTCAGCAGACTACAACCAGCAGTGGTTGAAGAACTAACTGGAGCGTGATCTGCACTCAAAAAATCAAAACCTCACAGACTGCAGTGAACACTGAAACACAACTATTCACTATCTGTGAAAAGCTCCTTTCTGTACTTCTATAGTGTTTGCAACCAATGTATTGTATACGGATGGAAGCACGTCACACTAATAGATTTGATTTTTTTCTAATATAATGGAGCTGCACCAATTCCACTAAATAAAATAAAAAAAAAAAGAGTCAGTGACACGTGCAGATGCCTACAAACAGCGGTGGATGCAGAGCAAACTGCAGCGTCACCTGCACTGTCACACACACACCTTGCACAGAGCTGTTAAAACAACACTGGCAAAATGAAGCTTTACACAGCGGTTGGTAAACTAGCCTGCTTCAAGCACAGTAGTACACAAAATCGCAATATCTAACTGTCCCTCAGAGTGAGCAGAGCAGCGTTCTGTCCCTTACTGAGTTCACAGCACAGTGACGCTAAAATGGCTGCGGCGCCTTTTATAGTGCATTCTGACATCATTTCAGCAGCCAATCACAGCCATGCCATTAGTTAAGATGACTGCATCATTACAGGATGTGCCCACACTTCGTAGGATTCCTCATTGGCTGACTAAAATCACATTGCCTCTCAAAGAATTATGGGAACTTCCGATTCCGGTATACGATATTGAAAAAGTATCGGAATTAAGTATCGGAATTCCGATAACGCGAATATCGGCCGATACCCGATACTTGCGGTATCGGAATGCTCAACACTAACAAAGAGCATCAATAGGTTAATTTAAGAGCTACGTACATTTTATGTTTTATTGCTCACTTGCATCTTATAATTATTATTTATTTTTAGAGCAGCGTTGATTCAATTGTGCTGTACATCTACAAAGAAAATACAGATATAAATTACAATGGACAAACTAACAATGACAGACTGGAACAGAGGGGGAGAGGGCCCTGTCCTTGTGAGATTAAGTCTACACTGGATAATAGGGAAAGTGACAGTATGTTAGGCAGTTGCAACAATTCCGGTGGTGGGGAGGTGGCAGCGGAGTCATTGCAGGCTGTAAGCTTTTTAAAGAAATGGGCTTTCAGGTTCCGTCTGAATGTTCCAATTGTGATGGATAATTGGATGTGCTAGGGCACAGAATTCCAGAGGATGCTCCATACTCAGGAGAAGTCTTGGAGATGATTAGGTGAGGAATGTACAAGTGTGGAGGAGAAAGGGAAGTCTCTGGAAAACTGGAGAGTACGTATGGGTAGTTATCGTCAGATTAGTTCGGACATATATGGAAGGGACAGATTATAGACTGCCTTGTAGGTCAATGTTAGTACTTTGAACTGGATTCGTTGGGGAATTGGAGAAGCAAAGTAGAGAGGAGAAAGGTGGATTTATTGGGCAGCAGAGTTAAGGATCGACTAGAAAGGCGGAAGAGTGTTAGCTGAGAGCCGACCCAACAAGAAGTGGTTATTGTAGTAGTCAAGGCGGGAGATGATGTAGGCATGCACTAACATTTTAGTAGAAGGGTTATAAAAAGAATGGATTCTGGAAAAAATTTTGAATTGGAGGCAGCAGAAGGTGGTAAGGTGTTTCTTGGATATGCGGTTTGAAGGACAGAGCAGACAAGGGTTACTCCGAGTTTTACATCTCATTTGCATCTTAAATACAGTGAGGGAAATAATTATTTGATCCCTTGGTGATTTTTTAAGTTTGCCCAGTGACAAAGAAATGAACAGTCTATAATTTTAATGTTAGGTTAATTTTTAACATTGAGAGATAGAATATCAAAAATAAAATCCAGAAAAAAGTTAAGGTGTGCCCATTTCTATCTCCAAAGCAGGTGCAATTTTGTATTTTTAAGAGCTCTTGGGCTGCAAAAGGCCTATATATTGTTTTTGTGAAAATATACCGTCGCACTACCGTGATGGTGCACTAGTAGGTCTCCCAACCAGTGTATAGTGAGGTAGATAAACTTGGCACTCAACTTATAGATGATAATTCCAATTTTTATTGCAGTCACAGAACAGATAGAAGACGTTTCGGTCCAACAAGGGCCTTCCTCAATCTGACAGCAATATGAAGGATATTACAAAAAAGAAAAAAGAAAAAAATATAACAAAAACAATAAAAGTAATACTATATACATATATACATGTCAATGTCCAATGAACCTATCTAGAGAAGAATAACAAGGAGGTGAACACCTATGGTGGATTCATTCTATTAGGTGAAAATATAATTTCGTGCTGTGATAGAAAAACGTTCCAATACTTACCCGACTGCTCGTGGCAAAGGAATAGTGTGAATGAAAGGCAGCTTGCCTGAGAGGAAGACATAGTGCTATGTCATATCTATAATTTTATGTAGTCCTAAATAAGACATTATAGGATCTATTCCTGGTCATAAATAGAAACTAGACGCTGTATACCTTAGTGGAAGAGAGTCCCTCCTATGGTTTAATTGTGGTATACATTTCTTATAAGGTGATCTCTAGTCAGGATCTAGGATATAAAGTAACAGAGACTTTTGTCTTATATGAAAAAGGTAAAGGAAGAGTATGGGGATATGTAAGACTCACATAATCCTAATAGAGATCAGGTGCTGTGGGCCAGGATGGCTCCTTAAATATCCTAGAATATTAGAAAATGTATAGTATTGAGGATATATAGCAAAATGCTCCACATATAATATTCCACATATAGCTTAGTGTGGAACATAGGGGCCACAATGGCCCATATAGTAAACCTGTATGAAGCATGGTGTGCACATTATATCATTAGTGGCAATGTGTTAAATAGTATAGATGGAGGACAGAGAGACAGGCTTTATGGATGCTATATGGAGATCCTTAGTGCTATTAGTATGATTTAGGTACTGTAAACATTAGTGGCAGTGTGCAAAAAATGTTATGGATAGGTCAATATGTCAAAGTAGAACACATTGGTGGCAGTACTTACTATTAGAGCGTCAGGCAGGGGTGCAGGTCTCTCTCATCTGATGCGGTGTCCACCGCTTGTCAGCTGGAGAGACCGCGCTGTTCTGTGCCTTAAAAGGAAGAGGAGGGTGTGGAGATGGCGTGTGACGTCACAGGAAGTGACGTCTTGCGTTCCACCATGCGTGTCAGTGGGTTTGGCGCTAGCTGAGCGTCATAAGTGTGTGCCAGACAAGCGTTATACTGTGTGTAACATTGAACAAAGGCGATGTGCTCCATTGAAATGAAGTCCTGAGCTGTTTGATAAAATACACAGGAGTATTAATGCTAAGATCAAGTAGAGTATACTGTGAGAAGTATTAGACATATCGGTCTGTTATTAAGATGATATTAGACTGGAGAAATTGTTTAAGAGAGTGTGGTATAATATATATATAGAGAGAGTACTATATAATGTGCTAGCGTACCGTGTGATAGAGGACAAGAAAAATAAGAAAGTTATTGTGAATATAACACGTTTATTGTAATATTAGATATAAAGAAAAATAAGTAATAATGGGAAAGAAAGTAGAATAGAAAATAATAAAGGGTGCTGGAATGCAGTCGGGTAAGAGGTTCCAAGGGTGTGGGTTCTAGGCGAGAGAATCAATATAAACGACTCTGTAAACAGAAAAGAACAGGATTAGTCCAATTGTACATGAACCGCACATACGATACATATCGTGCTGGAGAGATACAGGAGAGTACTTCATAAACAAAGATACAATGATTTATAATAGAATTAGCGAGACATACAGTCCATGGGTGTATGAGCACAAATCAATGGAGATTTAGCGTACAGTTAAGTCAAATATTTATGTTGCGTATCCGATAGTAATCTCTAGATGTATTTAAGGTGAATGTTCTTAAATAAAGGAGTATAGGTCATATTCTCTGTTCAAACCCTTTGGTGAAAGGGTCTGCAATTCATGTATCCAATACGCCTCCCGTTTCTTAAGGAGGCGTACTCTGTCCCCCCCCCTCTTCTAGGGGCACGTACCTGTTCTATAACCTGAAATTTTAACTGTGAGATCTGGTGACCTTTGGAGATGAAGTGAGACGGTATTGGAAGAAGAAGGTTTTTACACCTAATTGTGCTCTTATGTTTAGAAATCCTTTCTTTGATCGCCTGCGTGGTTTCTCCCACATAGAGGAGGCCACATGGGCATTTAATCAAATAGACAACAAACGTTGAATTGCAGGTAGCATAGCATTTTATGTTATATCTCTTGCCGGAATGGGGATGATATATGGTATTCCCTTTCATTACATTGTGGCATTGATTACATTGGAGGCAAGGAAATGTGCCTGTTTTTGGTGTAGATAGAAATCTCTGAGTTTGTATTAGTCTATTATCCCCTATATCCGCCCTAACTAGGTCGTCACGGAGATTAGGTGCCCTTTTGTAACATGTGAGAAAAGGATTTCGAAATTCAGGTACCTCAGGGTGGGCCTTGCTGAGAAGGCCCCAATGTTGTCTTATTGTCTTGTGGAGTACTTCCACAAAGGGATGATACGTATGGACAAAAGGGATTCTTTTGCCCATCTGTGGATTTAATCTGAATGTTGGTGCCGCTGCCTCAGCTAAGAGGCTAGAGGGGTACCCCCGCTCTAGAAACTTATTGTGCATTTCACTTTGACGGAGGGGGAGAGTGTCGCTATTGGATACAATTCTCTGTACACGTTTGAATTGTGAGCGTGGTATAGACTTCTTGGTTGCTGGTGGATGTAGACTATTGAAGTGTAGCAAACTATTACGGTCAGTCTCTTTAGTAAAGAGATCCGTGCTGAGGTTGCCGTTAACATCTTTAATTACAGTAGTGTCAAGAAAGCTGATCTTTTCTTGGCTTTCAGACATGGTAAAGGTAAGGCCTGGCCATGATTCATTTAGAATAGTGAAAAATTCTTGTAGGGTAGATATGGGACCGTCCCAAATACAGAAAATGTTGTCTATGTATCTTTTCCATAGACGACAATGGGTACGGAATAGGACATTGTTGTAGACTACCTCGTCCTCAAACTTGGCCATATAGCAGATGGCGTATGGGGGGGGCAACGTTAGATCCCATGGCCGTGCCCTTCACCTGCAAATAAAAAGTTTCTTCAAATAGAAAAAAGTTTTTAGTGAGGACAATAGTCAATAGTTCCAAGCATAGTTGGATTGAATCAGTTTGCATGTTCGATGCTTGTAGCAATTGCCTGGCACAGGAGATCCCTTTATCATGTGGTATCGATAAGTAAAGATCTTTAACATCTAGTGTTACTAGAGTAGATGTAGTCGTTATTGTACCTAATGAACCTATCATTTTCAGGAAGTCGCCTGTATCCAAAATGAAGGATGGGACTTTCCGGACCAAAGGAGTGAGTATCTTCTCTAAAAAGATAGATAGCGGTGATAAAATAGACTCCGTTGAAGCGACTATAGGTCTGCCTGGGGGATTTTCCAAGTTTTTGTGTATTTTTGGCAAGGTGTAAAACACCGGTGTAATCGGATTGCTTTTGGTGAGATACTCTTTAGTTTTTGTATCAATAACACCTAAATCAAGGGATCTCGATAGTACTGAATTAATCTGATCACTAATTTCACTAGTGGGGTTCCTTAATAATTTGACATAAACAGTAGTATCATTGAGTTGTCAGTGAATTTCTTTGAGATAGTCGGATCTATTCATTACTACTATGGAGCCACCCTTATCGGCCGGCTTCATAATGATAGTCTTATCCTCCTTAGTGAGCGCAAAGCCTGTTGATCGAGTGGATTGAGATTGGGATTCAGGTGTAGTTTCCCATTCTCCATATTGTATCTCAATTGTTTTGATGCTTGGTCGACAAACTCAATAAATGCCTCCAGTGCATGAGAGCCTCGTGGTGGAATATAAGTGCTTTTAGTTCTGAGACCTAATTTGGAGATAGAGAGTAATCTCTCATCACGTGGTGGTTCTGGTACAATCTGTGGTTGGTTAGCGAAATGAGTCTTCAATCGAAGGTACGGTAGAACCTTTGGAGTTCCATGTCAAGGTTGAAAGTGTTCAACCGATATGCCGGGCAAAAGGATAGTCCCCTCTGTAGGAGATGATGTTCTGCTACACTAAGTGTACGTGATGAGATGTTGGTCACCAGTGGGCATATACCTGTGAACGCGTCACAACTTGGTCCGTATCTCTTCTTATGTTGTCCTCTCCGTATCCTCTTCCTCGTCGGTGTCTGGTTCTTTGTCCTAAAAAACGACCTGCTCCTGGATGTGGATCTCTTCGTTCCGTTTCGGATCCTGAAGTTGAGATGTCAGAAAAGGATCTGTAATTAGGCCTATTACGGGATGAACGAAAATTATTAGTAAACTGCCAGCGGTAGATGCGACCCTGTTCATAATCATCAGCGTCTCTTTGGAATTTAATTCTCTTCCTGTGCTCTGTGTCCTTCCTATGCTGGTCTGTCACAGATTTGATACGAGTTTTAAGCGTCGTGAGTTCTTCTGGGGTTCCTACTGAAGTTAGTTGAGTCTCAATATTAGCAATTTCTTCCTTGGTTTTGGTGATAGCTGACTGTAGATGTTCAATGGTTAGAGTCATAACATCAAACGAGCACTTATTAAGGATCTGTTCGAATTTGAGGCAGAAATCGGTAGAATCACGAAACAGAGTAGGTTGTAGTGACACCCTCAATCCTCTAGGGATCCTCTTCATCCGTAAGTATTCAGACAACGTAGCGTAATGTAATTCATAATTGATCTGATGTCGTAATTCTCTCTCTAGGTCCCTTCCCCTTGTCTCCCTAGGAGGAACTTTCAAAAAATCACTTGAGAGACTCAATTTAGACAAGATATTTGTGGTCTCCTCAGTGTTATATGAAAAGATATTGGTGGACATAACTCCCGGTGTGCATACGGAGAGACAGCTATATAGTGAAAATATACCGTCACACTACCGTGATGGTGCACAAGTAGGTTTCCCAACCAGTGTATAGTGAGGTAGATAAACTTGGCACTCAACTTATAGATGATAATTCCAATTTTTATTGCAGTCACAGAACAGATAGAAGACGTTTCGGTCCAACAAGGGCCTTCCTCAATCTGACAGCAATATGAAGGATATTACAAAAAATAAAAAATAAAAAATATAACAAAAACAATAAAAGGAATACTATATACATATATACATGTCAATGTCCAATGAACCTATCTAGAGAAGAATAACAAGGAGGTGAACACCTATGGTGGATTCATTCTATTAGGTGAAAATATAATTTCGTGCTGTGATAGAAAAACGTTCCAATACTTACCCGACTGCTCGTGGCAAAGGAATAGTGTGAATGAAAGGCAGCTTGCCTGAGAGGAAGACATAGTGCTATGTCATATCTATAATTTTATGTAGTCCTAAATAAGATATTATAGGATCTATTCCTGGTCATAAATAGAAACTAGACGCTGTATACCTTAGTGGAAGAGAGTCCCTCCTATGGTTTAATTGTGGTATACGTTTCTTATAAGGTGATCTCTAGTCAGGATCTAGGATATAAAGTAACAGAGACTTTTGTCTTATATGAAAAAGGTAAAGGAAGAGTATGGGGATATGTAAGACTCACATAATCCTAATAGAGATCAGGTGCTGTGGGCCAGGATGGCTCCTTAAATATCCTAGAATATTAGAAAATGTATAGTATTGAGGATATATTGCAAAATGCTCCACATATAATATTCCACATATAGCTTAGTGTGGAACATAGGGGCCACAATGGCCCATATAGTAAACCTGTATGAAGCATGGTGTGCACATTATATCATTAGTGGCAATGTGTTAAATAGTATAGATGGAGGACAGAGAGACAGGCTTTATGGATGCTATATGGAGATCCTTAGTGCTATTAGTATGATTTAGGTACTGTGAACATTAGTGGCAGTGTGCAAAAAATGTTATGGATAGGTCAATATGTCAAAGTAGAACACATTGGTGGCAGTACTTACTATTAGAGCGTCAGGCAGGGGTGCAGGTCTCTCTCATCTGATGCGGTGTCCACCGCTTGTCAGCTGGAGAGACCGCGCTGTTCTGTGCCTTGAAAGGAAGAGGAGGGTGTGGAGATGGCGTGTGACGTCACAGGAAGTGACGTCTTGCGTTCCACCATGCGTGTCAGTGGGTTTGGCGCTAGCTGAGCGTCATAAGTGTGTGCCAGACAAGCGTTATACTGTGTGTAACATTGAACAAAGGCGATGTGCTCCATTGAAATGAAGTCCTGAGCTGTTTGATAAAATACACAGGAGTATTAATGCTAAGATCAAGTAGAGTATACTGTGAGAAGTATTAGACATATCGGTCTGTTATTAAGATGATATTAGACTGGAGAAATTGTTTAAGAGAGTGTGGTATAATATATATATAGAGAGAGTACTATATAATGTGCTAGTGTACCGTGTGATAGAGGACAAGAAAAATAAGAAAGTTATTGTGAATATAACACGTTTATTGTAATATTAGATATAAAGAAAAATAAGTAATAATGGGAAAGAAAGTAGAATAGAAAATAATAAAGGGTGCTGGAATGCAGTCGGGTAAGAGGTTCCAAGGGTGTGGGTTCTAGGCGAGAGAATCAATATAAACGACTCTGTAAACAGAAAAGAACAGAATTAGTCCAATTGTACATGAACCGCACATACGATACATATCGTGCTGGAGAGATACAGGAGAGTACTTCATAAACAAAGATACAATGATCTATAATAGAATTAGCGAGACATACAGTCCATGGGTGTATGAGCACAAATCAATGGAGATTTATATGTGGAGATTTATATGTGGAGCATTTTGCAATATATCCTCAATACTATACATTTTCTAATATTCTAGGATATTTAAGGAGCCATCCTGGCCCACAGCACCTGATCTCTATTAGGATTATGTGAGTCTTACATATCCCCATACTCTTCCTTTACCTTTTTCATATAAGACAAAAGTCTCTGTTACTTTATATCCTAGATCCTGACTAGAGATCACCTTATAAGAAACGTATACCACAATTAAACCATAGGAGGGACTCTCTTCCACTAAGGTATACAGCGTCTAGTTTCTATTTATGACCAAGAATAGATCCTATAATGTCTTATTTAGGACTACATAAAATTATAGATATGACATAGCACTATGTCTTCCTCTCAGGCAAGCTGCCTTTCATTCACACTATTCCTTTGCCACGAGCAGTCGGGTAAGTATTGGAACTTTTTTCTATCACAGCATGAAATTATATTTTCACCTAATAGAATGAATCCACCATAGGTGTTCACCTCCTTGTTATTCTTCTCTAGATAGGTTCATTGGACATTGACATGTATATATGTATATAGTATTCCTTTTATTGTTTTTGTTATATTTTTTCTTTTTTCTTTTTTGTAATATCCTTCATATTGCTGTCAGATTGAGGAAGGCCCTTGTTGGACCGAAACGTCTTCTATCTGTTCTGTGACTGCAATAAAAATTGGAATTATCATCTATAAGTTGAGTGCCAAGTTTATCTACCTCACTATACACTGGTTGGGAAACCTACTTGTGCACCATCACGGTAGTGCGACGGTATATTTTCACTATATAGCTGTCTCTCCGTATGCACACCGGGAGTTATGTCCACCAATACCTTTTCATATAACACTGAGGAGACCACAAATATCTTGTCTAAATTGAGTCTCTCAAGTGATTTTTTGAAAGTTCCTCCTAGGGAGACAAGGGGAAGGGACCTAGAGAGAGAATTACGACATCAGATCAATTATAAATTACATTACGCTACGTTGTCTGAATACTTACGGATGAAGAGGATCCCTAGAGGATTGAGGGTGTCACTACAACCTACTCTGTTTCGTGATTCTACCGATTTCTGCCTCAAATTCGAACAGATCCTTAATAAGTGCTCGTTTGATCTTATGACTCTAACCATTGAACATCTACAGTCAGCTATCACCAAAACCAAGGAAGAAATTGCTAATATTGAGACTCAACTAACTTCAGTAGGAACCCCAGAAGAACTCACGACGCTTAAAACTCGTATCAAATCTGTGACAGACCAGCATAGGAAGGACACAGAGCACAGGAAGAGAATTAAATTCCAAAGAGACGCTGATGATTATGAACAGGGTCGCGTCTACCGCTGGCAGTTTACTAATAGTTTTCGTTCATCCCGTAATAGGCCTAATTACAGATCCTTTTCTGACATCTCAACTTCAGGATCCGAAACGGAACGAAGAGATCCACATCCAGGACCAGGTCGTTTTTTAGGACAAAGAACCAGACACCGACGAGGAAGAGGATACGGAGAGGACAACATAAGAAGAGATACGGACCAAGTTGTGACGCGTTCACAGGTATATGCCCACTGGTGACCAGCATCTCATCACGTACACTTAGTGTAGCAGAACATCATCTCCTACAGAGGGGACTATCCTTTTGCCCGGCATATCGGTTGAACACTTTCAACCTTGACATGGAACTCCAAAGGTTCTACCGTAACCTTCGATTGAAGACTCATTTCGCTAACCAACCACAGATTGTACCAGAACCACCACGTGATGAGGGATTACTCTCTATCTCCAAATTAGGTCTCAGAACTAAAAGCACTTAGCACCACGAGGCTCTCATGCACTGGAGGCATTTATTGAGTTTGTCGACCAAGCATCAAAACAATTGAGATACAATATGGAGAATGGGAAACTACACCTGAATCCCAATCTCAATCCACTCGATCAACAGGCTTTGCGCTCACTAAGGGAGGATAAGACTATCATTATGAAGCCGGCCGATAAGGGTGGCTCCATAATAGTAATGAATAGATCCGACTATCTCAAAGAAATTCACCGACAACTCAATGATACTACTGTTTATGTCAAATTATTAAGGAACCCCACTAGTGAAATTAGTGATCAGATTAATTCAGTACTATCGAGATCCCTTGATTTAGGTGTTATTGATACAAAAACTAAAGAGTATCTCACCAAAAGCAATCCGATTACACCGGTGTTTTACACCTTGCCAAAAATACACAAAAACTTGGAAAATCCCCCAGGCAGACCTATAGTCGCTTCAACGGAGTCTATTTTATCACCGCTATCTATCTTTTTAGAGAAGATACTCACTCCTTTGGTCCGGAAAGTCCCATCCTTCATTTTGGATACAGGCGACTTCCTGAAAATGATAGGTTCATTAGGTACACTAACGGCTACATCTACTCTAGTAACACTAGATGTTAAAGATCTTTACACATCGATACCACATGATAAAGGGATCTCCTGTGCCAGGCAATTGCTACAAGCATCGAACATGCAAACTGATTCAATCCAACTATGCTTGGAACTATTGACTATTGTCCTCACTAAAAACTTTTTTCTATTTGAAGAAACTTTTTATTTGCAGGTGAAGGGCACGGCCATGGGATCTAACGTTGCCCACCCATACGCCATCTGCTATATGGCCAAGTTTGAGGACGAGGTAGTCTACAACAATGTCCTATTCCGTACCCATTGTCGTCTATGGAAAAGATACATAGACGACATTTTCTGTATTTGGGACGGTCCCATATCTAGCCTACAAGAATTTTTCACTATTCTAAATGAATCATGGCCAGACCTTACCTTTACCATGTCTGAAAGCCAAGAAAAGATCAGCTTTCTTGACACTACTGTAATTAAAGATGTTAACGGCAACCTCAGCACGGATCTCTTTACTAAAGAGACTGACCGTAATAGTTTGCTACACTTCAATAGTCTACATCCACCAGCAACCAAGAAGTCTATACCACGCTCACAATTCAAACGTGTACAGAGAATTGTATCCAATAGCGACACTCTCCCCCTCCGTCAAAGTGAAATGCACAATAAGTTTCTAGAGCGGGGGTACCCCTCTAGCCTCTTAGCTGAGGCAGCGGCACCAACATTCAGATTAAATCCACAGATGGGCAAAAGAATCCCTTTTGTCCATACGTATCATCCCTTTGTGGAAGTACTCCACAAGACAATAAGACAACATTGGGGCCTTCTCAGCAAGGCCCACCCTGAGGTACCTGAATTTTGAAATCCTTTTCTCCCATGTTACAAAAGGGCACCTAATCTCCGTGACGACCTAGTTAGGGCGGATATAGGGGATAATAGACTAATACAAACTCAGAGATTTCTATCTACACCAAAAACAGGCACATTTCCTTGCCTCCAATGTAATCAATGCCACAATGTAATGAAAGGGAATACCATATATCATCCCCATTCCGGCAAGAGATATAACATAAAATGCTATGCTACCTGCAATTCAACGTTTGTTGTCTATTTGATTAAATGCCCATGTGGCCTCCTCTATGTGGGAGAAACCACGCAGGCGATCAAAGAAAGGATTTCTAAACATAAGAGCACAATTAGGTGTAAAAACCTTCTTCTTCCAATACCGTCTCACTTCATCTCCAAAGGTCACCAGATCTCACAGTTAAAATTTCAGGTTATAGAACAGGTACGTGCCCCTAGAAGAGGGGGGGGGACAGAGTACGCCTCCTTAAGAAACGGGAGGCGTATTGGATACATGAATTGCAGACCCTTTCACCAAAGGGTTTGAACAGAGAATATGACCTATACTCCTTTATTTAAGAACATTCACCTTAAATACATCTAGAGATTACTATCGGATACGCAACATAAATATTTGACTTAACTGTACGCTAAATCTCCATTGATATGTGCTCATACACCCATGGACTGTATGTCTCGCTAATTCTATTATAGATCTTTGTATCTTTGTTTATGAAGTACTCTCCTGTATCTCTCCAGCACGATATGTATCGTATGTGCGGTTCATGTACAATTGGACTAATTCTGTTCTTTTCTGTTTACAGAGTCGTTTATATTGATTCTCTCGCCTAGAACCCACACCCTTGGAACCTCTTACCCGACTGCATTCCAGCACCCTTTATTATTTTCTATTCTACTTTCTTTCCCATTATTACTTATTTTTCTTTATATCTAATATTACAATAAACGTGTTATATTCACAATAACTTTCTTATTTTTCTTGTCCTCTATCACACGGTATGCTAGCACATTATATAGTACTCTCTCTATATATATTATACCACACTCTCTTAAACAATTTCTCCAGTCTAATATCATCTTAATAACAGACCGATATGTCTAATACTTCTCACAGTATACTCTACTTGATCTTAGCATTAATACTCCTGTGTATTTTATCAAACAGCTCAGGACTTCATTTCAATGGAGCACATCGCCTTTGTTCAATGTTACACACAGTATAACGCTTGTCTGGCACACACTTATGACGCTCAGCTAGCGCCAAACCCACTGACACGCATGGTGGAACGCAAGACGTCACTTCCTGTGACGTCACACGCCATCTCCACACCCTCCTCTTCCTTTTAAGGCACAGAACAGCGCGGTCTCTCCAGCTGACAAGCGGTGGACACCGCATCAGATGAGAGAGACCTGCACCCCTGCCTGACGCTCTAATAGTAAGTACTGCCACCAATGTGTTCTACTTTGACATATTGACCTATCCATAACATTTTTTGCACACTGCCACTAATGTTCACAGTACCTAAATCATACTAATAGCACTAAGGATCTCCATATAGCATCCATAAAGCCTGTCTCTCTGTCCTCCATCTATACTATTTAACACATTGCCACTAATGATATAATGTGCACACCATGCTTCATACAGGTTTACTATATGGGCCATTGTGGCCCCTATGTTCCACACTAAGCTATATGTGGAATATTATATGTGGAGCATTTTGCTATATATCCTCAATACTATACATTTTCTAATATTCTAGGATATTTAAGGAGCCATCCTGGCCCACAGCACCTGATCTCTATTAGGATTATGTGAGTCTTACATATCCCCATACTCTTCCTTTACCTTTTTCATATAAGACAAAAGTCTCTGTTACTTTATATCCTAGATCCTGACTAGAGATCACCTTATAAGAATCGTATACCACAATTAAACCATAGGAGGGACTCTCTTCCACTAAGGTATACAGCGTCTAGTTTCTATTTATGACCAGGAATAGATCCTATAATGTCTTATTTAGGACTACATAAAATTATAGATATGACATAGCACTATGTCTTCCTCTCAGGCAAGCTGCCTTTCATTCACACTATTCCTTTGCCACGAGCAGTCGGGTAAGTATTGGAACTTTTTTCTATCACAGCACGAAATTATATTTTCACCTAATAGAATGAATCCACCATAGGTGTTCACCTCCTTGTTATTCTTTTCTAGATAGGTTCATTGGACATTGACATGTATATATGTATATAGTATTCATTTTATTGTTTTTGTTATATTTTTTATTTTTTATTTTTTGTAATATCCTTCATATTGCTGTCAGATTGAGGAAGGCCCTTGTTGGACCGAAACGTCTTCTATCTGTTCTGTGACTGCAATAAAAATTGGAATTATCATCTATAAGTTGAGTGCCAAGTTTATCTACCTCACTATATATTGTTTTTGCACAGGGTCCTTTTCTGTCTGGGTCCACCAGTGGAAAGTTGAACGTAGAGAAAAGAAGGAAGGAAAATGCTTCTACTTGTAAAAGGAAACGTTCATAAGACTGTGTACCTGCTATCTCTTGCATACATTGCCTACCAAG
Organism: Oophaga sylvatica; assembly: GCA_033576555.1. Classification (NCBI taxonomy): domain Eukaryota; kingdom Metazoa; phylum Chordata; class Amphibia; order Anura; family Dendrobatidae; genus Oophaga; species Oophaga sylvatica. The sequence goes on along the minus strand of JARQOD010000009.1, from coordinate 114,634,071 downwards.
TTCACAGTTATCAAAAAGTTTATTCTTGACTTATTGTCTTCCTCATTGAGCTGTAAAACACCTGTTCTTGGCAAAGCAGCAACATTGGTTATATGCTGCCTGTGTGGCACCCCAGGAGTCTGATTGCCACAATGGCCTTGCCTCCCTCCAGGGGGAGTGATGTCATACCTGGAAGCAAAGAAGGAATCCCCTTACCAGGTAGTTCCAACATACAACATAGTTCCTGCTCCAGGCCAGCAGGGTGAGCTCTAAACCCAACTTCAGTGAAGCTGCTCACTCTGGTCAGGAGGAGGAAGTTAGTGAGGAGTTAGAACCTGAACATGGTTGAGAGAGGACGTGTGGAGAGGAGCTGGGGATAGGAGCTCCAGCTGAGCTCACCCCAGGCTTGAGCGCTAGTGAGCGGGCACCGGAGCCCGATGCTGTGTGGGTACTAAAGCCCCGGCAGCAGAATCCAGCATCATGTGTTAACCTGGTGATGCCAGACAGGAGCGACCCCTGAAGCAGGCTCCAGCTGCCTCTCATGCGAGTGGAGTTCTACCTAAGCATCAGACAAAAAGAGGGACTTAAGTAGAGTTCACACCAGCAAGTTCCTCAGAGAATAGCGTTAGAAAGGAGGCCTCACAACCCACCTGACTAAGGCGATTCCCAAATTGCTTCCAGGCTGACCGGCTCCAGAACCATCTGTAACCTGAGCCCCGGACTGTACCTGCACTGCACAGTAAAAGGTAAAGGAAACTGCACCCTGCTGTGTCCTCTAAGTCAGGGGTCCCAAACCGCCGTTACGCGGCCCAGGACCGGGCCGTTGCAGTTCTGTTGCCGGGCCACGGAGCCACGGCACAGAACGCTGGACACACATAGAGCCGGCGGCTGTAGCACTGTAGTGACAGCTACAGCCACTGGCTTCATTAGACATCGATACTCACCTTCCGTCGCTGCATCCCTGTCGGCCGCGGCGGCTTCATCCAGACATCCAGTGCTGAGCGGTGACGTAGTACCGCTCATTAAGGACATGAATATGGACGCGACACCACTCCCATAGGCGTGGTGTCCATATTCATGACCTTAATGAGCGGTACTACGTCAGCGCTCAGCGCTGGATGAAGCCGCCGCGGCCGACATGGATGCAGGGACATGCAGCGACGGAGCGAGGAGGGTAAGTATGATGGGGGGGAGGATGGTGGAGCCCAGCCATGCAAGGGTGGGAGCGGAGCCTTGTATACAAGTGAGAGAGCGGAGCCTTGTATACAAGGGAGGGAGCAGAGCCATGTATACAAGGGTGGGAGCAGAGCCATGCATACAAGGATGGGGGCAGAGCCATGTATACGAGTGTGAGAGCGGAGCCTTGTATACAAGGGAGAGAGCAGAGCCATGTTTTCAAGGGAGGGAGCAGAGCCATGTATACAAGGGTGGGAGCGGAGCCTTGTATACACTATGTTCCAAATTATTATGCAAATCGGTTTTAAGTGTCATAGCGTTTTTTGTTTTTTTTAGTAAATGAAACCCATTGATGGTATTGTGTCTCAGGGTTCTTTGGATAACTGAAATCAATCTCAGATACCTGTGATAATTAGTTTGCCATGTGAGCCCAATAAAAGGAAAAACTGGATGTTCCACACTATTAAGCAGGCCAGAGTTTTCAAGTAAAGTGGGAAAGAAAAAGGATCTCTCTGCTGCTGAAAAGCATCAAATAGTGCAATGCCTTGGTCAAGGGATGAAAGCATTACATATTTCCCGAAAACTTAAGCTTGATCATCATGCTGTTAAGAGATTTGTGGCTGATTCTGAGCACAGACGTGTTTGTGCTGATAAAGACAGAATGAGGAAGGTTTCTGCCAGGCAAGTTCATCGGATTAAGAGAGCAGCTGCTACAAAGCCATTACAAACCAGCAAACAGATATTTGAAGCTGCTGGTGCCTCTGGAGTCCCTCGAACCTCAAAGTGTAGGATCCTTCTAAGGCTTGCGGTGGTGCATAAACCTACTATTCGGCCACCCCTAAACAGTGCTCACAAGCAGAAACGGTTGCAGTGGGCCCAGACATACATGAAGACTAATTTTCAAACAGTCTTGTTTACTGATGAGTGTTGAGCAACCCTGGATGGTCCAGATGGATGGAGTAGTGGATGGTTGGTGGATGGCCAGCATGTCCCAACAAGGCTGCTACGTTAGCAAGGAGGTGGAGGAGTCATGATTTGGGCCGGAATCATGGGGAAAGAGCTGGTAGGGCCCTTTAAGGTTCCTGAAGGTGTGAAAATGACCTCTGCAAAGTATATAGAGTTTCTGACTGACAACTTTCTTCCATGGTATAAAAAGCAGAAACGTGTCTTCAGGAGCAAAATCATCTTCATTCATGACAATGCAGCATCTCATGCTGTAAAGAATACCTCTGCGTCATTGGCTGCTATGGGCATAAAAGGAGATAAACTCCCCTGACCTCAACCCTATAGAGAACCTTTGGAGTATCATCAAGCAAAAGATCTGAGAGAGTGGGAGGCAGTTCACATCAAAACCGCAGCTCTGGGAGGCTATTCTGACTTCATGCAAAGAAATACAAGCAGAAACTCTCCAAAAACTCACAAGTTCAATGGATGCAAGAATTGTGAAGGTGATATCAAAGAAGGGTTCCTATGTTAACATGTAACTTGGCCTGTTAGGATGTTTTGGAGTTAAGTAGCTTTTTTGTTCAGTGAATGTGACCTCCTAATGCTGCAAATTCCACAAATGAGCATTTTCAGTTCTTTAAAACAGATCAAATGTTCAGAAATTCTACTGTGCCTAATAATTTGGAACAGTGCATTTTGAGTTTTTTTCCATTTTGGAGATTATACTGTAATCATTGGGAGGTTTCTTCAATAAAATTTGATGTATACTCTAACGGGTGATGACTTTTATTAGACTGACTGTCATTTGCACCGACCACTTAGGAAAATCAGAGAAAAATATAATTTGCATAATAATTTGGAACATAGCGTACAAGGGTGGGAGCGGAGCCTTGTATAAAAGGGTGGGAGCGGAGCCTTGTATACAAGGGTGGGAGCGGAGCCTTGTATGCAAGGGTGGGAGCAGAGCCATGCATACAAGGGAGGGAGCGGAGTCATGTATACAAGGGTGGGAGTGGAGCCTTGCATACAAGGGAGGTAGCAGAGCCATGTATACAAGGGTGGAAGCGGAGCCATGCATACAAGGGTGGAAGCGGAGCCATGCATACAAGGCTGTGACCTATACAAGGCTCACACTTATATAGTAGAGATACAGCAGTATGTATCACAAGTGCCTAAGTATATAAACTCAATGCAAAACATATATCAGCTCAGCTCAGCCAAAAGAAACATTGCACGCAAGGAGTATATTATAAAATTACAAAATATTTTATTGAATAATTTAAAATAGGAGAGACAAGAAATATGACAGTGGTAACCCAAAATTGGAGTGGAACCACACAGGTACACAGGTGTAGTTACAATCTCATGCTAGTAAATTCTATACATATAGGATAAAAGGGACCATGATAGTAATGTGCCATAAGTCCGTATTAGGAGACCATTTATAACGTCTTAAACCCAAGGACAAGGCAAATAGTAATGCAAGACACACCAGCAGCTGTACACCATCTGATAGCATATAGTCACAATATAGCCATGGTCGAACACATACCTGAGACCCAGTGGTGCCACTCTCCCCTACGCGCGTTTCGGCGCTATGCCTTCTTCCGGGGGAGTTCAACAACATCTGTAGTATATCATGACTCATGTCCCTGCAATAAGATTTATGTGGGTTTAACGACCAGAGCTTTTAAAATTCGGCCCGGTACCGAATATTCTCATTGCCCTGGCGGGCGATCCATTTTTGCGTCACGAACAGGATCCGTACCACGATATTGCCGGGTACTGTATGCCATAGACTTTGCTGGAGCTGGGTGAATTGCCACCATTACAGCGCCACACGGCGCGTGGGAAGCAGAAGGGGTGTGCCATCATGGGCGGAGCCTGAGAGAGAGCACGAAAAGAGAAATGCTGCGCGCGCTGAGACATCAGCTGGCAGAGAACAGGGAGCTGAGCCCTGAAATCCCGGCATGCACAGTTTATCCCGCCAACAGAGCAACAGACTGGTAAGCCAGTGGAACCTCAGGGAAGAAAATGTCCAGCGCTGGTGGAGATCTGGTGGCGGATGCAGCCGCAGCCCCCATAGTGCCGCAAGATTCAGTGGCAGGCGCAGCTGCAGCCCCCATAGGACAGCAAGATCTGGCAACCGCCGCTGTATTCCCTAAAATGCCGCTATCAATGCCATATATACCGGGAGCTGCCTGGCTACCACAATACTCAGGGGAGTCGCATACCCTGAGCAATTTCAAGGAGAGATTGTGTAGTCTGTTTGACGTGTGCCCCCTTTCTGAAAGCCAAAAGGTCAGCATTCTCATTGGACAGTTAACTGGTGCGGCCCAAAGAGAAGTAAAGTCCTGGCAGGACAGTGATAAAGAGACTGTTAAGCAAATTCTGGCTAAGCTGAGGGGCACCTTTGACACCTGCACAGCAGCAGAAATAAAAATGAGGTTCTTTGGGTGCAAGCAAAGAGTGCAGGACAGTATACGGGACTATGCCCTTAACCTTCAGGAGGCACTGCGGGCCATAAAGCAGATTGACCCCGACAGCGTGCAGGATGGAGACAGATTGTTAAAGGAGCAATTTATTGAAGGACTCCTGTCCAGCACCCACAGGACACAGCTACTCATCTTGGCCCTACAAAACCCTGACCTGAACTTTGCAGACTTTAAAGATAGGGCTGTCCGGGTGCTGCACGAACCAAATGTCAGCCACTCAGCACTCCCTAGGCGCCCAGCAATTACATACCACCAGTAGGCGGCATCCTTTCCACAGACCCCCTTTGAGACCGACTCACAGACCCTAGATAATGATCCATCTGCAGAACTGTCTTCAGGTCCAGGAGCTGACCAAAAGTGTGGCTGCACAATCCAAAACCGTGCAGTCCATGCAAGTGTCCCTGAAGGAAAAAAAACAGTTGGTTTCCAGTCCAGATGATGTCCTGTGGCAACGGCGGAAGAGGATCCCACCGACCAGAGTGAGACAACGATCACTGCGACCAGGATGGAGGACCCATCTGACACCGCTGCATCAAAGCGGGGCACATCGCAAGATTCTGCAATTTAAATGAGCAACCCATGGGGCAGAGGGCCAACCCCCAGGAGTAGGACGACCAGGCCCACAAAACTGGTGAGCCAAGTACGTCGGAGGACGACCGGTCCTCCCAGTTGTGAATGACGACATTCCAATGAACGCTTTACTGGACACCGGCTCTCAGGTGACGACTATGCCATATATTCTTTACAAACGGTATTGGGCTGACTCTGATAATACTCGCGGCCCAGATAATGAGCTGACAGTAGTTGCTAGCAATGGTCAGCCTTTGCCACAAGTGAGGTATAAGGAGGTGACCATTAAGGTGGGGTGAGTAGAATTAAAAGCCCAAGGTCTGATAATTGTAAATATTGATCGATGAGAATGTAACCCAATAATGACCTCAGGTACTAATGTGATAGAAAATTGTCTTGCTGAGGTTATTGTTTTGTTGCAACAGGTAGCCGAAACTTCTGGTTCCAGTGAGCAACGGGTCCTGCAAAAGGAGATCAAGGCCCTGATGCAAAGACAACAGGTAGAGCTATCTGGCGGAGAAGTCGGAAGTGCCAGAGTGAGTGATTCATTCCCCAATGCAATACCCCCAAGGAGTAAAATGTTAATTTGGTGTCGGGCAGCCATAGGCCTCAGGGGAAGAGGCTGGGGTGATCAGAGACAGTTGTAGCCCCTGAGCAACTCCTTTTGTCCTCGTTAGAAAGAAAGATGGTACAATGAGGATGTGTGTTGACTACAGGCGAATTAATAGCATTACCCACAAGGATGGCTATCCATTACCTAGGATAGAGGAATCATTGACCGCACTGAGAAACGCTAACTATTTCTCTACCTTAGATCTCACCAGTGGGTATTGGCAGGTTCCCGTGGCAGAGACAGACAAAGAGAAGACTGCCTTCACGACACCAATGGCCTCTCAGAATTCAACTACATGCCGTTCGAGCTTTGAAACTCGCCAGGAACGTTCTAGAGGTTGATGAAGTGTTGCCTCGGACACAAGAACTTCGAGACAGTTCTATTGTATTTGGATGACGCCATTGTCTTCTCCAAGACCTATGAAGACCATTTGGAGCACCTGGCCGAGGTGTTCGAGGTCCTGTCCAACTTTGGCCTGAAAGTGAAACCGTCCAAATGCCACCTCCTGAAGCCCAAGGTGCAGTACCTAGGCCACGTAGTGAGCGCGGAAGGCGTGGCACTAGACCCCGACAAAGTCACTGTTATCCGGGGCTGGTAGAGGCCCAGCAACATTCATGAAATACGTCAGATCCTCAGGTTGGTAGGCTACTACTGAAGGTTCATCAAGGGCTTCACTGAAATAACCGCACCCCTGAAAAACCTTTTCGTGGGCCAACCTAAGAAGGCCATGAAGAAGAGTCCTTCATTTGACTGAAATGACGAACTAGAAAGATCCTTCACCCGGATGAAGTTGGTTCTTACAGGGAATGAAGTCCTGGCCTACCCAGACTACGACCAACCATTCATACTGTATACCGATGCCAGCAACGTGGGATTGGGAGCAGTGCCGTCCCAAGTGCAGAAAGGCAGAGAAAGAGTAATCGCCTACGCCAGCAGGAATCTTCGTCCCACTGAAAGGAACCCTGCCATCTACAGCTCCTTTAAACTGGAGTTTCTCGCCATAGTCTGGGCTGTGACCGAGCGTTTCAAACACTACCTGGCTTTGGCGAAGTTTACCATCTTCATGGACAACAATCCGCTGACTCACTTGGAAACCGCAAAGCTAGTTGCGCTAGACCAGCGATGGATGGCCCGGCTGTCTAACTATGAGTTTACCATCAAGTACCAGGTGGGGCATAAGAACGCCAATGCTGATGCACTGTCCAGAATGCCCAACTTACCAGATGAGGAAGAAGATCAGGAAGCACTCGAAGAAATCGAGTTACCAGCCTTCCACCATCCAGTTGCGGCCCAACGCTCTCAAGGGGTGAGAAATAATCGCTACATTGTGCAAGAGGCCACGTTAAACCCATTGCCCTACCATAAGTGGGCAGAGACGCAGGATAGCGACCTAGCAGTCCGCCTGGTAAAGGAGTTACTGACGCAAGCTGACGCGCGCCCTGGTCCAGATGCTCCACAAGAGACCCAACAGTTGTGGAAGGAAAAGGGTAGGCTGTTCATCTACGAGGGAAAACTGTTTCGGAGGAGTGTCAACTCCCGAATCACGAACTGGTCTGGCAGGTGGTTGTCCCGAAGCGAGATGCGCCAATCGTCCTAGAAGTGTACCACAGTAGAGCAGGACACTTCGGATGGAAGAAGTTGGAGGTCCTACTTCGTGAGAGATTCTGCTGGATTGGTATGAGGAAGGCCATTGAAGAGTGGTGCCGAGAGTGTGGACCATGCAACTTGCGCAGTAAGGACCCTAACAGCCAGCGAGCCCCGTTACAGCCAATAATCACCAAACAGCCACTTGAATTGGTAGCCTTAGACAACGCGAAGCTGGTCCCAAGCCAGTCAGGCTATGTCTGTGCCCTCACCATCATTGACCATTACTCAAGGTTCCTGGTAGTTGTACCAGTGAAAGACCAAACAGCGAAGACCGCAGCCAAGGTATTTCAACAACACTTTTGTTGACCGCACGGTTACCCTGAACGGGTGCTTACCGACCAAGGCCCAGCCATTGAAGCAGAAGTGTTCCAGGAGTTCTGTAACCTGTACGGCTGCAGGAAAATCAGGACAACGCCATACCATCCACAGACAAATGGCATGTGTGAGAAAATGAACCAGGTGGTAATTGACCTATTGAAGACCTTGCCCCTGGAAGAGAGAAACCTGTGGCCAGAGAAGTTGCTGGATCTGGTAGATCTCTACAATCATATCCCTGTAAACTCCACCAACTATACTCCAGCCTACTTGATGAGAGCAAGACCTGGCAAGTTACCCATTGACTTGGACATGGGAGTCTTAACACCTGAAGTAACATCACCAGATGCAGATTGGGATGCAGATTGGGATACAGAGCAGCAGCAGCAGTACCGCAAAGTGCAAGAATGCGTAGAGAAGAGTCTGGCCCAGGCAACACAAAAGCGAGAAAGAAATTATGATCAGCATGCCCCGCAGTTCCCTTGTCACCTGGAAAATGGGTACTCAAAAGGTAGAGACGAGTTCACAAAATAGATGACCAATAGGAGGCTAAGCCCTACATTGTTTTACCTCCTGACTTCATTAACACCAAGGTGTGCCTCATCAGCAAAGATGGAGGAGAAACCTCAGCAGCAGTGTCAAAAGATCATCTGAAACCATGCCCTGACCAATTGAAGGAAAAGATTGAAGACCAAGACATTCTACAGCCAGTAGAAGAAGTGGAGGAAAACAACAGCATGGTACTCGGCGAGTTCCCTTTAAATTGGACAAGAGTGAACCAAACCAAATTCGTGCCCGTCTTAACCTTTCCCCAGCTAGAAGTGTCAGAAAGAGAAGCAATTCAAGACCAACCTGAAGATCCGCAAGCTCAAGTAACAGAAGCCACATCTGCAGTGGAACGCGAAAATCTGCCCCCTGCTAGCGGTGAATCTATCAGTCCCACGGTGAGTCTAAGAAGTCGCAGATGGCTACTACCGAGTTTACCAGTAAGCTGTAGGCCTACCAGTATCACAGACATTAGTGAGGCCACAACACCAACAACAAACACACCAGACCAAGCGAGGTCATTAGAGATACCTGTACTGCATAGATCCAGCCGTAGTACCAGAGGTCAGATCCCAGCCAGGTATAAGGACTAAAATATAACTGAAATGCTAATGTAAATAAGTTAAAAATTTTCATAATTGCAACCGTTAAGCACATGAGCCTACAGAGACTTACTGTATGAACTTTTGACCATTCTTGTTTTCTTGATTATATGGACGATTGGGTCACTGGACTCGTAGTGACCAGGACAATGATTGTAAATAGTTAGCACCGGTGACTACAGAACAAAAACTGTCTGGCGTGACCGAAGAAGTAGTCCAACCTGGTGACCACTAATGTCCTGTAGACATGCCCAGGGCTTACGTTGGGGGTTCGAGATGGGTTCCCTCATATTGAACTTTGTTAGGTGAAAAGGACATCCTATTTCAGGACTTCACTGAAGTTATGTATCTGTTGTTAAAATCTTGTAAATAGTTGTGTTTTGTTTCTTTTATGTTTCCTCAGTCCCGGAGTACTGAATTGTACTACAGGGTAATGTGGCACCGCAGGAGTCTGGTTGCCACAGTAGCCTTGCCTCCCTCCAGGGGGGAGTGATGTCATGCCTGGAAGCAAAGAAGGAATCCCCTTACAAGGTAGTTCCAGCATACAAAACAGTTCCTGCTCCAGGCCAGCAGGGGGAGCTCTAAACATGACTTCAGGGGAGCTGCTCTCTCTGGTCAGGAGGAGGAAGTTAGTGAGGAGCTAGAGCCTGAACAAGGTTGAGAGAGGACGTGTGAAGAGGAGCTGGGGATAGGAGCTCCATCTGAGCTCACCCCAGGCTTGAGCGCCAGTGACAGGGCACCGGAGCCCGAGGTTATGTGGGTACTAAAGCCCCGGCAGCAGAATCCGGAGGACAGAAGACCACAGATCCTCTGTCCCTGATTGATACTCAACGACGCAGCAGCATGTGTGAGCCGGAGATGCCAGACAGGAGCGACCCCTGAAGCAGGCTCCAGCTGCCTGTCATGCGAGTGGAGCTCTACCTAAGCATCAGACAGAAAGAGGGACTTGAATAGAGTTCACAGCAGCAAGTACCTCAGAGAATAGCGCTAGAAAGGAGGCCTCACAACCCACCTGACTAAGGTGATTCCCAAATTGCTTCCAGGCTGACCGGCTCCAGAACCATCAGTAACCTGAGCCCCGGACTGTACCTGCACTGCTCAGTAAAAGGTAAAGGAAACTGCACCCTGCTGTGTCCTCTAAGTCATTCAAGTGTCACCTGCCTTGCACAACACTCACCACCAACATCACCATTAATATCCTAACTGCCCTGGGACACAGCTCTACCCATGGAGAGCTTAACCATCTTTGCTGCCCTATCATCATTCCAGAGGATCTGCATTGCAGCGTCGGTTCCTTGACCGAATACCACGGGTGGCATCACGAACACTTTATTACAAACTTTGTTATCCCTTTTTCACTATCCCTTTTATTGGACGCCCAGGGCCACGGACCGGGTCACCGTTGCTGTGACACTTCCACTTTAAGAAGCAGCCCGGTACCGAGTATTCCCACTGCCCTGGCGGGCGATCCACCTGCATGGGCATATTGCCCTCACAGCACAAGTCCACACACACCCAGCCAGGACCCCCACCTTCATGTAACGTGACGAGGCACAAGAGACAGGTACCTTGCCCGTGGTTACCACACCGCACCAAGTTACACTTGGCGTCGTAGGCAGGATCGAGTCTCGCAGGTAGAAGAGCAGAATGATGCGGGGAAAACTCGAATTACATTGAATATGGAGACGATTATGTGGTCTGAGCTGATGACAAGTACAAAGTTTAAAAAGGCTGTTAGTGGCGCAGAACAACAAGAAGGTTCTGCCCTTCATGGGCGTAGAACAAAAAGGTCATGAAGAGATATCTAGCCCATAAGAAGTTATGCTTACCAAAGGAAGTACTTGAACTGGAAGTGCCATCCTACAGCAAGGAGTGGCAATTGTAGGAGAATGAAATGAAAGGACAAAGCCCGCCCAGTAAGGTGTGACTTGAAAGAGGAGTGAGAGCTAGACAAATTGGATTGTGAGCCAGGGAAAACCCCAACCAGCAAAAAGGCAAAGCTGTGACAGGCCTCAAGTGGCTCCAATGGCTCCATTTCTGAGTTGGAAGTCAGAGAAAGAGCAGTGCAGTGAAGAGACGGAAACGAGAGTAGTAATGGCGGAATCAGACCGTTAAATTCAAGGGGTTGAAGGAGGTGCGAAGGATCGGGAGCTGGTTAGCTTCCTTGTGGAAGAAGGAGCTTGTGTGAGGGGTCCAGAACAAGGTGGTCCATCAGTCAGACGGGACTTGAAGTTCTTACACTTCCTATCTCTCTGGGTTTCCTAAGGACCGAGGAAGGAAGAGCAAAAATCCGACAGCTCATCAGCAACATGATGGGTCTGGGCTGGTTGACAGAGGTGTGAAGACGGGCCAGTACTTGGGTTGGGAATATGCTGGTGGGACCCCGCACTGAGCATTACCGGGAGCTAGAGTCCAGAGGAGAACTAATTTAATAAAGGATTATGTGTACACCTGCCTCGTGCACAGGAGTGGAGCTAAAGGACTCTGTCCCCATCTTGCGGACTGTTGGGAGACAATGTACTGTTCCCCTAATGTGAAGGAATACCTTTACTGGAATGGACTGTGTTGTTGGCTTGAAGGCCCTTATGAGGAGGGGCCAAAAATAACCAGAGGCACTGGTGCCAGGTTAGTAAGAAATGACTTGGATTGTTGTAGTTCTAGGCTCCTAACCGAGAGGACTGGTTTGGGATCTCTCACAAGAAAAATAAATGTTATCGGGTCTCAGCAATGTGCAAAAGAGTGATTCGCTCTTTCACAGCATCGTGTGATATAAGTAATGTGTAGCAGTGTGTTGGTGTCTTGCAGGTTCCTCATGTCCGAGGTGCCATCGTTAACCCCTTAACCCCCAAGGGTGGTTTGCACGTTAATGACCGGGCCAATTTTTACCATTCTGACCACTGTCTATGAGGTTATAACTCTGGAATGCTTTAATGGATCTTCGTGATTATGAGAATGTTTTCTCATGACATATTGTACTTCATAGTAGTGGTAAAATTTCTTCGATATAACTTGTGTTTATCTTTGAAAAAAATGGAAATATGGTGAAAATTTTGAAAAATTTTGCAATTTTCAAACTTTGAATTTTTATGCCCTTAAAACAGAGACATATGTCATACAAAATAGTTACTAAATAACATTTCCCACATGTCTACTTTATATCAGCACAATTTTGGAAACAAATTTTTTTTGTTAAGAAGTTACAAGGGTGAAAAGTTGACCAGCGATTTCTCATTTTACAACTCCATTCTTTTTTAGGGACCACATCACATCTGAAGTCACTTTGAGGGGTCTACATCATATTTTCACACCCAATTATTTATTTTTCCAAGGGTAAAAGAAGAAATTGGACCCCGAGAGTTATTTTGCAATTTGTCCTGAGTACACTCATACCCCATATGTGGGGGTAAACCACTGTTTGGGCGAAAGGCAGAGCTCAGAAGGGAAAGAGCACCGTTTGACTTTTTCAACGCAGAATTGGCTGGAATTGAGATCAGACGCCATGTTTCGTTTGGAGAGCCCCTGATGTGCCTAAACAGTGGAAACTCCCCCAATTCTAACTCCAACCTTAACCACAACACACCCCTAACTCTAATCCCAGCCCTAACCATAACCCTAACCACAAACCTAAACCTAACACACCCCTAATCCTAACCCTAACCGGAAAATGGAAATAAATACTTTTTTTAATTTTAATATATTTCCCTAACTAAGGGGATGATAAAGGGGGGTTTGATTTACTATTTATAGTGGGTTTTTATATCGGGTTTTTATGATTGGCAGCTGTCACACGCTAAAAGACGCTTTTTATTGCAAAAAATAGTTTTTGCATCACCACATTTTGAGAGCTATAATTTTTCCATATTTTGGCCCACAGAGTCATGTGAGGTCCATTTTTGGGCACATGACATTTTTTGATCGCTTTTTATTACGATTTTTGGGAGGCAGAATGAACAAAAACCAGCAATTCATGAATTTCTTTTGGGGGGGCGTTTATACCGCTCCACGTGTGGTAAAATTGTTAAAGTAGTTTTATTCTTCGGGTTAGTACGATTACAGCGATAACTCATTTGTATCTTTTTTATGTTTTGGCGCTTTTATACAATAAAAACAATTTTATATAAAAATAATTATTTTTACATTGCTTTATTCTGTGAGCTATAACTTTTTTATTTCTTTGCTGATGATGCTGTATGGCAGCTTGTTTTTTGCGGGACAAGATGACGTTTTCAGCGGTACCATGTTTATTTATATCCTTTTTTTGATCCCATGTTATTCCACTTTTTGTTCGGCGGTATGATGATAAAGCATTGTTTTTTTGCCTTGTTTTTTTTTTTCAAGGGGTTCACTAAACTGGTTAACTAGTGGGACAGTTTTATAGGGGGGGTCGTTATGGACATGGCAATACTAAATGTGTGTACTTTTATTGTTTTTTATTTATTTACATAATAATGTGTTTATTGGGGAAATATATACAGTCATGGCCAAAAGTTTTGAGAATGACCTAAATATTAATTTTTTCAAAGTCTACTGCTTCACTTTTTCTAATGGCAATTTGCATATACTCCAGAATGTTATAAAGAGTGATCAGCTTAACAGCAATTACTTGCAAAGTCAATATTTGGCTAGAAAATGAACTTTATCCCCCAAAACACATTTCAACATCATTGCAGCCCTGCCTTAAAAGGACCAGCTAACCTCTTTTCAGTGATTGCTCCATTAACACAGGTGTGGGTGTTGATGAGGACATGGCTGGAGATCAATCTGTCATGATTAAGTAAGAATGACACCACTGGACACTTTAAAAGGAGGCTGGTGCTTGGCATCATTGTTTCATTTCTGTTAACCATGGTTATCTCTAAAGAAACACGTGCAGTCATCATTGCAATGCACAAAAATGGCCTAGCAGGGAAGAGTATCGCAGCTAGAAAGATTGCACCTCAGTCAACAATCTATCGCATCATCAAGAACTTCAAGGAGAGAGGTTCCATTGTTGCCAAAAAGGCTTCAGGGCGCCCAAGAAAGACCAGTAAGCGCCAGGACCGTCTCTTAAAAGTGTTTCAGCTGCAGGATCGGGCTACCAGCAGTGCAGAGCTTGCTCAGGAATGGCAGCAGGCAGGTGTGAGTGCATCTGCACGCACTGTGAGGCGGAGACTCTTGGAGCAAGGTCTGGTCTCAAGGAGGGCAGCAAAGAAGCCACTTCTCTCCAGAAAAAACATCATGGACAGACTGATATTCTGCAAAAGGTACAGGCAGTGGACTGCTGAGGACTGGGGTAAAGTTATTTTCTCTGATGAATCCCCTTTTCGATTGTTTGGGACATCAGGAAAACGCCTCATTTGGAGAAGACAAGGTGAGCGCTACCACCAGTCTTGTCTCATGCCAACTGTTAAGCATCCTGAAACCATTCATGTGTGGGGTTGCTTCTCAGCCAAGGGAATCAGCTCTCTCACAGTCTTGCCTAAAAACACAGCCATGAATAAAGAATGGTACCAGAATGTCCTCCAAGAGCAACTTCTCCCAACCCTCCAAGAGCAGTTTGGCGATCAACAATGCCTTTTCCAGCATGATGGAGCACCTTGCCATAAAGCAAAGGTGATAACTAAATGGCTCAGGGAACAAAACATAGAGATTTTGGGTCCATGGCCTGGAAACTCCCCAGATCTTAATCCCATTGAGAACTTGTGGTCAATCATCAAGAGACGGGTGGACAAACAAAAACCTAAATATTCTGACAAAATGAAAGCATTGATTGTGCAAGAATGGACTGCTATCAGTCAGGATTTGGTCCAGAAGTTGATTGAGAGCATGCCAGGGAGAATTGCAGAGGTCCTGAAGAAGAAGGGTCAACACTGCAAATATTGAATTGCTGCATTAACTCATTGTAACTGTCAATATAAGCTTTTGTTACTCATATGTTTGCAATTATTATATTTCTGTCTGTGATAAAAACATCTGTCAAACACACATAAAAACCAGAGGGCAGCAGATCATGTGAAAATATAATATTTGTGTCATTCTCAAAACTTTTGGCCATGACTGTATATATATATATATATATATATATATATATATATATATATAGTACAGACCAAAAGTTTGGACACACCGTCTCAGTCAAAGATTTTTCTGTATTTTCATGGCTATGAAAATTGTAGAATCTCACTGAAGGCATCAAAACTATGAATTAACACATGTGGAATTATACATTACACTTTACAAAAAAGTGTGAAACAACTGAAAATATGTCTTATATTCTAGGTTCTTCAAAGTAGCCACTTTTTGCTTTGATTACTGCTTTGCACGCAGAAAAGGTGAATGGATGGATTCTACATGCCTGGTTGCCACCGTGAAGCATGGAGGAGGTGGTGTGATGTGTGGGGGTGCTTTGCTGGTGACACTGTTGGGGATTTATTCAAAATTGAAGGCATAGTGAACCAGAATGGCTACCACAGCATCTTGCAGCAGCATGCTATTCCATCCGGTTTGCGTTTAGTTGGACCATCATTTATTTTTCAACAGGACAATGACCCCAAACACACCTCCAGACTGTGTAAGGGCTATTTGACCAAGAAGCAGAGTGTTGGGGTGCTACGCCAGATGACCTGGCCTCCACAGTCACCAGACCTCAACCCAATCGAGATGGTTTGGGGTGAGCTGGACCGCTCACCGCTTCAATTTTGAATAAATCCCCAACAGTGTCACCAGCAAAGCACCCCCACACCATCACACCACCGCCTCCATGCTTCACGGTGGGAACTAGGTATGTAGAGTCCATCCGTTCACCTTTTCTGCGTGCAAAGCAGTAATCAAAGCAAAAGGTGGCTACTTTGAAGAACCTAGAATATAAGGCATATTTTCAGTTGTTTCACACTTTTTTGTAAAGTGTAATGTATAATTCCACATGTGTTAATTCATAGTTTTGATGCCTTCAGTGTGATTCTACAATTTTCATAGTCATGAAAATACAGAAAAATCTTTGAATGAGAAGGTGTGTCCAAACTTTTGGTCTGTACTGTATATATTTTTATTTATTTAGGGATTTTTAAAATATTTTTACACATGTTTATTTTTATTTTTTGTACATTTTTACATTGTCCCAGGGTGGGACATCACTATATAGTGTCAGAGCACTGTGTCAGATCAGCGATCTGACAAGCAGTGCAGGAGGCTTCTCAGCGTCTGCTCTCAGCAGGCACTGACAAGCCACCTCCCTGCAGGACCCGGAAGGGCCCCACGGCCATCTTGGATCCGGGTGCCTGCAGGGAGGAGGCCCTCGGAACAACATCTGAGGGTCTCAGGGAAGCATGCAGGGAGCCCCCTCCCTGCTTGATGCTTCCTTATGCCACTGGAACGCTGTGATCATCTTTGATCACAGTGTGCCGGGGGTTAAAGTGCTGGGAGCAGTCCGTGACCGCTCCTGGCACTTAGTGCCGAGTGTCAGCTGTGAGAATCAGCTGACACCCGACCGCGATCGGCCGCGCTCCCCCCGATCGACTATGACGTACTATCCCGTCATTGGTAATTAACTCCCAGGGCACATGGGCGGGATAGTATGTCAGATGACAGAAAGGGGATAAAGAAGGGGGAAATGTAAGAAGATGGACATATTGCCAACGCTCCCCTTCGAAGAACATGTAACGTATAATGTGTACTGTGATGTATAAGGCATATTGTGACTTGTGTTAATGATGGTGATAGTGTGTGTAGTTTGACAGTAGGGATAGTGTGGTTTAATATTTCGGACTTGCCCTGAGTGGGAGATGCTAAGTTGAAGGGAATGTGACAGTTTCCTGTTGAGCCTTCAGATAAGGCCTAGAGTACATAGACAAAGGACCTAAAGTCCGATGTGAGCAGTGCCACATTCTTTGATGTGCCTATAGTGAGAAAAGACCAAAGGATCAGATAGTGAGATCCAGAGCAGAAGTGACTAAAAGACGAGACAGAGTGATCGATCGAAGATGGGTCCTTGGAGAGAATGCCTAGCAATGGCCCACCAGTGAGGCCCAGAGTTTATAAGTCCAAGAGGCAGGGCCGGCGTCAGCACCAGGCACACCCGGGCAAGTGCCGGGGCCCTGGTGAGACGGGGGCCCACTCAGCATGGGCAGACATACTGCCGGTTAAAGTGGTGCATACAAAGCAATGAATGACAGCCGGCGGCAGTATTACTGCTAACAGGAGAAGCAGGGGGCCCGCTCTACTGCACGCAGGTGATATGAGGGTCAAACGGGCCCCCTTCCTCCCCCCGTTAGCATACATTATGCTGCTCTCCGGCCGGCTGTCTCTGGTGTGGTCTGCAGTGAGGTGACAGGCAGCAGACGCAGGAACAGGAAGAGAGGAGTGATGGAGGGGGAGGGCCTCTCAGTGAGTCACTCAAGCTGGCTCTGCTGGAGACTCACTGCTGCTGTGCAGTGGGGGACTGGCTCCTGGGCTGACCATAACAGTAAGCTTCTCTTTATGATTAGTTGCCATCCGGAAGTTTGGAAAGTTTTTGCTTTCCCAGGTTTAATCCCCTAAACTCCTCCCTGACAATTTGCCCCTCTGCTTTTACATCTGCCATGTCTTCTAACCAGAGTGAAGCCTCAGGTGTCTGCAGCTCCTGCTCCATCACTGAGTGCAGAGTCAGTGTATATGCAGCTGGCGGGGTCTCCTCAAATCTGTATAATTCATATCTCCATAATGTCAGATATGCCAAGCACCCCAGATTCATCCGGGCCGATGTGTTCTCATATGTCAGCTCATCTCCAAGGGGATAGCGTCAGTAGTAGATATGCATGATTGGGGTTGTAGTAGCATCCAGAGATACTGACCTTTCATGGTCTGACTGGGCACCCTGAGCTTTGTAGTACGTAACCGCTAACTGGAGGCAAGTTCATAAGCAGTATTGAGTGCTGTCTACATATCAGGTTATGCTGATACTTGTGGTCCTACAGCCCCAGTACTGGTAAAATTCATCCCTGTTTAATTTCTATTCTGTCCCTAATTGATTGGATGGCGTAGTGTTAACCCAACATACGAAAGCCAGGATATGAAGAGGCTGAACAAGAAATGACATCACAATTTTTTTTTTTTTGGTAAATAATAGATCTTTATTTAGCCTACAAAAATGCATACAAAACCGCACGAAAAAACGCTTGAAAATCTGCATAAAAAACGCACAGATTTTTACCTTCATTTTCGTGTCTGTGCACTCGTTGCGGATTCTGCTGCGGATCCGCAGCAGATTCTCCTGCGTTGTACAGTGCCATTATAGTCTATGTAAAATAAAAACTGCTGTGCACATGCGGAAAAATCACCAGCATAAATGCTGGGGGTTCATTTCCAGAGCATGTCAATTCTTTGTGCGGATCTCCACCCATTGACTTGTGTTGAGTCGGGCGCTATCACTCATGTAAGAAGTGAAATCTGGCATTGTACTATACCTATATTTCTCAGCTGTATCTGTGCATCATGAATCGTGGTATGTGTTAAACGGGGGGCCCACTGAGACTCTTTCGCCCGGGGCCCTCAAAAACCTGGAGCCGGCCCTGCCAAGAGGTAACAGGTATGGCATGACTGAGTGCGTGAGATGAATAGATAGTCCTGGGCAGGAGTTCCAGAGTGTCAGCATTAGAGAAGATAAATACAGGTTCATATTTTCACCCTTAAGGGGAAAGAAGATGCAGAACCGTGGATCGATTAATGGACACTTGCTAAACAGGACTGTGGTGTCGAGCTGGGTTGTGGTGAAGTAATGAGAAACAGTGGATACAGAGGACAAGTAGAGAGAATAAAGAGGAAAGGTGAATATAGAGAAAAGAAGGAAGAAATCTGTGTGGAAAATTCTTTGAGCTGTTAAGGAAACGTTCATAAGAGTGTGTACCATTTTCTCTTGTATATATTCCCTACCAAGTTCCTGGTCAGTAAAAAGTTTATTTTTGACTGACGGTCTTTCTCATTGAACTGTAAAACACCTGGCCTTAGAAAACCAGCAACATAGGTTAAATGTGGCCTGCATGAGCATAACACCTTCACAGCACAAGTCTACACACCCAATGAGGACCCCCAGTTTCATGTAATGTGTCAGGGTGCAAGAGACAAGTACCTCACCCACAGCTCCTGCCCAGTGCCATGTTACACTCCCCTGTTATGTTTCGGTAGCTGAGGAGTGCAGATAAAAAGGAAATACACCAGAGCAGTTGGAATCTATGAGATTGCAGTACCCTGACTAACCACCACAACTAGAGGCAGCCATGAAGCGTTCCTACGTTGGTCCTAGACGCCTCGTCACAGCCTGAGAAACTAACTACACCTAAAGATAGAAAGAGGAAAGCTATCTGCCCCGGAGCAGAACCCCAAAGAAAATAGAAAGCCCCCAAACATGTAATGGCGGTTAGACAAGAAGAAATACTGACACAGACAGAAAATAGTATGAGCAAACGTTGGGGCCCAAACTACCTAAATAGAAAAGGATAGGAAGGGCACTTACTGCAATCCCAAAAAACCCTGAAAAGCACCAACTCTACTAATTTCAAAAACACTGAGATCACACGACCTCTACCACCTAAATTAGTTCTCTGGTGTAACAAAATCAAAACAGCAGCCACTGAAAAAACTGGAAAAAGCAAATGTACAAACATCAGTGGCTGAACTAAACTGAGAGGGCAAAAGCCCCCGGAGGGGACCCTGAAGGCCCCCACAGAAGTGCAGGACAAAATGCAAAAATCAAGCACAAAAACAAAAAAGAAGAAAATGTATTATCTGTTAGCAGGAGATGCAGACACGACACAGCAGGCTACAAAGGAAACAGGAATCAAGGATTGAGACCAGAACAATTGATCACCGGCAACCCTGATGGGAAGGCGAGTCCCTTATATAAGACCAGTCAGTAACACCTGATTCCCAATCCTCACAATCTTCACTGGACAGTCCAGTACCGCTTGTAACCACCAGAGGGAGCCTCTGCTCAGAACTCATTTCAAGTCCATTCACAACAGTACCCCCCCTTGAGGAGGGGTCACCGAACCCTCACCTGAGCAACCAGGTCGGTCAGGATGAGTTCTATGATACGCACGGATGAGTCTCCTAGCATGGATGTCCGAAGCAAACACCCAAGAATTGTCTTCCTGACCATAACCTCTCCACTTAACCAAATACTGGAGTTTCCGTCTAGAAAAACGAGAATTCAAAATTTTCTCAACCTCAAACTCCATATTGCCCTCAACCAGAACAGGGTCAGGAGGCAAAGCAGTAGGAACCACTGGCTCAACAAACCTCTTCAACAAGGACTTGTGGAACACATTATGGATCTTAAATGTCCCTGGAAGAAGCAAATGAAAAGAAACAGGATTAAGAATCTCCATGATCTTATAAGGTCCAATGAACCTAGGCTTAAACTTAGGAGATGCCACTCTCATAGGAATATTTTTTGAGGACAACCAGACCAAGTCCCCCACTTTAAACTGAGGACCATCAGTCCTATGCCGGTTAGCAAACCGCTGGGCCCTCTCCTGAGAGAGGGACAACCTCTGCACTACCTGGTCCCAAATCTGTTGCATACGCTCCACAACAGAGTCAACACCTGGACAGACAGAAGCCTCCGTCTGTCCTGAAGAAAATCGAGGGTGAAACCCAGAATTACAGAAAAATGGAGACATCAAAGTGGCAGAGCTAGCCCTATTATTAAGTGCAAACTCAGCCAAAGGCAAAAAAGAGACCCAGTCATCCTGATCAGCAGACACAAAGCATCTTAGATAAGTCTCCAATGTCTGATTTGTTCTCTCAGTTTGACCATTGGTCTGAGGATGAAACGCAGAGGAGAAAGACAATTGAACACCAAGTTTAGAACAAAAGGTCCTCCAAAATCTGGAACCAAACTGGACTCCTCTGTCAGACACAATGTTCTCAGGAATGCCGTGTAAACGAACCACGTGCTGAAGGAACAAAGGTACCAATTCAGAGGAGGAAGGCAACTTAGGTAATGGCACAAGATGTATCATCTTGGAAAACCTATCACAAATCACCCAGATGACGGTCATTCTCTGAGAAACAGGGAGGTCGGAAATGAAATCCATAGAGATATGGGTCCATGGTCTCTTGGGCACAGGCAATGGCATCAACAAACCACTAGAGCGGGAGCAAGGCTTGGAGCGAGAGCAAGTCCCGCAGGACTGCACAAATTCCCTGACATCACGAGACAAGGTAGGCCACCAAAAGGACCGACTAACCAAGTCTCTGGTACCAAAAATTCCGGAATGACCGGCCAACGCGGAACAATGAATCTCAGACATCACACTGTTTTTCCAGTGGTCCGGGACAAACAATTTCCCAACAGGACAGCGCTCGGGCCTATCCTCCTGACACCCCTCCAGAGCCAGTCTCAAATTGGGCGAGATGGCGGAAAGAACTACACCTTCTTTCAAAATAACAGAAGGATCAGATAACTCAGGGGAGTCCGCAAGGAAACTCCTTGAAAGGGCATCCGCCTTAACATTCTTAGTGCCAGGAAGAAAGGAAACCACAAAATTAAAACGTGTGAAAAACAAGGCCCACCTGGCCTGTCTAGGATTAAGTCGCTTGGCAGATTCCAGATAAACCAGATTCTTATGGTCAGTAAGGACCACCACCTGATGTTTGGCTCCCTCCAGCCAATGTCTCCACTCTTCAAAAGCCCACTTCATGGCCAATAACTCCCGATTACCCACGTCATAATTACGTTCAGTAGGAGAAAATTTTCGAGAGAAAAAGGCACAAGGGTTACTTTTAGAGGTCTCTGGATCTCTTTGGGACAAAACGGCACCTGCCCCAATTTCAGAGGCATCAACCTCCACCTGAAATGGCAGAGAAACATCAGGCTGCCGTAGAACAGGAGCAGAAGTGAATCTCTGCTTAAGTTCCTGAAATGCAGAGACTGCCTCAGGAGGCCAATTCACCACATCAGAACCCTTTTTGGTCAAATCAGTTAATGGTTTAACAATAACCGAGAAATTACCAATAAATTTACGATAAAAATTGGCAAAACCCAAAAATCTTTGAAAAGCCTTTAATGAAGTAGGTTGGACCCAATCACAGATGGCCTGAACCTTGACCGGGTCCATTTCAATAACAGATGGGGACAAAATGAATCCCAAAAATGAGATCCTCTGTACGCCAAAAAGACACTTTGATCCCTTCACATACAGAGCATTCTCTCTCAAAATCTGGAATACAGTTCGAACATGTTTCACATGAGAGTCCCAGTCATTGGAAAAAATCAAGATATCATCCAAATAAACAATCAGAAATTTATCCACAAAATCCCTGAAAATGTCATTCATGAAGGACTGGAAGACAGAAGGAGCATTAGTGAGCCCAAAGGGCATCACAAGGTACTCAAAATGCCCCTCAGGGGTGTTAAATGCCGTCTTCCATTCATCCCCGTGCTTAATGCGAATAAGGTTATATGCCCCCTGAGGTCAAGCTTGGTAAACCAAGTAGCGTTTTTCACCCTGGAAAACAGGTCAGAAATCAAGGGTAACGGGTATTGATATTTCACAGTAATATTGTTCAAAAGACGATAATCAATACACGGCCTTAATGAACCATCCTTTTTGGCCACAAAGAAAAAACCGGCACCTAAGGGTGAAGAGGATAGTCTGATATGACCTTTCTCCAATGACTCCTTGATATAAGACCGCATAGCGTCATGTTCAGGTACAGACAAGTTAAAAAGGCGACCTTTAGGGAATTTACTACCAGGCACTAATTCAATAGCGCAGTCATAGCTCCTATGGGGAGGCAAGGATGCAGATTTACTTTCGCTAAACACATCAGAAAAATCAATCAAAAAGTCAGGAACATCCTGAGCCTGGGGGGAGGCAGAAAAAACAGGAGTGTTGGTATTAACACATTGGCAGCCCCAACTGGTTACAGACACAGATTTCCAATCCAAAACAGGATTATGAAACTGTAACCAAGGGAAACCCAGCACGATAATGTCATGTAGATTATACAGAACCAAAAATTTGCAGCTCTCCTGATGATCAGGTTCAACCTTCATTATCACCTGAGTAGAGAACTGAGGTTTATTCTTAGCCAAAGGGGTAGAATCGATCCCCAGTAGGGGAATAGACTTCTGTAGGGGTATCAAGGGAAACCCACAACGTTTAGCAAAATCAAAATCCATCAGGTTAATAGCT
This sequence comes from Oophaga sylvatica, assembly GCA_033576555.1. NCBI lineage: Eukaryota > Metazoa > Chordata > Amphibia > Anura > Dendrobatidae > Oophaga > Oophaga sylvatica. The sequence goes on along the minus strand of JARQOD010000009.1, from coordinate 114,611,030 downwards.
GCTCCCGAATCAACGAAAGCCTGAGCAGAAAATGAGGACAGAGAGCATATCAGAGTAACAGTTAATAAAAACTTAGTCTGAACACTATCCAAGACAACTGAGCGTGCAAAACGTCTTCCCCGCTTAGGGCAGACTGAAATAGCATGAGAGGCATCACCACAGTAGAAACATAACCCATTGCGCTTTCGAAACTCATGACGCTGTGTCCCAGAAACCACTCTATCACACTGCATGGATTCAGAAGCAGGTTCACAAGGCAACACTATTCCATGCATACTTCTCCGCTCATGCAAACGTCTGTCAATTTGAATCGCTAATGACATAGAATCATTGAGACCAGAGGGGACAGGGAATCCCACCATAACATCCTTTACATTATCTGACAGACCCTTCCGAAAAAGGGCTGCCAAAGCGTCGTCATTCCATTTGGTCAGGACTGCCCACCTACGGAATCTCTGACAGTATAACTCAGCGTCATCAAGCCCCTGATTTAATGCCAACAAGGCTTTTTCCGCTTGATCAGTGACATTAGGCTCATCGTACAATAACCCCAAGGCCTGAAAAAATGCATCAACATCACTCAAAACAGGATCCCCAGGTGTCAGGGAAAAAGCCCAATCCTGAGGATCACCGCGCAGGAGAGAGATGACAATTTGAACCTGCTGCGCTGCGTTCCCTGAGGACTTAGATTTTAAGGCAAAAAACAATTTACAATTATTTTTGAAATTCAGAAACTTGGCTCGATCCCCCAAAAACAAATCTGGCATGGGAATCCTAGGTTCCACAACAGGCAACCTAGCAAGATAGGTAGCAATACTCCGAACCTCAGTGGCAAGCTGATCCACACGTCCAGACAACTGTGCAAACTCCATTGAGAAAAAAAAAATCCTCCCCAGCACCCAGAGATACAGAGGGAAAAAAAAAAAAATGCAACAAACAGCAAAATATCTCTGACAACTCTGACAACCTTTTTTTTTTTTTTTTTTTTTTCTTTCACAATATTTTTCCCTTCTGTGAGTACCATTCAATTTTATTTGGGCCGGTGATACTGTTATGTTTCGGTAGCTGAGGAGTGCAGATAAAAAGGAAATACACCAGAGCAGTTGGAATCTATGAGATTGCAGTACCCTGACTAACCACCACAACTAGAGGCAGCCGTGGAGCGTTCCTACGTTGGTCCTAGACGCCTCGTCACAGCCTGAGAAACTAACTACACCTAAAGATAGAAAGAGGAAAGCTATCTGCCCCAGAGCAGAACCCCAAAGAAAATAGAAAGCCCCCAAACATGTAATGGCGGTTAGACAAGAAGAAATACTGACACAGATAGAAAATAGTATGAGCAAACGTCGGGGCCCAAACTACCTAAATAGAAAAGGATAGGAAGGGCACTTACTGCAATCCCAAAAAACCCTGAAAAGCACCAACTCTACTAATTTCAAAAACACCTGAGATCACACGACCTCTACCACCTAAATTAGTTCTCTGGTGTAACAAAATCAAAACAGCAGCCACTGAAAAAACTGGAAAAAGCAAATGTACAAACATCAGTGGCTGAACTAAACTGAGAGGGCAAAAGCCCCCGGAGGGGACCCTGAAGGCCCCCACAGAAGTGCAGGACAAAATGCAAAAATCAAGCACAAAAACAAAAAAGAAGAAAATGTATTATCTGTTAGCAGGAGATGCAGACACGACACAGCAGGCTACAAAGGAAACAGGAATCAAGGATTGAGACCAGAACAATTGATCACCGGCAACCCTGATGGGAAGGCGAGTCCCTTATATAAGACCAGTCAGTAACACCTGATTCCCAATCCTCACAATCTTCACTGGACAGTCCAGTACCGCTTGTAACCACCAGAGGGAGCCTCTGCTCAGAACTCATTTCAAGTCCATTCACAACACTCCCCCACCCTTGTCTTAGTATTAGAGATATTAGACGTGATAGAGATGGGGTTATATAAAATTCAGGTACAGTGTTATGGATGACAGACAAAACAGGACAGAAGCTTGTAACATTGAGCACTGACCTACAAAGCCGTCCACAACCTGTCCCCTCCCTATATCTCGGAACTAATCTCCCAATATCTTCCTTCACGTAATCTTCGATCCTCACAAGACCTCCTACTATCCTCCACACTTATTCATTCCTCACACAACCGCCTCCAAGATTTCTCCCGAATATCCCCCATCCTCTGGAATTTCACACCTCAACATGTACGATTATCCACCACCCTAGGATCCTTCAGCTGTAACCTGAAAACCCATCTCTTCAGGAAAGCCTACAGCCTGCAATAACCATTCCGCCTCGCCGCCACCACCCGAGCTTCCGCCTCGCCGCCACCATCCGAGCTGTCGCCTCGCCGCCACCACCCGAGCTGCCGCCTCGCCACCACCCTAGCTGCCGCCTCGCTGCCACCACCAGAACTGCCGCCACCACCAGAGCTGCTGCCACACCGCCACCACCAGAGCTGCCGCCTCGCAGTCACCTCCACCAGAGCTGCCGCACCCCCGACCTTCTGTTTCTTCCCCATTATCCCGTAGAATGTAAGTCCGCAAGGACAGGGTCCTCTCCCCTCTGTACCAGTCTGTCATTGTAAATTTGTTTACTGTAAACGATATCTATAACTTTGTATGTAACCCCTTCTCATGTACAGCACCATGGAATTAATGGCGCTATATAAATAAAAATAAATAAATAATAATAATAATAATTATATTAGTGGGAGCAACTCTACCACAAGAGTAATATCTCAAACTTTGATCAGGCTGAAAACTGCATGTCGGGTTGTCTGAAAATGAAAGGTAGGCACCTGGGTGTTCTCATCATTGCAAGTACATGCTGCAGCTCTCTGCTATTTTCCACTTAAAATACCTAATATTTGTGTAAGGGGTAAGGTTTCTCCTTGTGGAGAGTGACATACCAGCTCTGGCATGTCGAGGTAAGGAGGCTTATTCGCCGTGAATTGCTCCTCTGGGAAATTTAATATGCAAATTGCCTCTTCAAAAAAGAGGACTTGAACTCTATAGCGCCGTAGGATCGCTACTTCCAATAGGTGGCGCTATAGAGTTCAAGTCCTCTTTTTTTGAAGAGGCAATTTGTATAATATTTGTCTAGCAGTTGTGCCACTGGTGCAATTTGGGTTAAGATAATCTTACGTGACAATTTAGCAGGGGCAATAATTTTCATTACTCCACATTGGGAGCGTGTCAGCAAGATGATTGAAAACAAATTATAATTTTCTATTGGTTTAAAAATAGCATTTCTATATCTAGCAGTTGTGCAACTGGCGCAATCTTGGTAGAGATAATCGTATGTGACAATTTAGCAGGGACAATAATCTTCATTACTCCGCATTTGGAGTGTGTCAGCAAGACGACTGAAAAAAATCATAATTTTCTATTGGTTTAAAATATAGCGTATCTTTATCTAGCACTTGTGCGACTGGTGCAATCTGGGTAGAGATAATCATACGTGACAATTTAGCAGGGGCAATTATCTTCATTACTCTGCATTTGGAGTGTGTCAGCAAGATGATCTCCAAAAAAATAGCCACACATTGCTAGACACAGTGAATTTGTACATAAGACTTTTGTAAGGGTACTTGTGAAAAATAAAGCCAGTATTTTTTGGTTTCATAATCATGACACATTCAAGATGAGAAAGGGGAACGTGGATGTAATGGTGCCCGCCAAGGCCGTGTGACAGATCTGACGGTGACTGTATCTTGTTCTAGGTTTCTGTCAAAATTTGGTCAGCGCACTACACCGCTAACGAACCCAGACAAGTGCGAGGATGCTGTGGTTTGGATGGCAGACAAAGGCTCCAATGTGTTGACAAGCTGCACCATGAAGTCTTCCACATAGTCCATGTATAAGGATAAATCGTGTGCACAGCCTGAAAGGTGCCAGAGTAGGTTCCTACACCGTGAAGATAATGAAAAGAGAACTCGGCACTCAACTTAGCGAAAAGGGTAAATATTTATTGTAGTCCACGGTAGTGAAACGTTTCGGTCCTAAATTTCGGACCTTCATCAGCCACATTAAGTACCGGGAGGGGGTAGAAATACCCAATTCAGAGGTAAGCAGTAGATACTGTTGGGATCAGGTAGATCTCCAAAGTAAGGGTTAAAGGTGAGTATCTGGGTGAGAGTTTTAAGTCAGGTCTCCACTGCATGCCGTGGGAGGGACGCGGTATCCGCCGCTGGTCCTTGTGCAGTCAGACTGCACAAGGACCAGCGGCGGATACCGCGTCCCTCCCACGGCATGCAGTGGAGACCTGACTTAAAACTCTCACCCAGATACTCACCTTTAACCCTTACTTTGGAGATCTACCTGATCCCAACAGTATCTACTGCTTACCTCTGAATTGGGTATTTCTACCCCCTCCGGTACTTAATGTGGCTGATGAAGGTCCGAAATTTAGGACCGAAACGTTTCACTACCGTGGACTACAATAAATATTTCCACATAGTCCAGTCTCAGTTGCCAATAAGGCTGGGCCTCTGAATCCTCAACCTGGTCCTTCTTCCTCCCACCATCAAGAGTCCCAGGAGACATATGACCCCAACGCTGGCCATTCTGTGGAACTGTTTACGCTCCCTTGGAATTTGTCAACCTCTCCACCATTAAAGAGTGTCATGAGGAGATATAGTGCAATGATGCCCAAACAACTGAGCACCCACAGCCAGGAGAAAGGCACGTTGGGGAAGGTCATTTGATGTCTGAAGAGGTGGAGGAGAATCATGAGGCACAGTTGCCATCAGATCAGCCTCAAATCGCAGCTCAGAAGGAGGATCAGATTGAGGAATTGGAAGAAGACGTGGTCGATGATGAGGCCACTGATCCAACCTGGCACGGTGGCACGCCTAGCGAGCACAGCAGAGCAGAGAGGGATGGATTAGTAGCAAGAAAACAGGCAAGAAAAGGTAGTGGTTTGCCCAGAGGTAGAACTCGATCAACTCTTCCACAGATACCCCCCCACTCGGCTAGATAACAGACCAAGGGTGTATTGTTCCCCTGTTTGGCAGTTTTTTCTGAAAATCTTCACTCTGTTGTCCCGATGCAGCGTTCAGTTGTTCTTGCCCCAGACATTTACTAGAAAGCAGAAATATCCAGCCACCCACCCACCCACAGACCCAAACGCTAAACACCCACCTTGCAAGATTGCTAGGCCTGGAAATGTTACCTTTTCGATTTGTGGGAACTGAGTCTTTCTGTGACCTCTTGGTGGTGGCAGCCCCACGGTGCTCAATTCCCAGCCAACATTATTTTTCTCGATGTGCCGTCATCACGTTATATAAGCACATGTTACGCAATATCAGCCGTACTCTGGCCAATGCAGTCACAGGAAAGATAAACCTAACCACAGACACATGGACAAGTTTTTGTGGACAGGGATGATACATTTCCCTGACTGCACACTGGGTTAAACAGGTGGAGTCTGTGACAGACTCAGAGGCTGGGACATCACACATCATACCCACAACAAGAATAGCGGGCCCAACTTCCATCAGGGTTTCAGTCTCCTCGTATTCCACTTCCTGTCTCTCCTCCTTTTCATCGATCAGCGAAACTAGCCTCTCCATCACTTCCCAGTTGGGAAATTTGCAGCGCTGCCTTGACGAAGCGACAGCACACTCTGCTGAAGCTCATCTGTTTAGGTGATAAAGCTCACAACACAGCCGAGCTGTTGAAAGGGATAAAATAACAGACCGATCAGTGGCTCTCCCCTCTGAACCTCCAACCAGGTCTGGTTGTGTGCGATAATGGACGTAACTTGGTGGTGGCATTAAAGCTCGGCAAGCTGGTACATGCTCTATGCATGGCCCACATGCTGAATTTGGTTGTACAGAAGTTTTTAAAAACATACCCTGACTTGCCTGACCTACTTGTCAAGGTACGCCATGTCAGCGCACATTTCCAAATGTCATCTCATGCTTTTGCTGGTCTAGCTTCGCTGCAGCAGTGCTTAATTTGCCTCGTCAATGACTTTGTGACCTGCCCACATGCTGGAATTCGACCTTCCACATGTTGGCAAAGCTTAGTGAGAAGTAGAGGGCAGTCTCTGAATTTCAGCTTCTCAATGCCCATCAGAGTATCACTCAGCTCCCACACAAAGCAACTGCGGAGTGGGTGTGGATCGCTGACCTATGTGAGGTTATTCAAAATTTTGAGTACTGCACCAAGATGGTGAGCGCTGATGATGCTATTATGAGTGTAACCATTCCACTGCTCTGTCTATTAAAACATTCACTGCAGAATCTGAAAGAGGAAGCTTGAGTGAGCAAGTGGCTATGGAGCAAGATTGTACAGTGGCTGATACCACACAGCCCAGCCTCACACAGTATTCTCAGGCCACATTGGGTGATCACAAGGAACAGGAGTGGGAAGATGAGGAGGAGGAGCAGGATTTTTTTTGTTCTGTGCTACAGAGGGGACTCACAATCCCAGCTTCATGCCTGTCTAGCATAGATTGCCTGAAGAGGAGGAGGAGGAGGCTATGCGTTGTGAGGAGGAGAGGATGGTTAGTGTTGTTCCTGTTGAGGACACTGAACATTTGACTCTTTGTAGTCTGCCACACATGGCAGAATTCATGTCCAGATGCATTTCACAAGATCATCGCGTGAAAGACATTTTGTCCACCATGAAATACTGGAAGTGCACCTCTCTTTACTTACGGTACAAGGAGAAATTTGCTTCTGTAGTGTCAGAGGCAGACATGCCATTTTCAGTGCATGAATGCCATAGGGCCGTAGTGGAAGACTTGCTGGGAAGATTACCCTCAGACAATGCTGGTGGCAGAGGTATCAGCTCTTTTCACTCACAATGATTACAGGCGAGGGCCACAAACGCCAGGTGCAACTCCGGGGGGCGAACTTCCACCAACTGGGTCATTTTCATGAGACTATCCCTTCAGCAAAGGCTGAAGGGATGGTTGTTGTTGGTGTAACTAGTTGGTGTAACTATGATGAGGAGAGAGAAGTTGACCAAGATGGTGAAGGACTACTTAAGTGACCATACCAGCGTCCTTCCTGATTCTTCAGTGTTCTTTAACTATTATTTGTCCAAGCTGCACACAGGTTGACTCTTCTAAAATTGAACAAGGGCTGAATTTCCTCTAACTTTGTAAACTATACGGATGACAGCAACGTTATATAAATGCAGGCTAACTTTTTTTTTGGAAGTTGTCTTTAACGTTCATCTCTTACCATCCAAAACCATTTTGTTCAGTAAATCAACTCTTCCTCCTCCTTCTCCTCCTGCAACAAGTACTTAGTGTTCATCTATGTATACCCCACGTGGGTATTGTTTTGTACTTTTTGAAATCTTTGCACATTGTGCAATGGTGAAACTTATACTCTATATCTCTACCTCTTGTAATAACTGCAAAGTGAATTGTGAGGTTCCCATCACGGTTTCTTTCAGCATGTATGATACAGACCCCTTTGGTAATTTTTGGAAAACTTTGCACATTGTGCAATGGTGAAACTTGTACTCCCTATCTCTATCTCATATAATAACTGCAAAGTGTATTGTGATGTCCCCATCATGATTTCAGCGTGTATGATACAGCCCCATGGGGTAATTTTTGGAAACCTTTGTACATTGTGCAATGGTCAAATTTCTACTCTCAATCTCTATGTATTCTATTATTATACCTTTTTTTATTGTGTTTCCCTTCTCACGGTCTCTTTAAGCGTGTATCTGGTATCCTGATGTTGCTTTTGGGTCTGCACTTGGACATTTTTGAACATAAATGCATTAATGTGCTCCACTCAATTCTTCAGGTTTCAGCCTTACACAGAACATAGAATAATAATATGAGTAATGAAACATGCTCTATATATATGCTGCTAGTTCTAAAATCTTACCCACACATCCCTTTATAAAGGGAAATTCGACATAATACTTCTGTTAGCAATAGCATATGCCATATACAGCTCAGAAACGCAGCACCCCAGTAAGTGAGCGGAATGTCTGGGTACAAAATAGGTGTCTAATCACATGCGAGAAACTTGGACGAGTCTCGCACGTCAATACCCGGCACTGCCACCGGCACTCGGATCGGAGCGTGCGGTTGCATGTATTTCTATGCAGCTGAACGCTCCAATTCGAGCGCCGGCAACAGTGCCGGGTATTGACGTGCAAGACTCATCCAAGTTTCTCGCATGTGAGTATGAGCCCTGATAGTGAAACCACTGGCCCTTCCCCTGTGTTACGTCATTCCCACTTCTGTTTTCCTGTGTCTGTGTATGAGAGAAGCAGCCTGCTGTAGATGCTGCACAGATAGAGACACACAAATGATTTATTCTTGATCTATTAAGCTTATCATATATTGTTCCTGTTTGTTCCTGAATAAACAAGTTCTGTTGTCACACGCTTGGAGAGTATCGTGAGCAATCTGCTGCCAACAGCCAGCAAAACAAGGTGTTCGCTTTTTATATGACCAGAGACATGTGCCTTTAGCAACCAATCACAGAAGACCTTGTGTCTTGACTTTGTGGATGGTTTCTGCACCCTGATTGGTTGCCAAAATCAACACACATAAAGTTAAGGGAAGAAAAACAAACAAAAAAAAAGCACGCGCCACTGCTGTAACCTCTCCACATGCTCCTCTGACCAAGACACACCCCCCCACTCATCAAACTCGTCCCCACGTCCCCTCCGATTATCATACAGCACCACTATCCTAATCCTAGCCAAAGTAATGACAAAAGCATTAGTGGAAATGCAATGATTTACCAACTGTGATCGACTTTAGCCAACGCTGAGTGAAAATGCTCGTGAAAGCGATCACAAATCCGAGTGTGCTACGTTTGTGCCGAATTTGAGATTGCCAAACGTTTTCCGGACCCGTTCGCTCATCTCTAGTAACCAATACCATTTGTAAAAATATTACATTTTTTTTTCATGTCAAAGGTCTCCATAGCCTTTAATGGACTGCATAACAGGGTGGTTGAATAGTAGCACTTTAGCTTGTAAAGCGCAATTTTTTTTTTCATGGGGCAATCGTGGGAGCGCTGCAGCTCCTGTTGGCTCTTTTTTAGGACATCTCCTAAGTTAAAGCAGACTGTACTGGTGACATGTTCCCTTCAAAGACACCAGGTTTAAGCTATTTTACTTTTTGCCGCTAGATGGTGCAAAAGGAAAGAAAACCTCAATGTTTTTAGAGCTGCTGCCTGTGAAGCGATTGCTATGAATACAGAACCTGCTCTGTAAATGTTTTGTTTATCAACGGAAATCTTTGTCGTGCAATATGCATAAAACTGTTTTTTTTCAATTCCCAAAAGTGAGATGTGTACTTTATACATTTTCTGAATCTCCTTTCCTGCATAATATATTTCTAAACTTGTCTTGATTCTTATGTCTCTGAATGATCATGCCTTTTGCCAAGTGTACTATTGCTACTATAGCGGCAACCATCAGAATTTTAAGTAAATGAAGGAAGGTTTTTGGTCACCTTAATGTCGAGAGGAAGGTATCATAACAGTAGCCATAGTTCTGTGGGGGAAACATTATTAAAGAAAATTGTTGGTTCATCCTTTTCACGGTCTCAGATATTCACCCAAGTATATGTTCACCCAAGTTTTGATTTGTTATTTGCTATGATAAAATCAAGCCTACTTAGATGTTGTGCAGAGGGGAATCTATGCAAGTTGGAGACTGTGACTCTGATTAATCAAGACCAGCGATGTTCACGGGTACGTCCTAGAGTCACATTCTCCAGTTTCTTTAAGAGGCGCCTACATTTTAATGAATCCATAGTGTCTGGTAAGTGGCGTGCGCCTTCGTGCACTTCGCCGCAAATATTACTCCAGTCAAGGACTGGAGTAAAATTTCTGGCTTAGGTATGCCACAGCTCATCTTGAATTTGACAAGCTGTGGCGTCATACACCGGTTGCACTCCAGCTCCATCCACTGTGGTGGGGCTGAACAAAATTTTTGTAAAAGTGCGCAAACATTTTGCCACTTTTCAAAGCCTTGGTGAATAGGAGCCTGTGTGATATAAAAGGGGTTTGTTGCATACTATGTACAACCATTGAGGGTTCAGAATGGGGCAAAAGGAATTGGCCATCCACCGCACGGACCCACCCAGCAAGCCTTGGACATGCACATGAGCAGCTGGTCAATATCAAATGAGATGTTCCATAGATTTAGGATAGATTCCATTAATTCTATCCAACATAGTGTAGACATAACACTAATATAAATGGTCACTGTAATTTTAACAAACTTTGCAAAAATCCATAGTAGAAGCAAATAGAAAACTAATATATCAAGTGTTGTAGAAACATTTTGCCTAGAATCTAAATGCACACAGAAACAGCTTGTATAAGACGCCAGTCACACAGATAATAATAGCATGGGTGTGTGAACAATAGGCTGTAAGCCGCCATAGTGTACTTCACTTATCTGCGTGACTGGTGTCCTATACAAGCCTTATGCGTGTGCATTTATAATAGTAAAATTTAGTATCTTTCATTTGTGCTCCTTCTGCCTTTTATCATGGGGTCAGCCGCATCCTGCAGTGCATTCGTTTTGTGACCTGGAATTGGTAAGTACAGCAGATTTCAGCATTCAGCAAACTCATTCACCACCCAGAAAGAACTTTACTTGTTACAGATAACATTCCTTCTTCTACACTGGGCTCATACAACATGTCTTTTACTAATATGATTAGATTTTATCCATTTTTACTGGGGCACTTCAGGATTCCATGTCCAGTACCTTCAGCATTATTACATTTCCATCAGCAAGATAAATTGTTTCTTTGTTATTTAATTCAAGTTGTATGAAAAAGCTTCTAGCATTTGTCATATGACTTGTTGCTTTTGATTTAATTGAAATGTCTGATTATTTGTCACTGCACATGGATCAGAGCTTGTAGCTTTTACCTTTTGATTAGTCTCATTTGTAAATTGGATCTGGTGTTCTACTTTCCATATTGTATGTTTTTTCTTTATGTATCCCTGTTTGTTGCATCTGGAACATTCTCCCTTCTTGTGTGACTTTGTAACTGTCAGTTTAAGGACGGTGTCACACTTGCGTGTGTGATGCGAGAAACTCGCATCAATTCCCAGCCCTGCCACCGGCACTCGGACCGGAGCGTGTGGCTGCATGTATTTCTATGCAGCCGCACACTCCGGTCTGAGTGCCAGCAGCAGTGCCGGGTGTTGATGCGAGAGACTCTCGCGAGTTTCTCGCATCACACACGCAAGTGTGACACTGGCCTAAGGCCGGAGTCACACACAACGATAAGAAATCGGATTGTATTATACGGCCGTAATACGCAGAAAAGTCCCCTAAAAAGTGATCCGTATGTAATCCGTTTGCAATGCGAGGATGCAATTTCCTTGCATCAAAACATCCGTGTGTCATCCGTATGGCATCCGTACGACGAGATTTTCTTGCCGGCTTGCAAAACTGACATATAATGGATCCCAATGACAGTTTTTACATCACAAAAGAAAGAATAGATATATACACATAGAATACATATATATATATATATATATATATATATATATGTATACACATGTCATTGTGACATATATATATAGTTCATACACTTCTACATAGTATAATAGCCGCTAATTCAGTTGCCAGCTTTTGTAAAATTACAGACCCGACATGAAATGACACATGGTTTACATACAGTTAACCATGTCATTTCATGTAGTTTGATATATGGTTTTGACTAACAATTACATGAGTGTATGTGTGCAAAATTTCATACATGTAGGGGTTAATTAAAGGTGTAAATTCGTTGAAAAAAAATGCGTGGGCTCCCGCGCTATTTTGTCCACCAGAGAGGCAAAGCCAGCGAGTGGAGGCAGAGAATAATAGCCTAGGGAGGGTGCATTTATTTTGTGCCCCCCTGGCTACTAACATCTGCCCCAGCCACCCCAGGAAAGGCAAATCTATAATTAGATGCGCCCTTTCTGGCACTTAGCCCGTCTATTCCCATTGCCCTGTAGCGGTGGCTAATAGGTTAATAATGGGTTAAAGCCGCCTTTCTATTGGAAGGTGACTTTAAGCCAGGTTAATAATTGAGAGTTAATTATTGTTAATTATTATTTTTCTTTGCTACTTTAGCTTTGTATGTTTTTTTTTGCAAAATAACTTGTTTAGACTGGATTTCTTGTGCAGCTTTTGTAGTTCATCTCACATGCCTTTAGCAGTGTTCTCATGTCTTGTGTGGATCTGTTAATCATCCTCCACTAATAAGTGTATAATGGCTTTTGCCTGTTTGTTTTTCTTGTCCCATTCCTGAATATTAACCTGTGGTCTCTCTGTAGTAATAATGCTCCACAAATCATCTCTGAATAGCAGAATTTTGAGTTTAAAGTTCCATAGCTGGTAATTGTCATTATTCAGTTTTGCCATTGTAAGTTTAAGCTGTGAACTGCTGGACATTTTTCTTCTCTCACTCAGACTGACAAAATACTGTTAGATTACACAAAATGGGACTGCATGTGCAAAGCAGGAGTAAAGGTACTGCCACACTAAACTATCCCGCTAGCGATCACGATAACGACGCATACTAATGCGATCGCTAGCGGGATAGTTTCAATATCGCTAGTAGCGGCTTAATTTAGCGATGTCGTTAAGGACGCTATCGCGGTTAGCGATCTCCTTAACGACTTTAGCGGTACAAAAATACCGCTAAATCGCTAAAAAAAGGTGCCACACTCAGCGATATATACTTACCAGCGGGACGCCGACGATAAAAATAGGGTCCAGACCGATGTCAGCGACGAACGAGATCACAGCAGGATCTCAGCAGGGGCCACGTCGTTGCTACATGCCACACTGAACAACGTCACTAACGAGATCGCTAAATAGTGACGTTTTTTAGCGATCTCGTTAGCAACGCTGTTTAGTGTGGCATACCCTTTAGTGTGACATCACAACTAGTGCTTGTATGGAAGATAATTCTTGGATCTAAAATGCCTTTTTCTCAAAGGCAGAGAAGAGACTAGTCTCCCGGCTTGCTTTTCCCAGTGCCGCTTGAGGCAATTGACAGGGCTTTCGATAAGTAAACATGGGAGAGACCTGTCAATCACCTACAGCACTGCGAAGAGAAGCCAGCCAGGTGCAGCACCAGACTAGTTTTCATATCTTCCTACAGTCCCCAATCAGCTCTTCAAACTATATTTTCTCTGAAATGCTGGAGAACAGAGAAAGTAATACCTGGCTGCAATCATACAGCTGGGCACTGATTCACACTGCCAGTGATTTGGATAGCATGAATGAAGTAATAGTTCCTTTTAAATCAAGTGTTTAATTCCAATGTTGACTAGCTTGGCCCGTGCGAAATTTTTGCACAAATGTAAATTTATTTCATGAGATGATGAACACAGACAGGTATTTATATACATTACAGACCAAAAGTTTGGACACATCTCATTTAAAGATTTTTCTGTATTTTCATGACAATCAAAATTGTACATTCACACTGAAGGCATCAAAACTATGAATTAACACATGTGGAATTATATACTTAACAAAAAAGTGTGAAACAACTGAAAATATGTCTTAAATTCTAGGTTCTTCAAAGTAGCCACCTTTTGCTTTGATTACTGCTTTGCACACTCTTGGCATTCTCTTGATGAGCTTCAAGAGGTAGTCACCGGAAATGGTCTTCCAACAGTCTTGAAGAAGTTCCCAGAGATGCTTAGCACTTGTTGGCCCTTTTGCCTTCACTCTGCGGTCCAGCTCACCCCAAACCATCTTGACTGGGTTCAGGTCTGGTGACTGTGGAGGCCAGGTCATCTGGCGTAGCACCCCATCACTCTCCTACTTGGTCAAATAGCCCTTACACAGCCTGGAGGTGTGTTTGGGGTCATTATCCTGTTGAAAAATAAAATGATGGTCCAACTAAACACAAACCGGATGGAATAGCATGCCTCTGCAAGATGCTGTGGCAGCCATTCTGGTTCAGTATGCCTTCAATTTTGAATAAATCCCAACAGTGTCACCAGCAAAGCACCCCTACACCATCAAATCTCCTCCTCCATGCTTCACGGTGGGAACCAGGCTTGTAGAGTCCATCCGTTCACCTTTTCAGCGTCGCACAAAGACACAGTGGTTGGAACCAAAGATCTCAGATTTGGACTCATCAGACCAAAGCACAGATTTCCACTGGTCTAATGTCCATTCCTTGTGTTCTTTAGCCCAAACAAGTCTCTTCTGCTTGTTGCCTGTCCTTAGCAGTGGTTTCCTAGCAGCTATTTTACCATGAAGGCCTGCTGCACAAAGTCTCCTCTCTCTGTGTGGCATTGACCTGGTCTCTAATCTGAGATGCTGTAAACCTGCGATTTCTGGGGCTGGTGACTCGGATAAACTTATCCTCAGAAGCAGAGGTGACTCTTGGTCTTCCTTTCCTGGGGCGGTCCTCATGTGAGCCAGTTTCTTCGTAGCGCTTGATGGTTTTTGCAACTGCACTTGGGGACACTTTCAAAGTTTTTCCAATTTTTCGGACTGACTGACCTTCATTTCTTAAAGTAATGATGGTCACTCGTTTTTCTTTACTTAGCTGCTTTTTTCTTACCATAATACAAATTCTAACAGTCTATTCAGTAGGACAATCAGCTGTGCATCCACCAGACTTCTGCACAACACAACTGATGGTCCCAACCCCATTTATAAGGCCAGAAATCCCACTTATTAAAGCTGACGGGCACACCTGTGAAGTGAAAACCATTTCTGGTGACTACCTCTTGAAGCTCATCAAGAGAATGCCAAGAGTGTGCAAAGCAGTAATCAAAGCAAAAGGTGGCTACTTTGAAGAACCTAGAATATAAGACATATTTTCAGTTGTTTCACACTTTTTTGTTAAGTATATAATTCCACATGTGTTAATTCATAGTTTTGATGCCTTCAGTGTGAATGTACAATTTTCAGTCATCAAAATACGGAAACATCTTTGAATGAGAAGGTGTGTCCAAACTTTTGGTCTGTACTGTATTTAGCTTGTAATACAATAAATTGGTTTGATAAGTAGAGGCCAAAAAATGTATTCCGGTTGAGGTGCCACCTGCAGGTCATTGTGTCTTTCTGCAGGTTTATGAAAATAAATGTTTAAACTGTATTTAGTGATAAAATCATGAATGTGTGGTTTATTTGGCTCTTTTCTTGCTGAAGAGAGCAAGTTTACCTTTCAAATTGTGTATTATTTGTGTGTGTGGGGCGAAGTAATCAGTGAAAAAGCAGTGCATGTTTACAAATGTGTTTGCATATGTGACCCACCTGCAGTGAATTGTGCAATCCTCCAATGTGCCTGAAATAGGCTGGGCAAGCACTTGAGCAAGCTGCAAAGACCCCAAGGCAAATGGTTGGATTTGTTTGTGATGTCTGTAAGCAGCTTTGTGGTAGTGTGCTGCCACCTGCAGGTAATTTGACCTTTTAAATGCTGTATCATTTGTTTGTGTTGGTGGAGTATGAACGGAGATACAAAGTAATCACCGAAAAACAGTGTTTAGAAATAATAGAATAGATAGATTATAGGTTACTTTAAATGTTTTGTTTATGTGTCTGTCCACATAAAATTATAAAATACTTCCAGTTTTCCCTCTGACCACTAGAACAGTCACAATATGTTTCTGATGCTTTCTGTATTCTGTATCACACTTATTAGCTTTACTATATAGAACGGGACAGAATGAGAAGAGTCTTGATTTTATCATTGTAAGATGAGAGAAGATATGATGGCTCTATTCAGCGATCAAACTATTGTGAGGGCAAGGGTCTTTTGACCCATAAGATAAGAGCATTATTGTTTTGTCTCTCCTGTTTTGAGTTGCACTTCCGTCCTGCGGAGAACAATGTTAAAGCAGTTACCGTGTCGTGATCTTTTCACGTGTCTTATGAGGAGGGATCACAGCACATCATTAACGCAGCTAGGATTGTTGAAGTGGCTCCTGTTCTTTTAAAAGATATCTGTTTTAGAAAGACCTTTGTTCCTACTGATAGGAGGAGGAGAATTCTGTCCTGGTGACATGAATCCAGATTGGCCGGCCATGGGGGCATACATAAGTCTACTGAGCTGATTGCTTCTGGTGGCCCTCACTGGTCAAGGATGTTCAAAACTTTGTAACCACCTGTTCACTGCGTGCCAGAAACAAGTCTCCTAGGAACAAGCTTGATGGCCTCCTTCAGCCTCTGCCAGTTCCTTCTGTTATCTGGCAACACACTGCTATGCGTTTTATCACAGAATTGCCCCTCTCTGAAAATTACAACTGTTGGCATATGCAACAGATTAGGACTTATTATAAGTAAAAGGAGGACTTTATGCTGACCTGACAATAAATGGCGATGTTGTGTAACGTTTCCTTCTGTTTAATGTATTGTATAAGAAATAGTCTCACTTGTAGTTTCACTTTCGTTTTGTTCCTGTTTTCCTGATGCAATGCTGAAATGACTGTGCATTATTCTTTTACCTCATGTTGTAAGAAGTAAAAGCTTGGTATCCCATGAAGCCTGCTCTGTGAAGTTTTCTACTGCAAAGGTGTGAATTCAGAAGCTGTGCAACAGGTTATGGGCCCAGACACCCAGAACACTACAGACACCAGGCACCAGAGAATCCAGACACCACAGATCCCAAGCACCAAGAATACCAGATACCCAGGACACTGGAACTCTCAGCAAGACCCTGGTGAATGCAGAATAATTCTTCAGTGCAAGTCTCTCCAAACAAGTAAGATAAGTTAAAAATGACAAGTAGCACAGAGCTAAAACTCACAGTAGCTAAACTGAATGATGAGAACTATCAGCTATGGAAGTTCAAAGTAGAGATGTTATTGTCTAAATATGATTTATGGGAAGTAATCACTACAGATAGACCTTATCAGGATAATCAGACATGGGATAAGAAAAATAGACAAGTGAGAGCCACCATTAGCTTATTAGTGGATGATGCTCAATTAATACATATAAGACATGAAGAAACAGCGAAAGGAATGTGGGAAGCATTAAGAAAGCTATATGAGAGACCCAGCTTAAATCACAAATTATTTTTATTAAGAAAGCTTTACAGTATGAGACTAAGTGCAGACAGTGACATGCAGAAGCATATATTCTCTATTATGGAAGTGATATCACAGCTAAGATCTATTGGTGAAGATATTAAGGTAAGCCATATAGCAGCTATATTGTTGTGCAGTTTACCAGATTCATATACAGCTTTAATAAATGCACTAGAGACAAGACCTGAAACAGACATTACATTAGATTTTGTGAAAACAAGACTAACAGATGAATATCAGAGAAGAAAAGAACAAAGCAATGATTCTTCTACTGAAAAGGACAGTGAAAATGCTCTTAAAGCTACAGAATTTAAAAAACCCTATAGTAAAGAGACAAGAGAATGCTTCAGATGTAAGAAAAAGGTCATTTAAAGAAAGACTGTAGCATATGGAAAGCAGAACAACATAAATTACACCATAAAGATAATACACAGAAAGTAAAAAAACACAATTTCCGATTCGTGTGAGAATAATTGGAATGGCACATTCAAAATAACAGACAAGAAATCATCATTTGGTTGGTTTATTGATTCAGGAGCAACGAGTCATATGACAAGTGACAAGAATTTCTTTACTGAACTTGATTTAGATAAGAAAGAAGCCATTTATCTTGCATATAGAAGCAAAATAACCGCAGAAGGTATCGGACAAGGTATGCTAAATTGTTCAAACAAGTTCTGACAAGATTCAAAGATACTTGTACAGGATGTGTTGTATGTTCCAAAATTGGAAGGCGGATTATTATCTGTGAAACGTTTAACAGCAAAAGGACTTACAGTAAAATTCAAAGACAATGAGTGTGCAATTATTACAGGAAACAAGATGATAACCAAAGTCAAGGCAGATGAACAATTATATCATTTTGACAAACCAAAGGAACAGATGAAGGTATGTACACATGATCACAAAAACTGTATTCACATGTGGCATTGACATCTAGGACATAGACACCCGGACAGTATAAGGGAACTACAGAGAAAAGAATTGACAAAAGATTTAAAGATATCACATTGCTCAAATACCATAAGATGTGAATGTTGTATCAAATCCGAAGCCACAAGGATATCTATTCCAAAAGAAAGTGAGATGAAAAGCGAAAGACCACTTGATTTGGTGCATACTGACGTATGTGGACCCATGAAAGTGACTACATCAGGAGGCAATAGATACATGTTGACTTTTATAGACGACTACTCAAGATACACAGTCACATACTTAATTAAGAACAAAAGTGAAGTTTTTGATAAACTTGTAGACTATGTAACAAGATCAAATAATAAATTTCAAAGGAAGCCAATTGTCATCAGAAGTGATAATGGAGGTGAATTTACAGGTCACAGAATAGAAGACTACTTAAGATAAAATGGAATAGAACATCAGAAAACTGTTCCATACACACCTGAACAAAATGGAGTAGCAGAAAGGAAAAACAGAACTCTAACAGAAATGATGAGATGTATGCTGACAGATTCTAAACTACCAGAGAAATATTGGGGTGAGGCAGTAATGACAGCTACATATCTACAGAACCGACTTTTTTCCAGAAAACTGAAGAAAACTCCATATGAACTGTGGCAAGGTATGAAACCAATTGTCAATCATTTAAAATTTTTGGATGTAAAGTTTTTATATTCATTCCAACAGAAAAACGTTCCAAACTTCAAAACAGATCCATGGAAGGAATATTCGTTGGATATAGTGAAAATTGCAAAGGATATAGAATCTTAGATCCCAAAACAGACAGAGTTACAGTGAGTAACAGTGTGACATTCATTGAAGATTTAGATGAAGACATTATGATTTCAGTTGAAACAAAAAATGAGAAAAACAATAGTGACATAACTGAAGAAATATCTGATGAGAAAGAAGTAGAAATTAATGAAGAACAAAATACTAAAAGTGAAGAATCACAACTACAAACAGATACAGAACCAAGACGTTCAATAAGAGAGAACAAAGGAAAAACACCAAAACGTCTCTCATACAAGACAAGTATAAGAAAAATCCATGAGCCTACCTCTTGGGAAGACATATCTAAACTTTCTGAAGAAGAAGCTAATAAATGGATAGAAGCAACAGAAACAGAAATTAAATCCATGCATGATTCAAATACATGGATACTAACAGATTTGCCAGAAGGAAGAAAAGCCATAGGATGTAAATGGATTTTTAAAGTAAAATACCAAACAGATGGCACACCTGAAAGATATCGAGCAAGACTCGTAGCTAAAGGCTATTCTCAAAAATATGGAGAAGACTATGATGAAACATTTGCTTCAGTTGTCACACACTACAATAAGAACTTTACTTACAGTTGCAGCAATGGAAAAGATGGAACTAAGACATCTGGATGTAAAGACAACTTTTTTGAATGAAGATTTAACAGAAGGCATTTGCATGGAACAATCTCAAGGATTCAAAGATGAAAGAAATCCAAACAAAGTTTGTAAACTACAGAAAAGCATATATGGTTTAAAACAAGTAGCTAAAGCGTGGAATGACAAAATCACGGAAGTACTAACAAATGAAAAATTTCAAAGAAGCAAAGCTGATCCATGCTTGTACACAAAAAGGCTGAGTAATAGATGGATTTATGTACTCATATATGTAGACGACATTTTGATTTGTTTTAAACAAGAAAGGGATAAAGAAAACATTCTAAAAATCCTGAAACAACATTTTGAAATCAAAGACTTAGGAAATGTAAAACAGTACCTAGGAATACAGATAGAAAGTCAAGAAGTACTGTGGTTAAGACAATTGTTAACAGACCTAGGACAACCACAGTTGGAATTAACAAAACTAAAAGAGGACAATCAAAGATGTCTTGTTCTTGCTGAGATGGAAAGAGTCAATCCAAGAACCAAGCATATTGATGTGAAATATCATTTCTTGAGAGATCATCAGGACCAAGGAGTCTTGAAGTTGGAGTATTGCCCTACTGAAGAAATGACAGCGGACATTTTCATGAAGGCGTTGAATGCTGATAAACATCAGAGACTAATAAAAAAGTTGGGTTTGATTGAATAAGTCCTTACTGGTGAGAAAGGGTGTTGCATATGCAACAGATTAGGACTTATTATAAGTAAAAGGAGGACTTTATGCTGACCTGACAATAGATGGTGATGTTGTGTAACGTTTCCTTCTGTTTAATGTATTGTATAAGAAATAGTCTCACTTGTAGTTTCACTTTCGTTTTGTTCCTGTTTTCCTGATGCAATGCTGAAATGACTGTGCATTATTCTTTTACCTCATGTTGTAAGAAGTAAAAGCTTGTTATCCCATGAAGCCTGCTCTGTGAAGTTTTCTACTGCAAAGGTGTGGATTCAGAAGCTGTGCAACAACAACACCATCTGTGTCTTAGTTCTCCTAAATAGCTCATTTCATCACCTGGTGGGTCTTACTTCTACTCCCAAGCTGGCCACACAGTTCTTTCAGAATGTGTTTCACCTCCATGGTCTTCATCTCCACATTGTCTCTGATCATGGGGTCCAGTGCACATTGAAATTTTGGAGAGCTCTTTGCAAGCTGCTGAATATCCAACTGGATTTTTGTCACGATTCCTCCTATCAGTGTGTCTGAATGCAGTAAATGACAATTATGCTATCCAATCTAGGGCATGGGCAAGCTGAGCTGTCAGTTTTGAGATGCACAGCTTAGCTGTCCAATTGGATGCTGGAGCATGTTGAGCTGTCAGTGTTTTGTGTGACAGTTTAGCCATCCAATCAGGACCAGGGTGTGCCAGGGCTTAATCCATGTGTCTCCTGTTCAGAGTCATTGCCTGGCTTTTTAGCTAGCTCTCTGCCTTAGATTGCTGCCAACTGTAGCTTTGCTCAAGAGATGTGTGTGTACTGTGTGCCTAATCTTGTATTCTGATCTTTGTTGCTCGACCTTGGATTTGTCTTTGACATTGCATTTACCTAGCCCTTTTGTTGTGATCCGCTATCTTCCTGGAATTCTGACACCAGACAGTGACCTGACCACATCTTTGTCTTACCATTCTGTCTATGATGTACCCTCCTGGCTTTTGACTTTGGACCTCTTGACTACCCAGCCTTGCAGTTGTCTGTTAGTAGTGACAGTTTTCTCTTCTGCATACTATCTTCAGACCATGGGTGCCATGAGGGATGAGCAGTATGAAATAAATTGTCTGTAAAAGTTGGTGAAATCATGAATGGTACGCAAGCCTTAGGGATGAAGCCAGGAGAGAACAGCAGAAACTTTCTCAGGATCCATTTTGAGGTCCTGGCTGGAAACAAAGTAGCCGATGAATGGCAAGAAGAGAAATTCTCCACCTCATTACCGACCTGGAGATAAAGTCTGATTATCTTTCTGAAATATTCTCCTGAAGGTACCTTGCAAAAAGTTTGCTCCTCTGTACTTTGGGTCATTCAAAATCCACAAACAAATAAATCCGGTGATTTAGGGCCATCACCTCCTGGTAAATCTACATATTTAGAATTCTTTCTACGTCTCGCTCCTGAAACTAGTGTTGCTGAATCTCTTCTTTAAATTCCATACTCCTGCCTCTGCTCTTAAGAGTCCTTTGGATGTGTATGAAGTAAAGGACATTTTGAATTCTAAGAAAGTTCAGAAAAGGATCTTCTACATGGTTTATTGGAAGCGCTGAGGGCAGATCTTGGGAGCCTGCTAAGAATATCTCCACCGCCATTCTTAAAAGGTTTCTCCATCAGTCTGGCCAAAAGACGAAGGGGCATAAGTTCCTGTGAAGTACACGGTTAGTGGATGCTGTCCTACTCACTGTGTTTGCTGCTCTTCTCCTCCCAGTGTCAGGCCATATCGCTGAGCTGCCTCTTGCTGAATCCTCCTGTTGCTGGACAGTCTTCACCTGACTAAAGAAAGGTGTGGACAGACTCTGCATGAATTTAACCTTCTGTGTCCTGTAGAGTTTTGCTTCCCTGACCTATCCCCTGCCAGCAGGGGATATATTAGACAGCTCCTCCTTCCACACCTTGCCTGAATTTATTTTTTCAGCTGCAGTTCCAAGCTAGCACTCTGTCTGCGTACATTATTGTTTTGTCTCTGCTACTACTTACCCGGCTTGTTAACTCGTTTTGTCTGACCTCTTGGCCCCTGACCTCGGCTTCATATTCTGATCCTGTGCTACCTGCCCAAACTTGGACTGTGTGACCACATCTGTCTGTGCCCTCAGTGCTTTATGTTGCGCCTGTTACCTTTCAGCCAGCTGAAAGAGGATCTAGTGAAGACCAGGTAGTCACTTAGTTACACTCCTCCAGGGTAAACCCTGCTAGTGGAGGAGTGGGTCCACACCCACCGCCGTCTCACACTGTAGTAATTGCCTACATTTTTCTGTCATTTGACTAGGATCCATTTAAACTGCCATGCACACCTTGTCTGTAAAGACAATGCAGAAATGCAATATGTGCCTCAAAATTATAAAATAAAAAAGATCTCTCACATTATTTGTATTCTACATATTTATTGTCACGATTCTGCCTATCTGTGCATCTTCTAGCAGTGAGTGACAGTTCAGTCATCCAACCTCGGACAGGGGTGGGCTGAGCTGTCAGTATGGTGATGGAAATCTCAGCTGTCTAATCTGACGCTGGAGCGTGCTGAGCTGTCAGTGTGTTGAGTAACAGTTCAGCTGTCCAATCAGGACCGGGATGTGAAGGGGCTTCCTTCATTTGATTACCTGGCTATGCAGCTGACTCTCTGCATCCAATTAGTGCCAGTTGTAGCTTAGCTAAAGTGGTGTGTGCTTGCTCTGTACTCTGTTTTCTTGTATTTGATCTTTGTTGCCTGACTGTGGACATTGCCTTTGACCATCCATTTGTCTTGCCCTTTTGTCTTGATCTGCTACCTTCCTGGAATTCTGACCTCGGATTATGATGTGACTATGCCTTTGCCTTACACCTTTGTTTAAGTCGAGCCCTCTTGGTATTTGACCCCGGACCTCTTGACTACCCATACTAGCGTCACATTTATATCTACAATTAAACTGAAATTCAATACTTTGGACATTCCCTTTAAGTCAAATCACACGTACTGAATGATTTTTTCTACATCAACTTACTTTGGCATGGCCCCAATGTAAAATAGTCATATTGTAATGCAGTTTGGGTTCATTGGTTCCATATATAATTATATTGTCACTTATTTAAAGCAACCGTAAAAATGAGAGTCACATTTCACAAAGTATTAGCAGCTTTGTTTTTAGCTCTGACATTAAACTTCTTTTCAAATAATGGTAATAAATGTTTATGGTGATGCAGTGGAGGTCTAACACTCGCAGGAGAAACAATTAATCCTCCCGTAGTCTATTAGTGACAGCTATTATAAGCCCTAATTCTCATATTCATTTTTCACATGCATGAAATTGTATCTGAATTTTTACTGACAAAACACATGTTCAGTATAATCTATGGAGCTGTTCACATGTCCGTGTTTTTTTGCAGACTATATGTCCGCAAATCTATTGGATCAGTTTCCATCTGATACACAAATGCCAGCGGGAAACTGATGAAAAAGCTGTAAGTTGAAATAAATGGAAAGAAGCCCTGAGAAAGAATATGGGGAACATATAATTATGTGCCTTTTATGTTTCTGAGATTTCATCCCCTGCCTCCTTCCACCACTGCAAATCTCCAAAAGATTGATTTTGTGCTCTGTCAGTGATCAGGATGGTGGAGGCTGGCAGGTTATGGAGAAAGGTGGTGGGAGTCAAAAATGCAGTGAGGACGCAAAACTTTGAATCCATTGTATTTTTTGTTAACAGCTCAATATTTTGTTCATAACCAATTGGCAGAATAGCCCAGTGGACTGGCCATTATAATTTTATTCAACACCTTCAAGTGATGATATCTCAGCATTGAGGAAAAGTACTGTTCACATTAAGGTGCTTTTATAATATTCTTCTGGTGGATTTCTTTCAACCAAAGCATAAGTAACTATTGTCTACCTAAGCATTTTAGTTTTGACAATCTTTTAACATAGTAGCTACTACAACAAAGAAAAAAGGGAGCAGAAATAAATAAAATTGTGTTTCATAATACAAAAAATGAATATCAGTCTAAACCAGTGTTTCTCAACTCCAGTCCTCAGGACCCACCAACAGGTCATGTTTTCAGGATTTCCTTAGTATTGCAAAGGTGATGGAATTAATGCTTGAGCAGGTGATAAAATTATCACCTGTGCAATACTAAGGAAATCCTGAAAACATGACCTGTTGGTGGGTCCTGAGGACTGGAGTTGAGAAACATTGGTCTAAACCATTCCTCGGTATGGGGGTATAATAGGCTTAATACTTTTTTGGAACATCTGTAACCTCAGCAGAAGAAGATACTTGCAGGGAAAAACTAATACAAGCATATTTAATATAGTGCAGTTTGAAATACTGCTAGGTCCTCATGCACACAGCATTATTATGAATCACTATTGCGTAGATGCATAATACTGAGCTCATAGACCACTATGGGATTATACTCTACTTCTTTATACAGAGAGTCTTCAGTCTTGGTACGAAATCTATGACAACAAAATGATGGCATTATCATTAGGATAAAGATGCAGCTACAAAAGTTTCAGCAACCAGACAATCATCAGGTGAGCAAAGGTTTGCAGATCATCTGAATTCTTGCTATATCATTTTTTTTTAAATGTGATTGTGTAAAGTGTCAGATAATTAAAGGGAACCTGTCATGTCCCAAATGCTAATAACATGTGTGGCGCCCCTGAGGGTCCAGTCGCCACAGAGGTACTGCACCTCAGCCAGAGGTGAGGTACTCCGCTCTCGGGTATGGAGGGGGACACTACCCAGTACTCGCACATTTGCATCCAACACCATATGACCTCAGGCTTAGGGTTAGGAGCCCCAGTTAGAGCGGGAAGGCAGTGTGGGAGTTGGAGGAGAAGCTCTGTGGAGAGGGAAGAGAGAGGAGCTGCTGACAGGAGCAGTGTGGAGAAGAGAATCTTTTAGAAGGAAGAAGGGATCCTAGGGGCCAGCGAAGTGAGGAATCCACCTTGGCCGCCTGAATCCACGCTGACCCGAGTCGGGTAGAGGGACCAGGTCGCAGTAGGGGACCGGCCCCAGACTAGTGGAGAGACTGTAGGACTCAGCTAGCAAACTGGAGGCTGTGGTAACTGTATGTGCTACAGCCACATTCACACACATTCGCTGAAAAGGCAGCCACATAGGATCAAGGGGATCAGGAGGACGCAGCCCGAGTCGCCCGACAGGATCTGAGGCTGCTGGCTTGGGACACTGTGTGAGGCGCAGGGCAGGAGGGAGTGAGCCAGCGCAGGGAGACGGCCAGAGAAAGGAACATAAGAAGGGCGTTCTGGCAAAGTGCCCCCCAAACTACCTGAGAGCTGGCTGGACCATCGACCCGGAGGACACAGCACCCGGCTGGGGATTGTAACCTAAGAACTTTGAGTAAAGTGAGAAAACTGCACCCTGCTGTGTCCTCAGACTTATTTACTGCGTCATCTGCCCTGTACTACAACCATTAACACCATCATCATTAACTCTTAAACTGCCCTGGGGCCTAGCTCTACCCATGGAGAGCTGTAGCATCTCTGCTGCATCACCAACTGCCCCAGTGGACCTGAATCGCAGCGTAGGCCATCTTCTTATTGCCGAACACCACGGGTGGCGTCACAAACTATTACCCTATAAACTATTCCCCCTTTTACTTTTCATTTTTATTGGATGCCCAGGGCCACGGACCGGGTCATTGCTGCCGTGACATCCGATTTAAGAACTGTTCTACCCGGGCCAGGTACCCCAGGCCCTAGGGGGCACTCCACATGCAGATATGGGGTTAATTTGCAGGTTTATGCCCACTTCACATGTCCGTGTTTCCAGTATGTGTGGTATCCGTTTTATTTTCACGGATCCCACACGTACCCATTATAACCTATGGTGCTATCTACATGTCCGTGTTTTTACACAGACCATGTATCAGTGCAAAAGACACGAAGACATGTCTGTTTATTCTGGCAGCTCGGATGACAAGGGCCAATACAAGTTTCTGGGTCCATGAAAAACAGCTACTGCACACGGGAGGCATTGGTGTGCTGTCCGTGTTTAACATAGCAAAGTATAGGAGAAGCTTTATAATTTATCCTTTCTTTCTCCATACTGTTAAAACACCGATGACACACTGTTCATAAAAACCTACACATGAATGACACACTAATGACACACTGATGGTAAAAATGGACATATGGATGATACATTGATGGAAAACACTGAAGAAAACACTGATGACACAGTGATGGTAAAAACGGACACATGGATGACTCTCTGATGGAAAACACTGATGACACTGATGGTAAAAATGGACATATGGATGATACATTGATGGAAAACACTGATGACACAGTGATGGTAAAAACGGACACATGGATGACTCTCTGATGGAAAACACTGATGACACTGATGGTAAAAATGGACAAATGGATGAAACACTGATGGAAAACACTGATGACACTTTGATGGTAAAAATGGACAAATGGATGAAACATTGATGGAAAACACTGATGACACTTTGATGGTAAAAAAGGGCACATGGATGACACACTGATGACACACTGATGGTAAAAACGGATACATGGATGACACACTGATGACACACTGACGGTGAAAACGGACACATGGATGACACACTGATGACACACTGACAGTAAAAACGGACACATGGATGACACACTGAAGACACACTGATGGTAAAAACGGGCACATGGATGACTCACTGATGACACACTGATGGTAAAAACGGACACATGGATGACACACTGATGACACACTGACAGTAAAAACGGACACATGGATGACACACTGAAGACACACTGATGGTAAAAACGGACACATTGATGACACACTGAAGACACACTGATGGTAAAAACGGACACATTGATGACACACTGAAGACACACTGATGGTAAAAACGGACATATTGATGACACACTGAAGACACACTGATGGTAAAAACGGACACATTGATGACACACTGAAGACACACTGATGGTAAAAATGGACACATGGATGACACACTGATGGTAAAAACGGACATATTGATGACACACTGATGACACACTGATGGTGAAAAGGGCACATGGATGACACACTGATGACACACTGATGGTAAAAACGGACACATGGATGACACACTGATGGTAAAAACGGATACATGGAGGACACAGTGATGATAAACTGATGGAAAACACTGACTCCGGTACCAGTTGTTCAAGTATGTGTTTGTTTTATATGGATGTGTGAAGGAGGCGTAAAGCTGTGTTGCTAAGCCCAGAGCCAGGAGAAAATGAACTTCATTCCTCCCGGCAACCTCTACCTTTTAGCCTTATAGGCATGCCGGCATGGTTTCAGTCATCGCTCAGAATACAGTGAGTAGTCCCAGTAAGCACTTTCAAGCACTCTGACGAACTTACATCCCTGCAGTGCAATAGTGTCGAGTCGGCTGTCAGTCAGTGTGTCAGGTCGTGCTTGCAGCGGACACTCAGTTTTTTACTGAGCGTTGAATGAAGCCACGCCATCTGTGCCTCCATGACTGAAAGCCAGAGTTTGCTAGGAGGACTAAAGTTCATCTTTGGATGAATAAGCTCGCTCACACTAGCATATAGCATCTGATGATTCTCTCATGTGAGACTATAGGATACTATATGCAAATGACCCACGACTTAAACTCTGTTGCAAGTGTGATCTGAGTGTTGCATGCGAGAATCGGATCACAGCTGCAGAGAAGATGGAGAACTTAATTTCTCCATCTGTTGTATTCTGTTTGATGGCATAAATCGTACTGCATCAGGATGACATCCGGGTGCAGTCCAATGTGTGCGCCGTCCGATATACGTTGCAATAGCGTGCAGCCAACTCGACATGAGAAAATAAGTGCTAGTCAGTACTGGAAAGTACGAAAAAGTCAGCTCACCCTTCTAGGCATCCAGGACTCCGAGCACGGAAACTTCAGTGCAGCAGGGAAAAGCAATCAATCGAGTAGGTAATCCAGCTCAAACAGTCCCATAAAATCTTTAATTTTATTGAAAAATTCTTTAAAAAATTATTAATCCATTCAGCGTAGAAATCACAAACCCCAATGTAGGAAGAATAGCACGTTTCAAACCTTGCGATTCTTAGTCCTTGCTTTCCATCTTGTACAAAGTGCACCCTTATATACTACATCCTATCCCAGTCAAGTGATTGCTTCCACACAATCACTTATAGCATTCCTCACCTGTTGAGAGGTATCAAATGTTCTAAAAAATTCTAAGATATATAAAAATAAAAACAGATATACAGGCACAATAGACATATTGACCATAGTTCAAAAAGGCTACAATAAATCATATCATAGAGAATAATATGATAATAGAAAGTTCATAAATAATGATATGTTAGATTGTGTTTTATATTAATTCCTAAAGGCATTCTTACTTGCAACATATCGATCCACAACGATTCCCTGTTCAAAAGTTTTCTGTGATGGTCTCCTCTTCTAAAATGTTTGGAAACTCTTTCAATTCCAATAACTCTACACATTGTGGTATTCACATTATGATGTAAGGAAAAATGTTTTGAAGCTGCTGAGCACTTTACCATCTTATTACCAGCTGCATCAGATAAATGTCTTCTAATCCTAACTTTTGATTGGTTGGTTGTACATCCCACATATTGTATTTTACAAATTAGACAAGTTATTACATACAGTATACTACATATGTGGTGTTACAATTTATAAATGTCTTTATTTTATAGGATTTGTTAGTTACTGTAGAAGTGAATTCTCTGGTGCTCTCCACATGACCGCAACATATACTTGTGCGATGTCCACTGAATGTAGCCAACTTTTCTCCTTTCCTGCATTACTATTGACATACAGTTGTGCTCAAATGTTTACATACCCCGGGAGAAGTTTTGCTTTCTTGGCTTTTTCAGAGAATATGAATGATAACACCAAAATTTTTTCTCCACTCATGGGTAGTGGTTGGATAAAGCCATTTATTGTCAAACTACTGTGTTTTCTCTTTTTAAATCATAATCACAACCCAAATCATCCAAATGACCCTGATCAAAAGTTTACATACCCTAGTGATTTTGGCCTGATAACATGCACAGAAGTTGACACAAATGGGTTTGAATGGCTACTAAAGGTAACATCCTCACCTGTGACCTGTTTGCTGGATTCTCTGAAAACTAGTGGTGTGGCAGTTTCAAGATCCACAATAAAGAGACACTTGATGAAAAATGGGCTGCATGGTCCAGTCGCCAGAAGAAAGCTATTACTGTGCAAATAGCATAAAATATAATGCCTACAATATGCAAAACAGCACAGAAGCAAGCCTCAATACTTCTGCAACAAGGTAATTTGGAGTGATGAGACCAAAATTGAACTTTTTGGCCACAAACATAAACGTTACATTTGGAGAGAGGTCAACATGATGAAACGAACACCATTCCTACTGTAAAGCACAGAGGTGGATTGCTGATGTTTTGGTGATGTGTGAGCTACAAAGGCACAGGAAACTTAGTCAAAGTTGAAGTACAGATGAATGCAGCACGTTATCAGCGAATACTGGAGGCAAATTTGCAATCATCAGCCTGGATGCTGCGCATGGGACGCACTTGGACGTTTCAACATGACAACAATCTATAACACAAGGCCAAGTCGATCTGTCATTGGCTACAGCAGAACATCCAGAAGGTTCTGGATTGGCCATCTCATCCTCCTGATCTCAATATCATTGAGCCGCTCCGGGGAGATATCAAGCGCGCAGTTCATGCTAGACAGCCCAGGAATTTACAGGAACTGGAGGCTTTTTGCCAAGAAGAGTAGGCAGCTTTACCATCTGAGAACATAAAGAACCTCATTCACAACTATCACAAAAGACTTCAAGCTATCATTGATGTTAGAGGGGCACTACACAGTATTAAGAAATGGGGTATGTGAACTTTTGTTCAGGGTCATTTGGATGTTTTGGGTTGTCATTATGATTTAACAAGAGAAAACACAGTAGTTTGACAATAAATGGCTTCACACAACCACTAACCATGAGCGGAGAAAAAGTTTTGGTGTTATCATTCATATTCTCTGAAAAAAGGCCAAGGAAGCAACATTTCTCCCGGGGAATGTAAACTTTTGAGCACAACTGCATAGACTTGGGGACAACATATCTCCTAGAGATGATTCTCTTTTGGCAGAGAATCTTATGGGATGAGTCAATATATTCTTTAACATGTCGTTTTGATATAATATTACATTTTTTATAATATTTTTAATCTCCACAAATTGTGGACTATATTGTGTTACAAACGCCATTTGATTGGAATCCTGTCATAAGTTTTCTGATGTTTTCTCTTTCAACATGTCTTGTCTATGTTTTACCAGGGATCAAATTCTTTGTTCTGTCCAACATCCATTGGGAATACCCACATTTTTTTAATCTTTCATTAACCACATTGTGGGTTGTGATTTCTACGCTGAATGGATTACTAATTTTTTAAAGAATTTTTCAATAAAATTAAGAAGATTTTTTGGGACCGTTTGAGCAGGATTACCTACTCGATTGATTGCTAGTCATTACTGCTCCATATTATAACATTGGAGTGAGTTCTATCTGATAAAACATTGGATAGTACTCGTCCGAGTTATACGCTGACTAGTTTCCTATAGCTGCAGGTTAATAGCATTCATTGACATGACAGGTTCCCTTTAAGAAAAAGAAAATGAATACCCTTTCTAGCTATTATGTAGATTTTTTCCCACACTCTGTTCACACCCTGAGTTTACATCTGTTTATATTGTAAGTCTATAATGCATTATATGTGCTGATTGAGCTTGATAAAAAGCAGATATCCCTTTCCTAAGCATCTACTAATACCATTTTTGGCGCACAGTATTCCTATGACTGTGCCAACTGTGAAGTGGTTGATGAAACATAAGACTGTATGTTATAAGCTTCTTATGGATTACTAATAATTTTATAGAGCTATTCCTATAAAAAAAATCCTTTGGCTTGACTTTTGAAAAACAACATTTTCTGTATCCATGTCTACTGAGCAGAAGGGTTTATTATAGAGTAATGCTAATGCTGAGATTCACACTCCCAGCTAATTAGACATGGGTATCACACACGTTCTTGGTGCAACACATCATCCAACTGAAAGAAAAACTTAGAGAGTGTATCATCAGAAAATGACTTATTGCCTAAATCAGGTCTTTCTAATATAAGTACTTTTTTAAAAATGTTGACAAAAGTTTAGTTACGATATTGTTCTCTGGATCCCTTACCGATATAGGACGTACTGGTATGTCCTATGTCATCTCCCTAACTCTGATGTGGGCTCGCATGCCAAGCCCCCATCTTTCCTAGCTGATGATGGCTGAAGCATTCAGCCATCATCTGCCTCTAACAGCAGCGGATGGAGTGGAGCTCCACCCATGGCTGTTAAATTCCGCTGTCAATCTCTGACAGAGGCATTTAATACACACGGGCACGTCATTCCACGAGCCTATTGGCACGGCCATGACATGATCACTGGGTATCGATGATTTGCCTTGATGGCCAAGGGCCTGCTGAAGACCTCTGTGCCTGTCATGATGATACTCTTGTAAAACTCAACCTGTGGCTGGAGACCATGATTTAATACTTTAAGCAGCAATACTGTGGTATTGCTGTATATAGCACAAGAGATTAGATGATCACAAGTTCAAGGGTACTAACAGATCCAGTGAAAAGTGAAAAAAAAAGTTTTAAAAATATAAAAAAAATAAAAAAACATAAAATTTAACTCACCACCTTTTCCTCCCATTAAAAACAAAGAAAAAAAAATAAAAAAGCACATATATGGTATTGCTGCATTCATATAAGTCCGAGCTATCAAAATATAAAATAAATTAATGCGATCAATAAACTATGTAGCGAGAAAAAAAATCAAAATTCCAGAATTGCTTTTTTTCAACCGCCGCAACACAAAAAAATGTAATAAGAGGAGATCAAAACATCGTATCTATCCCAAAGTGATGTAAATAAAAACATCTACTTCAGGTGCAAAAAGCAAGCACTTACAGTCACACAAGTCTATATCCTTTAAATTGAAAAGGTTAAGGCTCTCAGAAAATGGCGAAACAAGAAATTTTTGTGTTGACAAATTCCTGAATTTTTGTCACCACGTAAATAAAATCAAAACTATAAATAGGTAATTTTTAATATAAAATGAATGCTGTAAATAAGTAAAAAAAAACAATTGGGGAATTGCGTTTTCGCTAAACTTGGAATTTTTTTTCGAGTAAATCACATGATGAAATAGATGGTGTCATTCAAAAGTACAACTCATCCTGCAAAAAACAAGCCTTCACGTGACTATGTAAGCAGAAAAAGAAGAAGTTATGGTTTTGGAGGAAGGGGAGAAAAAAATGAAAGAGCAAAAATGTAAAATTGCCTGAAGGGGTTAATTTTTTTTAAAAGTAAGCTTACAATCTTCACAGTGGTGAATTTTTCACAGTGGTCAATGCAGCATACATTAGTTCCTATCCTTAAAGGAAAAGCTTTCAGCAGACTCCTTATCAGCAGAGGCAGGATCACAATGACAGATAAATCCTCTATACACAACTGATAACACAGGATCCAACATTCACAATGACCTATTCACACGTTCATTAGACGCTTTATTACAATAGATAGGGTCTGAACCATTTTATTCCTGCTAATGTGCATGTGCATTTCATGTAGGAATCTAAAAGTGGCTGATGTAAAAATGGCAAATTTCCCTTTTTTTTAAGTAAAAAGATGATAAAAATACAGGGTATTTGGTTGATACGTTTTTTGTTTTCCACCCCTCCCTTGTGAGCCATGCACATAAAGGCCGTCTTCTACAGCATGTCCATATCGGACATTACCTGTCTGAATCCTGCTCATATAGGTATTATACACATGACCAGGTTTTTAAATACATCAGTTAGGGACTGCTCTGATACGGGGTACCTTGACGTTTGGTAAAGCGGCTTAGTATACATTTTTTGCAAAAAACATATTAACCAAATACCCTGTATTTTTATCATCTTTTTACTAGCACTTGCTGTTTACTGTTACTTTTTTGCAACAGAGTATTTTTATATGTTTGTTTTACTGTGCTTTTCTGTGTTTCAGTCTTTTGGTGGTATGAACACTGTCCTACAGACTTGTTCATTGTGTGCATGGCTCATGTGTTTGTATCCTGATGAATTTAGATGAAAAAATCCATCGCCTTTTTTGTAATTAAAATATCGTAAACAGTGCAACATTAAGAACTGACGCATTTCAAACTTAAAAAAACCCATTCTTAATTCTGGAATAGTAATACGTATAAAACGTTGCAACAAGGTTTTAATTGGATTTCAATAAAGCATGAAGGATTTTAACAACTAAACCTTAACATGGGCTGTACCATATTTTTTTACTATTATACATGCAGCACCTTAGACGTAGAGTATAGGAACACGTACTTGGCATTAGCACTGTCTGATAGGAGGAAGACCAACTAAAATTACAACCAATTGTGAACAGTGAAGGACGGGGGAGGAGTGAAATCCAGCACTGCCACCCAGGTGACCTAAAACTTAGATTTATTGAGTTAACAAAGCATTAAAAAGCTTTAAAAACAAAACCTGACACTTTTCTGGCATGTCAGTGCCCTAAGTCATAGGATATAAAGTGGAAGATTACAACCTATTCCTTGATATTATGAAAAGTACATGGAAATTACAGTTTTTTTTAAAACCATGTTGGTGGGAAATTGATCTGTTTTTTGGCTCAATGGGAGTTCATGAGGATCTATAGACTGGATACTATTTCACCCAAGGAACTAAATGGGAATGATAGTTTTGCTCAATTTCTATCAGCATAGTTCTTATTTAGGTTCTACCCTTTGAAGGATCAGTAACATTCGTCTTTGGACTATTTTTGCTTTTTAATTTTCCTCTTGTTATTGTGTATCATGATTTGTGTTTATTATATATATATATATATATATATATATATATTATTATATTGTGATTTTATTCTGCATATAATAAAGGTTTTTGTAATTTCTGAAATACAGCATTTCCATGCATATTGTTTAAATGACTGTCAACAGCGGCATCATACTTACCATCATTTACAATCCTAAATTTGGAACCCAAAAACAACAATGAATGCCAAAAACTGCATACTTTTTAGCATGGTTTGGTTATTTCCTGTGCTTTTTACAGTGCAATTTGTGGGACAACTCTGGCAACATCAAGACACCTGACAGGTATCCTGCATCTTGTAGAGAATTGCTGTCATTAGACAGTGCGTCTTTTCTCGCTTCCCTACACTAATTATAAATGTGATGGTGTGATATGTTCTGTGGGTATCATTTTGTGTATATTTATATTTTACTGATTTCTGGGTATTTCACATATTGTCTAGAGTCTCAATTGTCAGCCTTTTGGCTGATAATTGAGTTAGCTCACCTACCATCTGCAGCCTGAATATGTCTATGCCTTTTGATGAACCCCTGCCGACATCTCCTGATTGTCGATTCATGACCCCTCAGCTATCCAAATGCAGCGAGTCACCCCGTGTAGTGCCTTAATCCCTGAGGCACCTTTTCCTGGTCAGAGAGGTCTGAAAGCCATCAAACCTGTCTGACTACCCCTGGACATAAGGAGGGGGGGTCTGAAGATTGAAGTCAGATCCTGTGTGTAGAGGATGGTCTACAGACACACAGCACGTCAGAGAGAAAGAAGGATGGGTTTCTTTGGTTTTATCCTCTGTCATCTGGATTATTGGACTCATCTTATGGGACATTTATCCTGTTACTGAACTACATTCGTGTTCTGGACTATTGTATCCTCAGTGTGGTGGTTTGTTAATGGACCATTTTAGTTTTGCCTATAATAAAGGTCTTGGGATTGTTCGCACTTCTCTTGCTCTGTTGATTGTGTGTTACCGGAGAAGGACCCCGTGACAACTGGTGGCAGCAGTGGGATCAACAGAGCGTAACCCAATGGAAAACCACCCATGGAGTGAGTACAGAAATTGGACTGTATCCAGTTTACAGGAGAGAGCCAGCGACCTGGGCCTGAACTACCAGGGACTGACAAAAGAAGCCTTAATTGACCTACTGGTGGGTACTAGCCAGTCCACCTCCTCCCAGATGTCTGAAGGGCAAGCACTGGAGACAGGGATCCCCACCCAAAAAAGCCAGTGGTTGGTGTGGTACGAAGAAGAGATGGCAGTTCTGGGCCCAGATGTCTCTCAGGAGTATAAGGAGGAAGCTGCCTACCGGGCACAGTGGAGACAAGAAGCAATGGAGCTTGAAAGAGGGAGTAATGCAATGTGGAGTGTAAACCCAGTGATCCGGGAGCCTGTACTGACCACCCGGACAGACTTTAAGCCATTTGATGAGGCTTCCGGAGATGTGGAGGGGTTCTTCAAGGACTTTGAGCAGCAGTGTGCTGTGATGGAGGTACCCCACTCAGGCTGGATGCGTTTTTTAGTGGGACTCCAGAACGGTAGCCTGGCGGAGGCTTACCGAACCATCGACTCACAGCGGAATCGGGATTATAACATTGTAAAGCGGACTATCCTGGAGTACCATGCTATCACCCCAGACTCATATAGGGCCAAGTTCCGAGACCTCTCATGCACCACTGGAGGATCGTTTAGCATGTATGCACATAAGATGTCCCAGGCATGTCGGAGATGGCTGGAAGCAGAAAACGCCTTTACTGTGGAAGATGTTATACAGGCGTTCCTTATAGAACAATTTCTTGCCAAGTGCCCGGCAGAAGTATGGGAATGGGTCCGGGAGTGCACGCCGCGTACCGTGGAATAGAGCTGCAGACCTGGCCGATGAAGCCCTTACTATCCGACTGCAATGGAGGGGGCTTCTAGACAATAAGCCACAGCCTGCTCCTGCGCCTCGGCCCCCTCCGATTATATCTGCCCTTCCACTTAGTCGCAGGCCAATGACAATCACGCCTCACAATCCCGGGCCCCAACAGAGAGGAGATGTTATGGGTGTGGGCAATCTGGCATTTGCAATCCGGCTGTCCCTCAAGGATTCGGAGGGAGCCCCATGCAGCCCCACCTCGTCCAGTGCATCTTGTGCACTCCATCCGCCTGAGGAAGAGCTACCACCACCCAAACCAGAGTGGACCACCGACCACGGCACCATAGATACCCCTCCTGGAGTGTACGGACTCCGGCCTTTGTCTTTTAGCTACCCTGAGCAACGGCAACGCCACCTGCAGGATGTCTTAATTGATGGATACAAATGTCAGGATTTAGAGACACGGGGGCATTCCTGACTATCGCTGACCCCTGTGTGGTTCGACCCGAGGCAATTCACCAGGGCCCGGGAATTACCATTGTCCTGTCGGGGTGCCCGCAAATATATACAGCGAGCTTCTGTGCGTTTGGATTATGATTGTGGAGAAAAACTGTGTTGGATTGAAGCTATGGGAGGACTTCCTGCAGATATCCTCCTTGGGAACGACATTGGGGAGTTACAGTGCCAATTTGTGGGAGCAGTCACCCGACTACAGGCCCTTCAAGCGCTACAACATCCGGACCTCACCAGGGAGCAACCACCACGAACCGCATCAGAGGTGGTAAGCAACACGTTCCCTGCTACTACATTGGGAGAGCCTTGGGATAGAGAGGAGTTTAGGAGAGAAATAGAGGGTGACACTACCTTAGCAGCCCTTAGGTTAAGGGCAGAAACTGGGCACGTGGGAGATAATGGGGATGCCTTCACTCGAGAAAACGGACTATATTATCGTGTAACAAAAGTCAGTGACAAGGGCAACCCTGACACAATGACCAGGCAACTCATTGTCCCTCAGAACTACAGGGCACAGCTAGTCCAACTGGCCCATGACATCCCCTTGGCTAGGCATCAAGGCAGGAAAAGGACTGAAAAGAGACTCACCCAAAGTTTTTACTGGCCTGGCCTCTCGCAGTTGGTAGCCCATTATTGCCGCACCTGTGATGTGTGCCAGCGAATGCGGCATCCAGGAGCTCGACATAAGGTACCCCTGCAATCCCTGCCCATAATTGAAGAACCATTTCAACGTGTAGCTGTCGACATCATAAGTGCTCTGGCCCACCCCAGCCGGTAGGGGAAAAAATATATCCTGACAGTGGTGGACTATGCCACTCGGTATCCTGAAGCTGTGGCCCTGTCCAGTATTACAGCAGTAAAGGTAGCCGAGGAACTTGTTACCATCTTTACCCGGGTAGGGTTTCCTAGTGAAATATTATCGGATCAAGGCACTCAGTTCATGTCAGATCTGGTCCAGTCTCTATGCCATACCTGTGGTGTTCGAGCCATTCGCACCACCCCATACCACCAGCAAACCAACGGACTGTGTGAACGTTTTAATGGAACCCTAAAAAATATGCTGAGGGCTTTTGCTGACGTTGAAAAAGACTGGGAAAAATACCTGCCACATCTCCTCTTTGCCTATCGCGAGGTTCCCCAAGAGTCCACAGGGTTCTCTCCCTTCGAACTACTGTTTAGCCAGAAGGTCCGTGGGCCTCTCATTCTTCTGAAAGAACATTTGGAGGGAGATATCTCAGACACCGGAATGCCCATCATTCCCTATGTTCTTGAGTTCAGAGACCGCCTCACCTAGCTAGCAACCTTGGCTAAAGTACATCAGCAGATGGCTCAGTCCAGACAAAAAACCTTGTATGACCGCAATGCCAGGACCCGGGAATATTTGGAAGGACAACAAGTGCTCATGATTACTACTTCCCCTGCCAACAAGCTTCAAGCAGTGTGGGAAGGCCCTTATCGGGTTGTCAAGAAAATTAATGACACTAACTACGTGATTGCCCTGGACTCTAGTGGTCGATGATAGAAAACCGTCCACATTAACATGCTGAAAGAATACCATGACCGACCTCTGCCTGTTCTAGCTGTCTGCCACCCCCCTTGTGATGCCGCCGCCGACGAGTATCTCCCCCATCTTCTCCAGGTCACCCAAGCGGGAGGATCACTGGAACAAGTGCCCTTGGGCTCCCATTTATCGGATATACAAAAGGATGATATTCTCGCTGTACTAAGGCCGAGGGCTGCTGCTTTCTCCTCCAAGCTGGGGAAGACTACTCTCACCAGCCACCATGTGGAAACCCCTGGAAAACGCCCCATCCAGCAGGCTGCCTACCAGGTTCCAGAGGCTGTTTAAGGCATGATAAAGAACGAACTGGAGGAGATGAAACGACTGGGAGTTGTTCAGCCATCTCACAGTTCT
This sequence comes from Oophaga sylvatica, assembly GCA_033576555.1. NCBI lineage: Eukaryota > Metazoa > Chordata > Amphibia > Anura > Dendrobatidae > Oophaga > Oophaga sylvatica. Next base: position 114,572,734 of record JARQOD010000009.1, on the reverse strand, counting down.
TGGGCCTCTCCTGTTGTCCTGGTCCCCAAGAAGGATGGTACAACACGATTCTGCGTTGACTACAGACGATTAAATGATGCCACCAAGAGTGACGCTTACCCCATGCCCAGGATTGATGATTTATTGGATCGTCTTGTAAGTGCCAAATTTGTGACCACGTTAGACTTGAGCAAGGGTACTGGAAGATACCCCTAACGGAGGACGCTTGGGAGCGCTCGGCCTTCATCACTTTATTTGGGCTTTTTGAGTTCCTGAGAATGCCCTTTGGGATGAAAATTGCCCCCGCTACAGAGACTGGTAGATCGACTGTTAGAGCAATGTCAGGACTTTGCCTGTGCTTACTTGGATGACATTGCCATTTTTAGACACCTGGGAGGAACATCTTAAACACTTGGCATAGTGCTAGACTGTATCATTACTGCAGGACTGACCATTGGCCCTGATAAATGCCAAATAGGGATGGCTGAGGTGCAGTACCTCGGGCATAGAGTAGGGGGTGGGTCCCTAAGGTCTGAACCTGCCAAGGTGGAAGCCACTAGCAACTGGTGTAGACCCCGGACTAAAAAGAAGGTACTTGCATTTTTAGGTACTGCTGGTTACTATCGGAAATTTGTTCCTAATTTCAGCACCTTGGCCAAGCCCCTAACTGACCTGACCCGCAAGAACATGCCTAGGAATGTGACGTGGACGACTGCATGCGAGGATGCCTTTTCAGCGTTAAAGACATCACTGCTCCTGTCTTGACTGCCCCTGATTATAAGCGCAGGTTTCTCGTGCAGACAGATGCATCCACCTTTGGGATTGGGGCAGTACTTAGCCAAGTGAACGCTGCTGGAGAAGAACATCCTGTTGCTTTTACCAGTCGGAAACTACTGAATCGGGAAGTTGTGTATGCCACTATTGAAAAGGAGTGCCTTGCCATCGTATGGGCGCTAAAAAAATTGCAGCCATACTTGTATGGCAGAGACTTTACAATTGTTACAGACCACAACCCTCTCACATGGCTGAACCACGTATCATGGAAGATTGATGCGATGGAGCTTGTCTCTACAACCCTACAGCTTCTCCATCCAATATAAGAGGGGCAGCCAGCACCAGAACGCCGATGGACTGTCTCAACAAGAAGAACCATAGACCCCTCAGGCCAACCTACCCTTGCCACCGTACAAGGGACTATTGTAGTTGAGAAATGTGGACTAAAGTGAGCAGGCCAGAGGTCTGTGTAGACCTCATGGTGTGCTCACTTATTATGAGGGGGAGAGGTTGTGATGGTGTGATATGTTCTGTGGGTATCATTTTGTGTATATTTATATTTTCCTCCCTTGAATTTGTGCCAAACAGCTAAATATTATGCTCCCAATACAAACATGAACACCTATATCCCAGTATACAATCTCACTAGGATCTACTTGAGCATATAAATAAACTTTTCAAAAAAAGCTGTCTGACTACCCCTGGACATAAGGAGGGGGGTCTGAGGATTGAAGTCAGATCCTGTGTGTAGAGGATGGTGAACAGACACACAGCACGTCAGAGAGAAAGAAGGATTGGTTTCTTTGGTTGTATCCTCTGTCTCTGGATTATTGGACTCATCTTATGGGACATTTATCCTGTTACTGAACTACATTCGTGTTCTGGACTATTGTATCCTCAGTGTGGTGGTTTGTTAATGGACCTTTTTAGTTTTGCCTATAATAAAGGTCTTGGGATTGTTCGCACTTCTCTTGCTCTGTTGATTGTGTGATACCGGAGAAGGACCCCGTAACAATAAATATTAGTTCTAATCTTGGAAAAGACTTGTGAAAGGCCTCAGGTTATGGCTAGCAATCATCCTCCACATTGGAGATCAGCTGTGAGAAGAATCTCACGTTGCAAGTGCAGTGACAGTAAATTAATAATGGTGCACATTGTTGCTGGAAATAATGTGGAGCACCATGTACCTATGGGAGGAACTACAAGACTGGAATGATTATAGTGACCACTATGTAGTTCTTTGTAGAGATGTGCAGTTCTCCATTCCTATGGAGAAAATGAGGTGCAAAAGTGTGGTGCATTCATTTCTTGTATTTTGTGGAAGTTGGAAATAGCCTCTTCAGAGAGGATGATGACTAGATCTCTAGCACCATCTATTGGATGTAGCAATCCTAAAAGTCAACACAGACCCTTTAACCAGCTTGCTTATGACTTTGGATAAGAAGCCAAACCAGAAACTCAATTTGCAGTCACGTGTTTTGGGGTATTTGCTCCTCCTCAGTGCAAACCAGGAGATCTGATTTGGCAAGGTGAGATGACTCTGGCTTGGGGTCTAAGGAGGAACAATTTTCCTTGAGGAAAGTGCGAAATTGTCATAAGGAAATGTATAGGCCTTTCAATACTCCTCTGGGAATTTAAATATGCAAATATCTTCTTCAAAGAGGTAGTGGACTTGAAATATAGCTCCACCTATTGGATGTATTAGTCCTAAAAGGCAATACTGACCCTTTAATGAGCTTTGCCACAAGACTTAGGATAAGACGCTAAATTAGAAGCTCCATTTGCAGTCATATGTTTCGGGGTTTTCCCCTCCTTAGTGCAAAACATTAAGACCTGATTTGGCTTGGTTAGAAGCCAATGATTTGGTGTCTAAGGGGGAATGTTTCTACTTGTGGAGAGTGCGAAGCCAGCTTGAGGAGACTTATAGGCCATGCAATGCTCCTCTGGGAATTTATATCTCCAAATAACCTCTCCAGAGAGGAAGAGGACTTTAAATGGTGGTGGATTCTACCTAGATAGGAGGAGGAGCTCTGTCTTTAGCTCCTCACTCCTTCCGTCTACATAGAATTGTAACAACTGCCATCTCCTATCTCATTAATGGGAAAGTCTGTCTTCACTGAAGACAGATTTTACCTCAGAATTGAGAATTTTGATAATAACTCATCAATTCTGCCAAAGAAAGAAGCAAATCTCTCTGATAAGATATAATACAAGGTTTCTTATTTTCATGTGTTCTATTGATTTCTGAAATAAAAATTAAAATGACAGTCGCTCTTTAAGTGTTTGTCTAAGATGTTTCCTATCCGGGTCCATCATCCTTGCCATCCCCCTCCTCATTATATTACAGATACACATTCAAAGGACAAGGCTCTGTCTAGGCTACACGAGAGGTCTTCGGGGACATCAACTTTGACCTTTTCCTTTTTTATAGTCGTTACTGATCAATTTAGAAAATTAAATTTGCCATACCAGCAAACAAAGATTGCAGGAATCTATCTGCTATTTCTTCCTCATCCACGCTTCCTTTTTAACAACGACTACCATTTCACTCATTGTTATTCCTTGAAACTGCTCGCTACCAACATATCCAATAAAGAATCTGCTTAAAAGCCAAAAAACGAGATGGAATTAGAGACTTTAATTTGGTTAAATGTAATTTTAGGAATTGCTAATTACAATAAAAATCTGCAAGGCAATTATCTGTATTGGATTTGGCGCTATTTTTATGGGTTTTGGACTGTTCTGTGAATTGTGAGGCCCTGCAGTCATTATTTGTCTATGAAGTAAAAGTAGATTGTAGCTCTCTGTAATTTGTAAGTCCCTAATTTGTCGCTGATTTTTCTCCCTCTGGCTCTGCAGGCATCTCTTTGAATCCTACTTTTTCCCAGCAGGACAGGAATGCCACTTACTCATCACTAAGGAATTTTAAATGCCTAACCCTGCTGCCTATCCCTTCCTGTGATGACAAAGCTTTCTTAAGCTCCAATCTCTTTTGGAGTCAAATTAACTCTCTTGCAATTCAATGACTTCCTTATTGAACCCATCTATCTGTAGGATTGCGACTGTGTAATATTTTGCCAGGCTTGAGACATGCTAGCGCATTGATGACATGTATCAGAAACAGACATATTATGTATGGCTTTGTTTCATCTCTATTAACAAGTTATAACTATAGCAAAACAATATCATAAATTATAGATTCTTAGAATCAGCATGAAAAGCTTTCATCTCCGTGGAGGAACAAGAAAAAAAAGCAAAAACTAGCTTTGCAGTTTCCTGTTATCAGTCTGTAAAGAGCAATACAATATTCGGATGGTTTGTTCTATAGGGAACATGCGTTAACTCAGCTGTGCAACAAAAATAGCACAAAAGAAAATAGTTTCCTTTAGTAACTAGTCAGACTACAATTGTTCTTTTTATGACTTTAAAGGGAGTCTGCCCAATGCTTTATGGCTGCTAAACTAATAACAGCATAGATATGGGACTAATAACCATGCACACATACACTACATGCACAATAATATTGGGTCACGCATTTTAATCATTTAATAAAGATTTTGTTATCCAGTCCCGTTGCCACAGGTGTATAAAATCCATGCAGTCTGCCTTTACTAACATTTGGGTAAATCTAAAGAACTCATTTACTTTGAGTGTGACACCGTAATAGTACACTACCATTGTAACAAGTCACTTCGTTTTAAGGATTTCCATGACCGAAAAGCTGTAGGCAAATCTAACATCACCGTGCATAATACCAAGCATTGGATTGAATGGTGTAAAGTCATGACCGCAAGCCTTCGGAGCAGTGGAAATGGGTTCTGTGGAGTGACGCTTCTCAATTTGGCAATCTGATGGATGAATCTGGATTTGGCAAATCGCAGATGAACATTACTTGCCTAACTGCATTGTGCCAGATGTAAAGTTTGGAGGAGGAAGGATAAGGCTATTATTTTTTTATTCAGAGGTTGGTCTAGGCCCCTTAGAGTTCTTCTACGTGAGAAGATAATCGCTTAAATGATTAACGATGCGATCGCAACTCATGACTAGTAATCATTGTCAGAAAAGTGTTTATGCAAGACAAGAATCCTAAATGAAATGGTTGAATAGCGATCGCTACATCGTAGCTTCGAACATCGCACACTGTGTTTACAGACAGATGCCTATTTAGTACTTGAAAGGAAAAATGAAGCCCAAGCGGAGCCAAGGGCATAGTGACCCATAGCTCTGTTTGAGCATGACTGTGCTCCAGTGCACAAAGCAAGGTCCATAATGGCATGGTTGGGTGAGTTAGTGTGGATAAAGTTGACTGGACGGACAGAGTCCTGACCACACCCTCATCCAATACCTTTGAGATAAACTGTAACAAAGATTCCAAGCCAGGACTTCACATCCAACATCAATGGCTGACATCACAAATGTTCTATTGGATGTTGGATAAAGATTCCCACAGACACATCTACAATCTAGTGAAATCCATGCCAGACGGGTGGAAGCTGTTTCATTGCTAAGGGGGGACAAACTGAGGCCAGTCTCTAGTCCAGCTAGTGGCCCAGCCTTTCTCAGTACCTTTCCTTTGCTCAAAATCATATCTAACAATTTGTTGGATAGTAAAGAGGTTTTAAAGTAAAAGCAATAGTAGTAATTATGGATTGTATGACACCTACAAAAATATCACAATTGCTTTTAAAATAATAAATGAGGCATACCTGCTTACTGTAACCCCCATCGATCCAACTCCTGCAGTCTGAGCTCGACAGGAAATGATGACATCCTACTCCAGACACCCAAGCGCTTCAGCCAATCACAGGCCTTAGTGGTCAGGTGACCAAATAATGGAACATTATCATTTTCTGTTCCAGCGTAGACCAGTGGAAAGGCCAGAACTGCATTTGTAATGGTTACAACCATTTTTGTGCCCTAGGCAGAGGAAGCCAATTGCACACCTCCACTGCATCGAAGCAAAAGAATGATTCAGAGTCTAAGGCCCAGGACCCTTAATGTACGCCCCCTACGATGGGTCAGATTACAAGCTCTGATGAAAAATTCTATTAGAATTGATACTTTTGTTACCAAAAAATACCAACAAAAGTAAAAAAGTGGTGTACTTTAGGGGTGTGACTTAATTTGTGATTTCAATGTAAGGTATAAAATCATTTATTGTTTGCATTAACACAATATGAGGGACAAATAGCATTATTCATATCTGACGTCCTATAGTTTAAATGTCAGACCCAGTAATAGCCATGGAAACTCATACAGCTAAACTATAATGGGGCTTTTGGTTTCAATTACAGTGTCTAGCATTTGACAGATATGCTAATAGAAGTAAATAGATTCCCACCATAGATAAAGGGATATGTATGATGGTTTTTGCATCTGTCATGCGATAAAAACAGCTTGCACAAAACTGGTGGTGGTTCTGGTGATGTATTCACGTACTGATGGTTGTTCTGGTGACATATTCATGTAGAGATAGTTGTTCTGATGCTGTATTTAATTTATATATTTTACTCACTTATTTAGCACCAATAATTACACAGCGCTTCATTAATGTACAGTACTTCCGATGCCTCTAGTGATGTATTCATGTAGTGATGATGATTCTGGTGATATATTCATTAACAGAACCATCATCAGTATATGAATATGAAACCAAAATCATGAACAATACATAAACAGAACACCAGTGCCATCAATAATAGATGCATAAAAATATCTGTCCATACTGTACCCTAAATAAGCATCTTATGGTATATGGGCTCTACACTGTCTGTCTTAATAAGCAAAAGCCACCACACTGTCCACCTTTGATAAGCTATAACCACCACACTGTCTGCCATTACCAGCTATGAACACCACACTGTCCGCCCTTATGAACCACGGCCTATACCATGGCTTTCCTCTTTTTAGTTTTCCTTTACACTCTCGATAACTCCACACTGTCCCTCACCATACTAACCACTTTCCATATTGTGCCCCCATTTCATGCATCCCCCTCTCCATATCCACTCTGCACCCCTCTTCACACTATGCCCTCATATTGCCCACCATATTGCCCTCTCCAAACTGTACCCCCTCCTCACACTGTCCCTCTATGCAATATTATGATCACCTCAGTTACTCATATGATATGATATCCACAACAGCCCCTCATTTCATAGTATGGTCATCACCACAGGCCCCATATACACTAGGATGTCCACTACAGCCCCCCATATATAGTATGATGGTCCATACAGTATTATGACTCCTACAGTCACCCATACAGTATAATGGCCCACACAGCACCATATACATATGATATCCACCTCAGCCCTCTATCAAGTATGGTCACCACAACCCCAGTGTAATGTTCCCCACTGCCCTATATAAAGTATGGTCACCTCAGTCCCTCATATACTATGATGCCCCCCACAGTCTGTCATGTGATGTACCCCACAGCCTATTATTTAAAGCCCCCCCAGTCCCTTATTTTATGTCCCGCACAACCACTATTTAGAGGCCAAATAATATAACAATGAAAAAAAGGTTTATATTCGCCAAATCCAGGCTCCCTGTCCACCACAGCTGCAGTGTTCTCTTCTATTTTAAATAGCAGTGGGCACTGGACAGCATGATGCAGTGATGTCATCACGCTGTCCGACATGTCCGGCATGCTCCTGTACCGAGTTGTACTCACATTGATTGTATTCGCGTCTTGCAGATTTGGATACAATTTAGTTCAGGGAGGGTGCTACGGCTAGGGGGCAGGCGGTGAGCATGGTAAGCGGTGTCAATGACTCACTGACACTGAGTACCTATGTGCCTGTACCTCGGCCCTCAACGTGTTGAATGCCTTCGGCTGGAGGAAGGTGCCATGTGGCCTCAGGCATTCATCAACGTCAATTTATATTTCAAAGTGCGCCCCCCTCGGGGAGAGAACGGTAATGCTCAAGGTGTGTGCCTACCCTGCCTACCCTTTGCCCTAGCCCTGGTTATAACAAATGAGTATGTCTTATTTTATAGTTCTCTGAAATTTGTAAGACTTTTGTAGACTTTGTAAAACCCTTTAAATGGATAACGTAAGATAAATATACACTATTGAAGCTGCAGCAGAAGATAGGGTGTTTGTTAGAAGGCTTGCTAATGCCTTTTTAATCATCTGTTGGAAGAGCAACGATCTTGAAGCATATTTCACTCATTTTTTATTGTTTATACATATTTTTTGTTAGCTTTTGCTCCTACAATGCATAAAAATGTTACTCCGTAGTTGAACTTTTATTTTGTTGTAAATTATCTTGAAATATGTTAAAAGGGCTGTCTCAGAATAATAACTCCTGTCCTTTAAGAACATGCAGATAAGATTAAGGGGGCCACTTGCTTGATTCCCCCTATAAAATAAAAATGGAAAGATGCTCTTCAAAGCAGATCAGTCACCAGATTACACAATACAAACTGCACATATTGTTATATTGATTCCTTAGGCATGATGAATCTGGTAAATTTACTTTGAAAATTCATGCAATAAATGTCAGACTGGCTATATAATCTTGATATTAAAATATTAAATGCCCAGTTTAAGAGCGAAAGAGCTCATGAATCTAATGTATTCAGTTTTCACCCCCCAAGCATCACTGTGAGATCTCACCAGCAAGGAGGAGGAACACTGAGGATCTGTCATTTAGGTTAAGTGGGTGGAGATTAAGTTCAAACTTTGAAAAATATTTTTTTTATTCAAAGTAAGTCTAAGCTCAATTTTATACTGTAAGTTGTCTGTATTGTGTAATTTGGTGACAGACCTTAGGCTTTGCCCAAAGCCATGCATTACATAGCTAACATGTACTGCTACAGCCCCCCCTGCAGTAACTGCTGTATAATTACACTCATTTTACACTAGTTATAGCAAATGATTGAAGGTTTTGAAACACCACCTTTAAAGTGTAACACAGCATACACAGTACACAAATAGAGTTCACACAAATTATTGTTCATCATTGCTCAGTTCGGACACAGACTGAAGCAGCATATAGAATAATATACATCAGTATATGAGCAGTGTAGATGTGAATCCAGTTCTAGGATGAGCTAAAAGACTTGTTAGACAGCTCAGCACTTTTCTCTGTATCTCCTCCATATTCCCCTCTCCATAGAGTATAATAGAAGGTGTACACTGACACCTCACTGTGTAGGCAATCATATTTTATCTTGTGCAAGAGGGTGTTCTCCCCCCCAGCCAGGGACTTTGCAGTGAGTAGAATTATAGTTCTACTGATGACTCATGCAGGTGTGAACAGGTTGCGGGATGCAGTGATGGACAGGAGGCATAGTAAGGGTTAACACATTTAACAGTTTTAATTTAACAGGGGGTTAACTCCTTGCAGGGAGATAAATGGTTAAATGAGGGTTCAACAGTTCAATGGCAAGAAATAGGCAAAGTTTATGAACAATAAACAAGATAACGGCAGTTCTTTAAATCACTTATCGTGTCAGAGGCTTCCCAGTCCACAACTGAAGCTTTGAAGTCAGTAGCGCCAACAACGCTGGCACGGTGCTTGTCCTAGAAGGTCCTGCTGGTAACGGTGGTCTGTCTTCTGACAGCAGCGGTGGGTCTCCGGCACCTTCCGCTGAGCCCCTAATCTATAAGCATGTGCTGCCAAAACAAACAAGGTCACAGCACTGACAGAGTCCAATGTGGACTGAAAAGTATAAACCAGCAAGGTAGGCCGCAAACGTCTGTCCAGCACTTGGTTGCTTCTATGCAGCACGGATGCAGTACTCACAATCACGGAGCACACCTCACCTTGCTCTCTGGTAACTATCAGGCACACGGCACCTCTCTCTCTCAGACTCTTAAGCTTTCATGTGGCACTCAGCTGACCAGGGCTCCCGGCTCTCTCCCTGTTACTGCGGCAGGCTCCGGCAGCATCCTGGCGTATGGCTGGCCCTGTTTTGTCTCGGCCCGGCTGCGCACCCCATGGAGCACGTTGTGCACACACCCGGCCTCTCTCAAGGCTGGAAACTGCCCGACGCTGGGCGCGCTTTCACTTTTAACCGCACCCCCAGCTTCTGTGTCAGAGCACCTGTCCGGGCCTTTTTGCCTTTCCCCAGGAAACAAGGGATGCAGCCTCGACAGTTCCGGACCCTGCTCGGTACAGGTACCCGCAGCCTGGTCTTCCTATTTGCACAGGGAAAAGAGACTTATTGTTTTTACATAGAGCTTAGAAGAATTCAGCTAGTCTGTTTTTAGTCACATGATGTCATAGACCTAATGAAAAAGAGAATAATTAACTGGTTAGAAAGGCAAAAGGAGCAATTGTAAGTACACAGTGGTATATAATATGATGACTGCAATATATTAAGAGGATAAAAAATTTGAGAAAATTTAAGAAACGAAAAAGGAGATGCTTCCTGTTGCCAGAATATAAATTGTGTACAGGGAAAATAATTTCTTAGATGACTTTTGACATCCAATAGAATAACACTTTTACGTACAATAATAATAGTATGTAGATTATTTCATAGCCCTTAGTTACAATAAGATGGAATCTAACCGTTAACGAGACTGAAAAGAAACATAAGTTCACCCTTTTCTAAAGCCTATTCTTCAGGTCATCTTTATACTTCAATAAGTTACTTAATGGATAATGGAGTATTGAAACAGATAATTGAATGTCTAGAAGATGAAAGTTAATTTCCATGTATATAATATCTAAAAGAACTATGAGGGCGGTTAACTTAAAGTTTGTTTTATATATCATCAACAATGAGCCGCTTGCTTTAATTGTGTAACAATGAGCATAATAACATTGGGTTAAAAGGGCAGAATGGCTGATGTTTGCTTTCAATTCTGTTTTACAGCCAAGATCTGCTACGCTCCGAAGCTATCTTTAAATGGATTCTAAAGTGCTATTTTGACTGTGTGAGATGAGAAATTACAAAGGCAAATTAATTTCATTATTTCAGAAACAAAGAATCCTCAAAATGAAGGCAGAGAGATGTCAACGCTATTCAGGAGTTATGCATTAAAACTTGGTCTTATTCAGAATATAAAGCCCATAAACTTATCAGTTACATTTAAAGTACAATACCTATATAATGAGGGAGAAAAAACAACGTGGAGCCACTATTCAAATGAAAATGCTGCACTGTTTGAACCGCCGAGGTGCCTTTTGTTTTCGGCAATGAGCATATGTAATAGATTTAATTATTAATTTTCTATTGTTCTCAGTGCATAGACAAGGTTCAAGGCACCGCTATTCTCTGCCTTTCATAGATATAATTTGTATAATTGTTTCCAGTAACAGGAATGTTCCAGTACTTATTTCTAATTTTTTTAATTTAATTTTTTTTTTAATTTTAAAAGCATGTACTTACCGCATTCCAAAAGTGGGAACACCTGCACCCTCTTCAAAGTTAGTCGATCATTTGAAAAGATGAAGTTTTGTGATTGCAGATAACAGTCCTTTTGTGTCCGTGGATTATTGTGCACCCTCTTTTTTATTTTTAATGAAGACTTTTACATTTGTCAAGGCCGGTCTGTAAATAAATAATAACAGGAAGCAAATGTTGGATTTTGTCATTATTTCTCCTTGCTCTTCAAGGGCTCTGAAATCCAGAACAGGGAGGAAAGCGTTTAAAGCATCAAAACAAAAGAGCGATGTTTTAAATGCAGACAATTAAGGCTTAGTTTTCTATTATGGTGATTTGGAAAGAAGTTAATGGATGATAATTGACTTATTATTCATTGCCATGAAAAAGAAAGTTTTCCATTTTGATTGCCTGACTAATCATGTGCAGTTTTTTTTTTCTACCCAGATCAAGAGAAAAACATGATAAGGAACATATTTGCTGATCTAATTTAGATGTTGATTACCATCTGCCAGGGTCTGGAATACTTTGCAGAATTAAAGGTGTTTTGGCGCTGGTAAAACCCCATCTGACCTCTGGCTTTGTAATTATAGCACTAGCGTTCCCTTTAGCGTATATGAAGTTCAAGACATGACTAGGAGAATGCTGAGAAGTTTGCAAACACTATGTAAGATTAGGATGCAATATGTAAAAGGGGATCCAAATTGAATTGGCGAAATGAAGTGCCTTCCAATGACATACACAACCTTTACTGCCTGATTACATCTAAGCCTTAGCATATTCATCTCTCCTCTTCAGGCTAATTATGGAATCTCGGCAAATATTTCAATGCTGCTCTATGTTAATCAGACTTGGCCATGTGGTATATTACAATTATTTGCTAATCACAGGTATTAATATTTATAAAGAAAATGGCTCCTTTAATGTCAGTAGAGATATAAAGTGGAAAAATAAATGACAGTATTTATCTATTACATCAAATTCTGATTTAACGCCAATGGCAGTCTGGGAAATAAATATCCCTGAGTTGTCTATCAAGTATGGATCTGAGATTAAGAAAGAGGGCTCGTAGTAAGCTGAGATTACTTTTGGTTGGGATATAGTTGTTTTGTTGTGTTTTCTCTGGGTGTAAGCTTTGGTCAATTATAACTACATTTTGCTGTCATTCTGTCCATTATTACTGCTTCTTAAAGGGGTTGTTCCCTATCAATTACATTTCTATCCCTACTAAACTTTGTTATAAAACACCAAGCAGTGCAGTATTCACCATCCCCGACTCCACCGGTGAGTCTCCATCACTGCTCTTGATGCCTGTCATTGGCTGTGGAACTGATATCAACTTGATGGCAACAGCCAATCAGTGAGTTCACCAGTTCTGCCAGTGTAGGTGGAACTCCCTCTTCAGAGCCGTTGAGCTCACTGATTGGCTGGCTGTCTGTCAATGTGACATCAGCACCGCTGTCAATGCCAGGTATTGGGAGCATCAGTGGAGGCTCGCCTTTGGACCCAGGGAATGTGAGTATCGCGTGGTTTATTGTTTTATAACCAACTGCAACTGAGATTTGAAACTTCATTGAAAGGGAACAACTATTTTAAGGAAAATTTTCCTCACTCATGGAAGAGAATCCTTCTGGAGCTCCATGCTTAAAGCCATTAGAAAAGTTGCTGTTACATTACATAATGAAATATTAACCTTAGTGGTTTTCATGGGTTTCCTACGAAAAGCATACTAAAAAAGCATATTGATATGTAATTGTCTTATTATGAAATTGCCCCTTTTGCGTACCTGGGATAAGGTAATTAGAAGCCCCACTGGGTCCTGCCGGGGATCATAGTTGGAGATTAGACTATTCCGGCCTCGTCCCTAACGATAGTTCAAGTGATTGAGAGGTCTCTCCCCATGTACACGCAAGAGATAGAGACATGTAAATCACTTGCCATCGTCTCTGCCTATGGTCCCTGGCTGGATCTTTCATATTTATCTTCTCTGAAATGCCAGAGCTGGTTTGGTTAGCATGAATAAAATCAAAGAAAAAACACTGCACACATAAAAATGTTCAATTATGCATCTGGTGAAAATTTATTGAAAGTGATGAGACGACTTGACGTTTCGGCCAAATATGGCCTTTATCAAAATGGTCGCCTTTCAAAATGAATTGTCAAAACACCAGGTGGGTGTATAAGAATTCATAAATGAAACCAGTATGGTCATGGAGTCCTAGTATGTCACAGGTTCATGGGGAGTCATTGTTCAAATGGACCCTATGAGAATCATTGGTGGCGCTGAGTGGACACTGCTTTTATTATCACTAATGTATATCCTGACCTTAAATGAAATATGTCGCCAGGGTTTTTTTTTATCTGATCTGAAAGCAGCATCATGTGGAGATGGAGAACTTGATTTCAGGAATGTATCACTTAAGGGTATGCCACACTAAACGAGATCGCTAACGAGATCGCTAACGAGATCGCTAAAACGTCACTATTTAGCGATCTCGTTAGCGACCTCGTTGTGTGTGGCATGTAGCAACGATGTGGCCCCTGCTGTGATGTCGCTGATCGTTCACTAGCGTTCTGGACCGTTTTTTGATCGTTGGCGTCCCGCTGGTGAGCCTATATCGCTGTGTTTGGCACCTTTTGCGAACGACGAGCGACCTCGTTTGTGACGCATATGTTGTTTAGCGTCACGGAGTGGATCGCAATATCTGTAAGTTCTCTTTTGCGTCACAGAGAGGATCGCTTAAGTTGCAAAGCAGGCTAGCAGGACGCAGAGAGCAGGAGCGATGCTGGAAATTCCTATGAATCAGAAGCGCTCAGTACATGCTAATGACATCCTAACGACCGCCAAAGTCGTTAAAGAGATCGCTGACCGCTGATGAGTAGTTTATGAGATCTCCTGTTTGGCAGCTACTAGCGACCTAAAAGCGATCACAAAAACGATCTCATTAGCTTGCGTCGTTATTGAGATCGCTAACGAGATTGCTAAGTGTGGCAGTACCTTTACTGGCTGCTTGGTGCAGCTTTGATAAAATCACTGTTTTATCAGCAGGAGATTATTATTAGAGGACTAGTAAACGTACTGCAGTATAGTCCTCCATATTCATGAGCTCCGTATAACCCGCCCCCACCACTGATTGGTTACTTTCTGCTTATACACAGTGTTAAAAAATTGGAAAGTTTGTGGTTGTGTTGTATCTGTGCTGCCAGCTGATGTAAAAATGTCAAATGCCAGAGGTATTGTAAAATAAGTTGTTTTTTTATACGTTTTGAAGTGTATCACACTTCTTATATATGGTTTTTCTATACTTCGTAAGTGTAGAAGAATAAAAAAAAAAACCCTTATTTTACATTATCTCTGGCATTTGACATTTCTTCATCAGCTGGCAGCGCGGATACAGACCACAAAGCTACTGAGTTTTAGTAATCATGGAAGTCCCAGGAGACGTACCTCCACCAATCAATCAGTAACAACATTTTATAATCAAAAAAGTAAAAAGTAATGCATTATTTATTTTTTATTAATATGTATTTTTTCATTATTATTGGCGATGTTTTTATATATATATAATCAAGTTTGTTACATTGATTTATTGTTTTAAAGATTTGTTCATAATATTCTGACATTGTAGCTGGATACCAGTGTTAAGAGTAGATGTAAACCATACAGCAAAGGTCTCATGTTAAGCTATATATAGTTCTGAGCTGACCTGGGGTCTCCTACTTCTATACCGCAGCAGTTTTCTCCACCACTAACACTTTTCAACATATTATGAATACCCTTTTCCAGTTTATGCCCTCCAGCCCTGCACATAAATGGACACTTTATAAATGCTTCCCTTTCATGTCTATTCAGACCAGGCTAATCCAGAACTTCTATTTACCTGAATCAATAAAACACATAGTTCACAACATGCAAATAATATTTGGTCACAAAACCAAAATGTCATGGAACAGAGAAATACCATAAATGTTTATAGCGTGACACTTTTAGAGGTGTTAATGCCAAGTAAAATTATAGGAATCAGTAAACTTTAAGACGACAGAAAACAAAGTCATGTTCATATTCTGGACAAATGAAAACAGGATTCATTTTACAATTTAAAGGGGTTGTATTCGTAAAAGTAACTAATGGCTAGTAAAAGTTTTTGCCATTTTATCTATATTTTAACATATGTTGGGGACATGATAAAGTCAAAGCCGAAAGTGTTAGCACCCTGGAAATTGTTCCAGAAAATGAAGTAATTCTCCCATAAAATGATTTCAGTTACACGTTTTGTTATACACATGTTTATTTCCTTTGTGTGTATTGGATCAACGCAGCAAAACAGAGAAAAAAAGGCAAATTGGACATTATTTCACACAAAACCCCAAAAATGTGTCGAACAAAACTGTTGGCACCTTTCCTAAAATGTGGATAAACAACTTTGTTTTAAGCATGTGATGCTCGTTCAAATTCATTTGTGGCAAGTAACAAGTGTGGACATTATAAAAATCACTCCTGAAACAAGATGAAAAGGAGAGAAGTTGACTCAATCTTTGCATTGGTTGTTGTGTATGCCACACGAAGTATGGAGAACAGAAAGAGGAGAAGAGAACTTTCTAAGGACTTTATAACAAAAATTGCTGAACAATATCAACAATCTCAAGGTTATAAGTCCATCTCTAGAGATCTTGATGTTCCTTTTCCATAGTATGCAACATAATCAAGAAGTTTACAACCCATAGCAATGTAGCTAATGTCCCTAGACATAGACTGCAGAGAAAAATTGGTGGATAAGCAACATCAATCAAGTTCCAAAGAAATTCAAGCTGTCCTGCAGGCTTAGGGTGCATCAGTGTCAGAGCGAAGTATCTGTCGATGTTTGAATGAAATTAAACGCTATGACAGGAGACCCAGGAGGACCTCACTGCTGACACTGAAACATAAAAAAGCTAGACTGCAGATCGCCAAAATGGAAGTGGGTAAACCAAAATCCTTCAGGAAAAATGTCTTGTAGACAGATGAGACCAAGGTAGAGTGTTATGTTACGGTAGCTGAGGAGTGCAGGCAAAAAAGGCAATACACCAGAGCAGTTGGAATCTATGAGATTGCAGTACCCTGACTAACCACCACAACTAGAGGCAGCCGTGGAGCGTTCCTACGTTGGTCCTAGACGCCTCATCACAGCCTGAGAAACTAACTACACCTAAAGATAGAAACAGGAAAGCTATCTGCCCCGGAGCAGAACCCCAAAGATAATAGAAAGCCCCCAAACATGTAATGGCGGTTAGACAAGAGGAAATACTGACACAGAAAGAAAATAGTATGAGCAAACGCTGGGGCCCAAACTATCTAAATAGAAAAGGACAGGAAGGGTACTTACTGCAATCCCAGAAAACCCTGAAAAACACCAACTCTACTAATTTCAAAATCACCTGAGATCACACGACCTCTACCACCTAAATTAGTTCTCTGGTGTAACAAAAACAGCAGCCACTGAAAAAACTGGAAAAAGCAAAAGTACAAAACACAGTGGCTGGACTAAACTGAGAGGGCAAAAGCCCCCGGAGGGGACCCTGAAGGCCCCCACAGAAGTGCAGGACCAAATGCAAAAATATAGCAAAAACACAAAATAAGAAATTGTCTTATCTGATAGCAGGAGATGCAGACACGACACAGCAGGATACAAGGGAAACTGGAAAGAAGGATTCAGACCAGAACAATTGATCACCGGCAACCCTGATGGGAAAATGATTCCCTTAAATAAGACCAATCAGTAACACCTGATTCCAGTCTTCACAATCCTCACTAGTACCGCTTGTAACCACCAGAGGGAGGCTCTGCTCAGAACTCATCTCAAACCCATTCACAACAGTACCCCCCCCTTGAGGAGGGGTCACCGAACCCTCATTTGAGCAACCAGGTCGGTCAGGATGAGTTCTATGATACGCACGGATAAGTCTCCTAGCATGGATGTCCGAAGCAAACACCCAAGAATTATCTTCCTGACCATAACCTCTCCATTTAACCAAATACTGGAGTCTTCGTCTAGAAAAACGAGAATCCAATATTTTCTCAACCACATACTCCAGATTGCCCTCAACCAAAACAGGGTCAGGAGGCACAGCAGCAGGAACCACTGGCTCAACAAACCTCTTCAACAAGGACTTGTGGAACACGTTATGGATCTTAAATGTCCCTGGAAGAAGCAAACGAAAAGAAACAGGATTAATAATCTCCATGATCTTATAAGGTCCAATGAACCTAGGCTTAAATTTAGGAGATGCTACTCTCATAGGAATATTCTTTGAGGACAACCAGACCAAGTCCCCCACTTTAAACCGAGGACCATCAGTCCTATGCCGGTTAGCAAACCGCTGGGCCTTCTCCTGAGAGAAGGACAACCTCTCCACTACCTGGTCCCAAATCTGCTGCATACGCTCAACAACAGAGTCAACACCTGGACAGACAGAAGCCTCCGTCTGTCCTGAAGAAAATCGAGGGTGAAACCCAGAATTACAGAAAAACGGAGACATCAAAGTGGCAGAGCTAGCCCTATTATTAAGAGCAAACTCAGCCAAAGGCAAAAAGAGACCCAGTCATCCTGATCAGCAGACACAAAGCATCTTAGATAAGTCTCCAATGTCTGGTTTGTTCTCTCAGTTTGACCATTGGTCTGAGGATGAAATGCCGAGGAGAAAGACAATTGAACACCCAGTTTAGAACAAAAGGTCCTCCAAAATCTGGAAACAAACTGGACTCCTCTGTCAGACACAATTTTTATGGCCGGTGATACTGTTATGTTACGGTAGCTGAGGAGTGCAGGCAGAAAAGGCAATACACCAGAGCAGTTGGAATCTATGAGATTGCAGTACCCTGACTAACCACCACAACTAGAGGCAGCCGTGGAGCGTTCCTACGTTGGTCCTAGACGCCTCGTCACAGCCTGAGAAACTAACTACACCTAAAGATAGAAACAGGAAAGCTATCTGCCCCGGAGCAGAACCCCAAAGATAATAGAAAGCCCCCAAACATGTAATGGCGGTTAGACAAGAGGAAATACTGACACAGAAAGAAAATAGTATGAGCAAACGCTGGGGCCCAAACTATCTAAATAGAAAAGGACAGGAAGGGTACTTACTGCAATCCCAGAAAACCCTGAAAAACACCAACTCTACTAATTTCAAAATCACCTGAGATCACACGACCTCTACCACCTAAATTAGTTCTCTGGTGTAACAAAAACAGCAGCCACTGAAAAAACTGGAAAAAGCAAAAGTACAAAACACAGTGGCTGGACTAAACTGAGAGGGCAAAAGCCCCCGGAGGGGACCTGAAGGCCCCCACAGAAGTGCAGGACCAAATGCAAAAATATAGCAAAAACACAAAATAAGAAATTGTCTTATCTGATAGCAGGAGATGCAGACACGACACAGCAGGATACAAGGGAAACTGGAAAGAAGGATTCAGACCAGAACAATTGATCACCGGCAACCCTGATGGGAAAATGATTCCCTTAAATAAGACCAATCAGTAACACCTGATTCCCAGTCTTCACAATCCTCACTAGTACCGCTTGTAACCACCAGAGGGAGGCTCTGCTCAGAACTCATCTCAAACCCATTCACAACAGTAGAGCTTTTTGGTAAAGCACATCATTCTACTGTTTACCGAAAATGGAATGAGGCCTACAAAGAAAAGAACACAGTACCTAAAGTCAAATATGATGGAGGTTCAAGGATGTTGTGGGGTTGTTTTGCTGCCTCTGGCACTGGGTGCCTCGACTGTGTGCAAGACATCATGAAATCTGAACATTACCAAAGGATTTTGGGTCGCAATGTAGTGCCCAGTGTGAGAGAGCTGTGTTTGCGTCCTAGGTCATGGATCTTCCAGCAGGGCAATAACACCAAACATACTTTAAGAAGCACCCAGAAATGGATGGAAACAAAGTGCTGAAAAATTGTGAAGTGGCCAGCAATGAGTCTGGATCTAAATCCCATTGAACACCGCTGAGAGATCTTAACCCCTCTCTGACATTAGACGTACTATCCCGTCCATAAAACCCGTGACAATCTGACCATGGACGGGATAGTACGTCATAGGCGATCAGCTGCGCTCCCTCCGGGAGCGCAGATAATCGCTGCCGGGTGTCAGCTGATTATCACAGCTGACACTCGTGACTGCGTGTCAGGAGCGGTCACGGACAGCTCCGACACATTAACCCCTTGCACACCTCGATCAAACATGATCGCAGTCTACTGGGGGCACAGGGAAGCATCTCTCTGCGCGCCCCCCTGAGACCCTCAGACCAGCGCAATGTGATCGCGCTGTTCTGAGGGCTTCCTCCCTCCCAGGACCCGGATCCAAGATGGCGCCGGGGTCCTGGAGGGAGGCGGCTTCCTCAGTGCCTGCTGAGAGCAGGCACTGAGAAGCCTGCTGCACTGCCTGAGCGATCGCTGGTGTGACAGAGTGCTGTGCACACTGTCACACCAGCGATCTGATAAAATACAGTGATGTCCCACCCTGGGACAAAGTAAAAAAGTTAAATAAATAAAAATAAACATGTTTTAAAACAAAATTCAAAATGAATAAAAAAAAAAAAATATTCCCCAATAAATTCATTTCTTCCTGTAAATAAAAAAAACAAAACAATAAAAGTACACATATTTGGTATCGCCGCGTCCGTAACGACCCCCCCTATAAAACTTTCCCACTAGTTAACCCCTTTAGTAAACCCCTTAAAAAAAAAAAAAACAAAGCAAAAAATCAATGCTTTATCATCATACCGCCGAACAAAAAGTGGAATAACACGCGATCAAAAAGACCGATATAAATAAACATGGTACCGCTGAAAACGTCATCTTGTCCCGCAAAAAATGAGCCACTATACAGCATCATCAGCAAAAAAATAAAAAAGTTATAGCTCGCAGAATAAAGCGATGCAAAAATAATTAGTTTTTATATAAAATTGTTTTTATTCTATAAAAGCGCCAAAACATAAAAAAATGATATAAATGAGGTATCGCCGTAATCGTACTAACCCGAAGAATAAAACTGCTTTATCAATTTTACCACACGCGGAACGATAAAAACGCCTCCCCCAAAAGAAATTCATGAATTGCTGATGTTTGTTCATTCTAACCTCCCAAAAATCGAAATAAAAAGCGATCAAAAAATGTCACGTGCTCAAAAATTGTACCAATAAAAACGTCAACTCGTACCGCAAAAAATAAGACCTCACATGACTCTGTGGGCCAAAATATGCAAAAATTATAGCTCTCAAAATGTGGTGATGCAAAAAACTATTTTTGCAATAAAAAGCGTCTTTTAGCGTGACAGCTGCCAATCATGAAAACCCGCTATAAATAGTAAATCAAACCCCCCTTTATCACCCCCTTAGTTAGGGAAAAGTAATAAAATAAAATATGTATTTATTTCCATTTTCCCATTAGGGTTAGGGTTAGGGTTGCGGCTAAAGTTAGGGTTAGGGTTGGCGCTAAAGTTAGGATTAGGGTTAGGGTTGGGATTAGGGGTGTGTTAGGGTTAGGTTTGTGGTTAGGGTTGGGACTAGGGTTAGGGGTGTGTTGGGGTTAGGGTTGGAGTTAGAATTGGGGGGTTTCTGCTGTTTAGGCACATCAGGGGCTCTCCAAATGTGACATGGCGTCTGATCTCAATTCCAGCCAATTCTGCGTTGAAAAAGTCAAACGGTGCTCCTTCACTTCTGAGCTCTGCCATGCGTCCAAACAGTAGTTTATTCCCACATATGGGGTATCAGCGTACTCTGGACCCCAAGAGTTATTGTGCAATTTGTCCTATTTCTTCTGTTACCCTTGGGAAAATAAAAAACTGGGGGCGAAAATATCATTTTTGTACAAAAAAAAATTTTTTTTGTTTTTACGGCTGTACGTTATAAACTTCTGTGAAGCACTTGGGGCTTCATAGCGCTCACCACACATCTAGATAAGTTCCTTGTGGGGTCTATTTTCCAAAATGGGGTCACTTGTTGGGAATTTCCACTGTTTAGGCGTATCAGGGGCTCTCCAATGCGACATGACGCCCCCAGACCATTCCATCAAAATCTGCAATCCAAAACGTCACTACTTCCCTTCCGAGCCCCAACGTGTACCCATACAGTAGTTTTCTACTACATATTGGGTATCAGCGTACTCAGGACAAATTGGACAACAACTTTTGGGGTCCAATTTCTCCTGTTACCCTTGTGAAAATAAAATATTGGGGGCGAAAAAAATCATTTTTGTAAAAAAAAAAAAAGATTTTTTATTTTTACGGCTGTATGTTATAAACTTCTGTGAAGCACTTCGGGGTTCAAAGTGCTCACCACACATCTAGATAAGTTCCTTGTGGGGTCTTTTTGCCAAAATGGGGTCACTTGTGGGGGGTTTCCACTGTTTAGGTGCATCAGGGGCTCTCCAAATGTGACATGACGCCCCCAGACCATTCCATCAAAGTCTGCAATCCAAAACGTCACTACTTCCCTTCCGAGCCCCGACGTGTGCCCATACAGTAGTTTTCGCCCACATATTGGGTATCAGCGTACTCAGCACAAATTGGACAACAACTTTTGGGTTCCAATTTCTTCTGTTACCCTTGTGAAAATAAAATATTGGGGGCGAAAAAAATCATTTTTGTAAAAAAAAAAAAAGATTTTTTATTTTACGGCTGTACGTTATAAACTTTAGTGAAACACCTGGGGGTTTAAAGTTCTCACCACACATCTAGATAAGTTCCTTGAGGGGTCTAGTTTCCAAAATGGTGTCATTTATGGGGGTTTCCACTGTTTAGGCAGATCAGGAGCTCTCCAAACACGACATGGCGTCCAGCCAATTCTGCGTTGAAAAAGTCAGACGGCGCTCCTTCCCTTCCAAACTCTGCCATGCAGCCAAACAGTGGTTTACCCCCACATATGGGGTATCAGCGCACTCAGGACAAATTGCACAATAACTTTTGGAGTCTTGTTACCCTTGGAAAAATAAAAATTGGGGTGAAAAGATCATTTTTGTGGAAAAAATATGATTTTTAAATTTTACGGCTCTACGTTATAAACTTGTGTGAAGCACTTGGGGGTTCAAATTGCTCACCAAAGATCTAGATAAGTTCCTTAGGGTGTCTAGTTTCCAAATGGGGTCATTTGTGGGGGGTTTCCACTGTTTAGGCACATCAGGGGCTCTCCAAATGCAACATGGCATCCAATCTCAATTCCAGCCAATTTTGGTTGGAAAAAGTCAAATGGTGCTCCTTCCATTCCGAGCTCTGCCGTGCGCCCAAACAGTGGTTCCCCCCCACATATGGGGTATCAGCGTACTCAGGACAAATTGTACAACAACTTATGTGGTCCAATTTTCCTGTTACCCTTGGGAAAATAAAAAATTAGTGACTAAAAGATAATTTTTGTGGGAAAAAAATAGGATTTTTTATTTTCATGCCCGGGCATTATAAACTTGTGTGAAGCAATTGGGGGTTCAAAGTGCTCACCAAAGATCTAGATAAGTTCCTTAGGGGGTCTAGTTTCCAAAATGGGGTTTCCACTGTTTAGGCTCATCTGGGGCACTGCAAACGGAACATGACCCCCATCAACGTCTGCATTCCAAAACGTTACTGCTTCTTTTCCAAGCCCTGCCGTGCGCCCAAACAGTTTACCCCCCCACATATGGGGTATCAGCGTACTCAGGACAAATTGGAAAACAACTTTTGGGGTCCAATTTCCTTGGGAAAATTCAGAAATTTGGGACTAAAAAATCATTTTTGTTGAAAATTTTTTTTTTTTCACACTCAGGCATTATAAACTTTTGTGAAACACTTGGGGGTTCAAAGTGCTCACAACAGATCTAGATAAGTACCTTAGGGGGTCTAGTTTCCAAAATGGTGTCACTTGTGGGGGTTTCCACTGTTTAGGCGCATCAGAGGTTCTCCAAACGCGACATGGCATCCAATCTAAATTCCAGCCAATTTTAGTTTGAAAAAGTCAAACGGCGCTCCTTCCATTACGAGCTCTGCCGTTTGCCCAAACAGTGGTTTTCCCCCAATATAGGGTATTGGCGTACTCAGGAGAAATTGCACAACAACTTTATCTGCCCATTTTCTCCTTTTACCCTTGTGAAAATAAAAAAAAAGTTTGTAAAAGATCATTTTTGTGGCTAAAAAGTTAAATATTCATTTTTTCCTTCCACGTTGCTTTAGTTCCTGTGAAGCACCTGAAGGGTTAATAAACTTCTTGAATGTGGTTTTGAGTACCTTGAGGGGTGCAGTTTTTAGAATGGTGTCACTTTTAGGTATTTTCTGCCATATAGACCCCTCAAAGTGACTTCAAATGTGAGGTGGTCCCTAAAAAAAATGGCTTTGTAAATTTTGTTGTAAAAATGAGAAATCGCTGGTCAACTTTTAACCCTTATAACTTCCTAACAAAAAAAATGTTGGTTCCAAAATTGTGCTGATGTAAAGTAGACATGTGGAAAATGTTATTTCTTAACTATTTTGTGTGAAATATTTCTCTGTTTTAAGGGAATAAAAATTCAAAGTTTGAAAATTGCAAAATTTTAAAAATTTTCGCCATATTTGCGTTTTTTTCAAAAATAAACGCAAGTTATATCGAAGAAATTTTACTTCTAACGTGAAGTACAATATGTCACGAGAAAGCAATCTCAGAATTGCGAATATCCGTTGAAGCGTTCCAGAGTTATAACCACATAAAGAGACAGTGGTCAGAATTGTAAAAATTGGCCCGGTCATTAACGTGCAAACCACCCTTGGGGGTGAAGGGGTTAAAATTGCTGTTGAGAGAAGGCACCCTTCAAATATGAGAGATCTGGAACGTCAGGTGTTTCCAATGGTTTTAATACAGTCTGACATGCCAGAATAAAGTTTTTTCATTTTACTTCCATGGGTTGATTTGCCGAATCCATTTTCCTTTTTCCTATTATAGGTTCTCCTTTTGCATTTGCTAGTGCCGCCTATCTCACAGACTGCACAGCTCTATTGTGCACATAATGACTACTGATGGAGGAGCATGTGATCGGACTAGTCCAAAGAAGTGCCACGAAATTGTATCTCTAATACATTTGTTAAAATACAGATAAAACGGTCAACCACTTTAAGCAAAGCTCTAAGCTGTAAGCTGGTTTTTCTATAAAATACATATTTAATGTTGAACTTTTGTGAAGATATGGACTCACTGGCAGATCATACACAGAATGCGACTTTATCTGGTCTGGTATCACTTTGTCAGTGAGCTAAGTGGGTGCTCACATCTAGGTCTAAAGGTACTGTCACACTAAACGAGATCGCTAACGAGATCGCTAATGCATCACCGATTTTATGACGCAGTAGCGATCTCGTTAGCGACTTAGCTGTGTGTGACATGTAGCAGCGATGTGGCCCCTGCTGAGATGTTGCTGATCACTTATGAACGTTCTGAGCTGTTTTTTGGTCGTTGGTGTCCCGCTGGTGAGCCTGAATCGCTGAGTGTGACACCCTTTATGAACTACTTCACCAGCATCGCAGGTGGGACTAGGTTTTCCCAACGACCGCAGAGGTCGTTATACAGATCGCTGATGAGTAGTGTTGAGCGATACGATACCGCAAGTATCGGGTATCGGCCGATATTAGCTGTATCGGACTTTCGATATTGACTTTCGATATTTCCCATATATCGTATACCGAAATCGGAATTGTCACTGTCACTGTGAGTGTCCGTCGGTCGGGTCTGTCAGGAGTCTGCGGCACTTACCTGGCAGAAGATCTCCGGTGGTCACGGCCTGGACTGGTTGATGGCCGCCATCATCTTTCCCCGGCGGTCACATGCAGTTTCTCGCGATAACTGCAGTGACTGCTGGGTAATCCCGGCCGTAAAGCAGTCAGTCCGATGACGTCACCGCCGGGGGAAGCAGGTAATCAGCTGTGCTGCACCGGGATGACAGCCTCTGCCTGTCATTCCGATGTAGCAGAGCTGGATCGTCGTGGGACAGTCGTTACTATGGACTGCGTCGGACAGGTGGTATACTGTTGGTTTGTTTTTTTTCCTTTTTTTACAGGAGATCGATGGCATCGCAGGAATGAGAGTATAATAAAAGAAATGAAAACTGTGTTGTCTCTTTTATTTCATTAAAATACTTTTTTCTTGCTGTGTCTTTTTTTTTATACATTTAAAAACTTTGGGATTAATAATGGATCGGTGTCTTATTGACACCTCTCCATTATTAACCTGGGCTTATTGTCACCGTGCAATCAACGGTGACATTAACCCCTTATTACCCCACTTGCCACCGCTACAGGGCAGTGGGAAGAGCCGGGTAAAGTGCCACAATTGGCACATCTTTTGATGCACCAAATGTGGGGCTGCTGTAGCCTGGTATTTTCAGGCTGTTGAGGGCCAAAATCCATGGGCCTTGACAGTCTTTTAATACCAGGCCGCAGCAGTCTGCATTTTACTTGGCTGGTTAACAAAAATAGGGGGACCCCTACGCCGCTTTTTTTTTCGAGGGGATCCCCTATTTTTGTTAACCAGCCAAGCTAAGCAGACTGCTGTGGCCTGGTATTATCAGGCTGGCAAGGTCCATGGATATTGGCTCATTACCAGCCTGAAAAACCAGGCCTCAGCAGTCTGCTTCATCTGGCTGGTTAACAAAAATAGGGTGGACCACACGCAAATTTTTTTTCGAGGGGATCCCCTATTTTTGTTAACCAGCAAAGATAAGCAGACTGCTGTGGCCTGGTATTATCAGGCTGGCAAGCAGGGTCGGACTGAGGCACCGGGACACCGGAGAAACCTACGGTGGGCCCCAGCTCCTGCGTGGTGGGCCCTGATTTGAAAGGATAGGTCGCGGGGCAGAGGGGGCGGTGGCCCCGGGGCCCGCGCTCTGAGGGGGCCCACCCGGAGCTACGATACAGTTACATTCTGCGGCAGAGCAGGGAGAATCGCTCTCCCTGCTCTGCCGCCCGGAAGCTATGGTGCCTGAACAGGCGTTGGGGGGGCCCGGTGCCAGCAGTGGGCCCCCCACCCGTCATCGGAGGGTCAGCTGTATCGGCATCCAGCCGATAAAGCTGACCGCATAGAGAGAGAAGGAGCGAGCGCTCCTTCTCTCCCATAATCCCCCTCTCAGCGTATGACAGCGGGCGCAATAACATCACCTGCCGGCGCCCGCTGTCAGACGCTGAGAGGGAGAACAGTGAGCAGCACAGGAGCCGGGAGGTGAGTATTTTTTTTTTTAATGGGGGTGCAGTCGAGTCCTGGCTGGAGAAGTCGTCATGTCGGTGTGGGCCAGATGGTAAAGACATGAAAAGTGAACAATTCCATTAGAAAGAACATCAGCGGTAAGTCATTATCTGTACCTGTGCTGTAATCTATATGTTCTGTAGGACTGGTATTATTTAACACAGACCATATGGCGGTAATATCAATATTGGTCTTTTTATATATAGATTATTTTGGCCAACAGTGCGGTCATTTGCTGAGGTTCTCTGATGATGGGCCCACTCAGAAGTTTTGCCCCCACTAAACCAAAACCCTAGCTACGCCTATGGCTCTCTCTCTAGTCTTTCTTTCTCGCTCTCTGTTCTTTCCTTCTCGCTCTCTGTTCTTTTTTCTCTCTGTTCTTTCTTTCTCTCTTTTCTTTCTTTCCTCTCTTTCTTTCTCTGTTTGTTCTTTCTCTCTCGCTGCTCTTTCTTTCTTTTCCTCAGTACCAGCCACTGTGCCCTCATTACCAGTCAGTGTGATCATCAGTGCTAAATGGTTACGCTTGGGGCGAGGATATGTGTAATGTATGTAGTACAGTTCATATAGTGTCTTGTGCTTGGGTGCGATGAAAACACAGGAGTCACAGGTTTGATATAGAAAAGTCCTGTATTACTTCATACAAGTTGGCAGAAATAGTCACACAGTTTGCAGACACAGAAACAGGAGACACAGCAGGCCAGAGTAATCCAAGCTCAGCAATCACTCTCCAATACAGATTCAGGATCTTCTTCTCTGTTACCGTAAGTCCATGCAAACGTGGGTCTTTCAAAGAGCAGGGTTCAGAGTCCACAAGTGCTTCAGAGTTCCTCAGTAGGAATAGCTGGAGTACAAGGTCCAAGGCTTTAGGAGTCAGGTCACAGGTTCACTGCAGGCTAGATTCTGAAGCACTGATTGCTCAGCTGTGGCTGCTTAAGAAGCAAAGGAGAGAATCAGGGCGGGAACATGCAAGCTGGAAACTCCATTTTGACTGAGGGCAAGATAGCTGCAGCAAGACAGAAAGTAAAATGGCTGACGAACAAACTGAGTTTCAGGAATATATACATAGAACCTTACATTACTCCCCCCTTAAGGACAACCTCTGGATGACCTCAGACCAGGCTTGTGTGGGTACCTCTGATGAAACTGACGGAGCAAGCGAGGAGCATTAACGTTATTGACCGGTTCCCATGAGTTGTCCTCCACTGGGTAGCCCTGCCATTTAATCAGATATTGTAACTGATTTCTATACAACCTGGAATCTAAAATCCTTTCCACCACAAATTCTTCCTGACCATCGACTAGCACTGGGTCAGGGCAAGGAGAGAAACGTCCAGGAAACGTATTGGGTGTCGCAGCCTTTAGTAGGGATACATGAAAGACAGGGTGGATTCTCATAGTTCTGGGCAGTTGAAGACGACAAGCAACGGCACTTATAATTTTACTGATTTTATAGGGTCCAATGTACTTATGTCCCAACTTAGACGATGGAATCCTTAACTTAAGATTTCTGGTTGACAGCCAGACCAAGTCTCCTACCTTGAAAGCTGGTGCAGGTTTACGAAATTTATCTGCTGCTTTCTTGTACCTTTCTTGAGCCGATTCCAGATTTTCCTTTAGAAGATCCAAATTCTTCTGTAAAGACGTGATTCTTTCAGCCACTGCTGGTAAAGGCGTTTCTATGGGAAATCGTGGTAGAATGTTAGGATGATAACCTAGATTAGAGTAAAAAGGAGACTGTTTAGTGGAGGCACTCTGAGAGTTGTTATACGAGAACTCAGCTAATGGAAGTAGATCCACCCAATCATCCTGTAGGTGGCAGATAAAGCAGCGGAGATACTGCTCCAGGGTTTGATTGGTTCGTTCGGTCTGTCCATTAGTCTGGGATGAAAAGCAGAAGAAAGGTTTACTTTAATGTCCAATGCTGCACAGAAATTTTGCCAAAACCTAGAAGTGAATTGCACCCCTCGATCCGAAATAACCTCATCCGGTACTCCATGTAAGCGAAACACATCTTTAATCATCAAATCTGATGTCTGTTTTGCAGTGGGTAAGCCGACACAAGGGATAAAATGAGCTGCCTTTGTTAGACGGTCAACCACCACTAGAATGGTGTTCTTCCCCTGAGAGGTTGGTAACTCCACAATGAAGTCCATAGAAATGGATCCCCACGGGCGGGACGGGGTGGGAAGAGGCTGTAACAGACCAGTTGGTGAGGAGCGAGGTGTTTTGCATCTTGCACAGACCTCACATGAAGTGACATAATTCAAAACATCCTTCCTGCAAGTGGGCCACCAAAAGAAACGAGAAAGAAATTCCTGTGTCTTTAGAATTCCTCTATGCCCAGCTATCTTGGAATCGTGAATGAGTTGCAATACTCTTAATCTGACTGTTTCAGGAATATACAGACGTTGTCCCTGAATCCACACACCATTCTTAAAGACAAGACTTACGTCCCTTGGGGTTGTGCCAAAAAGGAATCCGCATGGTATGCTTCCTTGATGTCCTTAAGTAGGTCTTGATTATGAATTACTCCTAGGAATCTAGAGTCAGGAAGAATAGTCTTAGGAGGAGTAATTGGACGTGTCTCTGCTGAGTAAATCCTAGAGAGTGCATCAGCCTTTCCATTGCGCGATCCTGGTCTATAAGAGATGATAAAATTAAATTGGTTTAAGAAAAGATTCCAGCGAGCCTGGCGAGGAGTCAGGCACTTAGCCGACCTGATAAACTCAAGGTTACGATGGTCTGTCAGGACGACTATTTGCTGTGCAGCACCCTGAAGAAGGTGTCTCCATTCTTTGAAGGCGGCAATAATGGCCAACAACTCTCTATTGCCCACATCGTAGTTCCTCTCAGCCGAAGACAACTGCTGGGAAAAGAAGGCACAGGGATGCAAGACATTCTTCTCACCTGTTCTCTGAGAGAGTATAGCTCCAACGGCACAGTCTGAAGCATCCACCTCTATTATGAAGGCAAGCTCGGGGTTGGGATGTACTAGGATAGGTGCAGTGGTAAATTTATCTTTTAGACGGGAAAATGCTTCCTGGGCTTGGGGAGTCCAGGAAAACCTAGACTCTTTCCGGGTAAGTTGAGTGATAGGTGACACTACCTCAGAGAAATTTCTAATGAAACGTCTATAGAAGTTGGCAAACCCGATGAAGCGCTGTACCTCCTTCACATTTCTAGGACTTGGCCAATCCTTGATGGCTTGGGTTTTGCTTCCATCCATACTAATTACTTGTGTAGACAGTACATACCCCAGAAATTGAATTTTGGTCCTATGGAATTCACACTTTTCAAGTTTGATGTAAAGATGATTTTGTCTTAGACGTTCCAAGACCATTCTCACATGTCCATGATGTTCCTCTGTGGAGTTAGAAAAAATTAGAATATCATCCAAATAAATTACCACGAATGTATCTAGGAGATCCCTGAAGATGTCATTCACCAAGTGTTGGAAATTGGCTGGGGCGGTACTCAGACCAAAAGGCATAACTAGATATTCAAAGTGTCCATAGCGTGACCTGAATGCAGTCTTCCATTCATCCCAGGTCTAATACGGACTAAGTTATAGGCCCCACGAAGATCTAGTTTAGAAAAAATTTTGGCATGTCGCACTCTCTCCAATAACTCAGGGATTAAAGGCAATGGATAACGGTTTCTAATAGTAACCTTATTGAGTTCCCTATAGTCTACGCAAGGTCTCAGAGATCCATCTTTCTTCTTTACAAAGAAGATGGGTGCACCTGCAGGAGATGAAGAGGGGCGTATGAAGCCCTTGGCTAGATTTTCATCTATGTAATCCTTTAAAGCCTTTAGCTCAGGCCCCGCCAGGGGGTAGATCTTACCAAAAGGTATCTCTGCTCCAGGCAATAATTCAATTGGACAATCATATGGACGGTGAGGAGGAAGCTGGTCAGCGTTCTTCTTGTCACATAAATCCACATAGTCCTGGTATACAGCTGGTAGTTCAGGGACTGACATGATTCCTTTAGGAACAGAGCAAGCTGAAACTTTTGGACTCATCTGTTTCTCTGGAAAGTGTAATTCCTTGGTCTCCCAGTTAATGGTAGGATTCTGAGCCTGCAGCCATGGTAGCCCTAGAATAATGGGAAAGTGGGGAGAAGAGATAAGCATAAAGGACAGTTTCTCTTGATGATCTTTACCCATAAGAACCCTCAAAGGCTCTGTTTCCTGATCCACTGGTCCAGAGGTCAGCAGGGAGCCATCCACAGTTTCCATCTGTACTGGAGTAGCCTTCTTCACTGAACGTATTCCCTGTTTCAGAGCAAAGGAGACATCCATAAAATTTCCACTTGCCCCTGAGTCGATCATAGCAGAGCTAGACACCCAAGCTGAGTCAACCCAGAGTTTGATGGAAAGAAAGCAATGAGAATTGTTTTTCTTACAACTCAGCTGGGACACCGCTGAGGAAACTTGAAAAATGGCAGCGTTTACACAGTCAACGTCCTCAGAGGTAACGGAGTTTAAGTCCGAGAAATCAAGATCTGTTGCTGCAGATCTCTCTGGAGCCTGAGGCTCGGACCTGACAGATCCCCTCTCGCAACACTCACAATGAATGAGTGCTGCAGTAGTCTTACGAGAACGGCTGGGGCAGTTTATAATGAAGTGCCCTGACTTACCACAATAGAAACATAGATTCTCCTTAAAACGATGTTCCTTGCGTGCATCACTAACCCGTCGTTGTAAAGAGTCTACCTGCATGGGTTCAGGTTCCCGTGTAATCCTACTTAAAGGTTCCTTAGCTGGAGAGGAAGGTAGGAAAAGGTTAGTACGATTGCTTTCGAACCATCTCTCTTGCCTGCGTTCAGTCAGACGAGTATCAATACGGAATGCAGTAGTTAATAAAGTCACCTAACGCAGTGGGAGGGTCGGCATGAGCAAGTTCATCCTTAATCAGTGGAGATAACCCCTTTCGAAAAATAGATTTTTTAGCGGAACTGTCCCAGGTGGTATCAAGGGCCCATCTCCTGAAATCCAAGGCATATTCAGCTACCGAGTGCTTACCTTGGCGCAAAGCTAACATGGCTGCTTCAGCTGTTGCACCTCGATTGGGGTCATCAAACACCTGCCCCATGGCTGAAATAAAATCATCAAGGTGATTCAAACAATCATCCTCAGTCTCAATCAGAGGGTTTGCCCACATTAAAGCCTTGTTGGTAAGCAACATAATTATAGTAAGCACCTTAGATCGTTCAGTGGGAAATTGTGAAGCATGTGCAGAAAAAAAAAGATTGCATTGATTAATAAATCCCCTGAATTTCTCACGTTCACCGCCAAAACGAAAAGGGGGCAACTTGGGAATCCCAGCACTCGGGGCTACGGCAGGAGCCTGGACTCGCCCCTCTAGAACCTCAATCCTGGCTCGCAAATCCTGGGTAGTCTGTCCAACCACTTGCAAATTGTGATTATTGAGGTCCTGTAGATTTGTAAAACGGGTCTTTATATTCAGCAAATCTGCAAGGATATTATCAGTCACTCCGCAAAGTTCCTTTATGCGGGCCTCCATTTTCCAGATCTTTTAAGACAGGATTACTGGAAGAAGAGGAGAGAAAAAAAAACAATAGTGTTCACCTGTGGCAACACTGCAGAGAGAAAAAAAAATTAAGGGAACTGCTCACCTGGAATGGTTGTGAGAAGTCACAACCACTATCATCACAGAAAGTTTCAACCAGACATCTGATATCCAGAGTTACAGCAGACAAAAAAGAGAAAAGAAAGGAAAAAAAAAAAAAACAATAGTGTTTACCTGTGGTAACACTGCAAAAAGAAAAAACTTAAGGGAATTGCTCACCTGGAATGGTTGTGAGAAGTCACAACCACTGTCATCACAGAAAGTACAACCGGACGTCTGATATCCACAGTACAGCAGACACAGCCTTCCAGACCCAGCAGACACTAACGTTTTGGCTTCAGAATCTTGTAATGTATGTAGTACAGTTCATATAGTGTCTTGTGCTTGGGTGCGATGAAAACACAGGAGTCACAGGTTTGATATAGAAAAGTCCTGTATTACTTCATACAAGTTGGCAGAAATAGTCACACAGTTTGCAGACACAGAAACAGGAGACACAGCAGGCCAGAGTAATCCAAGCTCAGCAATCACTCTCCAATACAGATTCAGGATCTTCTTCTCTGTTACCGTAAGTCCATGCAAACGTGGGGCTTTCAAAGAGCAGGGTTCAGAGTCCACAAGTGCTTCAGAGTTCCTCAGTAGGAATAGCTGGAGTACAAGGTCCAAGGCTTTAGGAGTCAGGTCACAGGTTCACTGCAGGCTAGATTCTGAAGCACTGATTGCTCAGCTGTGGCTGCTTAAGAAGCAAAGGAGAGAATCAGGGCGGGAACATGCAAGCTGGAAACTCCATTTTGACTGAGGGCAAGATAGCTGCAGCAAGACAGAAAGTAAAATGGCTGACGAACAAACTGAGTTTCAGGAATATATACATAGAACCTTACAATATGGGTGTGATTAGCTGTGAAATGGGTGTTGTCGGGGCGTGGCCTAAAATTTTCAGCGGCGCGCAACACGCGCCGCAGCCTTTAATCCTCTTTCCTGTCTTCCAAATTTGGGAGGTATGCTGTATGACCTCCCTACAACTTCTGGCCATGCTCCTGATGAGCGCGACGGATGGTCTCGTGAGGGATCTCCTCCCACACCTGGACTAAAGCATCCACCAACTCCAGGACAGTCTGTGGTGCAACGTGGCATGGCCTAAAATTTTCTGCAGCATGCACAGCGTGCCACAGCCTTTGTCCCTCTTTCCCTTATTCAAAGGTTGGGAAGTATGATGGTGGGCCCCAAGAATATATTTTCTCTGGTGGGCCCAAGGTACTCCAGTCCGACGCTGCTGGCAAGGTCCATGTATGTTGGCTCCTTAACAGCCTTAAATACCATGCCTCAGCAGCAGGGGCGTACATATAAATCATGGGGCCCCATAGCAAAAGTCTGAATGTTCCCCACCCCCCCAAAAAAAAAACCCAGAGGCATTGTAAATATAAAGTGCCAGCACAGTGAGGGAAGTTGAGTCGCACAGAGACAGGGGTTTTGGGGGTACTCGGCACCGATCACGTCGACTTCTATGGGGGATGTCACGAGTAGCACAGCTCGGTCCGTGACCTGGGCGATCACTGGAATGTGGGATATTTCCAGGGGATGATAGAATGTTCGTGTAGTTTGTCGTGACGCCACCTGTAGTACCTGGTCAGGGTGTCCAGCGCTGCTGTGCAGGTCCTCTGGAAGGGATGGTGTAGTGCAGGTAGGTGATAAGTCTTCTACAGGTAACACGCTATCCTTCCAGGGCAGATAGATGTGAGATAGAGCAATGGTGCAGAGTGATGTAGCAGAGTGGACTATGCGACATAGTAAGAAAGCAGGAAACACTTCAAGTTAAACGTTGCATAATAAAATTTTTAATAATAACATTACAAAAGTGCAAATAGCATTACTGCCGAAGTTCGTTGAGACTTCTTAGGACTACCCCCACCGGGGTAACTTCACAGTGTCCTTTACTTGTGCTTGTGGAGGACCCGCTCCAAACCTCCAACTGTGGTCTTGGGTGGGCTGCAAGACTTTCCTTGAGCAGACGTCACTTTCGGCCACACCAAACGGGTTTTTAGTTTCTGAGGTAGTTGAAAATAGTGCACAGTTAAGTTTTTTGTAAAACCAAGATGGAACACCAAAGTGCCAACTATTTACAGAAAAGTTTGTGAGCCAGTACAGTTCATGGCTTCAAAGTTCAACATTTTGATTACATTGAAACACCATTACCCAACCTGGGTATATAAAGGCAACAATAAACTTGTTCTTCTGAACATTAACCCGTCCGGGTACATCAAAACATTACCCAACCTGGGTATATTAAGGCAACAATAAACTTCTTTTTATGAACATTCACCCGTCCGGGTACATCAATAATTTAACGATTTACATACAGAGACCCTGTCCGGGTTATTTAGACTTCTTTGGCTGGCCTCTTACAGGTACCACCTGGTACTCTTCTGGAGCTTGCCAAACATCCGTGACAGGAGGGTCCACCCAGACCTGATGACGTCGTGTGGCCTGTACAGTTACATCGTGACCCGCTATCTGGGTCTGTGTGGCCACCTCTTTCGTCTCCCTCCGGGTCTGGAACCCTATGTCCCGGACTGAACGAACCCCAGGGGCCTAACAGGCGCCGGGTACGGGCAAGCTATCATTATCATGTCCATAGCTGGGGCTGCTGAGGAGACCACTGAGGGAGGCTGGGGAGATTTACGGCGTGGGGTGGGCACTTGTGCAGAGGCCTGGTTGGGGGAGGCTGAAGGCTCGGAGGGTCTGTCAGTTTCCTGACACTCTGGGGAGTAGGGGTCGCACCTGGTAACATTTAGGGCGTACCATCCATTGTAACCCCAGTGTCGGGTGTAAGTCACCAAGTCTCCTGCCAACAGGTCCCCCCCCCCCCCCTGTCCTTCTGGGAGGTGAGCCTCCACGTCCCGCCGGGTTACAAAGACTTCTAAATAAAGTCCAGGCTCCTGGATGAAGCCCCAACCACCTTTTAACTTAAAGTTCCGTACTGCACCCTTACGCCGTGGCTCCCTCAGCATACTTTTATCCTTTCTCATACGTGCCTTCTCTGCCAGGTCCTTGTCCAGGTGACGTTGCCGAAGCTTTTGGGATTCTCGCTGCTCCCTTTGTCGCTCTGCTTCCCGCTCCCGACGTCTCCACTCTTCCTCCTGACGCCGGTTGTAATTCTCCTCCACCAGCAGCTCCATGTCTCCACCATCAAATGCCAGCTTACGATGTCCGGTTTGCGGCAGCTCTCCTGGCGCCCGCCAGTCCTGGCGGCGCTCACCTGTGGCGGAAGCAGTCGGCTCTGGAACAGATGACTGTCGGGGCTCCGGTACAGGCAGGTAGAGCTCTGGTGCCTGCGCGGCCTCCTCCATGAGGACGGGTGTCGCTTCTTCTGCCTCAGCGACGGGGGGCAGACAGCGGGATCTGGGGTGCTGGTGCGGCGTTTTCTGCAGGAACGGGTGCCTCCACTGTGATACTGGCAACCGGTTCAGATTGCAAGGGCTGGGATGCCCGCACGGCCTCCTCTACTGGAACGGGTGCCTCCACTGAGATACTGTCAACCGGTTCAGATTGCAAGGGCTGGGATGCCCGCACAGCCTCCTCTACTGGAACGGGTGCCTCCACTGAGATACTGTCAACCGGTTCAGATTGCAAGGGCTGGGATGCCCGCACGGCCTCCTCTACTGGAACGGGTGCCTCCACTGAGATACTGTCAACCGGTTCAGATTGCAAGGGCTGGGATGCCCGCACGGCCTCCTCTACTGGAACGGGTGCCTCACCTTCCGGTACAGACACTTCAGGGGGTAAGAGGGATTGGCGCCGCTCCAAGTGTAGTTTTAGGGCCCGCCAGCTCGCTTCCATCCTGGCGACCTCCTCCCGGTGCCGGGCCAGGTCTCTCAGGGTATCCTCCGCTTCTTCCAGCGTAGGAGGGTTTCCAGGCCGGGTGCCAAACGGTGGCTCCGTGGCGATCGGGTCGCTTCTGTGGGGGAGAGCTCTGACTCCTCCATCCCTTCCCACTTCTGCTCACGTCCGTTCGCCATCTCTGCCAAGTCACATGTGTGATTAGCATCAGGAGAGGCGCCATCTTTTGTAGGGAGGCGGGACCTTCGCGTTCATTTCCACCCACTGAGGAGGATGAGGAGGCGGAACTCCAGAGCTGTGGGGCACGATCTTACATTGCAGTAACATTTAGAGTGGGCGGACATCATTTTCGCGCCACGGAGTGAGTGTACGCCCACGAGAGCACGCCCTTATTCTTCACCTGTGCCTCGTGGCGCAGATATGACGGAAAAATGGCAAATACAGTCTATGATGATTTTTGCAATTCTCAAGCAAAAAAACAGTTCAATTAAGGCACACAGGACTCGCTTATAGCGAGCTTCTGAATCCTGTTCGTGACGCCAAAGTTGAGTCGCACAGAGCCACAGGTTTTGGGGGTACTCGGCACCAAGCCCGTCGACTTCTATGGGGGATGTGACGGGTAGCACAGCTATGTCCGTGCCCTGGTCGCTCACTGGAATGTGGGATATTTCCAGGGGATGATAGAATGTTTGTGTAGTTTGTCGTGACTCCACCTGTAGTACCTGGTCAGGGTACCAGCGCTGCTGTGCAGGTCCTCTGGCAGGGAAGGTGTAGTGCAGCTAGGTGATAAGTCTTCTACAGGTAAGACGGTATCCTTCCAGGGTAGATAGATGTGAGATAGAGCAATGGTGCAGAGTGATGTAGCAGAGTGGAGTATGCGACGTAGTAAGAAAGCAGGAAAGGAAACAATTCTTACTACAAAGACATGCAGCATAAGGCTGCCTCAACCCCTCCCATCCAACTAGCTACACCCTGTTCTAACCAGCCTGAGCTAGACCATCCCATTGGGTCCGCCTACACTCAGCTGGCATAGTGTACTGTTGAATGCAGTGGTAGGAGTCAATGGGGTGTTTCCTCCTTACCTGAGAGTAAGTTGTCACACCGCTGGGTGCGATGCAACATCTCTGTGGCGACTGGACCCTCGGGTGCTTCTGTCTTTTCACAAATGCCGGCTTTACCCGGCAATTGAATCAGAGGCTATTTTACTATGTAGAAGTGAATAAACTATAAATATATTGTATATATATATGTCACAATGACATGTATATATATATATATGTATTCTATGTGTGTATATTTTGTGTTTACAAGGAAAGAAAGTGTTTTTTTAGTTGCGATATTTTGTTCCCATAGACTTACATGGGACTTCCGGTATCGGTATCGGGTATCGCCGATATTTTAGTGATATCGGCGATACCATTCCGATCCGATATTTTTGGATATCGGAAAGTATCGCTCAACTCTACTGATGAGTTGTGTTTGGAATCTAACTAGCGATCACATAGCGATCGCACCAGCGATCTCGCCAGGTCGTGTCCTTGTCGTGATCGCTGGTGCGATCGCTAAGTGTGACAGCGCCTTAACACTTGAGAATAAGGTTAAATCCAGAATCACCGTTCCATATCAAAATACAGTGTCACAAGGATAACTGTAAATCAAAAAATACCACTCAGGAAAGGCCTTACACCAAAGGAGTCAAGTAGCAAAAGTGAACACTAAACAAGTTTAAACAACAATATATTTTTATTGGCAGTATCAGGGAACAATAACAAACACACAATCAATTTAAAAACAGATGCCTCTTGTGTGAGAGATGCAAAAAATGCCAGCCCAGTACATAGACATACCATTAGCTAGTGCACTGTTGTAAATAGCACAGGGAAATTAATGCACAGTATTCCTCACCTTACAGAATCTAACAATTATTCAAATAGATACAATCATGGTGCATGTGCATAGAATCATAGAATGGTAGAGTTGGAAGGGACCTCCTGGGTCATCTGGTCCAACCCCCTGCTCAAAGCAGGATTCACTAAATCATCCCAGACAGATGTCTGTCCAGCCTCTGTTTGAAGACTTCCATTGAAGGAGAACTCACCACCTCTCGTGACAGCCTGTTCCACTCATTGATCACTCTAAGGGCCCCGTCACACATAGCGACACACCAGCGATCCCAACAACGATATGAACTTGTCAGGATCGCTGGTGTGTCGCTACATGATCGCTGCTGAGCTGCCAAACCCGATGTGTACCTTGGTTACCAGCTCCCTGCACCAGCGGGCTGGTATCCAACTTACACTGCGGGTAACTAAGCGACGTTACCCGCAGTGTCGCTGTCCTGATCGCTGCCTGAGCTGCCTGTTTGGCAGCTCACCAGCGATCATGTAGCGACACACCAGCGATCCTGACAAGTTCATATCGTTGTCGGGATCGCTGGTGTGTCGCTATGTGTGACGGGGCCCTAAGTCTCTTCTCAGTAAAGGAGATTATTTAATATTTTGGTAATCAAATGGCTGGATAACATATTGATACTCCTTATAATGAGCCAAAGAGCAAAATATACATTTCAATATTGTGTTAAAGTACATGCACATGAAAGGTTATATCAGTACACTCTCATAGTGAATAGATATCAGCCAGATAGCTGCTGTAAAAAGTGCCTGTGCACTTAATCAGTAGATTAATGTCTATAAACAAGGACTATTCACCATACATAACCAACAGCAGAGGTGTTATGTTATGAATGTGCTAAAAATGGTTTCTGAGCAGAGGCTCCCTCTGGTGGTTACTGACAGTACTGAACCTTTCAGTGAGGAATGGCAATCTGGGATCACGGACTGGTCTGATATAAGGAGGTTCCCTCCCATGATGGTTGCCGGTGATCAATTGTTCTTGTCTCAATTGTGGTTCCTGGTTCATTTGGAAGCTTGCTGAGTCTTGCCTGCATCTTCTGCTATCAGATAAGATATTTTCTGCTTTTATTTTTGTGCTTGCTTTTTGCATTGTTCCCTGCACTTCTGTGGAGGTCAGCCAGGTCCCCTCCTGGGGGGCTTGTGCTCCTCTCAGTTTATCTGGAGCCACTGTTGTTTGTTCATTTGCTTTTTCCTGTTTTTTCAGTGGCTGCGGCTTAGTTTTGTTACACCAGAGAACTGATTTAGGTGGTAGAGGTCGTGTGATCTCAGGTGTTTTCGCAATCAGTAGAGTTGGTATTTTTTAGGGTTTTTTTTGGATTGCAGTGAGTATCCTTTCCTGTACTTTTCTGTCTAGACAGATTGGGCCCCAGCGTTTGCTCATTCTATTTTCTGTCTGTGTCCGTGTTACTTCTTGTCTAACTGCCATTACATGTTTGGGGGCTTCCTATTTTCTTTGGGGATCTGCTCCGGGGCAGATAGCTTTCATCTTTCTGCCTTTCGGTGTAGTTATCTCTCAGGCTGTGACGAGGCGTCTAGGATCAACGTAGGAACGCTCCATGGCTACCTCTAGTTGTGTGGTTAGTTCAGGTTACTGCAATCCAATAGGTTCCAGCCTCTCTGGTGTATTGCCGTTTTTGCTTACTCTCCTCAGCTACCAAAACATAACAGTGTTATATACCAGTGACTAATTTGCAAATCCACAGAGATAGCATCTGTTAACTTTTAAGTAACAACACTGCAATAGTGGACTTAATAGAGGTGTGGTGCATTGCCATCTATGTTGTGCAACTTACTAGATGTTGGTGTATAACTGGGTCTCTCCTGCATCCCTCTGCTCCGACGCACGTTTTGTCCACACTTCCTCAGGGGGCGTGTCAGAGGAGGGAGACGATGGACTTTAAAAGTGGTAGCTGTGCAATCACTGATCGCGAAAGCATATCATGTGATCTATGCATATGAGTTTAGCCCGGAAATAAGGGACTAGAAGTCCAAGTTCTTGCTTATTTGTGTGTACAGCACTCTCAAAACGCAAGCAGAGGTACTGCAGATCTATCCGGAGACAGCAGGGCAGGA
Organism: Oophaga sylvatica; assembly: GCA_033576555.1. Lineage (NCBI taxonomy): Eukaryota > Metazoa > Chordata > Amphibia > Anura > Dendrobatidae > Oophaga > Oophaga sylvatica. Next base: position 114,533,009 of record JARQOD010000009.1, on the reverse strand, counting down.
ATAATGGTATAAGTAGATAGCATACACCTCAATATGAAACACCTTTATTCTCCTAATGTAAATATGGCATGTACACACATTTACATTATAACAATATGGCAATTCCAGTTTTTGTTCCTTTATCAATAAACCCCTTTATCTTAATATCTGGTCAATGCTGAAAATGTAATGGAATGATATTTAAATATTTGAAATGATAGCAAAGGAGTAAATACCCAATTAGACAGGTCATTAATCAGCAAATGAGCACTCTTAAGAAGGTTCATTCACATCTGATGGCCGGTGCAAACTTGCCCTTGATCAAAATGCTCTTTTTTTGCACATGCAGATCATTTATGATGTCATAAAAATCATTATTGCCAGAAGTCCATTCCCCCATTGTAAATGGGAGATGTTCCCGGAGGTAACATGCTGTATGAGGACAGGACAATAGTATTAATGATCATACTTCCCCGTAAGTTTTTGTCAGCCCAAGTACGGGGCCTTGAAAAAATATTAAGCATTAATTTTTCCACAATTTTCCATGCTACACCCACAAACTTAAGATAGTTATTGGGATTTAATGTGACATGCCAACACTAAGCAGCATGTATTTGTGAAGTAAATGATACATGGTTTTCTAAATATTTTAAAAATCTAAAATAAATCTGAAAATTGTGGTGTGCATTTGTATTCAGCCCCTGTAGTCTGTTATAATTAAATTAAAACCCTGAGTGACCTACTGCCTCCAGAATCACATAATTAGTATGTTGAGTCCAACTGTGTGTAATTTCTTCTCAGCATAACTACAGCTGTTCTGTGAAGACCTCAGAGGTTTTTTTGACAACATTAGGGATCAAACAGCATCATGAAAACCAAGGAACACAACAGACAGATCAGGGATACAGTTGTGGAGAAAAATAAAGCCAGATTAGCTCCTAAATAGTGTTGAGCATTCCGATACCGCAAGTATCGGGTATCGGCCGATATTCGCTGTATCGGAATTCCGATACTTAGTTCCGATATTTTCCATATATCGTATACCAGAATCGGAAGTTCCCATAATTCTTTGCGAGGCAATGTGATTTTAGTCAGCCAATGAGGAATCCTAAGAAATGTGGGCACATCCTGTACTGCTGCGGTCATGTTAACTAATGGCATGGCTGTGATTGGATGCTGAAATGATGTCAGAATGCACTATAAAAGGCGCCGCCGCCATTTTAGCGTCACTGTGCTGTGAACTCAGTTAGGGAAAGAACGCTGCTCTGCTGACTCTGAGGGACAGTTAGATATTGCGATTTAGTGTACTGTGCTTTAGGCAGGCTAGTTTACCACCGGCTGTGTAAAGCTTCCTTTTGCCTGCAGTGTTGTTTTAACAGCTCTGCAAGGTGTGTGTGAGTGCAGGTGACGCTGCAGTTTGCTCTGTATGCAACGCTGTCTGTAGGCATCTGCACGTGTCACTGACAGACTCTTTTTTTTTTCTTCAGTGTAATTCTTGCTGCTCCATGCAATTGAAATAATAGTGTGACACGCTTCCATCCGTATCCAATACCTTGGTTGCAAACACTATAGAAGTCCACAAAGGAGCCTTTCACAGCAAGTGAACAGTTGTGTTTCAGTGTTCACTGCAGTCTGTGATTTTTTTTTTTGTTTTTTGAGTGCAGATCACGCTCCAGTTACTTCAACTAATGCTGCGTGTACTCTGCTGAGTGTCTGTCACTGGCTCATCCTTGTCATTTTTCAAAAATTGCTGCTGCTTTATTCTATTTTAAATTTAACAAAAATCTATTAGTGTGACGCTCTTCCATCAAAATACAATACATTGCTTGCAAACATAATAGAAGTCCACAAAAAGGCCTTTCACAGCAAGTGAACAGTTGTGTTTCAGTGTTCACTGCAGTCTGTGATTTTTTTTTTTGTTTTTTGAGTGCAGATCACGCTCCGGTTACTTCAACTAATGCTGCATGTACTCTGCTGAGTGTCTGTCACTGGCTCATCCTTGTAATTTTTCAAAAATTGCTGCTGCTTTATTCTATTTTAAATTTACAAAAATCTATTAGTGTGACGCTCTTCCATCAAAATACAATACATTGCTTGCAAACATAATAGAAGTCCACAAAAAGGCCTTTCACAGCAAGTGAACAGTTGTGTTTCAGTGTTCACTGCAGTCTGTGATTTTTTTTTTGAGTGCAGATCACGCTCCAGTTACTTCAACTAATGCTGCGTGTACTCTGCTGAGTGTCTGTCACTGGCTCATCCTTGTCATTTTTCAAAAATTGCTGCTGCTTTATTCTATTTTAAATTTACAAAAATCTAATAGTGTGACGCTCTTCCATCAAAATACAATACATTGCTTGCAAACATAATAGAAGTCCACAAAAAGGCCTTTCACAGCAAGTGAACAGTTGTGTTTCAGTGTTCACTCTAGTCTGAGCTTTAATTTTTTTGTAGGAGTGTAGATCCCGCTCCACTTACTTCAACCACCGCTGCGTGTACTCTGCTGAGTGTCTGTCACTGGCTCATCCTTGTCATTTTTCAAAAATTGCTGCTGCTTTATTCTATTTTAAATTTACAAAAATCTATTAGTGTGACGCTCTTCCAGAGGACAGCGTTTGTTGGCCAGTTGGGAGTCTGCAGCACATGGTTGATTTCATGCTGCACTGCCTGAGAAACGACCGCCGCATCGCCCACATTCTCACCACGTCAGATTATTGGGTGTACACCCTCCTAGACCCTCGCTACCGGGACAACTTACAAAGCCTCATCACGCCGTTGAACCGGGACCGTAAAATGCTGGAGGACCAAGACACACTGTTGAAATCCATAATGTTCTCCATTCCAGCCGAGAGCGCTGCTGCTGCTACTGCTTTACAAAGCAGCTCTGTGCGTCGAGGCATTGTAGACACCTCTGCAACAAGAGGGAGCACAAGCAGCGCCTCTGCACAGGGCAAGAGCTGTATGTTACAAATGTGGCGAAGTTTTGTGACAGCGCCACCAAGGTCTACACCATAGTGATGGGAAATCTAGTTAATTTTGGTGATTAGTTCACCATGAACTAGTTCACTGAAAAGATTAGTTCAAAAGATTAGTTCATTTAGTTCATTTAGTTCAGTTTTTCTCCACCCTATCCTGTGAGGAGCTGATAGGAAATGCATCATGTGACCTCTGAACTAAATGAACTAGATGAACTGCTGAACAAAATGTTCTATTGAGAATGACTCAGGACAGCCTAGTTCAATCTGATGCCTCTGACTGAGCCCAGCAGTGCCACATAATGATTGTGTATGAGGGGGCTGAGAAGCAGTTCAGCATCCACCATTTTAAGAACAGAACAGGGTCAGTGTTAAAGATTTTAGCAAGACTGATCTTCTAGCTAGAGGCATGAACTACACACAGAAACACTCTCTCATACACACATATAAGCTGTGTCTGTGTACTGTGTGTGCAATTTCAGTTTTTATTAATAATATTATTATTACTATTATATTTGTATTTGATGTGTGGTATAGTTTTTTACTACCTTGTTTTCCAGCATCAAGAGCTGTAAAGAGCCAGTGTGAGACAGAGCAGGGAGCTTCCTGGAGCTGTATGAACCTGGATCACTCTCTGTCTCCTCCCACTTACTGTTTAGTTCACAATGAACTAATCTGTGTCAGGATGGTGAACTAGATGAACTAGTTCACTCTGAAGATTAGTTCATTTTGAACTACTCACTCACGAACTACCCATCACTACTACACCATCCGAGACGGCTCCATTCACCAGGAAGCAACGTTTCCGTAAGATGGTGACAGACTACATGTCTTTCCCTCTCAGTGTACTCCCAGATGCCTCTTCCCCTTTCAAGTTTTGGGTCTCTAAGCTGGATACATGGCCAGAGCTTAGCCAGTATGCCTTGGAGGTGCTGGCTTGCCCTGCTGCCAGTGTATTATCTGAGCGCGTCTTTAGTGCTGCAGGTGGTGTACTAACAGACCGTCGCATGCGACTATCCTCAGACAATGTAGACTGGCTTATTTTTCTGAAAATGAACAAGGCATGGATCTCACCTGAATTTGCCTGTCCGTTTTCAGATTAAATAACTGTTTGCCAACGTTTTCCAAGTCTCCTATTATGTTCATCTTTCTACCACCTGAACTCTACTCCCTGGGCTACAACACTGCCAGTCACAGGGGAATGATCATTTACAAAACAAAATGTTATCCCCAACAAATAGTAGCGCAACGACTCCAGTGCCCACTTTATCGCCAGGCACTCTCTCTCTACAATCTGTCTCTATTTTTTGATGGAGTAAGTTTTCGACTTAGGAAACTAATGGGATGCTCCTCCCCGTTAAGCTCCAGTCCTGAGACAACACGGCACCCAGACCTACCTCTGACGCATCAGTCTGGACAATGAATTCTCTTTTGAACTCGGGTGTGCTCAAAACTGATGACCCACACAGTGCCCCTTTTATTGCCCCTGTTGATGACCCCTTGCTGATTTATTAACCGCCCCACCAGATCCATGGGTATTCTCTCAAACTGGACCTCTAAAATTTTTAATGGCACCAAGGGACTCACAAAATGAGGCTGAGGACTGTGTACCTGGCGCATGCGACAAGAGTTACAATACCGTTTAACTTCCTGATAGACCCCCAGCCAGTAAAACCGTTGTATAATTCTGTGTAGGGTTTTCTTTTGGCACAAATGTCACCCTAGTACATGCGCATGCGCTAAGTCCATTACCAACCTCCGATATGACTGCGGTAGTGTCATGTATAGTGTACAGTTCCTATAGCGTCTTGTGCTTGGGTGCGAGGAAAACACAGGAGACATAGGTTGAAATGAAATGACTTGTATTACTTCATACAAGCATGCTGAAAAGTTCATACAGTTTGCAGGAACAGCGACAGGAGACACAGCAGGCCAGAGTAACTTCAAGCACTACAATAAATCTCCAAAGCAGGTTCAGGATCTCTTCTCTGTACCGTAATTCCTCTGCAAACAGCAGGTTTCCAGAGTCCAAAAGTGTTCCAAGGTTCCTCAGTAGGGAATAGCTGGAGTACAAGTCCAAGGCTTCCAGGAGTCAGGTCACAGACTGACTGAGGCTTGATTCAGGAGCACTGATTGTTCAGCTGAGGCTGCTTAAGAAGCAAGAGGGAAGAATCAGGGCGGGAACATGAAAACTGGAAACTCCATATTAACTGAGGGCAAGAGCTGCAGAAAGACAGAAAGCAAAATGGCCGACGGAAAACTGAGTTTCAAGGAACATGTCAACAGAGACAAAGAACCTTACATTACTCCCCCCTTAGGGACAACCTCCGGATGACCTCAGACCAGGCTTGTCAGGGTACCTCTGATGAAACTGGCGGAGCAGGCGAGGAGCATTTACATGATTGACTGTTTCCCATGAGTTGTCCTCCACTGGGTAGCCCTGCCATTTAATCAAATATTGCAACTGATTTCTGTACAACCTGGAATCTAGAATCCTTTCCACCATAAATTCTTCCTGACCATCGACCAGCACTGGGTCAGGGCAAGGAGAAGAACGTCCAGGAAACGTATTGGGTGTTGCAGCCTTTAGTAGGGATACATAAAAGACAGGGTGGATTCTCATAGTTCTGGGCAGTTGAAGACGACAAGCAACAGCACTTATAATCTTATTGATCTTATAAGGTCCAATGTACTTATGTCCCAATTTAGACATGGAATCTTTAATTTAAGATTTCTGGTTGACAGCCAGACCAAATCTCCTACCTTGAAAGCTGGTGCAGGTTTACAAAATTTATCTGCTGCTTTCTTGTACCTTTCCTGAGCCAATTCTAGATTTTCCTTTAGAAGATCCATATTCTTTTGTAAAGAAGTGATTCTTTCAGCCACTGCCAGCAAGGGCGTATCTATGGGAAATCGAGGAAGAATGTTAGGATGATAACCTAGATTGGAGTAAAAAGGAGACTGCTTAATGGAGGCGCTCTGAGAGTTGTTGTAAGAGAACTCAGCCAGTGGAAGTAGATCCACCCAATCATCCTGTAGGTGGCAGATAAAACAGCGGAGATACTGCTCCAAGGTCTGATTGGTTCGTTCTGTCTGTCCATTAGTCTGGGGATGAAAAGCAGAAGAAAGGTTTACTTTAATGTCCAATGCTGCACAGAAATTTTGCCAAAACCTTGAAGTGAATTGCACCCCTCGATCCGAAATGACCTCATCCGGTACTCCATGTAAGCGAAACACATTCTTAATCATCAAGTCTGATGTCTGTTTTGCAGTGGGTAAGCCGACACAAGGGATAAAATGAGCTGCCTTTGTTAGACGGTCAACCACCACCAGAATGGTGTTCTTCCCTTGAGAGGTTGGTAACTCCACAATGAAGTCCATAGAAATGGATCCCCACGGGCGGGACGGGGTGGGAAGAGGTTGCAACAGACCAGTTGGTGAGGAGCGAGGTGTTTTGCATCTTGCACAGACTTCACATGAAGTGACATAGTTTAAGACATCTTTCCTGTAAGTGGGCCACCAAAAGAAACGAGAAAGAAATTCTTGTGTCTTTAGAATTCCCCTATGCCCGGCTATCTTGGAATCGTGGATGAGTTGCAATACTCTCAATCTGACTGTTTCAGGTATATACAGATGTTGTCCCTGAATCCACACACCATTCTTAAAGACAAGACTTACGTCCCTTGGGGGTTGAGCCAACAAAGAATCCGCATGGTATGCTTCCTTGATGTCCTTAAGTAGGTCTTGATTATGAATCACTCCCAGGAATCTAGAGTCAGGAAGAATAGTCTTAGGAGGAGTAAGTGGACGTGTCTCTGCTGAATGAATCCTAGAGAGTGCATCAGCCTTTCCATTGCGCGATCCTGGTCTATAAGAAATGACAAAATTAAATTGGTTTAGGAAAAGATTCCAGCGAGCCTGGCGAGGAGTCAGGCACTTAGCCGACCTGATAAATTCAAGGTTACGATGGTCTGTCAGGACGACTATTTGCTGTGCAGCACCCTGAAGAAGGTGTCTCCATTCCTTGAAGGCGGCAATAATGGCCAACAATTCTCTATTGCCCACATCGTAGTTCCTCTCAGCTGAAGACAACTGCTGGGAAAAGAAGGCACAGGATGCAAGACATTCTTCTCACCTGTTCTCTGAGAGAGTATAGCTCCAACGGCACAGTCTGAAGCATCCACCTCTATTATGAAGGCAAGCTCGGGTTGGGATGTACTAAGATAGGTGCGGTGGTAAATTTATCCTTTAAACAGGAAAATGCTTCCTGAGCTTGCGGGGTCCAGGAGAACCTAGACTGTTTCCGGGTAAGTTGGGTGATAGGTGACACTACCTCAGAAAAATTCTTAATGAAAACGTCTATAGAAGTTGGCAAACCCGATGAAACGCTGACCTCCTTCACATTTCTAGGAATTGGCCAATCCTTGATGGCTTGGGTCTTGCTTCCATCCATACTAATCCCTTGCGTAGATAGTACATACCCCAGAAATTGAATTTCGGTCCTATGGAATTCACATTTTTCAAGTTTGATGTAGAGATGGTTTTGTCTTAGGCGTTCTAAGACCATTCTCACATGTCCATGATGTTCCTCTGTGGAGTTAGAAAAAATTAGAATATCATCCAGATAAATCACCACAAATGTATCTAGGAGATCCCTGAAGATATCATTCACGAAGTGTTGGAAAGTGGCTGGGGCGGTACTCAGACCAAAAGGCATAACTAGATATTCAAAGTGTCCATAGCGTGACCTGAAAGCAGTCTTCCATTCATCCCCAGGTCTAATACGGACCAAGTTATAGGCCCCACGGAGATCCAGTTTAGAGAAAATTTTGGCATGCCGCACTCTCTCCAACAATTCAGGGATTAAAGGCAATGGATAACGGTTTCTAATAGTAACCTTATTGAGTTCCCTATAGTCTATGCAGGGTCTCAGAGATCCATCTTTCTTCTTCACAAAGAAGATGGGTGCACCTGCGGGAGATGAAGAGGGCGTATGAAGCCCTTGGCTAAATTTTCGTCTATATAATCCTTCAAAGCTTTTAGCTCGGGCCCCGCTAGGGGGTATATCTTACCAAAAGGTATCTCGGCTCCGGGCAATAATTCAATTGGACAATCATATGGACGGTGAGGAGGAAGCTGATCAGCGTTCTTCTTGTCACATAAATCCACATAGTCCTGGTATACAGCTGGTAGTTCAGGGACTGACATGGTTCCTTTAGGAACAGAGCAAGCTGAAACTCCTTGACTCATCTGTTTCTCCGGAAAGTGTAATTCCTTGGTCTCCCAGTTAATCGTAGGATTCTGCGCCTGCAGCCATGGTAGCCCTAGAATAATGGGAAAGTGGGGAGAAGAGATAAGCATAAAATACATTTTCTCCTGATGATCTTTACCCATAAGGACCCTCAAAGGCTCTGTTTCTTGATCCACTGGTCCAGAAGTCAGTAGAGAGCCATCCACAGTCTCAATCAGAGTGTTTGCCCACATCAAAGCCTTATTGGTAAGCAACATGATTATAGTAAGCACTTTGGATCGTTCAGTGGGAAATTGTGAAGCATGTGCAGAGAAAAATAAATTGCATTGATTAATAAATCCCCTGAATTTCTCACGTTCACCGCCAAAACGAAAAGGAGGTAATTTGGGGATCCCAGAACTTGGGGTTATGGCATGAGCCTGGGCTCGTTCCTCTAGAGCCTCAATCCTGGCTCGCAATTCCTGGGTAGTCTGTCCAAACACTTGCAAATTATGATTAGTGAGGTCCTGTATATATATTAGAAAACTCTGCACTCAACTTGGGATGAAATAATGTTTATTATCCAAAATAGTATGCAGGGAGGGACGTTTCGGTCACACGACCTTCATCATCTAACCTGTAGAGTAATAACCGTCATCTTAGATTCAATTGGATATAGATAGACCAATGTCGGCTTATCATTCCTTAGGCACAGGTAAGTAACAGTATTACGTAGAGATCTTATGAGAGGTGGAATGTCGTCTGTGGAGATCTTATGGAGGATGTGATGCCGTCCAGTGCTGTGATGGAGACGCGGTGTCCACCGCTCGTCTAACCATCATGGTTAGACGAGCGGTGGACACCGCGTCTCCATCACAGCACTGGACGGCATCACATCCTCCATAAGATCTCCACAGACGACATTCCACCTCTCATAAGATCTCTACGTAATACTGTTACTTACCTGTGCCTAAGGAATGATAAGCCGACATTGGTCTATCTATATCCAATTGAATCTAAGATGACGGTTATTACTCTACAGGGTAGCTGATGAAGGTCGTGTGACCGAAACGTCCCTCCCTGCATACTATTTTGGATAATAAACATTATTTCATCCCAAGTTGAGTGCAGAGTTTTCTAATATATATATAGTGGTTTGGGCACCTACTCTGGCACCTCCTTAAGGGCTGTGCATACGTTTCTACTATTATTATAGTGAGGTCCTGTAGGCTTGCAAAACGGGTTTTTAAAGTCTGTACATCTGAAAGGATTGTATCAGTCACTCCGCAAAGTTCCTTTATGCGGGCCTCCATCTTCCAGATCTTTTAAGGCAGAAGTGCTGGAAGGAGAAGAGGAAAGGAAAAAAAAAAAAACAATAGTGTTTACCTGTGGTAACACTCCAGAGTAAAATTTTAAGGGAATGCGCTCACCTGGAATGATTGTGAGAAGTCACAACCACTGTCATCACATAAGGTATTAAACGGACATCTGATATCCACAGTCACAGCAGACACGGCTTTCCCAGACCCAGCAGACACTAAACATTGGCTCCTGAATCTTGTCATGTATAGTGTATAGAGTTGAGCGATACTTTCCGATATCCTAAAGTATCGGAATCGGAATGGTATCGCCGATACCATTAAAATATCGGCGATACCCGATACCGATACCGGAAGTCCCATGTAAGTCTATGGGAACAAAATATCGCAACTAAAAAAACCTCTTTCTTTCCTTGTAAACACTAAATATACACACATAGAATACATATATATATATATATACATGTCATTGTGACATATATATATATACATATATGTATAGTTTATACACTTCTACATAGTAAAATATCCTCTGATTCAATTGCCGGGTAAAGCCGGCTTCTGTGAAAAGACAGAAGCACCCGACATGAAATGACACTTGGTGTACATAGGGTTAACCATGTCTTTTCATGTCGTTTGCTATCTGATTTGCACAAACAATTAAATCAGTCTATGTGTGCAAAATTTCACACCTGTAGGGGTTAATTAAAGGTGTAAATTCGTTGTAAAAAAAACGGACTTTTTTGCTACGAATTTACACCTTTAATTAACCCCTACAGGTGTGAAATTTTGCACACTTACACTCATGTAATTGTTTGTGCAAATCAGATATCAAACTACATGAAAAGACATGGTTAACCCTATGTACACCAAGTGTCATTTCATGTCGGGTTCTGCATTTTCACAAAAGCCGGCAATTGAATTAGCGGCTATTATACTATGTAGAAGTGTATGAACTATAAATATAAATATATATATATATATGTGTCACAAATTCAATGACATGTATATATATATATATGAGGTGTAAAATTGCTGAAAAAAATGCGTGGGCTCCCGCCCTATTTTCGCAACCAGACAGACAAAGCCAGTGAGTGGGGCAGATAATAATAGCCCAGAGAGGGACCATTTTTTTTGGCCCCCCCCGGCTACTTAACATCTGCCCCCAGACACCCCAGAAAGGGCAAATCTCTAATTAGATTTGCCCTTTCTGGCACTTTGCCCGTCTATTCCCATTGCCCTGTAGCGGTGGCGAATGGGTTAATAAGGGGTTAAAATGACCTTGCAATTGAAAGGTCACTTTAAGCCAGGTTAATAATTGAGAGCTGTCAATCAGACAACTATCAATTATTAATCCTATTGTATGAAAGAAAAATCAAACACACACACTTTAATAAAAAAGAAGTTTAATGAAATAATCACACAGTTTTTAACCATATTTTATTTACCTGCTAAAACCATTTCCTGTAATAAAAATAAAATAATAAAGCAAAATTATTCTTACCAATCCGATGCACAGTCAGGTCCCACGGTGTAATCCTTCAGAAAGGGTTAATGTTTACTGCAGGGACCGCAGCTAATGCTGCAGCCTCACAGTAAACCTCCAAATGAATGAGTTCCTCTCCTGGCTGACAGGAGAGGAAGTGGAAAGCTTAATTGATTGCTTTCCACTTTCACTTCAGGTCAGCCAGGGACACCATCAGTGACGTCAGAGGGAACTGATTAACAAAAATAGGGGTTCCCTTCGAAAAAAAAAATGGCGTGGGGTCCCCCCTATTTTTGTTAACCAGCCAGATGAAGCAGACCGCTGAGGCCTGGATTTTCAGGCTGTTAAGGAGCCAAGATCCATGGACCTTGCCAGCCTGATAATACCAGGCCACAGCAGTCTGCATATCTTGGCTGATTAACAAAAATAGGGGATCCCCTCGAAAAAAATTGGCGTGGGGTCCCCCCTATTTTTGTTAACCAGCCAGATGAAGCAGACCGCTGAGGCCTGGTTTTTCAGGCTGGTAAGGAGCCAAGATCCATGGACCTTGCCAGCCTGATAATACCAGGCCACAGCAGTCTGCATATCTTGGCTGATTAACAAAAATAGGGGATCCCCTCGAAAAAAATTGGCGTGGGGTCCCCCCTATTTTTGTTAACCAGCCAGATGAAGCAGACCGCTGAGGCCTGGTTTTTCAGGCTGGTAAGGATCCAATATCCATGGACCTTGCAAGCCTGATAATACCAGGCCACAGCAGTCTGCTTAGCTTGGCTGGTTAACAAAAATAGGGGATCCCCTAGAAAAAAAAACGGCGTAGGGGTCCCCCTATTTTTGTTAACCAGCCAAGTAAAATGCAGACTGCTGCGGCCTGGTATTAAAAGACTGTCAAGGCCCATGGATTTTGGCCCTCAACAGCCTGATAATACCAGGCTACAGCAGCCCCACACTTGGCGCATCAAAAGATGTGCCAATTGTGGCACTTTACCCGGCTCTTCCCACTGCCCTGTAGCAGTGGCAAGTGGGGTAATAAGGGGTTAATGTCACCGTTGATTGCACGGTGACAATAAGCCCGGTTAATAATGGATAGGCGTCAATAAGACACCGATCCATTATTAATCCCAAAGTTTTTAAATGTGTAAAAAAAAGACACAGCAAGAAAAAAGTTTTTAATGAAATAAAAGAGACAACACAGTTTTCATTTTTTTTATTACTCTCTTATTCCTGCGACGCCATCGATCTCCTGTAAAAAAATAAAAAAAACAAACCAACAGTATACCACCTGTCCGACGCAGTCCATAACGACTGTCCCACGACGATCCAGCTCTGCTACATCGCAATGACAGGCAGAGCCTGTCATTGCAACGCAGCACAGCTGATTACCTGCTTCCCCGGCGGTGACGTCATCGGACTGACTGCTTTACGACCGGGATTACCCAGCAGTCACTGCAGTTATCGCGAGAAACTGCATGTGACCGCCGGGGAGAAGAGGATGGCAGCCATGAAGCAGTCCAGGACGTGACCGCCGGAGATCTTCTGCCAGGTAAGTGCCGCTGACTCCTGACAGACCCGACAGACGGACACTGACAGTGACAGTGACATCCCGATTCCGGTATCCGATATGACGAAAATATCGGAACTCGGGATCGGAATTCCGATACAGCCAATATCGGCCGATACCCGATATTTGCAGTATCGGAATGCTCAACCCTAATAGTGTACAGTTCCTATAGCGTCTTGTGCTTGGGTGCGAGGAAAACACAGGAGACATAGGTTGAAATGAAATGACTTGTATTACTTCATACAAGCATGCTGAAAAGTTCACACAGTTTGCAGGAACAGCGACAGGAGACACAGCAGGCCAGAGTAACTTCAAGCACTACAATAAATCTCCAAAGCAGGTTCAGGATCTCTTCTCTGTACCGTAATTCCTCTGCAAACATGGATTCACCAAACAGCAGGTTTCCAGAGTCCAAAAGTGTTCCAAGGTTCCTCAGTAGGGAATAGCTGGAGTACAAGTCCAAGGCTTCCAGGAGTCAGGTCACAGACTGACTGAGGCTTGATTCAGGAGCACTGATTGTTCAGCTGAGGCTGCTTAAGAAGCAAGAGGGAAGAATCAGGGCGGGAACATGAAAACTGGAAACTCCATATTAACTGAGGGCAAGAGCTGCAGAAAGACAGAAAGCAAAATGGCCGACGGAAAACTGAGTTTCAAGGAACATGTCAACAGAGACAAAGAACCTTACAGGTAGCAGCAATTGCTAAAAAATTTCCACATGTATTTTATAAACCTGATACAGCAAATCTTGTTTCAGCTCTAATTGTTGAAATACTGTAGCTGCCCCGGGGTGTTGGGGTTCCCCATTGACAACCAGTAAATTTTCACGGGCTAGACTGAACGTAGGGGCCGCGGAGTTGCGCCTTACCAAATTTGTCACCTGCCACATTTAAGTATTACAATTCAGGTCCCGGTGGCAAATCTTCCATCTCCCCAACTAACACTTCGATAGGAGAGGTGTTTTCCTACTCCACCGAAGGCAAAGGTAATACTGCCCACTGCACACATGTGTTATGCATAGTGAGACTGATAGTAGCCAACAAAGTAGCTAACAAAGGCCACTTGTGATCGCCCTATCAGCGTAGGAACAATGCTACTCAAACGATCTGCCATGATCCTGGACAAAATCTTGATATCATGGTCAATGAGTGAGAATGTACGATAGGATCCAGGCAGATGTGAATGTTTGTTTGTTTTTAGTAGCAACTTCATGTGTGACATGTTTGAATGGCTGGGCAACCCTCCTGTCTCCAATATATGATTGAAGGTGCGTACCAATGTGGACGGGATATCCTCACTCAATAATTTTAATAATTTGGCTGTAAACCCGTCAGGTCCTGGAGCTTTCCTGTATTTAAAGTAACTTATCGCCGCTGTCACTTCCGTCACCTCAATTTGTTTTTTTAAAAGGAGAAGCTGATAGTTTGTGATGGATGGTAACCGTATTCCATCTACAAAGGTGTTACCCTCCGCACTATCCGTATGTTCCACCTTATATAAGTCTGAGTAGTATTCTTGTAGAATGGTGTTTATGGTTCGAGGGTCTGTGTTCATGATCCCATGTTTATTCGTTAACGCTGTAATATGTTGATGACGAATGTGATTTCCTTTCGCTAGTCGTGCTAATAGTCTCCCTCATTTGCTACCATAACGATATACATCGGCTCTATAATAGTTATTACTGCTTCTCTCTCGTCGATATACCCATATGTGTAAGTCAACCTTAGCCTGCTTACATCTATTTTTAACCTGTGTTGATGAACTTGTCTTGTTTGCCGTGTACCTATCGCGTAATATCCTGCTAGCCTGCGAGTAGTTTGTCGCTATCTTCTTTTTTAGCGTTGTCTGATAACCTATTAGTTTCCCGCGCATTACTCCCTTCCCTGCTGCCCATAAAAGTTCCGGCCTATCCCTAGTATCTCCATTATCCCTTACATATTAAAAACACCATTGCTTCACCTGATGTCGAAACTTCTCATTCATTAACAAATAGGTTGGGAAGCGCCAAGTTTGGTCTGGCCCCATCTGCACCATATCTGGCAGGGTCACTGATACGGGCGCGTGGTCATATATAGCTACGTTGTGCACATCTGCCTCTTCCACTCCCCTTAATAGCTCCTGTGATAGCAATATATAATCTATTCTGGACCAAGAGTCATGTGGCGCCGAATAGAATGAATATTCACTGCCATCTGGGTTCAGGTGTGTCCAAATGTCTACAAAGTTACTCGTGTCTAGCAAGGGTTATTATAAACGTGTGTCATGTGATCGCACATTCATTCGCATCGACCTACAGTTCTTCACTGGTTCAATTCACCATATTTAAGTCACCACCGTGGGTGGTTTTAATGCTCTCCTATCGGCCTGATATGCTTGGATACCTGGGATAAATTCAGGAACGTCTCCAAACTCCCTACTCACATGTCAGCGCAGGAACCGTAAGAGGGAACGTGCTTGTTTTGTTGCACATAGGTGGAGTTTTATACAGTAAATGATTAATGCTGTCTTATTTTTTGCGTCCCAAGGTCAGAATAAGGCTGCGTAACGTTACATTTTAGAGACACTCATATAATAGACACACGCTACCCTAACCGTGACACAAGGAAGGTATTGTTGCCGGATAAAGCCGCCATTTTAGCGTCACTGTGCTGTTAATTCAGTTTGGGACAGAACGCTGCTCTGCTGACTCTGAGGGACAGTTAGAGATTGCGATTTTGTGTACTGTGCTTTAGGCAGGCTACTTTACCAACCGCTGTGTACATCTTCCTTTTGCCTTGCAGTGTTTTTTTCACAGCTCTGCAAGGTGTGTGTGTGAGTGCAGGTGACGCGCTGCAGTTTGCTCGGCATACAACGCTGTATGTAGGCATCTGCACATGTCACTCTCGCACTCTTTTTTTTTTTTTTCTTTAGTGTAATTCTTGCTGCTCCATTCAATTGAAATTATAGTGTGACGTGCTTCCATCCGTATCCAATACATTGGTTGAAAACACTGTAGAAGGACACAAAAAGCCCTTTCACAGCTAAGAGTTGTGTTCACTGTAGTCTGAGATTTTAATTTATTCAATTTTGATCACGCTCAAGTTACTTTTTGAAGCAATGCTGCTTGTACTCTGCTGAGCGTGTCTTACTGCCTCATCCTTGTCATTTTTCTCTAATTGGTGTACATGTACATCAAAGTAGTCTTCATTTGGATCGAAATCCAAGCAGGTACCCGGACCCTCTATGGCTGCTTTTATACGGTGGACTGGCTCCAACATTCAATAAGACTTAAGATGCAATCGGGCACCTTGTCAAGGCCCAATCCTCTTCTCCCTCTGATATAATAATATAATAATAATAATAATAATCTTTATTTATATAGCGCCAACATATTCCGCAGCGCTTTACACTTTAACAGTTTCAAAACACAAGTCATAGGTAACAACGTTAACAATACAATAATTAAAGCAAAATAAGCCGACCCTGCTCGTGAGAGCTTACAATCTACAATGAGGTGGGGGAGATACAAAGTACAGGTGTGTATATATAATGGTGCATTTACAATGATGATCCAGCCATCTTGAGGGAGTGAGGCATGGATGGAGATAGTGAATGGGCTCCACATACACACTTAAACATAGAACGACTTTGGTTAGTGAATGTGATAGGCCACTCTGAACAAATGTGTTTTGAGGGAGCGCCTGAAACCATGCAAATTGTGGATAGTCCTAATTTCTTGTGGTAGAGCATTCCAGAGGATTGGCGCAGCGCGGGAGAAGTCTTGGAGTCGGGAGTGGGAGGTACGGATTAGTGCAGAGGTTAGTCGAAAGTCATTTGCAGAGCGCAGCAGTCGGTTAGGCCGATAGATAGAAATGAGGGAGGAGATGTAGGGGGGTGCTGCACTGTGGAGAGCTTTGTGGGTGAGAACCAGTACTTTGAATTGGATCCTATAATGAATGGGCAGCCAGTGTAAGGACTGGCGAAGAGCGGACGCGTCCGAGTACCGATTAGCCAGATGGATGACCCTGGCTGCTGCATTAAGGATGGACTGGAGGGGGATAGTCGAGTAATGGGGAGGCCAAGTAATAGAGCGTTGCAGTAGTCCAGGCGGGAGTGGATCAATGCTACAGTGAGGGTTTTTGTTGTTTCCATGGTGAGAAAAGGGCGGATTCTAGAGATGTTCTTTAGGTGTAGACGGCAAATATCTAACAAACAGGTCATGCTGGAGAGACTTGCACCTACTGCCACTCAGGGTCTTCAGCTCCTTTGTGAGAAACTAATGTTTGGCCAGCCAGTATATCAAATAAAGTTCATGAGAAATGGGAACTGTGGTTGGCTTCACTTTTGGTACTGGGTGCTAATACCAAACCATGGTGTGCCATTCAATGGATATTCCTGGCTGGTTGGAGACAAGCTCATTCCCACAGAAAAGTACCAGAAAGCTAAGGAGATGGTGGCCTCTCTCAACATGAAGGAGTTTGCTCGTTGTCTAGGAGACCGACCACCCTGCTGTGTACCTTGTCAACGTTGTGTTGAAGCTTGCAAGGATTAAGAGGTTACAGTGGTAAGTCTGGTTTTTACTAAAGATCCTGCTGTGTATTATAGTTTTTATGTTTTAAAAAAAATGTATCTTAGGAATGTTAAATAATTTTTTTTTTTTTTAAATACAATGTATCTTATGAATGCTAAATATTTTTTTTTTTTTTAAAATACAATTTATATTATGAATGTTAAATAACTTTTTTTTTTTTTTCAGGTATTTTATCTACCGTACCTAGTTGCTGATCGTTGACTCTACACCCCTCTCCCAGAATGATACTCGGGTTATGGGGAGAAAATCACCGCTATTCCAGACTGATTTCATGTTAATGTGTCTGGCTCTTACACAGCACACAGCACTTGATGTTAGTTTATCTTTTTCCTAAATTATTTGTTACACTGCCCTTCTCACATTTTATTTGCACTTTTTTTTTTAAGCACAAGGTTTTTTACACTTCCTTGTTCTGTAAGTAGGCTTAATGGTTAAATGTTTTATACAAGTTTTTTTACACTTCCTTGTTCTGTAAATAGGCTTAATGGTTAAATGTTTTATACAAGTTTTTTTACACTTCCTTGTTCTGTAAGTAGGCTTAATGGTTAAATGTTTTATACTAGATGTAAATATGTAACATGTAAATTTTATATAAAGATTTTGCAAATTATTAGGTCCACACCATCAGGCTCTTTCGTCCCCTCTCCCTCAGAGTAGCGGTAATATATCGGACCCCAGGCTCGCCCACACAGTTCCTTGACCACTTCTCTGCCTGGCTGCCGCACTTTCATGTCCTCAGAAGTACCAACCCTTATCCTTGAAGACTTCAACATCCCCATTAACAGCCCTACTTCCACACTCAAAACACATTTGTTCAGAGCGGCCTATCACATTCACTAATCAAAGTCATTCTATGTGTAACTGTGTGTGTGTGTAGCCCATTCACTATCTCCATCCATCCCTCACTCCCTGAAAATGGTTGGACCATCATTGTAAATACACCATTGTATATAAACAACTGTACTTTGTAGCTCCCCCTCCTCATTGTAGATTGTAAGCTCTCACGAGCAGGGGCGGCTTATATTGCTTTAATTATTGTATTGTTAACGTTGTCACTTATGACTTGTGTTATGAAACTGTTAAACTGTACAGCGCTGCGGAATCTGTTGGCGCTATATAAATAAAGATTATTATTATAGAGGCCCACTCAGTAGTGGTGAAGTGAATGGCGCAAATTGCGAGTTGATTGCGACTGATGCAGCTGATACTCCATTACTGCTGGTTGCTGCTCACACAACCGCTCCAACATATGTAACGTGGAATTCCACCTGGTGGGTACGTCACATATGATGCGATGTTCAGGAAGGCAAAATCTGCGTTGCAGAGCTGCAATGCACGATCTGGCCATGGTGGAACGTCGCAAGTTAGCGCACTGTAGGCGGACCTTGTGCAGCAGTGCATCAAGATCCGGATAGTCCCTCAAAAAACTCTGGACGACCAAGTTTAGCACATGTGCCAGACATGGTATGTGAGTGACGTTGCCTAGGCCAGACCTGACACCAGATTTCGGCCATTGTCACACACTACCAAGCCTGGCTGGAGATTCGCTGGCAAAATACACATGTCGCTCTTTTGCTTTATGGCATTCCAGAGCTCCAGCTTTGGCTGGTGGTTACAAGCGGTACTGGTCTGTTCAGTGAAGATTGTGAGGACTGGGAATCAGGTGTTACTGACTGGTCTTATATAAGGGAGTCACCTTCCCATCAGGGTTGCCGGTGATCAATTGTTCTGGTCTGAATCCTTCATTCCTGTTTCCCTTGTAGCCTGCTGTGTCGTGTCTGCATCTCCTGCTAACAGATTAGACATTTTCTTCTTTTTGTTTTTGTACTATATTTTTGCATTTTGTCCTGCACTTCTGTGGGGGCCTTCTGGGTCCCCTTCGGGGGCTTTTGCCCTCTCAGTTTAGTTCAGTCACTTATGTTTGTACTTTTGCTTTTGCCAGTTTTTTCAGTGGCTGCTGTTTTGATTTTGTTACACCAGAGAACTAATTTAGGTGGTAGAGGTCGTGTGATCTCAGGTGATTTTGAAATTAGTAGAGTTGGTGCTTTTCAGGGTTTTCTGGGATTGCAGTAAGTACCCTTCCTATCCTTTTCTATTTAGTTAGTTTGGGCCCCAGCGTTTGCTCATACTATTTTCTTTCTGTGTCAGTATTTCTTCTTGTCTAACCGCCATTACTTGTTTGGGGCTTTCTATTATCTTTGGGGTTCTGCTCCGGGGCAGATAGCTTTCCTATTTCTATCTTTAGGTGTAGTTAGTTTCTCAGGCTGTGACGAGGCGTCTAGGACCAACGTAGGAACGCTCCATGGCTGCCTCTAGTTGTAGTGGTTAGTCAGGGTACTGCAATCTCATAGATTCCAACTGCTCTGGTGTATTGCCTTTTTTACCTGCACTCCTCAGCTACCGAAACATAACAGTATCACGGGCCTAAAAAATTGAAAATTGTATGGTACTCACAGAAGGGAAAAAATATTGTGAAAGAAAAAAGGTTGTCAGAGTTGTCAGAGATATTTTTCTGTTTGTTGCATTTTTTTTTCCCTCTGTATCTCTGGGTGCTGGGGAGGATCTTTTCTCTCAATGGAGTTTGCACGGTTGTCTGGCCGTGTGGATCAGCTTGCCACTGAGGTTCAGAGTATTGCTGCATATCTTGCTAGGTTGCCTGTTGGGGAACCTAGGATCCCCATGCCAGATTTGTTTTTGGGGGATCGAGCTAAGTTTCAGAATTTCAAAAATAATTGTAAATTGTTTTTTGCCTTAAAATCTAAGTCCTCAGGGAACGCAGCGCAGCAGGTTCAAATTATCATCTCTCTCCTGCGCGGCGATCCTCAGGATTGGGCTTTTTCCCTGACACCTGGGGATCCTGTTTTGAGTGATGTTGATGCATTTTTTCAGGCTTTGGGGTTATTGTACGATGAGCCTAATGTCACTGATCAAGCTGAAAAAGCCTTGTTGGCATTAAATCAGGGGCCTTATGCGCTGAGTTATACTGTCAGAGATTCCGTAGGTGGGCAGTCCTGACCAAATGGAATGACGACGCTTTGGCAGCCCTTTTCCGGAAGGGTCTGTCAGATAATGTAAAGGATGTTATGGTGGGATTCCCTGTCCCTCTGGTCTCAATGATTCTATGTCATTAGCGATTCAAATTGACAGACGTTTGCGTGAGCGGAGAAGTATGCGTGGAATGGTGTTGCCTTGTGAACCAGCTTCTGAACCCATGCAGTGTGATAGAGTGGTGTCTGGGGCACAGCGTCATGAGTTTCGAAAGCGCAATGGGTTATGTTTCTACTGTGGTGATGCCTGTCATGCTATTTCAGTCTGCCCTAAGCGGGGAAGACGTTTTGCACGCTCAGTTGTCTTGGGTAGTGTTCAGACTAAGTTTTTATTAACTGTCACTCTGATATGCTCTCTGTCCTCATTTTCTGCTCAGGCTTTCGTTGATTCTGGAGCAGCTATTAACCTGATGGATTATGATTTTGCTAAACGTTGTGGGTTTCCCTTGATACCCCTACAGAAGTCTATTCCCCTACTGGGGATCGATTCTACCCCTTTGGCTGAGAATAAACCCAGTTTTCTACTCAGGTGATAATGAGGGTTGAACCTGATCACCAGGAGTGCTGCAAATTTTTGGTTCTGTATAATCTGCATGACATTATCGTGCTGGGTTTCCCTTGGTTACAGTCTCATAATCCTGTTTTGGATTGGAAATCTGTGTCTGTAACCAGTTGGGGCTGCCAATGTGTTAATACCAACACTCCTGTTTTTTCTGCCTCCCCCAGGCTCAGGATGTTCCTGACTTTTTGATTGATTTTTCTGATGTGTTTAGCGAAAGTAAATCTGCATCCTTGCCTCCCCATAGGAGCTATGACTGCGCTATTGAATTAGTGCCGGGTAGTAAATTCCCTAAAGGTCGCCTTTTTAACTTGTCTGTACCTGAACATGACGCTATGCGGTCTTATATCAAGGAATCATTGGAGAAGGGTCATATCAGACCATCCTCTTCACCCTTAGGTGCCGGTTTTTTCTTTGTGGCCAAAAAAGATGGTTCATTAAGGCCGTGTATTGATTATCGTCTCTTGAACAATATTACTGTGAAATATCAATACCCGTTACCCTTGATTTCTGACCTGTTTTCCAGGGTGAAAAACGCTACTTGGTTTACCAAGCTTGACCTCAGGGGGGCGTATAACCTTATTCGCATTAAGCACGGGGATGAATGGAAGACGGCATTCAATACCCCTGAAGGGCATTTTGAGTACCTAGTGATGCCCTTTGGGCTCACTAATGCTCCTTCCGTCTTCCAGTCCTTCATGAATGACAGTTTCAGGGATTTTGTGGACAAATTTCTGATTGTTTATTTGGATGATATCTTGATTTTTTCTAATGACTGGGACTCTCATGTGAAACATGTTCGAACTGTGTTCCAGATTTTGAGAGAGAATGCTCTGTATGTGAAGGGATCAAAGTGTCTTTTTGGCGTACAGAGGATCTCATTTCTGGGATTCATTTTGTCCCCATCTGTTATTGAAATGGACCCGGTCAAGGTTCAGGCCATCTGTGATTGGGTCCAACCTACTTCATTAAAGGCTCTTCAGAGATTTTTGGGTTTTGCCAATTTTTATCGTAAATTTATTGGTAATTTCTCGGTTATTGTTAAACCATTAACTGATTTGACCAGAAAGGGTTCTGATGTGGTGAATTGGCCTCCTGAGGCAGTCTCTGCGTTTCAGGAACTTAAGCAGAGATTCACTTCTGTTCCTGTTCTACGGCAGCCTGATGTTTCTCTGCCATTTCAGGTGGAGGTTGATGCCTCTGAAATTGGGGCAGGTGCCGTTTTGTCCCAAAAAGATCCAGAGACCTCTAAAAGTAACCCTTGTGCCTTTTTCTCTCGAAAATTTTCTCCTACTGAACGTAATTATGACGTGGGTAATCGGGAGTTATTGGCCATGAAGTGGGCTTTTGAAGAGTGGAGACATTGGCTGGAGGGAGCCAAACATCAGGTGGTGGTCCTTACGGACCATAAGAATCTGGTCTATCTGGAATCTGCCAAGCGACTCAATCCTAGACAGGCCAGGTGGGCCTTGTTTTTCACACGTTTTAATTTTGTGGTTTCCTTTCTTCCTGGCACTAAGAATGTTAAGGCGGATGCCCTCTCGAGGAGATTCCTTGCGGACTCTCCTGAGTTATCTGATCCTTCTGTTATTTTGAAAGAGGGTGTAGTTCTTTCCGCCATCTCGCCCAATTTAAGACTTGCTCTGGAGGGGTGTCAGGAGGATAGGCCCGAGTGCTGCCCTGTTGGAAAATTGTTTGTCCCGGACCAGTGGAAAAAGAGTGTGATGTCTGAGATTCATTGTTCCGCATTGGCTGGGCATCCCGGAATTTTTGGTACCAGAGACTTGGTTAATCGGTCCTTTTGGTGGCCTACCTTGTCTCGTGATGTCAGGGAATTTGTGCAGTCCTGCGGGACTTGCTCTCGCTCCAAGCCTTGCTCTCGCTCTAGTGGTTTGTTGATACCATTGCCTGTGCCCAAGAGACCATGGACCCATATCTCTATGGATTTCATTTCCGACCTTCCTGTTTCTCAGAGAATGACCACCATCTGGGTAATTTGTGATAGGTTTTCCAAAATGATACATCTTGTGCCATTACCTAAGTTGCCTTCCTCCTCTGAATTGGTGCCGTTGTTCCTTCAGCACCTGGTTCGTTTACACGGCATTCCTGAGAACATTGTGTCTGACAGAGGAGTCCAGTTTGTTTCCAGATTTTGGAGGACTTTTTGTTCTAAACTGGGTGTTCAATTGTCTTTCTCCTCGGCATTTCATCCTCAGACCAATGGTCAAACTGAGAGAACAAACCAGACATTGGAGACTTATCTTAGATGCTTTGTGTCTGCTGATCAGGATGACTGGGTCTCTTTTTTACCTTTGGCTGAGTTTGCTCTTAATAATAGGGATAGCTCTGCCACTTTGATGTCTCCGTTTTTCTGTAATTTTGGGTTTCACCCTCGATTTTCTTCAGGACAGACGGAGGCTTCTGTCTGTCCAGGTGTTGACTCTGTTGTGGAGCGTATGCAACAGATTTGGGACCAGGTAGTGGAGAGGTTGTCCCTCTCTCAGGAGAAGGCCCAGCGGTTTGCTAACCGGTATAGGACTGATGGTCCTCGGTTTAAAGTGGGGGACTTGGTCTGGTTGTCCTCAAAGAATATTCCTATGAGAGTAGCATCTCCTAAATTTAAGCCTAGGTTCATTGGACCTTATAAGATCATTGAGATTCTTAATCCTGTTTCTTTTCGTTTGCTTCTTCCAGGGACATTTAAGATCCATAATGTGTTCCACAAGTCCTTGTTGAAGAGGTTTGTTGAGCCAGTGGTTCCTGCTGCTGTGCCTCCTGACCCTGTTTTGGTTGAGGGCAATCTGGAGTATGTGGTTGAGAAAATATTAGATTCTCGTTTTTCTAGACGGAAACTCCAGTATTTGGTTAAGTGGAGAGGTTATGGTCAGGAAGACAATTCTTGGGTGTTTGCTTCGGACATCCATGCTAGGAGACTCATCCGTGCGTATCATAGAACTCATCCTGACCGACCTGGTTGCTCAAATGAGGGTTCGGTGACCCCTCCTCAAGGGGGGGTACTGTTGTGAATGGGTTTGAGATGAGTTCTGAGCAGAAACTCCCTCTGGTGGTTACAAGCGGTACTGGTCTGTTCAGTGAAGATTGTGAGGACTGGGAATCAGGTGTTACTGACTGGTCTTATATAAGGGAGTCACCTTCCCATCAGGGTTGCCGGTGATCAATTGTTCTGGTCTGAATCCTTCATTCCTGTTTCCCTTGTAGCCTGCTGTGTCGTGTCTGCATCTCCTGCTAACAGATAAGACATTTTCTTCTTTTTGTTTTTGTACTATATTTTTGCATTTTGTCCTGCACTTCTGTGGGGGCCTTCTGGGTCCCCTCCGGGGCTTTTGCCCTCTCAGTTTAGTTCAGCCACTGATGTTTGTACTTTTGCTTTTTCCAGTTTTTTCAGTGGCTGCTGTTTTGATTTTGTTACACCAGAGAACTAATTTAGGTGGTAGAGGTCGTGTGATCTCAGGTGATTTTGAAATTAGTAGAGTTGGTGCTTTTCAGGGTTTTCTGGGATTGCAGTAAGTACCCTTCCTATCCTTTTCTATTTAGTTAGTTTGGGCCCCAGCGTTTGCTCATACTATTTTCTTTCTGTGTCAGTATTTCTTCTTGTCTAACCGCCATTACTTGTTTGGGGGCTTTCTATTATCTTTGGGGTTCTGCTCCGGGGCAGATAGCTTTCCTATTTCTATCTTTAGGTGTAGTTAGTTTCTCAGGCTGTGACGAGGCGTCTAGGACCAACGTAGGAACGCTCCACGGCTGCCTCTAGTTGTGGTGGTTAGTCAGAGTACTGCAATCTCATAGATTCCAACTGCTCTGGTGTATTGCCTTTTTTACCTGCACTCCTCAGCTACCGAAACATAACAGTCCTCGTTACTTGCATTGGCTCTTGTACCTTCTGCTACCCGTCCGGGTTCCAGTACCGTCAACTGGTTCTCCGCAGTGCCTTTGGCCTAGGTGCCTCCATCTCGGTATCCGAGTTCCAGCAACGTCTGCTGGTCCTTGGTAGTGCTTTGGAGCACAGGTACCTCCTGCTTAGTAACCGTGTCCCAGTAACATCAGCTGGTACAAGGTTGTGCTACAAATACAAGATACAGAACAAGAGACACAAGAACAATAAGCAGAAGATCTAAAAGCAGAAGAACATGAAGTATGAGACCAAAATGAAGAGCAAAATATATGCTCTAAATTATAAGCAGAAGAAGACTAAGCAGTGTATGGGGGTGAGTCCGTTCCTCCTCGTGGTGCCCCTGGTAAATGCCTGATGCTGCAGGCTAAACTGAACACGGACAAATACTGTTGTAATTTAAATCTTTTGTGGCAGCAAGAACGGAACGATGAAAAAATCATACTTTTACAGATTACAAGTACAGGAATCTCTGTCACAAATAAGAATATGATGAAGAAGATGAAGGACTATAATATGAAGAAGAATAATAGTTTAAAAAGAACAATATGAGTAATGTTAACAAAAAGATGAAAAGCAAGAAGTTTTAGAAGAAGATAAAGAAGGTGAAGATGAAGAATAATTTGATGACAAAGATGACGCTGCTGAAGATTATGAAAGAGAAAGTGTGGCAAAAGTTAAAAAGGTGAAGAGCATGGAAGTTGTGAAACATACATATTTGCCAAAATAGAAAAAAGGTTAACAACATTGTCAATTTCTTCGTCAATCCGAACGTATTTCTTAAAAAAAAAAATTAATGCTATTCCATTGGATTGGGTTAAACATCTATGCCTTTAATGTCTCCTCAACCCCCCCCAATACATTCTACATTACTCTTTGTTGTTTTCCTTCATGTACAATTAACCTACAAGGCAAGAATGGGGTTTTTTTAATTTCGATATTTTGTTCCCATAGACTTACATTGGACTTCCGGTATCGGTATCGGCTATCGCTGATATTTTTTGGGTATCAGCGATACCATTCCGATTCTGATACTTTTGGATATCAGAAAGTATCGCTCAACTCTACTCCTAAATAAACAGCCCAAAATCTGAACATCTCATGGAGCACTATTCAATCCATCATCCATAAATGGAAGGAGTATGGCACAACCGCAAGCCTACCAAGACAGGACCATCCACCTAAACTGACATCCCAAGCATGGAAAGCACCAATTAGAGAAGCAGCCAAGAGGCCTATGATCACACTGGGGGAGCTGCAGAGAGAATGGGAAGCTCTTCAGAGGTGATGGGAAGATGGATGGAGCTAAATATCGGGCAATCCTGGAAGAAAGCCTGTTAGAAGCTGCAAAATACTTGAGACTGGGGGTGTAGGTTCACCTTCCAGCAAGATAACCATAAACATACAGCCAGAGAAATGATGTACAATAATAAATTATATTGTGGTACCGTGTTAGCCAGAAAAATCGATGTGAATACTTTTCCGCCCAATGATGACAACAGTATTCTCAGAGTGATACCTTTATTGGCTAACCAGAAAATAATATGTTTGCAAGCTTTCAGAGCACAGAGGCTCCTTCTTCAGGCAGGATTACAAATAGCTAAATAAGAAAAAGGCATTCAGAAAAATGAAATGGTTCAGATCAAACTATCTGATCAAAGCACAGTCCAGGACTAAATTCCATTAAGTATCCATGGCAAGACATGAAAATTGCTCGTCACAGACGCTGCCATCCAATCTCACTAAGCCAGAGCTAGTTTGCAAAGAATTGGCAACAATTTTAGCCTCTAGATGTGAAAGGCTGGTAGAGACAGACCCCAAAAGATTTTCAGCAGTAATTGCAATGAAAGGTTGGTCCTACAAAGTATTGACTCAAGGGGGCTGAATACAAATGCTTGCCACAATTTTCGGACTTATAATCTTTAAAATATCTAGAAAAAACATGTATTATTTCCTTTACAATACCCAAATACTTGCTTCTTTGTGTTGGTTATCACATAAAATCCCAATAAAATACATTTACGTTTGTGGGTGTAATATGAAAGAAATGTGGAAAAGTTCACAGGGTATCAATATTTTTTAAAAGGCACTGTAATATAGTAGATTAGTACTTGTCAGTAGCAATCCAGAATCAGTCCATCCCTATCTAATTGGACCTTTTGTGGTCTTTGGAAATTATTTCCGGGCAATGTCTTATGTAATCTTTGAAGCGGTTTTCGAGTTTTAAAGAACTCTGATAACTACAGAGAAGTTGATAATATAAAAAACAAACAATCAAACAAACAAGCAATACTTAACTGTAAATTCATTCACAGCTTCAGTGCCATAACTAAGGTGGTCTCTGACAGTTTGCCTTTACTTCTCTGTAGTGATGAAGTGCTGTACATGAACATGGCCATTGCAGCCAATCAGCGACGTCAGTAATCATTTGTGGCACAAAACTGTTGAGGCAGTGATCGGCTGCAGACATGTGTAGACACTCGTTGATTCAGTAGGAACCCTGAACCGAACATTTACACTCTGGTATTCCCTACTTTAATAGCTGATCACTGAGTTTTTGGATTTTTTTTTTGCAGTGAAATTTTCTGCAATCAGATTATCGCTAAATAACAGCAATTCCACGTATTTCCAGCACTACTTAAACTGACCATATACAGTACTGTGCAAAAGTTTTAGACATATGTTGGAAAAATGGTGCAAAGTAATAATGCTTTAAAAAAATAGAAGGATTAACAGCTAATTTTCATCAATGAGCAAAATGCAAAGTGAAAAAAACAAAAAAGAAATCTAAATCAAATCAATATTTGGTGTGACCGCCCTTCGCATTCAAAACAGCATCATTCTTCTGGCCATCTGTAGCCTGACATTTTTGCCTGATCAATTGATCTGTAAATTGGGAGCAGATAAACTATTGTTCAACCAATTTGATGGTCAGAACTCAATATCACGCTCAGTGATTTTCCGGCATGTCTCTACATGAATATCTACTCTTTTATCACTGGAGGTCAAAGGATGGGGAAATGTCTTGCGACTATAAAGGTACTGTCACACTAAGCGAGATCGCTAACGAGATCGCTAAAGAGTCACCGATTTTATGATGCAGTAGCGATCTCGTTAGCGACTTAGCTGTGTGTGACATGTAGCGGCGATGTGGCCCCTGCTGAGATGTCGCTGATCGCTTATGAACGTTCTGAGCCATTTTTTGGTCGTTGGTGTCCCGCTGGTGAGCCTGAATTGCTGAGTGTGACACCCTTTATGAACTACTTTACCACGTCGCAGGCGGGACTAGGTTTTCCCAATGACTGCAGAAGTCGTTATACAGATCGCTGATCTCTGATGAGATCTTTGTGTTTGGAAGCTAACTAGCCACACATAGCGATCGCACCAACGATCTCGCCAGGTCGTGTCGTTGTCATGATCGCTAGTGCGATCGCTAAGTGTGACAGTGCCTTATAAACACTTACTTGTGTAGATTTACTCAGTATGTGGTAATTATTATTTCTCTTTACACACCAATGAGATTAGGTCATTCTGCAGAAGGGGAAATGAAGTGATTAAGTGACTGAACATTACAGATCGTGTTTGATGATAGAATCCTTGATTGACCGATTGCAGCATAACTGAAATGAGATATCAAAACAAACATGGTATCATTCACATCTGGATTAGGCCAGTCTATTCATACACTAGGAGGAGGCCAGCGAAGTAACAGTAAACTGCACACAGACAAAACCAAATTAAGAAAACACAACACACTGGGGCTTGGCCATGAGTAAGATTAGAAATGTTTTAGTGATGATGAAATAATACGGTAAAGTATTGTATAAACTGGCTGTAAACCTACGCTTATCACCCAGAATGTATTCTACGGAATGCGTCATTGCAAAATCTCCAAATTTTGGAAACAAACTTGGTCATGATGCAATGTTTATTCTCTTGGGATGGGCCTCAACAGGATCTTGTTCCTGTTGTTTATACAGTATAGCTGCAATATATTGTACCATACTGTGTAGAGATTGTCATCACTAACATCAATCTCTGTCCCCAAAGAGGTCTGCAACCTAAATTCCCACAAACACATAAAAACTGGGGTCAAAATTAGTATGTTCTTTGGAAAACTGATGATGATTTTGTTATCCTTGTTTTTTTTCAACTCCTTTAACATCCACATATGTGAAGACTGCATTTCATAAAATGAGGCTACATGTGAGTGCCCTTAGTTTGCATGCATTTTTCCCCATAAGTTTTTCTTTCATTGGAGAAATTTTTATCATATATTTGGTAATATATTGTGCTACATGCTTTTATCACTAGAATACTGTCGTAAGGGCAAAATAGTAGGGACAGCAATTGCATCAACAGAAAACAGCCCAAACTAGTTGGCAAACCTTGTCAAAAAAGCAACTCCCGAGAACACATGTGACATGAAGGAGCAGTGTTGAGTGCTGTTGCTTCAAAAGCATCTGTGGCGCCCCTGAGGTTCAGTCGCCACAGAGGTGTTGCATCTCAACCAGAGGTGTGACACCTGACTCTCAGTAAGGAGGAAGCACCCTCTAGGACTCCACACCTGCATCCAACACACCATGCCAGCTGAGCATATGGACGGACTCTTAGGGAGGATGGTCTGACTCAGCCTGGTTAGTAAAGGGTGTATAGCTGGGTGGGTGGAGCTTAGGCAGCACTTAGGCTGCTAGATAGATTAGAGAGCAGCCAGTCTCTGACTGTGGCTTCACATGAGTACATCTCTGGAAGCAACTGCTGAAGTAGCGAAAGGTCTGACAAGGCACGGACGTCGGTTTATCCGTCCGTGGCCCCCATCCTGAAGAAGGAAGGACGAAGCCATCAGGGTTCGGCCCCTAGACTAGACGGAAAGCTTAAAGCTCTGTTAGTAAGCTGACGGCGGTGGTCACTTTATGGGCCATTGCCGTCTACCACCAGCATCTCTATCGGAAGGAAGCACAACGGGGTCCAGTACGTGCAGACATAGGATTGATCTGTTTACCGAAAGGGCTCACAGCTCCCTTCGTCTGAGAGCTCTGACTGGGTGAAGGTGCAAGGAAGGAAAGGAGTTATAAGCACAGGGAGAGCAAAGGCAGAAAGGAACATACTGAACGGGAGGCCTGGGAAGTGCAACTAATCTATCTGAGGGTTGCTGGACCACTCACCCGGAGGACACAGTGCCAGGCGGGCATCTGTCTTGCTAGCAACAGACTGTGAGTAAAAAACCTGAAACTGCACTTGGACTGCCTCCCTCGTTATTCCAGCGTCGCACATTCCTCTCTGCTACATCCACAAGCACCATTCCTTCACTACCACATCTACCTGCCCTGGAAGGACACAGCCTCACCTGTAGGAGGTTTACCATCTAGCTGCACAACACCATCCCTTCCAGAGGACCTGAACGGCAGCGCTGGTCACCCTGGCCAGACACTACAGGTGGCATCACGAATCACTATACGAACACTAATCCCCTGTAAATATCCCCTTTTTGGTGAGCGCCCAGGGCCACGAACCGAGTCGTGGCTGCCATGACATCCCCCATAGAAATCAACGGGCTCGGGTCCGAGTACCCCACGTCCCTGGTGGGCGGCTCATTTTTGGCATCATGAACAGGATACCGAAGCTCGTTATAACCGAGTCCTGTGTGCCTATATTGACTGCTTTTGTGAAAGAAGCTTTATTGCGAATTTGCCGCCATTTTGCCGCCATATTCCGCCATGAGTCACTGGTGAAGAAAGAGGACGTACCTTCGTGGGCGTGAGCTCGACCTGTGGCGTGAAAATAATGACCGCCCAGTCCAAATGCCTCTGCAATGTCAGGACATGCCCCACTGCGAAGGAGATCAGCCTCCTGATCCTCTATGGTGGGAGGCGAAGAAACTGAAAACCCCGCCTCCCTACTAAAGAGCGGGACCCTCCGGATTAGGAAGAGACTTGATAAAAATGGTGATGAGTGGCGTGCTGGTGATGAAGGTGCAGAGGAACGCACCTTCCCCCAGGAGAAAGAAGATCTCCCCACCGCTGAGCTGCCTGTGCTGCCGGAAGATGTCTGCACCCTCCCTGACACTGATGCAGACGCTGAGCTGGCGGAACTGGCCCGGCAACAGGAGGAAGCGGAGAATATGGAGCGGAGCTGGCAGGCCCTGACTCTGCGTCTGGACTCGCCGCTGGAGCCGAAGCAGCCGCTCCGCCGACCTGTCACGCCAGCACCTGGAGCAAGAGAAGACCCCTGCACCGCTGCTGACACCACAGCGGAGCCACCAGGCCCTGCGGAGGAATTGGTGGTGAACCCTCTCCCATGCCGCCTGCTGGTGAGCCCGGCAGGCCCCCAGCATCCCCGGAGGAGAACAGGCCCTGCGGCCTAGAGGACAGGAGTGAACCGGCTCTGCAGCCAGCCCCAGCTAAGTAAATGATAAGCCGGACAGGGTATACTACAATGTATATATTGTGTTAATGTTTTAAATGTTCGGTGAACTTTGAAGCCATGAACTGCGCTGGCTCACAAACTTTCCTGTATATAGTTTGGCACCTCTTTAGGTGCTTCCTCTTGGTTTTACGTAATCTGTTGCAGTGCACAGACTGCACCGCTACCTCAGAAGCTAAAAACCCGTTAGGTGTGGCCGATGACGAGGTCTGCTGAAATGGCCAATTATGTCTTGCAGCCCACCCAAGACCAACGTGGGAGGTTTGGAGCGGGTCCTCCACAAGCACAAGTAAATGCTATAGTCTTTTTGCACTTTAACTTAGTGGAGTTTTATAAATGTTATTTATGCAACGTTTAATACTAAGTGCCTCCCATAAAGGGAAGAAGAGTTTAAAAATTGTTTTCTATTGTTTGAATGCATTCATAAAAATTTGTATGTTCTGTAACAACTTTTACTCTATTTCAGCCTGCGGACGTGATGTGTTTAATGGGGGGGGAATGTGGCGCCCCTGAGGGTTCAGTCGCCACAGAGGTGTTGCATCTCAACCATAGGTGTGACACCTGACTCTCAAGTAAGGAAGAAGCACCCTCTAGGACTCCACACCTGCATCCAACACACCATGCCAGCTGAGCATATGGACGGACCCTTAGGGAGGATGGTTTGACTCAGCCTGGTTAGTAAAGGGTGTATAGCTGGGTGGGTGGAGCTTAGGCAGCACTTAGGCTGCTAGATAGATTAGAGAGCAGCCAGTCTCTGACTGTGGCTTCACATGAGTACATCTCTGGAAGCAACTGCTGAAGTAGCGAAAGGGTCCGACAAGGCACGGACGTCGGTTTATCCGTCCGTGGCCCCCATCCTGAAGAAGGAAGGACCAAGCCATCAGGGTTCGGCCCCTAGACTAGCGGGAAAGCTTCAAGCTCTGTTAGTAAGCTGACGGCGGTGGTCACTTTATGGGCCATTGCCATCTACCACCAGCATCTCTATCGGAAGGCAGCACAACGGGGTCAAGTACGTGCAGACATAGGATTGATCTGTTTACAGAAAGGGCTCACAGCTTCCTTCGTCTGAGAGCTCTGACTGGGTGAAGGTGCAAGGAAGGAAAGGAGTTATAAGCACAGGGAGAGCAAAGGCAGAAAGGAACATACTGAACGGGAGTCCTGGGAAGTGCGACCAATCTATCTGAGGGTTGCTGGACCACTCACCCGGAGGACACAGTGCCAGGCGGGCATCTGTCTTGCTAGCACCAGACTGTGAGTAAAAAACTTGAAACTGCACTTGGACTGCCACCCTCGTTATTCCAGCGTCACACATTCCTCTCTGCTACATCCACAAGCACCATTCCTTCATTACCTCATCTACCTGCCCTGGAAGGACACAGCCTCACCTGTAGGAGGTTTACCATCTAGCTGCACAACACCATCCCTTCCAGAGGACCTGCACAGCAGCGCTGGTCACCCTGGTGGCATCACAAATCACTATACAAACATTAATTCCCTGTAAATATCCCCTTTTTGGTGAGCGCCCAGGGCCACGGACCGAGTTGTGGCTGCCGTGACATTCCCATAAAAATCAACTGGCTCGGGTCCGAGTACCCCACGGCCCTGGCGGGCAACTCACATCCAGCAACTAGAGTGGTTAATACAGTCACAGGAGACAGGGAGTGGTTAGCAGAGCTCAAGGGGGATTGTTGGGAACTTGTTTACTATTCTGGCAGCAGCCAAAGGGATGAGTGGTGTGTAATCTGTCACTCACAAAAGTTCAGGCAAGTGAACCATAGGGACACAGGATTCCATTAAAGAGTGAAGCTGGGCTAACCCCTGTACTGCTAGTTGAGAAAGTCTATCATGAGCAGGATGATAAGGACTGGAAGAATTTGTGTCACAGGGATGATCTCCGTCAGTAAACCCTTTCCCCCTCCTCCATCTCACTGTGCTAGAGGGAATGCTGTGTACTACTGTGCCTTTGTAAATAGTTTTCATCTGTGCTGAACTGTGCTATCAAAAGAGACTGTTAGTCAATGCGCCTTTAAGAATCAGCTGTACTGTTTATGAAGCCTGTGCTTAAGAGACTTGAATTGTACTGATTGTGCTGTGATATTAATCTACACTGTTCATCTGTTGATGAGGATCCATCTTGTGCCTGAGGAAGCTGCAGTACATGGTCACCCAGAGTAATTGTTTCTCCAGAGTTCCAAAGAATTAATGAGACATGTCCCACCCCTATCTGAACCTAACGGTGTACACGTAACACACAGACTCTAAAAAATGTTAGTAAAAGTGCCCATAGAGTAGTTACTCTACATTGAGCCTTTGAGCTACCAATAACCAGCACCATCACTGTATCTCTCAGAGAGTCAATTTGTACAGAAGCACATAAGTAATCTATGACTGATGATTTTTATTAGTATTAAAATTTTTCAACACAGAGCCAGAAACTGCTTTTTTTTTTAATTTTGGACACGTTTGTTTTGTGATTGGAGAATCAGGAACCGCAGAAAAGACGCCCACAAACCATATCTAGTAAAATGGTAAAAAAATGAGCATATAGCCTATTATAATTGCATAAATAAAAAAATAATCCCTATAATTTACAAAAAAAAATCTGCGCTTAAAAGAGTTGCCCGTTGTTGCTTTTTTTAATGGTCCGAGTGGCATAGAAAACCCCCACTGAACCCATTCAGAATCTCCCTGGATTCCTCACTGGTGTATTCTTCATAGACCACCCCGAGAAACATAATTGTGATCTCTCAGCTGATAAGTTGCCACTGCAATGACACAAACTCAGCGAGTGATTGTCTGAAGCTGATCATGCCCCTGTGTAGGAAATGCGGTCGAAAAAAAGTGGAGGAGCGGGCAGCATCAGGAAGATTCGTGATGATGAGTATAATTTTTTTTTTCCACTTCAAACTTTTATTTTGTTTACATAGTTAGTAGACATGAGCAAAAATATTCAAGTCGCCAACACTTTGTGTAAGCAACCATCAAAAGGTTAACCCCCCCACTTATACTCACCTTACTGCTCTGCTCCTCACTGTCACCTCTATGGTCCTTGCTGCATCTTATCACCGTCGGGTGTGTTGAATCCATGGACTTCTGCGCACATGCATGCAAGGTCACAGTGCTCTTCATGATGTCATGAATAGGGGATTCCAGTGCAAGCAGCGGTAATAATGAAATGTTGCAAGGACCAGATGAGTGACAGTACAGAGTTGAGGGGTACAGAGATGGTGAGAATAAGAGTTTTTATTTTTTTTAATTTTATATTTAGTTTGCTATGATACAGTGGTTCCCAACGTCTGGCTCAGTAGCCACATGTGGCTCGTGGGCCCATTGCTTTCTGCCAGCTTGGTGCATTATCACCATGTCTAGCAAACATCCTTGAAGAGCAGGTCTTCAGATGGTGACTTTGCTGAGTAGCCCAACACGGAAGAGCAGATTTCTATGCTCATATGTAGTGATGAGCGAGTGTACTTGTTGCTCGGGTGATCTCCGAGTATTTGGAAGTGCTCGGAGATTCAGTTTCTGTTGCCGTAGCTGCATGATTTGCGGCTATTTGACAGCCTGAATACATGTAGGGATTCCTTAACAAACAAGCAATACTCACATGTATTCAAATGTCCAGCAGCCATAAATCATGCAGCTGCGGAAACAGAAACTAAATCTCTGACCACTTCCAAATACTCGGAGACCACCCGAGCATGCTCAGGAAAACCAGAGCAATGAGCATACTCGCTCATCACTACTCATATGCTATGGTAAGCTGGAGATAGAATGATACTGGCAGTTAGACAGGTGAGCATGCTTGATGTCAGAATATTGAATGGTGGTAAATTGGGCACTCCAGGATGAAAGTATTCTGCCTATGAGGAAAGGGACACAAGATTATGCTATGCTTTATGTGGGTAAGCTTTGGCTGTCTTTATACCAGGTTCTCGGTGTCACTACTGTGCAAGGAAGGGATGCTGAGTGTGCCTTGCGACCATCTCTCAGAGCTGAATTTAGCGATCATGGTAAGAAAGGTTGGAGACCACTGTTTTTGTGACATTTGCGAAGAATAACTTCTCTGCAAATAGAATTTTCTGGAAACATCCGTGCTACCAGGTGAATTCAAATTTTGGCGGATCCACTCATCTCTAATAACACGAGTAACAAAAGACATGTCCATCAAGTTTAACTGAGGTTTAGGAGAGAAAATTGAATGAAGGGAAGGAGCATTGACAACCTCTTTATAAAACATGAATACCTAATAATTTGTAACTTATTGAATCTCATTCAATGGAAAAAAAATATTGATACTACTAGATACTGATACACGCCCCCGGAAGAAGAGCATTCGAAACGTGCGTTGGGGTTAGTGACACAGCGTTCCTTCACCCAGCCACTTAGGTAAATATTATGACTGCTGTTGTGTTCTAAATAGTATATTTTCCTTTCTGTAGTAGCCTTTTTGGCACTTTAATATTGGGTATTTTACCGCTTATGAAAGTGAAAATAATGTGATTTGAGTTATGACCTTAGGGACATTAGGCATTTTCCTTACTAATATAGGATTATATTTGCAATAGCCTATAGTCTGTCTGCTTTTGGTTTAACCCGTTATGCACTAAGAGCACTTTATTAACTAAATTCTGTTGGTTATTTGTGAACACATCATTTTGCTGTCATATAATATCCTGACTGTAGCCATTTTAGATGGTGAAATTGAATATTGGCCACAATTCAATATATGATTGATTAAATATTTATTGGAAACTGTTTAAAATTTATTCTTATATTGAATTTCCCACTTTGGGTTAATGAAGGCAAGGTTCACACACAGATGTTTTTTGATGGAGATGGGTGGGGTGAACTTGCTGTGTCATTCCTGGATATGAGGCATCCCTTTTATTAAGTGTTTTATATGTGTTTCAATAAAATTATTTCTATATATACACTCTTGTGCCTTTTTTGCTATTTCTCAACAGGTATTGTGTTGATGACTTATTACGGAGTGTGACCTCTTGTGAAGGTTTCTATGGACTAATATGTATGCATAGATACTGGGCTTGTATCCTCGTACATCATCTGTATAATTTTAGTACCCCTAGCATATTAAAAAAAAGTGATAATTACCATGTCTGCCATTTGTTAGGAAGCTCATCTGAGAAGACGGGATAAGGTGAAGCATGATCTTTGAGTAGAAATAAAATATATTAAATACAAGCAGGCTTGACCAAATGACCTAATCCTTTTTTGATTTGTTTTTAATCTCTGCATGAGGACTATCCTTTGAGGATGCTTTCATAAAGTCATTGCTTATCGCGTACATAAAAAAGATGGGACTTGTTAAACAAACTCACTGTGCTCGTTGCAGTTAATGAGATGTAGAAAGCTTTGTAATTTGATTTGCTGGACCATATGTTGTAAAGTGATACTGCTGATTTCACTTCTTAGACTTTTTTTTTTCCATTTAAACAGTGGGTAATACTTTCTTACACAATCAACTTCCATGTAATGAAAAAATGATTTCCAAGCACTAGGTATGTGCCTCTCTACAGCATTCTCCTTGCAGTTACTCAGCTTCATATCTTTCTTCTGACATCTGTAATGTTCTTCACTTCACACCTAGGAAAATATTTGACAATTCATAGTAACCAGTTTTTGCAATATAAACTATCATGCCATGGCATGGCAACAAATTAGTTTCATACCCAGAGAGTAGGGTTCACTTAGTGATTGGCTCAAATCTATTCAGCAAAATAAAGTAAAATTGTTTAAAGTATGGAAACACAAATGAGGTCGTGGAATGATGAATTTGGGGAGAAATATAAAGTATTTACATTAATACTCAGAAAATTCAAATATGCGAAGGATGCCAATTTCATAATGAATGCACCAGCCAGCCATGCTTCTGGACCCAAATACAATATAATTCTTGGCTTTTTTAAAGGAAAGAGAAAAAAAAGTTTTCTATATTGTAAAGGTGTTTCAGTCTTTCTAATTCTTTCAATTTAACCCCCTTAATGGACCATTAATCATTATCACGAGTGATCTATAAACATTGGGATGGACAGAGGAGCTTGATAATTAAATACCATTGAATATTCTTCCTAAGGAAAGAGAGTGCTTACCAGAGGCTCTTGCAAAGTTTATTTTTATCGGCCTCTATTTAGCTTTGGGTTTGTATTGGTCACATGAATTTTCTAAAAGAAAATATACCTTGTTATGCCAAATAAATTACTGATGTCAGAGATGGTATTTAAAGATAGTCTAATAAGTTGTAGTTTGGCGTTAAAGATGTATTCACCAATATGTATTTTAAACTAACTAATGCCAATCCTCTCTTAGACAGTCTAAACTCTATGGGAACCTAATGTGAATTCTCTCCTAGACTAAAGTCAAGTTAGGACCTGGAAAACGAGAATCGCCATAATGTGGCTTCCAGGTACACATAAATTGGCCAATTTATGTGCTAAGCATTCTCGTTTTTTCATATTTCTAGTGCAGTAATGCAATTCAATTTTCATACTTCATGTCTGCATGCTATAGCGCTGCAGAGTGCTGCCTTGTTTGTTTGATTGCATATGAGTTGGTGACTCTAGGTAGGCACCTGTTCACACATAATTCATGTTTGGATGTGACCTTCAGTTTTTTGATTTGTATGCATTGGCCTTCTGACTGAACACTCCGCCCCTTAGCTTCAGGCGTTTTTAATCACTGCAGGATCACTACCCATCCACAGAGATATTAGACTTTAGTCTAGGAGAGAATTCACATTAGGGTCGCATAGAGTTTAGACTGTCTAAGAGAGGATTGGCATTAGTTAGGACCTGTAAAACGAGAATCGCCTTAACGTGTCTTCCAGGTACACATGAATTGGCCAATTTATGTGCTAAGCATTCTCATTTTTTCATATTTCTAGTGCAGTAATGCAATTCAATTTTCATATTTCATGTTTGCAAGCTATAGCGCTGCAGAGTGCTGCCTTGTTAGTTTCATTCAACAAGACTGACCTGTCAATCATGGAGCAAATGACAGCAGTGGGTAGGGAAAATTAGAAAGAGGACTGAGAGCTGTAAGTGCAAAGCCAAGCCCCTGCACTCACGTTTTAATAACACACAAAATGTAATATCATTTGCCGCTCATCATAAAAATTAAATAGAGGATTACTTGGAAGACAAAGAAGGATTACACAAATAAAACTATGGATTGATTCTATTTGATTTGTTGATTGTTGTTTATAGGCTGGGGGCTGCAGTTGTGTGTGAGGATGGCAATTGGTAGCAGGGAGATCGAGAGGTGGACTCCCTGGATAGCGCAGATCAGACAAGAATGCCTTGACTGAAACGATTAGTGTTGCCGCCTGATTGATCATCACCAAAGCAGCCTGCAAACTGAACTGCTCATAAGAGTTTAAAAATAAATAATTTTGCAATAGAAATGCATTTATAATTAGTATAACCCCCTTTATTTTTCGACTGTATCTGACATGAGTACCCCCTTCTCCATTACGCAGTGGTGGTTAGACGTTTATCAGGCTCATTAATATCTTTTTGTAGTGCAGCCCAATTATCATAACTATGATTCCTCTTAACTTGTCAGATGGGAAGAAGAACATGTGCAGTTCCACATTCTTCTTCAGAAAAAAAGAAAAGATCCTGCATTGGTACAGAAATAACAGAATGAAGTTCCTGCTTCCAGGAGGTGGAGTCACAATGCAACTCATTAATGGAAGAGCAATTGGCAGGAAGGGAAATTTAGTATGGAGCATTGTTCACTCCCACCCAAAGAACAAGAGTGCAGCATGAGGTAGATAAATGCTTTGATTTAATGCTTTAAAAAATTGAGAAAAATGTTTATTTTATTAAAGTTTTTGGCTTGATCAATATGAAAATGATGTTTTATTCTTATATTTAGAGTAGAGATGGGCAAATATATTTGAATGAAATTGCATTCTACCTGAGTTTTACAAAAATCCACATTCTCCAGAATATGGATTTAATTTTGTAATTCGCTGTTCATGAACTCAGAAAAATGGAGCTCATTTGCCGCTGTCATTTTGTTGAACTGTTGATGGCTGGCAAAAGGTTAAAAATAACAAAACATAATGCTCATTTGTTCTGCAGGGCCTCTTTCCACAGTCATCCATTCTAGAACAGGACACCCCGCTGAGTCCATGTCCCAGAGGTCACGGTGCGTCGTAACTTTGTGACGTCATGATGTGCCGTGATTTCCAAAGCCTGGTGGTGGCAGAAAGGCCTGTTCTAAAGTGAAGACAGCAGACCTCAGAGGTCATGATGAGTCATTACGTTGTGAAGTCATGACGAGCCCTGGCCACCGAGGCATGGTCGCTGCCGGAAGCCTTCTTCTAGAGTGAAGACACCAGCGGAAAAAGGAGGCTCTGAGGACCGGATGGACAGCAGGCATTGGAGGCAGCTAGAATGCTGGGACAAGTGAGCAGTGATGTATTAGTTTTAAGATTAGTTATTAGTTTTTTAACATTTTTTACATTTTTGACATGTTATGCTTATTATGCTTTTCAGACCCCAGAACATAATAGGGGACACTCAATTCCTGAAGAATAAATTTATTGTGAATTGAATTTCCAGTAAAATCGATTTGATTGTGTGAATTAAAATCTTGCTAGATCCACTCATCTCTAATCTAGTGCTATTTTCTTCCAAGTTGGTAAGATTCTCATTTAACCCAAAAGGCCTTGTATTAAATAAGAGGACTATATATATATTTTTCAAGGAACAGCGCTGCTCCTGTCTATGGTCTGTGTGTGGCATTGTGGCTCGTGTTGTGAATGGACTTGAAATGAGTTCTGAGCAGAGGCTCCCTCTGGTGGTTACAAGCAGTACTGGACTGTCCAGTGAAGATTGTGAGGATTGGGAATCAGGTGTTACTGACTGGTCTTATTTAAGGGAGTCGCCTTCCCATCAGGGTTGCCGGTGATCAATTGTTCTGGTCTCAATCCTTGATTCCTGTTTCCTTTGTAGCCTGCTGTGTCGTGTCTGCATCTCCTGCTGTAAGGTTCTGTGTACATGTTCCTGAAACTCAGTTTGTTCGTCAGCCATTTTACTTTCTGTCTTGCTGCAGCTATCTTGCCCTCAGTCAAAATGGAGTTTCCAGCTTGCATGTTCCCGCCCTGATTCTCTCCTTTTGCTTCTTAAGCAGCCACAGCTGAGCAATCAGTGCTTCAGAATCTAGCCTGCAGTGAACCTGTGACCTGACTCCTAAAGCCTTGGACCTTGTACTCCAGCTATTCCTACTGAGGAACTCTGAAGCACTTGTGGACTCTGAACCCTGCTCTTTGAAAG
Organism: Oophaga sylvatica; assembly: GCA_033576555.1. Taxonomy (NCBI): domain Eukaryota; kingdom Metazoa; phylum Chordata; class Amphibia; order Anura; family Dendrobatidae; genus Oophaga; species Oophaga sylvatica. Next base: position 114,492,657 of record JARQOD010000009.1, on the reverse strand, counting down.
ACCCACGTTTGCATGGACTTACGGTAACAGAGAAGAAGATCCTGAACCTGTTGTGGAGAGTGATTGCTGAGCTTAGATTACTCTGGCCTGCTGTGTCTCCTGCTTCTGTGTCTGCAAACTGTGTGACTATTTTTGCCAACTTGTATGACGTAATACAAGACTTTCTATATCAAACCTGTGTCTCATGTATTTTCATCGCACCCAAGCACAAGACGCTATATGAACTGTACTACATACATTACAAGATTCTGAAGCCAAAACGTTAGTGTCTGCTGGGTCTGGAAAGGCTGTGTCTGCTGTAACTGTGGATATCGGATGTCCGGTTGTACTTTCTGTGATGACAGTGGTTGTGACTTCTCACAACCATTCCAGGTGAGCAATTCCCTTAAGTGTTTTTTTTTCTGCAGTGTTACCACAGGTAAACACTATTGTTTTTTTTTTTCTCTTTTCTCTTTTTTGTCTGCTGTAACTGTGGATATCAGATGTCCGGGTGAACTTTCTGTGATGATAGTGGTTGTGACTTCTCACAACCATTCCAGGTGAGCAGTTCCCTTAATTTTTTTTTCTCTCTGCAGTGTTACCACAGGTAAACACTATTGTTTTTTTTTTCTCCTCTCCTCTTCTTCCAGTACTCCTGTCTTAAAAGATCTGGAAAATGGAGGCCCGCATAAAGGAACTTTGCGGAGTGACTGATAATATCCTTGCAGATTTGCAGAATATAAAGACCCGTTTTTCAAGCCTACAGGACCTCACTAATCACAATTTGCAAGTGTTTGGACAGACTGCCCAGGATTTGCGAGCCAGGATTGAGGTTCTAGAAGAGCGAGTCCAGGCTCCTGCCGTAGCCCCGAGTTCTGGGATTCCCAAGTTGCCCCCTTTTCGTTTTGGTGGTGAACGTGAGAAATTCAGGGGATTTATTAATCAATGCAATCTTTTTTTTTCTGCACATGCTTCACAATTTCCCACTGAACGATCTAAGGTGCTTACTATAATTATGTTGCTTACCAACAAGGCTTTGATGTGGGCAAACCCTCTGATTGAGACTGAGGATGATTGTTTGAATCACCTTGATGCTTTTATTTCAGCCATGGGGCAGGTGTTTGATGACCCCAATCGAGGCGCAACAGCTGAAGCAGCCATGTTAGCTTTGCGCCAAGGTAAGCACTCGGTAGCTGAATATGCCTTGGATTTCAGGAGATGGGCCCTTGATACCACCTGGGACAGTTCCGCCAAAAAATCTATTTTTCGAAAGGGGTTATCTCCACTGATTAAGGATGAACTTGCTCGTGCCGACCCTCCCACTGCGTTAGGTGACTTTATTAACTACTGCATCCGTATTGATACTCGTCTGACTGAACGCAGGCAAGAGAGATGGTTCGAAAGCAATCGCACTAACCTTTTCCTACCTTCCTCTCCAGCTAAGGAACCTTTGAGTAGGATTACACGGGAACCTGAACCTGAACCCATGCAGGTAGACTCTTTACAACGACGGGTTAGTGATGCACGCAAGGAACATCGTTTTAAGGAAAATCTATGTTTCTATTGTGGTAAGTCAGGGCACTTCATTATAAACTGCCCCAGCCGTTCTCGTAAGACTACTGCAGCACTCATTCATTGTGAGTGTTGCGAGAGGGGATCTGTCAGGTCCGAGCCTCAGGCTCCAGAGAGATCTGCAGCAACAGATCTTGATTTCTCTGACTTAAACTCCGTTACCTCTGAGGACGTTGACTGTGTAAACGCTGCCATTTTTCAAGTTTCCTCAGCGGTGTCCCAGCTGAGTTGTAAGAAAAACAATTCTCATTGCTCTCTTTCCATCAAACTCTGGGTTGACTCAGCTTGGGTGTCTAGCTCTGCTATGATCGACTCAGGGGCAAGTGGAAATTTTATGGATGTCTCCTTTGCTCTGAAACAGGGGATACGTTCAGTGAAGAAGGCTACTCCAGTACAGATGGAAACTGTGGATGGCTCCCTGCTGACCTCTGGACCAGTGGATCAGGAAACAGAGCCTTTGAGGGTTCTTATGGGTAAAGATCATCAAGAGAAACTGTCCTTTATGCTTATCTCTTCTCCCCACTTTCCCATTATTCTAGGGCTACCATGGCTGCAGGCTCAGAATCCTACCATTAACTGGGAGACCAAGGAATTACACTTTCCAGAGAAACAGATGAGTCCAAAAGTTTCAGCTTGCTCTGTTCCTAAAGGAACCATGTCAGTCCCTGAACTACCAGCTGTATACCAGGACTATGTGGATTTATGTGACAAGAAGAACGCTGACCAGCTTCCTCCTCACCGTCCATATGATTGTCCAATTGAATTATTGCCTGGAGCAGAGATACCTTTTGGTAAGATCTACCCCCTGGCGGGGCCCGAGCTAAAGGCTTTAAAGGATTACATAGACGAAAATCTAGCCAAGGGCTTCATACGCCCCTCTTCATCTCCTGCAGGTGCACCCATCTTCTTTGTAAAGAAGAAAGATGGATCTCTGAGACTATGCGTAGACTATAGGGAACTCAATAAGGTTACTATTAGAAACCGTTATCCATTGCCTTTAATCCCTGAGTTATTGGAGAGAGTGCGACATGCCAAAATTTTCTCTAAACTAGATCTTCGTGGGGCCTATAACTTAGTCCGTATTAGACCTGGGGATGAATGGAAGACTGCATTCAGGTCACGCTATGGACACTTTGAATATCTAGTTATGCCTTTTGGTCTGAGTACCGCCCCAGCCACTTTCCAACACTTGGTGAATGACATCTTCAGGGATCTCCTAGATACATTCGTGGTAATTTATTTGGATGATATTCTAATTTTTTCTAACTCCACAGAGGAACATCATGGACATGTGAGAATGGTCTTGGAACGTCTAAGATAAAATCATCTTTACATCAAACTTGAAAAGTGTGAATTCCATAGGACCGAAATTCAATTTCTGGGGTATGTACTGTCTACACAAGGAATTAGTATGGATGGAAGCAAAACCCAAGCCATCAAGGATTGGCCAAGTCCTAGAAATGTGAAGGAGGTACAGCGCTTCATCGGGTTTGCCAACTTCTATAGACGTTTCATTAGAAATTTCTCTGAGGTAGTGTCACCTATCACCCAACTTACCCGGAAAGAGTCTAGGTTCTCCTGGACTCCCCAAGCCCAGGAAGCATTTTCCCGTCTAAAAGATAAATTTACCACTGCACCTATCCTAGTACATCCCAACCCCGAGCTTGCCTTCATAATAGAGGTGGATGCTTCAGACTGTGCCGTTGGAGCTATACTCTCTCAGAGAACAGGTGAGAAGAATGTCTTGCATCCCTGTGCCTTCTTTTCCCAGCAGTTGTCTTCGGCTGAGAGGAACTACGATGTGGGCAATAGAGAGTTGTTGGCCATTATTGCCGCCTTCAAACAATGGAGACACCTTCTTCAGGGTGCTGCACAGCAAATAGTCGTCCTGACAGATCATTGTAACCTTGAGTTTATCAGGTCGGCTAAGTGCCTGACTCCTCGCCAGGCTCGCTGGAATCTTTTCTTAAACCAATTTAATTTTATCATTTCTTATAGACCAGGATCGCGCAATGGAAAGGCTGATGCACTCTCTAGGATTTACTCAGCAGAGACACGTCCAATTACTCCTCCTAAGACTATTCTTCCTGACTCTAGATTCCTAGGAGTAATTCATAATCAAGACCTACTTAAGGACATCAAGGAAGCATACCATGCGGATTCCTTTTTGGCACAACCCCAAGGGACGTAAGTCTTGTCTTTAAGAATGGTGTGTGGATTCAGGGACAACGCCTGTATATTCCTGAAACAGTCAGATTGAGAGTATTGCAACTCATTCACGATTCCAAGATAGCTAGGCATAGAGGAATTCTAAAGACACAGGAATTTCTCTCTCGTTTCTTTTGGTGGCCCACTTGCAGGAAGGATGTTTTAAACTATGTCACTTCATGTGAAGTCTGTGCAAGATGCAAAACACCTCGCTCCTCACCAACTGGTCTGTTACAGCCTCTTCCCACCCCGTCCCGCCCGTGGGGATCCATTTCTATGGACTTCATTGTGGAGTTACCAACCTCTCAAGGGAAGAACACCATTCTAGTGGTGGTTGACCGTCTAACAAAGGCAGCTCATTTTATCCCTTGTGTCGGCTTACCCACTGCAAAACAGACATCAGATTTAATGATTAAAGATGTGTTTCGCTTACATGGAGTACCGGATGAGGTTATTTCGGATCGAGGGGTGCAATTCACTTCTAGGTTTTGGCAAAATTTCTGTGCAGCATTGGACATTAAAGTAAACCTTTCTTCTGCTTTTCATCCCCAGACTAATGGACAGACCGAACGAACCAATCAAACCCTGGAGCAGTATCTCCGCTGCTTTATCTGCCACCTACAGGATGATTGGGTGGATCTACTTCCATTAGCTGAGTTCTCGTATAACAACTCTCAGAGTGCCTCCACTAAGCAGTCTCCTTTTTACTCTAATCTAGGTTATCATCCTAACATTCTACCACGATTTCCCATAGAAACGCCTTTACCAGCAGTGGCTGAAAGAATCACGTCTTTACAGAAGAATATGGATCTTCTAAAGGAGAATCTGGAATCGGCTCAGGAAAGGTACAAGAAAGCAGCAGATAAATTTCGTAAACCTGCACCAGCTTTCAAGGTAGGAGACTTGGTCTGGCTGTCAACCAGAAATCTTAAGTTAAGGATTCCATCGTCTAAGTTGGGACATAAGTACATTGGACCCTATAAAATCAGTAAAATTATAAGTGCCGTTGCTTGTCGTCTTCAACTGCCCAGAACTATGAGAATTCACCCTGTCTTTCATGTATCCCTACTAAAGGCTGCGACACCCAATTACGTTTCCTGGACGTTCTTCTCCTTGCCCTGACCCAGTGCTAGTCGATGGTCAGGAAGAATTTGTGGTGGAAAGGATTTTAGATTCCAGGTTGTATAGAAATCAGTTACAATATCTGATTAAATGGCAGGGCTACCCAGTGGAGGACAACTCATGGGAACCAGTCAATAACGTTAATGCTCCTCGCTTGCTCCGTCAGTTTCATCAGAGGTACCCACACAAGCCTGGCCTGAGGTCATCCGGAGGTTGTCCCTAAGGGGGGAGTAATGTAAGGTTCTGTGTACATGTTCCTGAAACTCAGTTTGTTCGTCAGCCATTTTACTTTCTGTCTTGCTGCAGCTATCTTGCCCTCAGTCAAAATGGAGTTTCCAGCTTGCATGTTCCCGCCCTGATTCTCTCCTTTTGCTTCTTAAGCAGCCACAGCTGAGCAATCAGTGCTTCAGAATCTAGCCTGCAGTGAACCTGTGACCTGACTCCTAAAGCCTTGGACCTTGTACTCCAGCTATTCCTACTGAGGAACTCTGAAGCACTTGTGGACTCTGAACCCTGCTCTTTGAAAGACCCACGTTTGCATGGACTTACGGTAACAGAGAAGAAGATCCTGAACCTGTTGTGGAGAGTGATTGCTGAGCTTAGATTACTCTGGCCTGCTGTGTCTCTGCTTCTGTGTCTGCAAACTGTGTGACTATTTTTGCCAACTTGTATGACGTAATACAAGACTTTCTATATCAAACCTGTGTCTCATGTATTTTCATCGCACCCAAGCACAAGACGCTATATGAACTGTACTACATACATTACACCTGCTTACAGATAAGACATTTTCTTCTTTTTGTTTTTGTGCTTGATTTTTGCATTTTTGTCCTGCACTTCTGTGGGGGCCTTCTGGGTCCCCTCCGGGGGCTTTTGCCCTCTCAGTTTAGTTCAGCCACTGATGTTTTGTACATTTGCTTTTTCCAGTTTTTTCAGTGGCTGCTGTTTTGATTTTGTTACACCAGAGAACTAATTTAGGTGGTAGAGGTCGTGTGATCTCAGGTGTTTTTGAAATTAGTAGAGTTGGTGCTTTTCAGGGTTTTTTGGGATTGCAGTAAGTGCCCTTCCTATCCTTTTCTATTTAGATAGTTTGGGCCCCAACGTTTGCTCATACTATTTTCTGTCTGTGTCAGTATTTCTTCTTGTCTAACCGCCATTACATGTTTGGGGGCTTTCTATGTTTTTTGGGGGATCTGCTCCGGGGCAGATAGCTTTCCTCTTTCTATCTTTAGGTATAGTTAGTTTCTCAGGCTGTGACGAGGCGTCTAGGACCAACGTAGGAACGCTCCACGGCTGCCTCTAGTTGTTGTGGTTAGTCAGGGTACTGCAATCTCATAGATTCCAACTGCTCTGGTGTATTGCCTTTTTACCTGCACTCCTCAGCTACCAAATCTTTAACAGGCTCGGCTACATTCTCATACCCGATGTATTATTTCTGTCTTTATTGAATTAAGTGAAGCCTATTAATAAAGCTAAATGACTTTTTTCTCGGTATGTAATTCACTTCCCGGATCTTAATTTCCTGGACAATAATGCTCTCCGATCATTTAGTGAGGAAAAGGTAATTCATGGTGGACAATAAAAGGGAATAAGAATAGACATGTACGGCCCTTACAAATGACTGGGCTGCAGAGTTCACTGTTTCTCGTTCAGATGAGGGCGATGTAATGTGTTGTAATGTCTTTATATCACAAGTGGCTGGGGAATTTTCTGAAACAAACTCCCGCAGACCCGTAGCGTCTGTAATACTACATTTCTGCAATATAAAAATTAAACTTTCTATTAAATGGCAGATAATAGCACATGGAATTTGAGACACTAACCTCTATTAAATGTACTTCCTCAGCAATATGTTGAAATCTCACGTGGCTATACATAATAGGAAGTGTTGTAGAGATCAGTGGGCCTCGTGGGCTTCCATTTTTTTTCCTTGGACATAATGAAATGACTATGTAGCTGTTTAAAGCAGACTGGCTGTGTTACATAACTCATAAAAGTTAAAATCAGCTTGACTTATCACACTATACACTTTCCCAACCTTGTTAAAATGACACTGTGCTCCATTTACCTCATTTTTTTGTATTATTATTAAAATTCTGACTACAAACCGCAAAAAAATGATTAAATGCCCGTGGAAGCAGAACATTTTGCTTCAACAATATTATTTCAGAGGTATGAAACGTTTACAGAAAATATATATTGGATATATTAGATAATAACTGGTATAGCCATATCAAGGCAAAGAACTCTGGGAATAGCATTTCCCCGTTTTATTATATATTGGTTAACAGGGACTTGGCTTGATGAGGTTTTTTTGCCCCCTTAATTCATTTCAATGTATAGTTCTTGTATTATGTTTCATTTCACTGCAAGTGTTAATATTGTCCGTAGTTTCGATTTTTTTTGTCTATGACAGATGATTAATCTACAAAACGATGATGGTACAAGTGAATTAACCTGTTCTTGCTGTGTTTTTGCAAAATAGCCACTGTAATATATTGACATTTTGTTGTATATATATTTGAAAAAGTATTCGAAACTTGTGAACTTTTCCACATTATTTCATGTTACACTCATAAACTTAAATGTATTTTATTATTGATTTTATGTGATATAACAGCAATAACAAGTATTTGTGATGTGTAATGGAAATGATACTTGGGTTTCTAATTATTTAAAAAAATATAAATCTGAAAATTTTGATGCACATTTTTATTCAGCTCCCTGTAGTCTGACACCCTAAATAAAATAATGAGTGACCAATTACCTCCAAAAGTCATTATTAGTAAATTGAGTCCATCTGTGTGTACTTTTTTTCTCAGTGTAACTACAGCTTTCTGTGAAGGCCTCAGAGGTTTCTTTGAGAACATTAGGGATCAAACAGTATCATAAAACCAAGGAACACACCAGACAGGTCAGGGATAAGGTTGTGGAGAACAATAAAGCCGAGTTAGTTTATAAAAAACTTGTCCAAGGTCTGAACATCTCAGAGCACTGTTCAATCCATCATCCAGAAATGAAAGGATTATGGCACTACTGCAAACCTACCAAGACATGGCTGTCCACCTAAACTCCCATTCAAGCAAGGAGAGCAAAATATAAATCTGAAAAATGTGCCGTGAAATTACTTCTGCACGTCTTTCGCGGTATGTCCCTAGCAGCTTTGCACATCTGGAGACAAAAAACTTTTGCCCATACTTAAACTAACTGGCTCAGGGAGACTGGATTGTTTTTGTGTTCAACAATTTTCAAATCTTGCCACAGATTCTCAATGGGATTTTGGTCTGGACTTTGACTGGGCGATTAAAACTCATGAATATGCTTGTTTCACAAATACTTGCTACTTTGTGTTGGTATAGCACACAAAATCCCAATAAAATACATTTATGTTTGTGGGTGTAATATGAAAAAAATGTGCTAAAGTTCACGGGGTTTGAATATTTTTCAAGGCACTGTATGTATAAATAGATATACATTATTATGCCAATGTTTTAGGCAGGTATGGAAAAAATGCTGTAAAGTAAGAATGCTTTCAAATTCAGAAATGTTAACAGTTTATTTTTAGCAACTAAAATGTGAATGAGCAAATGAGAAATCTAAATCAAAGCAATATTTGTTGTGACCGCCCTTAGCCTTCAATTTAGTATCACTTCTTCTAGGTAGACATACATCTTAGAAAACTAAGCACAGATCTTCTGTGGATGTCACCTGTGCAAATACTTCTCTCTCTTCATATAATCCTAGTAAGACTCGATGTTGAGATCAAGACTCTGTGGGGGCCATATCATCACTTCCAAAACTCCTTGTTCTTGACATTGGTTGTTTGTTTAGGGTTCGTGTCCTGCTGCAGAATAAATTTGGAACCAATCAGATGCCTCCCTGATGGCAAGATGGATTAGTATCTGCCTGGATTTCTCAGCACTGAGGACATCAAGAAATAGGCAACATTGATTACCGTAGACGCAGTGGTCGGCCGAGGAAGTTTAGTGCAGTAGATGAAAGACACGTCATGATAAATGTATGAATAATAATGAAATAAACATAAAGACACAAAGTCAAATCTGAGTTGTAAATAGTCTGATTTTCTGACATTTTAAGCCATCTAAACAATTGGTGCAAGCCTCTCTGACCAATCAGGTCAGACCCCTCTGATCTTGTGCTCTAGGATTAACTTGTGCAAGATGAGACATAGTTAGCCAATAGATGATGAAAGAAAATAAAGGCTTATTAAATAAAAATATGAACTCAACAATACCATAAATTACAACAAAAATTAACACACTTTCATACCTGACCTTGTGTTTTAGAGCAAGGGGGTCACAATAATCCCATGTGCCCTCTTCTTACTCAGACACAATTGGGGCTGTCATTATATTTCAATAAGTGTTTTCAGTCTCTGTTGACATTAAAGTAATGGCTTCAGTTGAAAATTAAACCATGACAGCTGTAAACAAACCCAATGAATCTTGATGGATCCTATTGATTTATCTGTAAAGATTTGACCCCACTTATTTATTGCCTCTGTTTTTTAAGAATTTGAATAATTTTTGATGACAATAATAGAACTATTGATTGAGTATTGGTGACCAAAAAGGTCTTCTTCCCTCAGAACACTGAAAGACAAACTTTTCAAATAAAACACTTGTTGGAGCCCTGTATGGTGACACAGGGAGTCCTCACAGCTCGATATTACACTGTTCTACATGTTTTCAAAAGTTGTCCGGTTCTGCTATAAAATGAGCCATTTCTTAATAATTCTGACCTCCTCAATTCAAATCTGACAATGAAAACTGTTAGTTGGCTCTTGTTTCTATGATACCAAAGAGTTCATTTTACTGCTGCATATAATCAATGCACAAAATTTTAAATTCTTTGAAACAATATTTTTTGCAAATACAAAGATGCAGAATATTTTTATGCCAATTTTCTGATGTTTATTTAGAGGAAACTAAGCAACAATTCATATCACTAAAAACATGTCTAAACACTATTGCGAATTATAAATAGTTACAGAAATTGCACTTCAAAATTTGGTCCTAATTCAGTGACAACTCTTTTTTGCTCGCCTATAGGGATGAGCGAGCCCGAACTGTAAAGTTCGGGGTTCATACCAGACACCTAGTGTATGGTACCATACCTTGAACACAGACTTTTTATGGGAAGTTTGGTTTACTGTTGGGATTGTTGCTGAAAAAAGCTTGTTGAAAGGCAGCTGGGCAGTAAATCAACAAGCTTTTAGGCTTTCTGGAGCCATCACAAACACGTCAAGTATTGTCATGGCTGTGAATGGCCGGTGCACCACGTGACCTGGTTTGTATAAATGCCAGATCACGAGTGCCGCCGCCATTCTGCTCTGATTAGTCTTGGTACCGGAAGCAGCTGAAGTGAGGCACAGTATTAGGTGTGTGCAGTTTTCCAAAAAGTCTCTTTATCTGTTCTCTGCACCCGTGCCTGTGGGAGTAGTGTGCCTAAAAAAATTTTCTCTACTCTGCACCCGTGTATGTGCGAGTAGTCTGATAAAAAAAAAATTTTTTTCTACTTTGCACCTGTGTATGTTGGAGTAGTGTGCCTAAAACAATTTTTTCTACTCTGTACCCGCATATGTGGGTGCAGTGTGCCTAAAGACAAATTGTTCTACGCTGCACCTGTTTCTATCGGAGAAGTGTGACTAAAAGCCAGTTAAAAAAATGAGGAGTGCATCAAATAAAGGATGTGGACGTGGCCGTGGAGGTGTAGGAGTAGCTGCTGCTGGTGTGACTGCTGCAGGGAGAGGGCATGGTCATTTTGTGCCTGTTATGTGCCCAAATGAAATAACTTTCTCTGGTGCACGTAGGCAACAGGATGTTATTTGTGATTTTGAAGGGTCAAGTACCGCTACATGAATGGTGAGGCCAAAATATGTTGAGGCAGTGTTAGATTGGATCGCTGAGAGTGCCTCCAGTTCCTTTGCATTATCTTCCAAGAAGTGCAGTGTTGGCACCTGAGGAACTTGATCAACTGGCTTCCACCTCACCCTCTTGCAAATCAGCCCAGCAGTCTGAGCACCTAGTCATGTAGCAATCTCTTCAGCTTTTTGATGAATCTGCTGGCTAGGGTTCCGTGGCCCATACACCTGGACCTGCCCCAGAAGTGGAAGACACAGTACACTGCAGAACAGATGTGGATTTCAGTCTGCGCTGCCCAAATAATAAATTTCCAAGGCGTAGTAAAGTTCAGAAGTGGTTTAATCAATGCGTTTCAGGGTATATACCACCCCTTCATCAGCAAAATATCACATATAGCTATATGTGGTATTTTCCTGATGAAGTGGTGGTATACACCCTGAAACGTGTTGATTAAACCACTTCTGAACTTTACTACGCCTTGGAAATTTATTATTTGGGCAGCGCGGACTGAAATCCACATTCTTTCTGCAGTGCACTGTGTTGTCTAGTCGTTGACCGACTTGTGGATCTGCGGCAGCCTCTCCTACATGTGCTTTGAGCACCTAACATCAGGTGAGCAGCTTTTTTAGAAAACAGTGCTAACTTATTGTTGGATAAGTCCCTATTGCGCTTTGTGTCTCCCTTGCCTTATCTACCAGAAGTGGAAGAGACAGAGTGCACTGATGCCCAACCACTTGCTATGTTGGAGGATGAGTATGTGGGAGGGCAAGTGCACATGGTCAGTGGACCACCACAGCACATCTCAGAGGATGATGAAACACACGTGCTAACTGCTGCATCTTTCTGCACTGTGCAGACCGACAATGAGGGTGAGGAGTGGGTGGATGATGATGTGGGGGATGATGAAGTCCTAAAGCCCACAAAGGGCGAAGGCCATCAAAGTGACATGAGCTATTCGGAGCAATAGAAGGTGGACACGCTGCCTCAGTAGCACAGCAAAAGAGGGAGCACAGTGCAAAAGTATGGTGGGTGGCATCTAGGCAGTTCTTCGGCTGCTACTGTCCATTGCGCCTAGGAAATGAGAACACCAAAGCCACCTCAAAGAAGTTCCCTGGCATGGCATTTCTTCAGCCAATGTGCTGACGACAAGACACGGGTGGTTTGCACGTTGTGCCATCAGAGCACGAAGCGAGGCATAAATGTTCTGAACCTGAGCCCCACCTGCATGATGAGGCATCTGAATTCCATGAGCTTCAGTGGAGTACACAGCTTAAACATGACAAATGTGAGCCTCCTCCTGCTCCCTCTTCTGTTGTGTCTCGACCTCTTTCTCCTTCTCACGATCAACAGGACCACCTGCCTCCCCGCAAAGAGAGGATGTGACAGCACCACCACCAATAGCAGTGTCACTGAGCATCTCCACAATGTCCCATGGAAGTGTTCAGCTCTCCATCCCCCAAACCATATAGAGAAAGAGGAAATAAACGAGCCATTGTCCTGAATGACTGCATTTCCAAATTCCTGGCCTTTGAAATGCTGCAATTCCACCTGGCTGATGGAGACAGACAGTTTTAAAAAACTGATGGTGATGGCTGTCCCGCAGTACGCTGCCATTACTTTTCCAGGTGGGTCATCCCTGCCCTGCACACACATGTTGCAGACTAAATCAGGTGTCCACTACGCAACGCCATCAGTAGCAAGGTCCACATAACCACCGTTACATGGACCAGTGAGCACGGGCAGGGAAGTTACATCTCCCTAACTAACATTACCTGGGTAAATGTAATGGCTGCTGGATCAAAGGCGAGAGGCAATCTAGTGCATGTCCTACCACCACTGAGGATTGCTGGATGTTTCTCTGTCCATGTTGCCTCCTGCTATTCTGCTTCATCCACCAAGTCCTCATCTGGTCGCAGTAAAATCTGCATCACCAACTTAAGCACAGCCAGAGAGAAATGACAACAGGCTGTTCTGAAACTCATTTGTTTGGGGGACAAATCCCACACCACGCAGACAGATCAAACAGCAGACAGATGAGTGGTTAGTCCCACTGAACCGCAAACCCTGCCTGGTCTTGTGCTATAAAGGGGTAAATTTCATAGCAGATCTGGGCCTACTCGGTTTGACATGCATCCCTTGCCTAGTGCATGTACTCAATTTGGTGGTGCAGAGATTTCTTGAAAACTATCCACATATGTCAGAGCTGCTGCTGAATGTACCAACAGTGTGTGCGCTTTTAGTATTCTCACCTGCTGCTCACCTGTCTGATCTGCAGTATCACTTCTGCCTTATCGCTCACCGCCTCATATGCAATGTACCAACAAGGGGGAACTCCACCTTGCATATACTGAAGAGACTGTGCAAGCAGCAGCAGGAAATAGTGGAGTGTTAACTGCAGCACGTATGGGTGAATCGCTCTGCGGAACAACACTTCACCACCAATGAGTGGGTCTCCATGTGGGATGTGAGTGCCACATTGTGCTTCTTCGAATACTCTACCAATATGGCCAGCATTGATGACGCCATCATGAGCGATACTATACCACTTCTGTGCCTGCTGGAAAAAAACACTTCAGGCAATATTGGACAAGGTGGTGGAACAGGAGGAAGAGGAGCAGGAGGAACATTGACCATTCACAGGCCTGTCATCCACGCATGGCTTGGGGGTGGGTCCCTGTACCAACAGCAGCCAGGTACACGACTGTCCAGCCAGAGGAAAGTTTTGGAGGAGGAAGAGGAGAAACTGTCTTCACATAATGGTAGCACTTAAAGCAGCTCATGGGTGTCACTGGAGAGTGGCTGGGGGATACAGAGGATGCAGACGATACACCTCTCACCAGGGACAGCTTGTCGTTGCCTCTGTTCAGTGTGGTACACATGAGCCAATACATGCTGCTGTGCTTGAGCACTGACAACAGAGTTGCCCAGATTGTTACCACTGCTAATTACTGGGTGGTCATTCTGTTGAATCTGCTACAAGAACAACGTACCATCATTCTGTCACCGGAGCAAGATCTCAAAATGCATGAATGCAAGCACAATCTGGCATAGGCACTACTGCCAGATCATTGGCAGTGAAATTTGCTAAGACACTGAAAATCTATTTCTCATAAATATCGGATTTCTACACAATTCCAATGTTCTTAACTGGACAGTTCTCCTCAATGATCATACTCAAAGGGTGGTAATAAATGGTTGCACATCCAATTGGAAGAGTGTTTCAAGTGGGGTACCACAAGGCTCTGTCCTGGCCCTAGTATTGTTCAACATTTTTATTAATGATCTAGATAAGGGAACTGTTTGTAACCTAATCAAATTAGCAGACGATGCAAAGCTAGGAGGGATAGCTAATACTAGAGAAGACAGAGAAAGGATTGAGAAGGATCTAGATAAACGTTAACAATGGGTAGTGACTAATAGAATGATATTTAACATGGAGAAATGCAAGATTCTACATCTGGGCAAGAAAAATGAAAATTACATGTACAGAATGGGAGGAATAGAACTAAGCAACAGCACGTGTGAAAAAGACTTGCATATACTAATAGATCACAGACTGCATATCAGTCAACAGTATGATGCAGCAGCAAAAAAGGCACACAGTTCTAGGATGTATTAAGAAAAGCATACAGTCTAGAACATGTGAAGCAATTATCCCCCTCTACTCCTTCTTGGTCAGGCCTCATCTGGAATACTGTTTTCATTTTGGGGCAGCACATTTTAAAAAAGGCATTAAAAAACTGGAGCAAGTTCAGAGAAGAGCTGCCAGGATAGTGAGCGGACAGCAAAGTACAAAGTATGTCCTACGAGGAACAGTTAAAGGATCTGGAATGTTTAGCTTGCAAAAATAAACTAAGAGGAGACTTAATAGCTGTTTACAAATATCTGAAGAGATGTCACAGTGAAGCGGGATCATCATTATTCACCTTTGCACATGTAAACACGAGAAGCAATGGAATGAAACTGAAAAAGGAGAAGATATAGATTAGATATTAGAAATAACTGTTTGACAGTGAGGGTGATCAATGAATGGAACAGGCTGCCACAAGAGGTGGTGAGTCCTCTGTCAATGGAAATCTTCAAACAGAGGCTTGAGAGACATCTGTCTGAGATGGTTTAGTGAATTCTGCATTGAGCAGGGGGTTGGACTTGATGACCCTTGAGGTCCCTTCCAACTCTAACATTCTATGATTCTATGACTCCTCCTTTTGTAAACAGATCTCTGCCTCCTTGTCAGTTTTCCTAGAAAATATCCTGTTTAAATACCTGGCCACTGCAGTGGTCCTCTGCTTCAAAAGAAGATAAAGCGTTATCTCTCATCTCTCCATATGTTCCACTGTGAGGGCTTACTTCTAAAAGGAGTTTAGATTGTCAACTTTTTCTCCTTCTGGAGATAACATGTGGATTTTAATTTTTCCTATGACGTGGCATTTGTTAATTGGTCACCTTAAGGTAATAGCATACTGAAGGCTCAAAGGACTAATGGTGAAATAATAAACAGGCATTTTTTCTGTAAACCTGGATGAAAGGTGTCATAAGTAAATACAACCTCCTCTGGATCTTGAAAATTGGAGCCAATCAGCAAATGTAATCATCATATTCGTTTTCAGCATCACAAAATTATTTAAATTCAACTGTTGCAGTCTGTGAACCAATTTGGCTGTAGAACAGTGTCACAGGAAAACAGAAATATACCATGTGTGCCACCATAAGCACTAATCCACAAGGCACTACCATGTGTATATGAAAAAGATCAAGCTGCTGTTGTCAGGCCTCTAGAGGTTGTAAGGATCCTGGTAGGAATTCTGTGCATTTCTGAAAGAAGTGGGGTTTGTGCGTCGGATGAGGTGTCGGCTATGAATGCTCCATATACAGGGTATACATCACAGATGAAAACTATATTAATGATGTTTCCGGGTTGTACAGAACCCTTCATCAGGAGAATCAACATGAGGCCTTAGTATGACATACTGGTAATTAAGAGACAAGGTTTTTTTTACAATGGTTGCTTTTTAGAACCCTCAGGTCAGTTTGCATCCATGGCACATTAATATGTCATTCACATAGCTCTATCACCAAAGATATCCAAAAGGATAACAATGACAAATGATAACAAAACAATAATTAGGTGCAATTCACCATTAGGAATCAAGAGCTCTGATCCCGAGAGCTTCTGGTTCGGGCAAATAAACAATTAAAACTCCAGCAAAACTTCATACTTTACCCACAAAAGTTCATATTCACAGAGCGATAGTTAATCTCTTTCATTACACTTATTACATTTCTCATTTAAGTTTCCTCATTTGTATTAATATAGGACTTTCATTTAGCTACCCACGCCTTGTTCTTAATTGCTCATCATTAGCAACATACATGGGGGCCTTCCTGCATAATTAAAAATGTGATCATTAGTATATGGGAAGACAAAAGCTCCTTTCAGACTATCATTAGTTACTTTGCCTCCACGGAAGTTCTCATTAGAAAAAAACTTCCCACCTGGTTTAGTTACCGTAATGAGGTTCTGACACTATATTTTTCATAGTGGGGTTTTTGTCTTAGAGTCGAATATAATATTAGGCTTTGTTTTACTTTTTAAGCACATAATTGTAGACATGGGAAGAGATGTTCTTTTTTCCCAACGTTATAGTAATTTAAAAATATCATTTTCAATAACAGATAATTCCGACGAAAGCTATGCCTCTTATATGTACAGGAGTTATGATTTGATAATACATGTTTACTTTCCTCAATTTTCTCTAAATGATTTCTAAGCTACAAGGAGTCTAAAAGCAATCAAAACGAAATAAAAAAAAAATCTGCAGTTAAAAGGATTTGGAGAACATTCCTGCTAAAAAAAAAGTTGTCACTGCTGTATATGACACATAATATTAAAACAAATATTTTTCATATGTTAGTAAATGGCAAAGTCGTGAAATGTATTCATCACCTTTGCTTGGTTGTGAGAACAGACCTGTTTGCAATTTATTAGTTTTGGTTCCCAATGGAACCAAATAAGTTCATCTCGCATAACCATTATTTACATTGGAGTTCAGCAATTCATTTTGACTTTTTATGGCTAGATGTACAATTTAACAGAGTGAATGCAAAAATAAATGTAGCGTATACACCAGTATAGGATAAACCTACAAACACAATTTAGTTACCCATGTGTGACATTTCTATTTTGCTCAAAATGTATATAAAAAGTGTATATACAGAGAAGTCAACCTGGAAGAACTCTTCAGAAAGTAGCAGACCATAGTAAAAACAAGAGCGGCTGCCCCTGCAGAGCTCCTGCCCTCACAAGGACAGTACCCAAGTTATAGGGTTATAGGGAAATATAACACATATAATGGTTAAGGTGGTACATTAGTTTGAGACCATACTTGGGTACAGTCCTTGTGAGGGCAGGAGCTCTGCAGGGGGACGACAGGGAAATGCTAGTTTGGACAATATATTATTTTCCCTTCTTTTTGGACCCCTAGATCTGAGGATCATTGTTATTAGCAGGACTCCTGCATTATGATATATCTTTCTTCTGGTCCACACCTGAATATCTATGGGTGGATGAAATAGAAACCGGACCATGCAAGATTTTCATCAAATGGGCGAGATTGATCCATTTTTCTTTTAAAGTACTAAGCACTAGCACTTTATGTATTGGTGGAATTGTATGTCTTGTATTGGAGGGTTGATTTTCTTATTTGAGAATAAAGGTTATGTTTTAACTGTCTATATTCAGGTTACCCTATATGCTTGAAAATTAAAAGGTAAAGTGTCTGCCCTACACATTGACTCTTCAGCCCCATTTCTCCAGCTGTCTAGGGTCCCCACATACCCACAGCTCTATCTTCTGTGCTCTTGACCATACCCACTGAAGTTGAGTTCGCCTTCTGGATGTTCCACTTTTTCTGCATCCAGAACATTCGGGCTATATTAAGAACTAGACTGACACTTGCTCTGTTACTGTTGCAGACCTGCTTTCTCAAAGATCTCCTGCCTTGCTATCATACCCAGCTTGTGGTTAAAATCTTGTCTTTCTGTGTTCACTCAAAACTACTGACTGCCTCTAACTTCTGAGGAAGGGCAACACCCCAAAATATGTGTTTGTAGCTAGAGATTATAGTTTGTTTTTTGTTCATGTGGCAAGGCTCATTAAGGGGTTGATATTGACTTCTAAGATTGCTACATCCAATAGGTGGTACTAGAGTTTACGTCCTCGTCTTTTATATTTAATTTCACAGAGGAGCATTGCATGATTTGTAAGTCTCCTTACACTGGCATATCAGGCATGTCACTCTCCATAAGAGAGACATTACCCCTTACACCTCTAACTAGGAGGTATTCTTACCCCCAGACCTCCTCCTACCATCTGGGCTAGTCAGCTGAAATCCCTTACAGCTTTGACAACTGTTCATAAATTCCAGAACAGTCTTTAAAAATGAGTCACGTTTTTGCCCTGTTCGTAAAAAAAAAATTAAGGCATCCATGATTTTTTTAAATTGAAGAAATTTATAGAGATTATTTTGGACTGTAATTATCATCATTTTACAGTGAATGCAGTTAATGCCTTGGCTGTAGTCAAGTCATGTATCACGTATAATAATAATGATTTATTATGGTTTTCCAATGTGCCTGTAAAAAAAATATTGTCTGTCCATAATTATTTCATAGGCTGTCCAGAAACAATAAAAAGTCAAGTTTTCAACCTTGACCCCTACTTTCCCAGCTTCCTATTCTTCCATAATCCCATGTTAGAAGAATTACAATAACTTTATCAAACAGTATGAATCATTTCTATACAGATAATGCAAATATCAAAACATAAGAACACATTGAAACAATACAACAGATCTTCTGGGAAGTCTCAGCTGTTCTTCTGCTTCTTTACATGATAATATGAAAATGGTGTTAGATTAAGTCAAACATCTGAGATATCTGCTATTAAGCTTCTATGATTGCATCTCCTGAATGATTGTTAAATATTATCATGGCTTCAGAGTCATCCACTGTTATATATTGGCAGTTTTTAATGCCTGTTGACCATAATTACTGTTTGGACCTTCGTGCTTTGTAATGGCATCGATTCACATTTCTACACTTTTTTCCTTCATCTCTTTATTTCTATTTAGAGACCAAGATTCCACAAAATTCTTTGAAAATCTTATGGGTCTAATTTTTACTGCAAAAGACTATGTTACATGTGCCTTATGAATTTATCACAATACCCTAAATGTTAGGTAGAAAAACAATCTTAATCCATCCTTTTTAGCTTTGTCTGAAACAAACCACTGTCACTGACAGTAGGTTGTTGAGGATCTGAGACATCTTTTCGGAAGATGTATTCTATATAACTGGGATGGGTCGGATCATAAGACATACTTATCTCTAAAATTTGTGATTATTATAAAGTCAAGGTCATCTCGCTCAAAGAACGAGCATTTTGTTCGTTGGGTGATCGACTATCTGATTACACTGCATGATTATCATGAATGAGTGTTCCAAGGAATATTCATTTCATGGTCACTGTTCTACAGTCAAACTGGTTCAGAGACGAAAACAGTAGAACTTAACTAATTTTGTGGCTCTGAAAACAAATATGATGCTTAAATTTCCTGATTGGCTTTCATTTTCAAGATCCAGAGGAGGTTATAATTACTTATGACAACTTTCATGCAGGCTTATAGAAAAATTGTGTCTTTATTATTTCATCATCATTATTGCTTTGGCAGTAGCTAGTCTATTATGTCATTTATTTAGTCTATTGTGTCTTCAATATTCTATCATATTAGGGTGAGCAATCACAAAATGTCAACTCAGCTCAGATGATGTAATCGTAATTACAGTTGCATCATCTACTTTTATAATTGCTCTCTGTGTAAGGTATACAGTTTTAGGACTTCTAAGCTCAATTTCTTAGCATATTGAGATGTTTGTATATGTTTTATCAGATATGCTTTCTTCTTGCAGTAACAAAGCGGATTTTTTTTGCTACATATGCAGAGAATTCACTTTTGCACCACAAAGGCAAAACTTGACTACATTGGTAAGGAAAGCCTATAACTTGTATTTTAGCTGTAGAATAGGAGATCAGGACATATGCTGCAATAGATGTGCATCACATCTTATCCAGTGGTTGCATGTGAAGAGGAAATCTAAGCCTTTTTGCCTGTCTGAATGATCTGGAGAGAGACAATCCATCCCACTACCAATTGCTATTTCTGCATGGTCCCCCAATTAAGAAAGGAGTTTCAACGAAGAAGAATTGGACTTTACAGTAGCTAAACATTCCTTCTGCAATACAACCAGTAACAAATAAAGAAGAACTACCAGTTCCAAAAGCCCCAAAATACATTTGCAGTCATGTCAAGTGAGGAAGAAGCGGGCGCTTGGTGTCATTAAGCATCTTCCTCTCATGACCAAGGCTTTCTGCCAGCAACCTCAACTGAACCACACCTTATAACATGAAGTAAACTAAATGATCTTGTTAGCGATTTGGATTTTCTCAAGAGTATAGGGTATGCCACACTAAACGAGATCGCTAACGAGATCGCTAAGACGTCACTATTTAGTGATCTCGTTAGCGACCTCGTTGTGTGTGGCATGTAGCAACGATGTGGCCCCTGCTGTGATGTCGCTGATCGTTCACTAGTGTTCTGGACCATTTTTTGATTGTTGGCGTCCCACTGATGAGCCTATATCGCCGTGTTTGGCACCTTTTGCGAACGACGAGCGACCTCGTTTGTGACGCATATGACAGCGGCGCAGGTGGGACTAGGGTTTTTAGCGTCACGGAGTGGATCGCAATATCTGTAGGTTCTCTTTTGCGTCACAGAGAGGATCGCAGAAGTTGCAAAGCAGGCTGACAGGACGCAGAGAGCAGGAGCGATGCTGGAAATTCCTATGAATCAGAAGCGCTCAGTACATGCTAATGACAGATCCTAATGACCGCCAAAGTCGTTAAAGAGATCGCTGACCGCTGATGTGTCGTTTATGAGATCTCCTGTTTGGCAGCTACTAGCGACCTAAAAGCGATCACACCAACGATCTCGTTAACTTGCGTCGTTATCGTGATTGCTAACGAGATTGCTAAGTGTGGCAGTACCTTAAGGCTGAGCTCTTAGATTCCAAGCTACAGCAGTGGAATCTCCTAGCTGATGATGTTCGGATTTGGATTTCTTTATTCCATGATTAAGATCTTGTACAATACTTCTTGTTGGAGGGCGATCTTGTGGCATGCAACAACATCAACAGTTAATGGAAGCTCTGCAGATAAGTCATAATCCAGAGGAATGGAGGCTTTTCATTGATTTGTCCAAAACAAGCCTAAAAGCCATCTTGCTGCATAATGGCAATGTGCCACCATCAATTCCAGTTGGTTATGCAGTCCACATGAACGAAACATATGAAAACATGATACATCTGTTGAAGTGTCTGAACTA
>JARQOD010000009.1:114392743-114471349 GCA_033576555.1 Oophaga sylvatica | reverse complement strand
CTCAGAGCATGTCGGCGCTGCTGAGAGGAGGTCCACTATCCCGTACACATCCCTGTGGTGGGCCTCGGGAAAATGGTCACCTCCGGCGGTGCATGCGCAGATTGAGATCTTGGCAGGCAAGATCTTGTCCAAGGTCTCATCTCCCAAGATCTTGATTTGCGCATACGTCGCCTCCTGCAACCATTTTCCCAAAGCCCACTGGAGGGATATGTACTGGAGATGGGACATCTCTTCACTGTCACCAAACATCTTCTGAGAGGTCGGGGCCTGCAGCATTGTCCCACTTCACCTGCCGCTGTTGCCGACCTCCTGAATCAGTGAACCTGGCTCCTGTGACCACACTCCACCGCCGCCCCCCCAAGTAAAATACCTTCAAATTAGAAGACACACCTAGGGTTTTCCTCTTAAATTTTGGGAAAAAAGTGCATCTTATAATCCGAAAAACACGGTATTTAGAACATTGGTGACATGTTCAATACTTACTTAGCTCCGAACAGAGAAAAGAGAAACAGAGTAACCATAAACCACAGAGTAAGATAAAAACAAACAATTTTTCATTAGTCTATAAGATAGGAAATGGTTAATGATAGAACTAACCCAGCGGGTGGGAACTAGTGTTGATAAAAAGAGGGGCACTGCCTAATAGTGTGTGGTTAGAGACGTGCAGTGTGCAGATTAAGTTCAGGTGCAGTGGGCCGCTAGGGGCAGCATGGGTCAATCATTCGAGGCAGTGGGAGCCCCTATTGAGTTCCATGTTGGACATTCCTATAACGTCTGGAGCCTAGGGCTTGGGGAAGGTAAAAAGGAGCTGGCCAAGTCTTCTGACATCACAAGGTCAATGGACGTGGGAGTAAGTAGGGGGCAAGTGGCCGCTCCCGGGTACGCTGCCAAAGTGGAGAAGAAATCTCTGAGGCTGATGGAGTCAGTGGGCTTTGGGGTAGTCCAGGACAAATGGGTAGCAGAGCTTAAAAGGTACTGTAATATGCAAGGAAGAAACGTGAAATGCTGTGCCCTATCCCATATGTCACCACCTGATGAGCTTAAACTGACCAGTAGAGTTGAGCGACTTTGGTCGGATCGGGTTTCGGACCACCCGACTGAAACAAAATTTGTTTCAGATGAAACTGGTCCGACTAGGGCAAAAAAAGTCGGAGTTTCGTTCCAAACCCGACCCCAATGAAAGTCAGTGGGAAATAAAAGTCGGCATTGAGTAGATGAATGTAATCCGCTCAATGTCGACTTTTATTCCCCATTGACTTGCATTGGGGTCGGGTTTCGGACGAAACTCCGACTTTTTTTGCCCTAGTCGGACCAGTTTCGTCCGAAACAAATTTTGTTTCAGTCGGGTGGTCCGAAACCCGATCCGACCAAAGTCGCTCAACTCTACTGACCAGTAAACATTTGCCTGTTGTAAAGAAGTTGGTGTCCCCTGAATTGTGTGCGGCGGCTCCAGAGGACGGAAACTTGAAGGCAGTAGAGGCCTGCGGCATAAAAGTGAGTGTGTTATACCCCACACCTTACTGCACACTGGGAATGGGACACCATTTGTCTGTAAATTGACAGCAACTCGGTCATAACTACCGCTCTGCAGGACTTTACAGTAACATGCTGCACAGTAAGAGTGCTTTCAAACATAAAAGTGTAAAATAGTTTATTTTTATCAATAACAAAATGGAAAGTGAATGAACAAAAGAGAAATTAAATCAGTATTTGATGTGACCATTCTTTGCTTTCAAAACAGCATCAATTCTTCTAGGTACGCCAGAGTAAAGTGGTGGATTTTGTAGAATTGTAGTCAGTTGTATTAATAACCAATTATACCAAACAGGTGACAATTATAATTTTGATTTGAAGGTTGAAACACAGTCATTAAATTGCAACAGAAACAATAGACTTAAAACCTGGTGAGGAACAGCCAAACTGTCTTCCATGAAACAATTGTTATGGAAGAGAGTTTCTTGTCACAGGTCATACACTTTGGCAATACTAAGAACACCAAAAAGACACATGGTTAGTTATATTGCATCAGTAAAGGTCTCTCCCAGGTAAAGATTTTGAAAGCAGACACTATTTTCAAGATGTGTTGTTCAGACTGTTTTTAAGAAGCACCAAGAAATGGGCAATGTTGAGACAGTAGCCAGAGAGCCAAATATACTTACTTCAGTAGATGAAAGATAAATTATGCTTATGTCCCTACAAAACTGGAAGATGTCCAGCAGTGACATCAGCTCAGAATTGGTAGAAACCAGGGGGAACCAGTATATGCAAAAAATTGCAGCAGGTGCTCTGAACTCTGAATGTGAAATATTTGGCTTTAACAGAAGGCAGTTTGTTTTCTGAGGAGCTGGAAAGTGGTACAATAATGAGTTAGTTTGAGACTGTGCTTTAGCAAATGGAGTAGGTTTTTTGTCAGGATTAATGGTGTCCTCAATTTTGAGAAATACAGATAGGTTTCTATTGATCATGCAATACAATCAGGGAGGCTTCTGATTGACTCCAAATTCATTTTGCAACAGGACAATGCCCCTAAATATATAACCAATGTAATTAAGAACTATCTTCAGTGTTAAGAAGAATAAGGAGTCCTGCAATAGATGATATGCCCCAGAGATCCCCAATCTTATCATTATCTAGTCTGTGTGGAATTATGTGAAGAAACAGAATTTGCTCATCTACATCCACAGAAGATCTGTGGTTCGTACTCCGAGATGTTTGGAACAACCTCTCTGCTGAGTTCCTTCAAAAACTGTGCAAGCACCAGGGCTGATACCAAGGCCACATACTGGCAAAATTTTCAGGTCCCCTTGAGAGTTTGCACAGGCCCCACCCAATTTCCGCCTTCACCCTTGAACCTTCAACAGTCCCACCTCCCACTCTTGGAAAAACTCCACTTCTGCACTACATCCTCACCATTCACACATTAACAGTTCCCATGGAACACCATATCATACACATAGCCATCAGCTTTTGCTTTGGCCACAGGATTTTTTAAGCCGCCACCATGACAAGGAGACTCTTTTGGCAGGGCTCTACTCTACTCTAACCTATTAAACATTTCTTAAAATACACAATACACTTTTTAGACATATATTTATTTATTTTTCTTAATGGAAACACCTAAATATATCCATTCAAAAAATCCATGAAGTAATAGAGCAAGAAACACCAAAAAGAAAAACTTCACAAATGGCCAAATACCAAAAATATGCAAGTTTATTAAACAAAAATGACATACAATGATAAAAAGGCAGGTACCACAAGAATCAGGAGGACAGAAAGGCGGGTAACCCTGCATATGTAAAAGCAGCCAATATATAAATCTCAATGTATATATAATAAATACATGTCAAGTGACACAATAAAAAACACATTTCTCAAGCGGTAACTATATATATGAGTTTCATGTCACCATGCACAACAGCAGTGGCAAAGGTATATAATACATGTACAGTGCCCCTATAGTTGCTGTAACTTATCACAGATAACCCGTCCAGTGGACATAGATGATAACCTCTATGTGAGGCAACTAATGGCAATCATAGTATTATAACAGCAAGTGTAGAGGCATTGATGAACTACAAGATATAAACAAATAATCTAAGTATACCATATGTGCAAAAACATAGTTACCAAGTGCTGCAGACAGGGGACCCACCACACCCTGGGTCCCTTGTGGTGGGTCCCCTGTCTGCAGCACTTGGTAACTATGTTTTTGCACATATGGTATACTTAGATTATTTGTTTATATCTTGTAGTTCATCAATGCCTCTACACTTGCTGTTATAATACTATGATTGCCATTAGTTGCCTCACATAGAGGTTATTATCTATGTCCACTGGACGGCGTTATCTGTGATAAGTTACAGCAACTATAGGGGCACTGTACATGTATTATATACCTTTGCCACTGCTGTTGTGCATGGTGACATGAAACTCATATATATAGTTACCGCTTGAGAAATGTGTTTTTTATTGTGTCACTTGACATGTATTTATTATATATACATTGAGATTTATATATTGGCTGCTTTTACATATGCAGGGTTACCCGCCTTTCTGTCCTCCTGATTCTTGTGGTACCTGCCTTTTTATCATTGTATGTCGTTTTTGTTTAATAAACTTGCATATTTTTGGTATTTGGCCGTTTGTGAAGTTTTTCTTTTTGGTATTTCTTATTTTTCTTAATGGGAAAGAGTCATACACATTTTTTAAAATGATCAGTAATACAACATACAAGGGACAAATACTGTCACATCATGGCCGGACCACATATTACCACCACTTAGTGACCAAATAATACCACATACAAGAAACAAATACCACCACACATGACCAGACCACATATTACCACCACATAGTGACCGAATAATACCACATACAAGAAACAAATACCTCCACATCATGACCAGACCACATATTGCTACCACACTAGTGACCGAATGAAGCAATACTGAACATTAATAAAAAAACAGAATACTAATATCACCGTAAATGTCATTATACACAGGAACTCTGTATATAGTGTAAAGTGTACAGGTAATACAGTGATCACTGGTGACATTATATACAGGAGCTCTGTATATAGTGTCAGTGAACAGGTAATACAGTGATCAACAGTGACATTATGCACAGGAGTTCTGCATACAGTGCCAGTGCACAGGTAATTCAGTGATCACCAGTGACATTATTCATAGGAGCTCTGTATATAGTGTCAGTGTACAGGTAATACAATGATCACCAGTGACATTATAAACAGGAGTTCTGCACACAGTGTGTTGTGAACGTGTTGGAGACGACTTCAGAGCTGAGGCTCCCTCTGGTGGTTGCTGAGGGTATTGAACCTATGTTGAACAGCAAAAGTCCACCACATGCAATGGATGAATGGTTATCAGGGAGGACGGACTGGCCTGATATAAGTGAGCTGACCTCCCATGATCCTCGCCGGTGATCAATTGTTACTTCCTGGTCTGGGTTGGAATTCAGCTGGCTTTTCTGCTGTCGCCTGCTATCATTCAGATAAGTTACTTTCTGTTTTTTTTTCTGTGGTTTGATTTTCCTTGTTTTTTGCTGCTTTGCTTTTGAGTTCAGCCGGGTCCCCTTTGGGGCCTTGTGCTGGTCTCTGTTCTCTTTTTGTATTTGTTCATTTGCTCTGTTCCTGTGATTTTTTTTACTGGTGGGTAGCTGTGTGTTCACCCCAGAGATCTGATATAGGTGGTCGAGACCGTGTGGTCTCAGCATTTTTGGAATCAGAAGTGTTGGGGTTTTTCCTAGGGTTTTGTTGGGTTGCAGACAGTATTCTCTTCTGTACTATCCTATCTAGACAGTTTGGGCCCCAGCGTTTGCTCAATCTATTGTCTGTCTGCGTTCGTGTTTTCATCTTGTCTAACCGCCATTATATGTTTTGGGGCTTCCTATTTCTTTGGGGCTCTACTCCGGGACAGTTAGCTTTCCTCTTTCCATCTTCAGGGGTAGCTGATCTCTCCGGCTGTGACGAGGCATCTAGGGCACCATAGGAACGTCCCACGGCTGCTTCTAGTTGTGCGGTTAGTTTAGGTAACCTATTAGATCCCAACCTCTCTGGTGTTTGGCTGCCTTTGCTGTTTTTTGCTCCTGCCCTCCTCAGCTACCAAATCATAACACAGTGCCAGTTCACAGGTAATACAGTGATTACCAGTGGCATTATACATAGGAGCTCTGTGTTAGAGGTCGAGTTCCCGCCTCTGCACAGGGGGAATCTTGAGCTATTCCCGCTGCGGTCCCCCATCTGTCTCCGGCCGCAGTGGAGTCTCCTCAGCAGATATGTCGGTCCCAGCGTCTTGCTCAGCCTAGTACTGTGCAGAGGTTTACTGCTGCCTCTCCAGGTTCTGCTATTGTGTCTAGTACTGGTCAGCGGCGAGCAGACGTCTTTAGGACTAAGTCCTGCGTTTCCCCTTCTGAGCATGCCCAGGGTAAGATCTCTCATTGGAGATCAGGGGTCACATGCTCAGGTACTGCAGCAGCTCCTATTGGTTCACCAGGAAGGTCCTGAAACTACATGTGTTCTGAACAGTTTCTTATTGGTCCTTTTCTGGCAGGCCCTGTAGTTGCTTCTATAAAAGGGTTCTAAGGCCATGCGGCCATGCGATAGTATCAATTGCATTATGTGCTTTGCGCCAGTGTGATCATGCACGCATGTGGTTAGGGCTCGCTGAAATAAGCCCCTAGAATAGCGGCACCTCCGGTGAGGAGATTTGTGTGCACGTGGTTAGGGTTTGGCTGAAATAAGCCCCTAGAATACCGGCTTCACCGGTGAGGAGATTGCTTGATTACGTTGCTGTTTGCATGATCACGGACTGCTATCCGCACAGCAGTTATCTGTGTATCCCTGTGGAGTTAACATGACACAGTACCTATCTCTGCGTCTTTACCTCAGTGACTCTGTGGTGTAACAGAGTTCGCCTTTACCGCCATCTTACTAGCAGCAGGCTTTGCCTGCACGGTGGACCCCGGGCTGCGAACGCACCCACTATTTATATTTATCTGGTGCGTTCTGCAGACCCTAACACTCTGTATATAGTGTCAGTGTACAGGTAATACAGTGATCACCAGTGTAACATTATACACAGGAGGCCTGTATATAGTATATATTCTAAAGTGTTATTTTACAGGTAACACACTGAGTTACATGTGATGTCTCTAGAAGTCCTTCATCTTCGCTTTTCTTCTTCAACAAGCGCAGACTGCCATCATTTCTTCTAGCCAGGACCCTTCTCTGCAAAAAAAAAAATAACACAGTTATCTAGAGCACTGCTTCAAGCGCACATTCCCCACTTGTTCCTCATCTTCTACACTAAGCAGCTGAACACAGACATGCACCCACCATTAATATACAGGGTGGTCCAAAAGTAGGTGGACAGTATAAAAACAATGCTTTATCATCATACTGCCGAACAAAAAGTGGAATAACACGCGATCAAAAAGGCTGATATAAATAAACATGGTACCGTTGAAAAGGTCATCTTGTCCCGCAAAAAACAAGCTGCCATACAGCATCATCAGCGAAAAAATAAAGAAGTTATAGCTCTCAGAATAAAGCAAACCAAAAATATTTTTTTTTATATATATAAAATAGTTTTTATTGTCTAAAAGCAGCAAAACATAAAAAATGATATTAATGAGGTATCGTAATTGTACTGACCCAATGAATAAAACTGCCTTATCAATTTTACCACAAGCGGAATGGTATAATCGCCCCCCCAAAAGAAATTCATGAATTGCTGTTTTTTGTTCATTTTGCCTCCCAAAAACCGGAATAAAAAGCGATCAAAAAATGTCATGTGCCCGAAAATCGTACCAATAAAAATGTCAAATCACCCCGCAAAAAACAAGACCTCACATGGCTCTGTGGGCCAAAATATGGAAAAATTATAGCTCTCAAAATATGGTGATGCAAAAACTTTTTTGCAATAAAAAGCATCTACCATGCGCCCAAACAGTGGTTTACCCCCACATTTTGGGTATCAGCGTACTCAGGACAAATTGCACAACAACTTTTAGAATCCAATTTCTCCTGTTCCCCTTAGAAAAATAAAAAATTGGGGCTGAGATCATTTTTGTGGAAAAATTATGATTTTTTATTTTTACGGCTCTACGTTCTAAACTTCTGTGAAGCACTTGGGGGTTCAAAGTGCTCACCACACATCTAGATAAGTTCCTTGAGGGGTCTACTTTCAAAAATGGTGTCGCTTGTGGGGGTTTCCACTGTTTAGGTACATCAGGGGCTCTCCAAACGCGACATGGCTTTCGTTCTCAATTCCAGCCAATTCTGCGTTGAAAAAGTCAAACTGCGCTCCTTCCCTTCCGAGCTCTGCCATGCGCCCAAACAGTGGTTTACCCCCACATATGGGGTATCAGCGTACTCAGGACAAATTGCACAACAAGTTTTGCTGTCCAATTTCTCCTGTTACGCTTGGGAAAATAAAAAAATTGGATCTGAAGTAAATATTTTGTGAAAAAAAGTGAAATGTTTCATTTTTTTTTAAACATTCCAAAAATTGCTGTGAAGCACCTGAAGGGTTAATAAACTTCTTGAATGTGGTTTTGAGCACCTTGAGGTGTGCACTTTTTAGAATGGTTTCACTTTTGGGTATTTTCTATCATATAGACCCCTCAAAGTGACTTCAAATGTGATGTTGTCCTTAAAAAAAAAATGTTATTATTTTCTGTCCACCTACTTTTGGACATCCCAGTATGTTTAGTTATTATGCAACCCACCGTTCCAAATATAAATTATAATCCACCACTGCAGCCCCACTAGCTATAAATAGCCACTTTCTACACCCAGCAAATATATAAATAAATTAGCACCTGTACTCTTTCCCCAAATTCATTACCATTCACACTGCTACATCCTCAACACCCCTCACAGTGGAGCTCCTGCTCCCCTATTCATTATATTTACATGTCCCCCTTCACTCCAGTTAATTATGTCATCTCTCTCCCATCCCCATTTCATCATCATTTGGTCTCCCCCATCCTCAATACAGCATAATTTGCTTTTCCCCACACTCAATTCATCATTTACTTTCCCCCACCCCAATTCATCATCATTTGTTGTCCCCACTGTCAATTCATAATAATTTACTGTCCCCATCCCCCCCAGTCTTAATACATCATAATTTACTCTATCCACACTCAATTCATAATCATTTCCTCTCCCCTCTCACCTCAATTCATTATTATTTGCTGTATCTCATCCTCAATTCATTATTTGCTATCCCCACCCTCAAGTTGGCATTTGCTGTCCCCCATACACCACTCTCAATCCATCATTATTTGCTGTCCCCTGTCCCCCACCTCTAATCCATCATTATTTGATGCCCCCTGTCCCCCACCCTCAATCCATCATTATTTGCTGTACCCTGTCCCCTATCCTCAATCCATCTTTGTTTGCTGTCCCCACCCTCAATGCATCATTTGCTGTCCCCATCCCACACCCCAATCCATAATTATTTGCTGTCCCACAACCCCCACCCTAAATCCATCATCATTTGCTCTGTCCCCCGCTCCCCACCCTCAATCCATCATCATTTGCTGTCCCCTACACCAATTTCATTCATTTTTGTAAAAAAAATCTTTTTCATACTTACATCTCATGCGATCCCCTGCAGCTCCACTTCTGGTATCCTCCTGGTGAGTGGTGCGTGTACATGGCAGAGTGTATGCAATAGTGTCATCACGTATGCGCCATCACAAACACATTACATAAGAGGCTGGTTGACTTGGGGTTCGGGGTTCACTTGAATCCTCCCTGCGCCAGCGCAGATTACATTATTATACACTGGGGTTCAGTGAGCAGAAGCACACTGGACTGAGTCCAGGCCCCTCTCTTTCCTTCTGCTCACTGGGTCCCATAAAACAGTAAAGGCAGTAATATCCTGATGACTGCCTTGGCAAGTACCTAGAAAAATTAATGCTGTTCTGAAGGCAAAGGATGGTCACATCAAATATTGAATTGATTTAGTTGTCAATTTAATTCATTTACTGAAGTTATCATAGTTAATTGATACAATTAAACTATTAACACTTCTATTTTTTTTAAAGCATTCTTAATTTGAAGCATTTTGTATTCATTTCCCTAAAACTTTTGCACGGTATTATGTGTAGATGTGTAGAACTGTGTAGATGCTGCCATACTCTAAACCCAGCCTTTTTGGAATCATAAATGACCCTTGTACTGACTTAATTTTCAAAAGAAAAATAATGTTACTTTGTCCTTTCATTACATAAATAATATAATTTTAAATCAGCAAAAATGGCTAGTTGCTAAATTCAGACTTTATTAAAATTGCCTAAATAAAATGTCATTAAACTCTATGACAGTGTGAAGAAAATAGCAGTGTGAGCTAAGCGTATGAATCACAGACACAGATCCAAATTCAAATGTCTATGTTAATGGTGTTTGGCTTAGTTTACTACTACCACTGCCTCCTGTGAGATTACAGAACTAACTGCCATTTAGTACCCCATTCATTGTGGGTTCAATCCTAATCACCGACAATTGTTACACTTTTCTTACTGCATAAATTGCAAGTTACATTTTCTAAAGATTTAATGCAATCATAATTTTTTGTTATGTTTTGCTGTAATCTTGTTGCCCACGTGTCTGTAAAAGGACCATATGCACAAGAGCCAGCTGCCAATTTGTGAACCAGTGTGAGCAGGCCTACATTGAAGGCAGCTGTACTGAATATCCCATATGCTTGGGGTTTTAAAAGGAGCTTGCAGTTTTGGCTCAATTGTCATTAGCATGGTATACAATCAGACTGAAAGTGAATTATTTCAATCCTCTTATAAAGAACATTTAAAATGGGGACTGCAAATAAGACAAATAGGAAGATGGCAAAGAAGGAAAGAACAAAAACCTTTTGGTTTGGGGATTTGAATTGAATGCAAACTTAATACGCACAAAGAAATACACGAAATTAAAAAGACAAGATGCTTTTCAAGGAAAATGTCACAGTGACCACGAGCATCTCAATCCACGTGCGAGGTTGTAGGGTTCATAAGTTCATAATGGGAATGAGTATTTTTGGCACGTTAATTTTATAGCAGTTGGTAATTAATTATTTTAGATACTTCACGGTTGCCGGTAACCAATGGGCATCTAAAATGTTATTTTCCGGAGAAGAAGGAACTCATTGTATAACCAATCCTTTTTTTCTCTTGAAACAAAATGGAAGGTTGAGATTAGTAGGACAAAAATTAGCAGGAAAAAATAATTTTTTTCTTCACCCACGGGCGATTTTCCATTTTTCATTTCTGATTTTGCTCCTCTTCTTCCAAGAGTCATAACCTTTTTATTTTTCCTGCCATATAGCTTGTATAAGGGCTTGTTTTTTGCAGGATGAGTTGTACTTTTGAATAACACTATTCTTTCTGCCACATAGTGTACTGGAAAATGGGAAAAAATTCTAAGTGTTGTGAAATAGCAAAAAAAGAGCAACTCCATAATGTTTTTTTTTTCGTTTTTTTTTTACCATGTTCACTATGTGGTAAAACTGACCTAGCAATATGATTTCCAAGGTCAGTACGAGTTTGCAGATGCAAAACATGTATAGTTTTTTTCTTTATTTAACAGGTGAAAAAAAATTCAGAAATTTGTCAAAAAAAAAAAAATTGTTTTTGTCGCCATTGTCCGAGACCCATAACGTTCTCATTTTTTGGGATCTGGGGCTGCGTAAGGGTTTATTTTTTGTGCCCAAAGCTGACATTTTTACTAACAGAATTTTGGGGTAGTTACGATGTTTTGATTGCCTCTTATTGCATTTTATTGCAATGCTGCAGCGACCATTAAAACAATTCTGCCGTTTTGATTTTTTTTTTGTTGCACCTTTTACAGATTGGATTAATTTGATTTTATATTTTGATAGATATGACATGTGAGAAACAGAATCTAAAAATAAAAAACAGAAAATCACATTGTATGATTTTTAAATAATTAAATTGCATTTTATTTAAGTATTTGACCACCTACCAACCATCAAGAATTCTGGCTCTCACAGGCCTGTTAGTTTTTCTTTAAGAAGCCCTCCTACTCTGCACTCATTACCTGTATTAATTGCACCTGTTTGAACTAGTCACCTGAATAAAAAGCACCTGTCTGCACACTCCATCAAGCTCCAACCTCTCCACCATAGCCAAGACCAAAGAGCTGTCAAAGGACACCAGGGACAAAATTGTAGACTTACACAAGGCTGGGATGGGCTACAGGACAATAGGCAAGCAGCTTGGTGAGAAGGCAACAACTGTTGGCACAATTATTAGAAAATGGAAGAAACATGAAATGACTGTCAATATTCCTTTGACTGGGCTCCTTGCAAGTTCTTGCTTTGTGGGGTAAAGGTACTGCCACACTAAACAATCCCGCTAGCGATAACGATAACGACGCATACTAATGCGATCGCTAGCGGGATTGTTTCTATATCGCTGATAGCGGCTTAACTTAGCGATGTCGTTAAGGACGCTATCGCGATTAGCGATCTCCTTAACGACTTTAGCGGTACAAAAGTACCGCAAAATCGCTAAGAAAAGGTGCCACACTCAGCGATAATACTTACCCAGCGGGAGCGCCGACGATAAAATAGGGTCCGGAACGATGTCAGCGACGAGCGAGATCACAGCAGGATCTCAGCAGGGGCCACGTCGCTGGTAGATGCCGCACACTACAACATCGCTAACGGGATCGCTAAATAGTGACGTTTTTTAGCGATCCCGTTAGTGATGTTGTTTAGTGTGGCATACCCTTTAGGGTGATTCTGACGAAGGTCAGAAATCAGCCCAGAACTAAATGGGAGGACCTGGTCAATGACCTGAAGATAACTGGGACCGCAGTCTCAAACATAACCATTAGTAAAACACTACGCTGTCATGGATTAAAATCCTGCAGGGCACGGAAGGTCCCCCTTCTCATGCCAGCACATGTCCAAGTCCATTGGGAGAAGGTCATGTGGTCAGATGAGACCAAAATAGGAATTTTTGGTATCAACTCTACTCGCAGTGATTGGAGGAAGAAGAAGGATGAGTACAACCTCAAAAAACACCGTCCCAACCATGAAGCATGGTGGCGGGAAATATACTTTGTGAGTGCTTTTCTACAAGAGGAACAGGACAACTGCTCTGTATTGAAGTGCATTGAAGATGGCTCATGGTTGGGTCTTACAGCATGAGAATGACCCAAAACACACAGCCAGGGCAACTAAAGAGTGGCTCAGTAGGAAGTATTTCAAGGTTCTGTAGTGACATTGATCTTTGGAGGGAGCTGAAACTCAATGTTATTCAACGACATCCCCAAAACCTGAAAGACCTGGAGAAGATCTATATGGAGGAGGGGGCCAAAATCCCTGCTGCAGTGTGTGCAACCTTGGTCAAGAACTTCAGGAAACATCTGACCTCTGTAATTGCAAACAAAGTTTTCTAGACCAAATATTAATTTATGTTTTTCTATTGTATCAAATTCTTATTTCATGCAATAAAATGCAAATTAATTATGTAAAAATCATACAATGTGATTTTCTGGATTTTTTTTAGATTCTACCTCTCACAGTTGAACAGTGCCTACAATAAAAATACAGACGTCTCCATTCTTTGTAGGTGGGAAAACTTGCAAAATCATCAGTGTATTAAATACTTATTTTCCCCAAATAATATACTAAAACATTATATTGAACCTTGTCCTACCACATATGTGGCAATCTATTCAGCTTGTTCTGCTCTGCAACATGCAGCCCAAAGACAAGACTGCATGTGCAATGTGGTACAACATCACAGGTTGCCTTTATAATTGCCCTTGGTTATCTGCAGTAGCATTAGGGCTGTAAAGTATTACAAAGCAATAACTATACTTGGCCAAAGAAAAATTAGGACACTACTTTTCAAAATTTTGCATGGGGGGTAGGGTGTTTTATTGGTCCTTATCTACAGTATATGCCCAGTCTTTATGGCATGTAGTCAACTGTGAATCCACTTTAAAATTAATATTTCAAAATGTTTACGTTACATGATTAAATTGTCTGTAAAGGGAATCAATCAGCAAGTTATGAAATCTGAGAGCCTGATTCCAGGGATGTGTCACTTACTAGGCTTTGTTGTGCTCTGTGCAGTTTTGATGAAATCCCTGTTTTCTCTGCTGTAGAACTGCTATGGTTGCCGGGCTCTGTATAACCCCACCCACATCCCTGATTGGCAGCTTCCTGTGTACTCTGTCATCAAGCCAACAATCAGTGGTGTGGGTGGGTGTTGTGAATGTGCTAGAAATGAATTCTGAGCAGAAGCTCCCTCTGGTGGTTACAAACAGTACTGAACTATCCAATGAAGATTGTGAAGATTGGCGATCAGGTGTTACTGACTGGTCTTATATAAGGGAGGTTCCCTCCCATCAGGGTTGCCGGTGATCAATTGTTCTGGTCTCATCTTTGATTCCTGTTCACTTTGTAGCTTGCTGTTTCGTGCCTGCATCTTCTGCTAACAGATAAGACATTTTCTTCTTTTAGTTTTTTGTGCTTGCTTTTTGCATTTTGTCCTGCACTTCTGTGGGGGTCTGCCGGGTCCCCTTCGGGGGCTTGTGCTCCTCTAAGTTTAGTTCAGCCACTGTTGCTTGTTCATTTGCCTTTTCCAGTTTTTTCAGTGGCTGCTGTTTAGTTTTGTTACACCAGAGAACTAATTTAGGTGGTAGAGGTCGTGTGATCTCAGGTGTTTTTGTAATTAGTAGTGTTGGTACTTTTCAGGGTTTTTTGGGATTGCAGTAAGTGTCCTTCCTATCCTTTTCTATTTAGGAAGTTTGGGCCCCAACGTTTGCTCATACTATTTTCTGTCTGTGTCTGTATTTCTTCTTGTCTAACCGCCATTACATGTTTGGGGGCTTTCTATGTTCTTTGGGGATCTGCTCCGGGGCAGATAGTTTTCCTCTTTCTGTCTTTAGGTGTAGTTAGCTTCTCAGGCTGTGACGAGGCGTCTAGGACCAACGTAGGTACGCTCCACGGCTGCCTTTAGTTGTCGTGGTTAGTCAGGGTACTGCAATCCCATAGATTTCAACCTCTCTGGTGTATTTCCTTTTTTGCCTGCTCTCCTCAGCTACCAAATCCCAACAGTATCACTGGCCCAAAAACTGATATTTGTATGGTACTCACAGAAGGGAAAAATAGTGTTAAAGAAAGAAGATTGTCAGAGCTGTCAGAGATTTTTTTTTTCCCTCTGTTTCTCTGAATGCTGAGGAGGATTTTTTTTTCTCTCAATGGAGTTTGCACAGTTGTCTGGCCGTGTGGATCAGCTTGCCACTGAAGTTCGGAGTATTGCTACCTATCTTGCAGGGTTGCCTGTTGTGGAACCAAGGATTCCCATGCCAAATTTGTTTTTAGGGGATCGAGCTAAATTTCTGAATTTCAAAAATAACTGTAAGTTGTTTTTTGCCTTGAAATCTAAGTCCTCAGGGAACGCAGCACAGCAGGTTCAAATTGTCATCTCTCTCCTGCGCGGCGATCCTCAGGATTGGGCTTTTTCCCTGACACCTGGGGATCCTGTTTTGAGTAATGTTGATGCATTTTTTCAGGCTCTGGGGTTATTGTACGATGAGCCTAATGTCACTGATCAAGCTGAAAAAGCCTTGTTGGCATTAAATCAGGGGCTTGAGGACGCTGAGTTATACTGTCAGAGATTCTGAAGGTGGGCAGTCCTGACCAAATGGAATGACGATGCTTTGGCAGCCCTTTTTCGGAAGGGTCTGTCAGAGAATGTAAAGGATGTTATGGTGGGATTCCCTGTCCCCTCTGGTCTCAATGATTCTATGTCATTAGCGATTCAAATTGACAGACGTTTGCGTGAGCGTAGAGGTATGCGTGGAATAGTGTTGCCTTGTGAACCAGCTTCTGAACCCATGCAGTGTGATAGAGTGGCTTCTGGGGCACAGCGTCATGAGTTTCGAAAACGCAATGGGTTATGTTTCTACTGTGGTGATGCCTCTCATGCTATTTCAGTCTGCCCTAAGCGGGGAAGACGTTTTGCACGCTCAGTTGTCTTGGGTAGTGTTCAGACTAAATTTTTGTTGACTGTTACCCTGATTTGCTCCCTGTCCACATTTTCTGCTCAGGCTTTCGTTGATTCGGGAGCAGCTATTAACCTGATGGATTTTGATTTTGCTAAACGTTGTGGGTTTCCTTTGATACCCCTACGGAAGTCTATTCCCCTACTGGGGATCGATTCTACCCCTTTGGCTGAGAATAAACCTCAGTTCTCTACTCAGGTGATAATGAGGGTTGAACCTGATCATCAGGAGAGTTGCAAATTTTTGGTGCTGTATAATCTGCATGACATTATCGTACTGGGTTTCCCTTGGTTACAGTCTCATAATCCTGTTTTGGATTGGAAATCTGTGTCTGTAACCAGTTGGGGCTGCCAAAGTGTTAATACCAACACTCCTGTTTTTTCTGCCTCCCCCCAGGCTCAGGAGGTTCCTGACTTTTTGACTGATTTTTCTGATGTGTTTAGCAAAAGTAAATCTGCATCCTTGCCCCCCCATAGGAGCTATGACTGCGCTATTGAATTAGTGCCTGGTAGTAAATTCCCTAAAGGTCGCCTTTTTAACTTGTCTGTACCTGAACATGACACTATGCGGTCTTATATCAAGGAGTCATTGGAGAAGGGTCATATCAGACCATCCTCTTCACCCTTGGGTGCCGGTTTTTTCTTTGTGGCCAAAAAGGATGGTTCATTAAGGCCGTGTATTGATTATCGTCTCTTGAACAATATCACTGTGAAATATCAATATCCGTTACCCTTGATTTCTGACCTGTTTTCCAGGGTGAAAAGTGCTACTTGGTTTACCAAGCTTGACCTCAGGGGGGCATATAACCTTATTCGCATTAAGCACGGGGATGAATGGAAGACGGCATTTAATACCCCAAAGGGGCATTTTGAGTGCCTAGTGATGCCCTTTGGGCTCACTAATGCTCCTTCTGTCTTCCAGTCCTTCATGAATGACATTTTCAGGGATTTTGTGGATAAATTTCTGATTGTTTATTTGGATGATATCTTGATTTTTTCCAATGACTGGGACTCTCATGTGAAACATGTTCGGACTGTGTTCCAGATTTTGAGAGAGAATGCTCTGTATGTGAAGGGATCAAAGTGTCTTTTTGGCGTACAGAGGATCTCATTTCTGGGATTCATTTTGTCCCCATCTGTTATTGAAATGGACCCGGTCAAGGTTCAGGCCATCTGTGATTGGGTCCAACCTACTTCATTAAAGGCTCTTCAAAGATTCTTGGGTTTTGCCAATTTTTATCGTAAATTTATTGGTAATTTCTCTGTTATTGTTAAACCATTGACTGATTTGACCAAAAAGGGTTCTGATGTGGTGAATTGGCCTCCTGAGGCAGTCTCTGCGTTTCAGGAACTTAAGCAGAGATTCACTTCTGCTCCTGTTCCACGGCAGCCTAATGTTTCTCTGCCATTTCAGGTGGAGGTTGATGCCTCTGAAATTGGGGCAGGTGCCGTTTTGTCCCAAAGAGATCCAGAGACCTCTAAAAGTAACCCTTGTGCCTTTTTCTCTCGAAAATTTTCCCAACTGAACGTAATTATGATGTGGGGAATCGGGAGTTATTGGCCATGAAGTGGGCTTTTGAAGAGTGGAGACATTGGCTGGAGGGAGCCAAACATCAGGTGGTGGTTCTCACGGACCATAAGAATCTGGTTTATCTGGAATCTAATACCAACAAAAATATATGAAAAACGGAGCCAATTTATAGAAAAATACAAAAACAATTTTATTAGTTTACAAAAACAATTTAAAAAGACAAAATAACAATCATTATACACAATAGTAGTAACAAAGGAGAAGGCAAAACAACCTAGATACCGCTACTCAGAACAATGAATGCAAAAGAACATAAATCACATAATGCTCAGTATAATGTCAAAAAATATATGCATGACGATGCCGTGATATGAATATATAGAACTGTCCAACAATGAAAAGATAGATAAAAACAATATCTATAAATATATACAAATAAAGTGTGCAGTGCACATTATATGGAGATTATAAATATAATATTTTAATTAACCTATCAGTATAAGGATTATTAAAAGGTGCATAGTGCAAAAATGATGATGAATAGAGTGCTCAAAAATGAACAATAAAGATGTAAAAAATTACACTAAATACTGAAAAGGCGGACAGTTCCAATATGCTACCACTGCATCTCATAGACACATATCCAATATGGAGAAAAATGTAAGGAGATAAAAAGCCTATAACAGCAGTCAGAAGATATGAATATATATATATATACACTTATATATAAGGGACGCGGCCGAATGCCTATATCCTATGAGTCAGTATCAACATATATCAAAATAAAGCGTATATAAGATGTAATAAATCAATGCATAGGGTGAGTATAGCAATTAACTGCACATGTGCAGATGAACCCAAATGCTGCTCTAATTATTAACGTGCTAGTTGTATATAAGCACTTATATATTGGGGACGCAGCAGAAAGCCTATATAACTATAAGTCAGTATTAATATATATCAGGATGAAGCGTATATAAGATCTCATAAATCAATGCATAGGGTAAGTATAGCAATCGACTGCAGATATACCCAAAGTTGCTAAATGCTAAATGCTATGAACCCATATACAATGCAGAGAGAGGTTATGTATATACCTAAATGGCTCAAATTGTTGGCGTGCTAGTTATATATATGTGCAGATATTGCTATATGACATTGCTGAAGGCAAGAAATATATCATATGTCCCCATGAGGACGAGTATGTGTCTCAGAGAAATGCATATGCTGCTATGATGCTGTTGCCATGGTTCAAGGCTCCAACCCCAAGCATAGTGGAGGAAAATCCTTCCTGAGTGGCCATAAATAACATGGCACTATGTTAAGTCTGCAGCAAGCATAAGCGGTAAATAGAGGTGTATACAGAGCATTCAAAACTTACTGAGTAGCGGGCAGGAAAGGGCCTGGGTATATCTGCAGTCGATTGCTATACTTACCCTATGCATTGATTTATGAGATCTTATATACGCTTCATCCTGATATATATTAATACTGACTTATAGTTATATAGGCTTTCTGCTGCGTCCCCAATATATAAGTGCTTATATACAACTAGCACGTTAATAATTAGAGCAGCATTTGGGTTCATCTGCACATGTGCAGTTTATTGCTATACTCACCCTATGCATTGATTTATTACATCTTATATACGCTTTATTTTGATATATGTTGATACTGACTCATAGGATATAGGCATTCGGCCGCGTCCCTTATATATAAGTGTATATATATATATTCATATCTTCTGACTGCTGTTATAGGCTTTTTATCTCCTTACATTTTTCTCCATATTGGATATGTGTCTATGAGATGCAGTGGTAGCATATTGGAACTGTCCGCCTTTTCAGTATTTACTGTAATTTTTTACATCTTTATTGTTCATTTTTGAGCACTCTATTCATCATCATTTTTGCACTATGCACCTTTTAATAATCCTTATACTGATAGGTTAATTAAAATATTATATTTATAATCTCCATATAATGTGCACTGCACACTTTATTTGTATATATTTATAGATATTGTTTTTTATCTATCTTTTCATTGTTGGACAGTTCTATATATTCATATCACGGCATCGTCATGCATATATTTTTTGACATTATACTGAGCATTATGTGATTTATGTTCTTTTGCATTCATTGTTCTGAGTAGCGGTATCTAGGTTGTTTTGCCTTCTCCTTTGTTACTACTATTGTGTATAATGATTGTTATTTTGTCTTTTTAAATTGTTTTTGTAAACTAATAAAATTGTTTTTGTATTTTTCTATAAATTGGCTCCGTTTTTCATATATTTTTGTTGGGTATTTGATTCTTTATATATATGAATGAGCATTTACAAATTGGCCTCCTTTTGGTTAATTAATTTATCTGGAATCTGCCAAGCGACTTAATCCTAGACAGGCCAGGTGGGCCTTGTTTTTCACACGTTTTAATTTTGTGGTTTCCTTTCTTCCTGGCACTAAGAATGTTAAGGCGGATGCCCTCTCAAGGAGTTTCCTTGCGGACTCTCCTGAGTTATCTGATCCTGCTGTTATTTTGAAAGAGGGTGTAGTTCTTTCCGCCATCTCGTCCAATTTGAGACTGGCTCTGGAAGGGTGTCAGGAGGATAAACCCGAGCGCTGCCCTATTGGGAAATTGTTTGTCCCAGACCGGTGGAAAAAGAGTGTGATGTCTGAGATTCATTGTTCTTCATTGGCCGGTAGTGTTGAGCGATACGATACTGCAAATATCGGGTATCGGCCGATATTAGCTGTATCGGGCTTTCGATTCTGAGTACCGATATTTTCGTCATATCGGATACCGGAATCGGGATTGTCACTGTCACTGTCAGTGTCCGTCGGTCGGGTCTGTCAGGAGTCAGCGGCACTTACCTGGCAGAAGATCTCCGGCGGTCACGGGCTGGACTGCTTCATGGCCGCCATCATCTTTCCCCGGCGGTCACATGCAGTTTCTCGCGATAACTGCAGTGACTGCTGGGTAATCCCGGCCGTAAAGCAGTCAGTCCGATGACGTCACCGCCGGGGAAGCAGGTAATCAGCTGTGCTGCGTTGCGATGACAGGCTCTGCCTGTCATTGCGATGTAGCAGAGCTGGATCGTCGTGGGACAATCGTTACTATGGACTGCGTCGGACAGGTGGTATACTGTTGGTTTGTTTTTTTTCTTTTTTTAAAGGAGATCGATGGCGTCGCAGGAATGAGAGTATAATAAAATTAATGAAAACTGTGTTGTCTCTTTTATTTCATTAAAATACTTTTTTCTTGCTTTGTCTTTTTTTTATACATTTAATAACTTTGGGATTAATAATGGATCGGTGTCTTATTGACGCCTCTCCATTATTAACCGGGCTTATTGTCACCGTGCAATCAACGGTGACATTAACCCCTTATTACCCCACTTGCCACCGCTACAGGGCAGTGGGAAGAGCCGGGTAAAGTGCCACAATTGGCACATCTTTTGATGCGCCAAATGTGGGGCTGCTGTAGCCTGGTATTATCAGGCTGTTGAGGGCCAAAATCCATGGGCCTTGACAGTCTTTTAATACCAGGCCGCAGCAGTCTGCATTT
Source organism: Oophaga sylvatica (assembly GCA_033576555.1). Lineage (NCBI taxonomy): Eukaryota > Metazoa > Chordata > Amphibia > Anura > Dendrobatidae > Oophaga > Oophaga sylvatica. Next base: position 114,450,675 of record JARQOD010000009.1, on the reverse strand, counting down.
TACTTGGCTGGTTAACAAAAATAGGGGGACCCCTACGCCGTTTTTTTTTCGAGGGGATCCCCTATTTTTGTTAACCAGCCAAGCTAAGCAGACTGCTGTGGCCTGGTATTATCAGGCTTGCAAGGTCCATGGATATTGGATCCTTACCAGCCTGAAAAACCAGGCCTCAGCGGTCTGCTTCATCTGGCTGGTTAACAAAAATAGGGGGGACCCCACGCCAATTTTTTTCGAGGGGATCCCCTATTTTTGTTAATCAGCCAAGATATGCAGACTGCTGTGGCCTGGTATTATCAGGCTGGCAAGGTCCATGGATCTTGGCTCCTTAACAGCCTGAAAATCCAGGCCTCAGCGGTCTGCTTCATCTGGCTGGTTAACAAAAATAGGGGGGACCCCACGCCAATTTTTATTCGAAGGGAACCCCTATTTTTGTTAATCAGTTCCCTCTGACGTCACTGATTGTGTCCCTGGCTGACCTGAAGTGAAAGTGGAAAGCAATCAATTAAGCTTTCCACTTCCTCTCCTGTCAGCCAGGAGAGGAACTCATTCATTTGGGGGTTTACTGTGAGGCTGCAGCATTAGCTGCGGTCCCTGCAGTAAACATTAACCCTTTCTGAAGGATTACACCGTGGGACCTGACTGTGCATGGGATAGGTAAGAATAATTTTGCTTTTTTATTTTATTTTTATTACAGGAAATGGTTTTTGCAGTCAAATAAAAGATGGTCAAAAACATGTGTCTTTATTTCATTAAAATGATTTTTAATTAAAGTGTGTGTGTTTTATTTTTATTTCATGCAATAGGATTAATAATTGATAGTTGTCTAATTGACAGCTCTCAATTATTACCCTGGCTTAAGGTCACCTTTCAATTGCAATGTGGCTTTAACCCCATATTAACCCATTCACCACCGCTACAGGGCAATGGGAATAGACGGGCAAAGTGCCAGAAAGGGCAAATCTCATTATAGATTTGTCTTTTCTGGGGTGTCTGGGGGCAGATGTTAGTAGCCAGGGGGGGCCAAAAATAATGGTCCCTCTCTGGGCTATTATTATCTGCCCCCATTCGCTGGCTTTGTCTGTCTGGTTGCGAAAATAGGGCGGGAGCCCACGCATTTTTTTTAAACAATTTTACACCTCATATATATATATATATATATATATACATGTCATTGAATTTGTGACACATATATATATATTTATATTTATAGTTCATACACTTCTACATAGTATAATAGCCGCTAATTCAATTGACGGCTTTTGTGAAAATGCAGAACCCGACATGAAATGACACTTGGTGTACATAGGGTTAACCATGTCTTTTCATGTCCTTTGCTATCTGATTTGCACAAACAATTACATCAGTCTATGTGTGCAAAATTTCACACCTGTAGGGGTTAATTAAAGGTGTAAATTCGTAGCAAAAAAGTCCGTTTTTTTACAACGAATTTACACCTTTAATTAACCCCTACAGGTGTGAAATTTTGCACACATAGACTGATGTAATTGTGCAAATCAGATTGCAAACGACATGAAAAGACATGGTTAACCCTATGTACACCAAGTGTCATTTCATGTCGGGTGCTTCTGTCTTTTCACAGAAGCCGGCTTTACCCGGCAATTGAATCAGAGGATATTTTACTATGTAGAAGTGTATAAACTATACATATATGTATATATATATGTCACAATGACATGTATATATATATATATATGTATTCTATGTGTGTATATTTAGCGTTTACAAGGAAATAAAGGTTTTTTTAGTTGCGATATTTTGTTCCCATAGACTTACATGGGACTTCCGGTATCGGAATCGGATATCGGCGATATTTAGTGATATCGGCGATACCATTCCGATCCGATATTTTTAGATATCGAGCAGTATCGCTCAACACTATTGGCCGGTCATCCTGGAATTTTTGGTACCAGAGACTTGGTTAGTCGGTCCTTTAGGTGGCCTACTTTGTCTCATGACATCATGGAATTTGTGCAGTCCTGCGGGTCTTGCTCTCGCTCCAAGCCCTGCTCTCGCTCTAGTGGTTTGTTGATGCCTATTGCCTGTGCCCAAGAGACCATGGACCCATATCTCTATGGATTTCATTTCCGACCTCCCTGTTTCTCAGAGAATGACCGTTATCTGGGTGATTTGTGATAGGTTTTCCAAGATGATACATCTTGTGCCATTACCTAAGTTGCCTTCCTCCTCTGAATTGGTGCCTTTGTTCCTTCAGCACGTGGTTCGGTTACACGGCATTCCTGAGAACATTGTGTCTGACAGAGGAGTCCAGTTTGTTTCCAGATTTTGGAGGACTTTTTGTTCTAAACTTGGTGTTCAATTGTCTTTCTCCTCGGCTTTTCATCCTCAGACCAATGGACAAACTGAGAGAACAAACCAGACATTGGAGACTTATCTGAGATGCTTTGTGTCTGCTGATCAGGATGACTGGGTCTCTTTTTTGCCTTTGGCTGAGTTTGCTCTTAATAATAGGGCTAGCTCTGCCACTTTGATGTCTCCATTTTTCTGCAATTTTGGGTTTCACCCTCGATTTTCTTCAGGACAGACGGAGGCTTCTGTCTGTCCAGGTGTTGACTCTGTTGTGGAGCGTATGCAGCAGATTTGGGACCAGGTAGTGGAGAGGTTGTCCCTCTTTCAGGAGAGGGCCCAGCGGTTTGCCAACCGGCATAGGACTGATGGTCCTCGGTTTGAAGTGGGGGACTTGGTCTGGTTGTCCTCGAGAAATATCCCTATGAGAGTTGCATCTCCTAAGTTTAAGCCTAGGTTCATTGGACCTTATAAGATCATGGAGATTCTTAATCCTGTTTCCTTTCGTTTACTTCTTCCAGGAACATTTAAGATCCATAACGTGTTCCACAAGTCCTTATTGAAGAGGTTTGTCGAGCCAGTGGTTCCTATGGCTGTGCCTCCTGACCCTGTTTTGGTTGAGGGCAATCTGGAGTATGTGGTTGAGAAAATATTGAATTCTCGTTTTTCTAGACGGAAACTCCAGTATTTGGTTAAGTGGAGAGGTTATGGTCAGGAGGACAATTCTTGGGTGTTTGCTTCGGACATCCATGCTAGGAGACTCATCCGTGCGTATCACAGAGCTCATCCTGACCGACCTGGTTGCTCAAATGAGGGTTCGGTGACCCCTCCTCAAGGGGGGGTACTGTTGTGAATGTGCTAGAAATGAATTCTGAGCAGAAGCTCCCTCTGGTGGTTACAAACAGTACTGAACTATCCAATGAAGATTGTGAAGATTGGCGATCAGGTGTTACTGACTGGTCTTATATAAGGGAAGTTCCCTCCCATCAGGGTTGCCGGTGATCAATTGTTCTGGTCTCATCTTTGATTCCTGTTCACTTTGTAGCTTGCTGTTTCGTGCCTGCATCTTCTGCTAACAGATAAGACATTTTCTTCTTTTAGTTTTTTGTGCTTGCTTTTTGCATTTTGTCCTGCACTTCTGTGGGGGGTCTGCCGGGTCCCCTCCGGGGGCTTGTGCTCCTCTCAGTTTAGTTCAGCCACTGTTGCTTGTTCATTTGCCTTTTCCAGTTTTTTCAGTGGCTGCTGTTTAGTTTTGTTACACCAGAGAACTAATTTAGGTGGTAGAGGTTGTGTGATCTCAGGTGTTTTTGTAATTAGTAGTGTTGGTACTTTTCAGGGTTTTTTGGGATTGCAGTAAGTGTCCTTCCTATCCTTTTCTATTTAGGACGTTTGGGCCCCAACGTTTGCTCATACTATTTTCTGTCTGTGTCTGTATTTCTTCTTGTCTAACCGCCATTACATGTTTGGGGGCTTTCTATGTTCTTTGGGGATCTGCTCCGGGGCAGATAGTTTTCCTCTTTCTGTCTTTAGGTGTAGTTAGCTTCTCAGGCTGTGACGAGGCGTCTAGGACCAACGTAGGTACGCTCCACGGCTGCCTTTAGTTGTGGTGGTTAGTCATGGTACTGCAATCCCATAGATTCCAACCTCTCTGGTGTATTTCCTTTTTTGCCTGCTCTCCTCAGCTACCAAATCATAACAGGCGGGGTTATATAAACCAACTGGACTACTGTGCATGTGATCCCTAGTCCTGCAGTGATAATCTCCTGCTGATAAAACTCTGATTATATTGAAACTACAGCAAGCTGCTGAGCAACTGACACAACCCTGGAATCAGGTTCTCTGCTCCTATATTATCCTGCTCTCAGATTAAATAGCAAAGTCCTGATGAGCTCTGCTTCTCCTCCATTATGTGTTTGACAACTGAATGACCCAAAGCTGTGGAAATACATTGAGTATCCATTGTGGAGGGATGTCCTTTAACCGTTACTTACATACTAAGATAACAACCATGGTTCATGCTTTACTTTAACAGATGTCTTTTTTATATTTATCTACTTTTAAAATATTAATATTTTCATACTATTTCTATCAATGAATTTTATTTAAGCTGTTTTTTTCCTCTATGCAGCTGTTAGACACTATAGGAGAGATGGAAGTGTTCACCTATTGTAATAAATGCTTTTATATTAGACCTTTAGTGCTGTTGGTGCAGAATAGGGACAGAGGATATTTTGGCAATGACTACAAGACTAGATTAAGAAAAGTACACAGCAAAACTGATGACAGCGATTCCTGCTTATGCTCAAGGAACTCCTTTACTTCACTACAATTTTAGAAGTGGATAAAGAAATAATCCACTTCGAAATGTTTTCATGTCATGTACTCCACCTGTATCATGTGATGGAAGAACATTTGCACATTACATAAGAATTGGCTTTCAAAAGCGTTGACCAATTCATGGAAACCGCAGAACAGAAATGTCAAATTATGAGCTCCTTAGAAAAATACGTGACGTGGGCCGATATCATCAAGGAAATATTTGCGTGTACAGAAAAAGAAATTAATAGCGTTGCATACTTTTTCATGGGTGACAGAGATATGTGAATGAGCCTCAGGGCATAGGTAAGCTGAAGATCAATGATTGTTGGCTGATTATGTACAGATACTGTTGTGCAATAGCATCACAGACTTACCGTCCTATTGAAACTTTTTGCTTTGTTGGTCAACACCTCTGCTCCCAGTTGCAACAATTTTTTTGGCATTAATATGCTACACAAGTAGCCATAAGAAACATCAAATACAAAATCAGAGTGCAAAGAACATAAAAACTGACAATATGTCAATCCAAACAAATCCTAAATACTGTGTTGATTATTAGTGATGAGTGAACATGCTCGGGTAACATTTTATTCGAGCATCTGGACGTGCTCGTATATTATGTTCGAGTCCCTGCAGCAGCAAGGTTTGCTGCTGTTAGGGCATGCGTGCACAATCAGGAATTGGCAGTGCTTTGGACACAGCACAAGTCCGCTGTGTCCAAAGCGCTTCGGGCTCTTGAACGCAGGTGATTCCACATGTGTTTAATGAACCGTGCGGATTTACCGCCTCCAATACATTGTACAGGTGAAATTGATCTTGCGGATGTGAGGAGGTAGACCGGACCGCGGGTACCTGCATGCCGGGTCCGGAACTAAAAAGGCTACATCCTCTGTTTCTGGGGGGAAGCCTAGAGAGGCGGACCTTCCCCTGCTGCAGGAGGGAAGGAGGAGAGAGACATAGCTTCCTGCTCATCCAGGAGAGCCGGGAAAGCGCTCGCAGCAGCGGGGGATAAAAGGGAGAAGCGCGCCAAAAAGGTCAGTCTGGTGCCGGCACAGAGCAGTGCAGAGGGCAGCGCAGAGAGTAGCGTGCAGAGCGGGGAGCGGCGCACTCTGCTTCCCCCACCAGTGAGCACTGACTTGGCGACGGAACGTATAGAGGGAGCCACCTCTGCCTGCAGAGCGGATCCGTACATCGCCAGGCCAGCAGAGCAGATCTAAGTCGGGTGCCGTACCTGGCGTGATAGTGAGTACCACACATGCTCTGCCCAAGAGTGACCGCATACTTGACAGACCCCTGCATTCAGGTCGACCATTTGTGGATGACCGACTGTCAGCTCCTCGCTACCCTCCACGCTAGGAGGTGACCCCAGTTGAAGGCAGAGGCTGCACTGAGTGTGCGACACAGAGAGAGACAGACAGCTAGGCCAGAGCCTGACTACTAAGGACTAGAGTTGAGCGATACTTTCCGATATCCAAAAGTATCGGAATCGGAATGGTATCGCCGATACCATTAAAATATCGGCGATACCCGATACCGATACCGGAAATCCAATGTAAGTCTATGGGAACAAAATATCGTAACTAAAAAAACCTCTTTCTTTCCTTGTAAACACTAAATATACACACATAGAATACATATATATATATACATGTCATTGTGACATATATATATACATATATTTATAGTTTATACACTTCTACATAGTAAAATAGCCTCTGATTCAATTGCCGGGTAAAGTCGGCTTTTGTGAAAAGACAGAAGCACCCGACATGAAATGACACTTGGTTTACATAGAGTTAACCATGTCTTTTCATGTAGTTTGATATCTGATTTGCACAAACAATTACATGAGTGTAAGTGTGCAAAATTTCACACCTGTAGGGGTTAATTAAAGGTGTAAATTAGTTGTAAAAAAACCGGACTTTTTTGCTACGAATTTACACCTTTAATTAACCCCTACAGGTGTGAAATTTTGCACACTTACACTCATGTAATTGTTTGTGCAAATCAGATATCAAACTACATGAAAAGACATGGTTAACTCTATGTAAACCAAGTGTCATTTCATGTCGGGTTCTGCATTTTCACAAAAGCCGGCAATTGAATTAGCGGCTATTATACTATGTAGAAGTGTATGAACTATAAATATATATATATGTGTCACAAACTCAATGACATGTATATATATATATGAGGTGTAAAATTGCTGAAAAAAATTGCGTGGGCTCCCGCCCTATTTTCGCAACCAGACAGACAAAGCCAGTGAGTGGGGGCAGATAATAATAGCCCAGAGAGGGACCATTATTTTTGGCCCCCCCCGGCTACTAAAATCTGCCCACAGACACCCCAGAAAGGGCAAATCTCTAATTAGATTTGCCCTTTCTGGCACTTTGCCCATCTATTCCCATTGCCCTGTAGCGGTGGCGAATGGGTTAATAAGGGGTTAAAATGACCTTGCAATTGAAAGGTCACTTTAAGCCAGGTTAATAATTGAGAGCTGTCAATTAGACAACTATCAATTATTAATCCTATTGTATGAAAGAAAAATCAAACACACACACTTTAATAAAAAAGAAGTTTAATGAAATAATCACACAGTTTTTGACCATATTTTATTTACCTGCTAAAACCATTTCCTGTAATAAAAATAAAATAATAAATCAAAATTATTCTTACCTATCCCATGCACAGTCAGGTCCCATGGTGTAATCCTTCAGAAAGGGTTAATGTTTACTGCAGGGACCGCAGCTAATGCTGCAGCCTCACAGTAAACCCCCAAATGAATGAGCTCCTCTCCTGGCTGACAGGAGAGGAAGTAGAAAGCTTAATTGATTGCTTTCCACTTTCACTTCAGGTCAGCCAGGGACACCATCAGTGACATCAGAGGGAACTGATTAACAAAAATAGGGGTTCCCTTCAAAAAAAAAATGGCGTGGGGTCCCCCCTATTTTTGTTAACCAGCCAGATGAAGCAGACCGCTGAGGCCTGGATTTTCAGGCTGTTAAGGAGCCAAGATCCATGGACCTTGCCAGCCTGATAATACCAGGCCACAGCAGTCTGCATATCTTGGCTGATTAACAAAAATAGGGGATCCCCTCAAAAAAAATTGGCGTGGGGTCCCCCTATTTTTGTTAACCAGCCAGATGAAGCAGACCGCTGAGGCCTAGATTTTCAGGCTGTTAAGGAGCCAAGATCCATGGACCTTGCCAGCCTGATAATACCAGGCCACAGCAGTCTGCATATCTTGGCTGATTAACAAAAATAGGGGATCCCCTCGAAAAAAATTGGCGTGGGGTCCCCCCTATTTTTGTTAACCAGCCAGCTGAAGCAGACCGCTGAGGCCTGGTTTTTCAGGCTGGTAAGGTATCCAATATCCATGGACCTTGCAAGCCTGATAATACCAGGCCACAGCAGTCTGCTTAGCTTGGCTGGTTAACAAAAATAGGGGATCCCCTCGAAAAAAAAACGGCGTAGGGGTCCCCCTATTTTTGTTAACCAGCCAAGTAAAATGCAGACTGCTGCGGCCTGGTATTAAAAGACTGTCAAGGCCCATGGATTTTGGCCCTCAACAGCCTGATAATACCAGGCTACAGCAGCCCCACATTTGGCGCATCAAAAGATGTGCCAATTGTGGCACTTTACCCGGCTCTTCCCACTGCCCTGTAGCGGTGGCAAGTGGGGTAATAAGGGGTTAATGTCACCGTTGATTGCACGGTGACAATAAGCCCGGTTAATAATGGAGAGGTGTCAATAAGACACCGATCCATTATTAATCCCAAAGTTATTAAATGTATAAAAAAAAGACAAAGCAAGAAAAAAGTCTTTTAATGAAATAAAAGAGACAACACAGTTTTCATTAATTTTATTATACACTCATTCCTGCGACGCCATCGATCTCCTGTAAAAAAAGAAAAAAAAAAAACCAACAGTATACCACCTGTCCGACGCAGTCCATAGTAACGACTGTCCCACGACGATCCAGCTCTGCTACATCGCAATGACAGGCAGAGCCTGACATCCCGGCGCAGCGCAGCTGCTTACCAGCTTCCCCGGCGGTGACGTCATCGGACTGCTTTACGGCCGGGATTACCCAGTAGTCACTGCAGTTATCGCGAGAAACTGCATGTGACCGCCGGGGAAAGATGATGGCGGCCATGAAGCAGTCCAGGCCGTGGCCGCCGGAGATCTTCTGCCAGGTAAGTGCCGCTGACTCCTGACAGACCCGACCGACGGACACTGACAGTGACAGTGACAATTCCGATTCCGGTATCCGATATGACGAAAATATCGGAACTCGGAATCGGAATTCCGATACAGCCAATATCGGCCGATACCCGATATTTGCAGTATCAGAATGCTCAACCCTACTAAGGACTTGTGTACACCGTGGAGCAAAGTCCCGTTCTGGCGGTTTCCCATACTAGACTCAGTGCCATGCTAGATACGTTTGATCACGGGAAATCTTCCTGCCTCCCAGAGACTTTGCTGAGGCGTCCCGCGCCGCTGTTGCCGGTGCCTCCGTTGGATCCCCGCCTGTTACAGACCTCGCCGAGACATCACGTGCCGCTGTTGTCGGTGCCACCGTTGGAACCCTGAGGAGCTGCACCCAAGAAGACTACAGAGTGATAAGTTTCACCCTTTTATTACTGAACTTTCATTCGTCCCTGACCTACCCTGCCAGTCTCCCAGTTCTGCCCCATTCTTTACCGTCACCCTACAATCCCTTACTTCCTGCATGGAGTACATTCTTGTTTAATAAATACTTTAACTCTTGATCTGTCTCCTGTCTGTGGCGACATCCCGCGTTCCTGCGATTTCTTCACGGAGACTCGCATCTCAGCAAGATAAATAGACATGCTGAGGTCTGGAGAGACGCGCCGCATGTACATCTCCGAGGGTCATTCTTGAAATCCCATCCACTATGCTGTAACATCTGGATGCTGCAGGTTGGACGCTGCACAAGTACGCAGCGACCATCCCGCAGCGTTTACTGATCATGTGCAGTATACCCTTAAGGTACTGCCACACTAAACAATCCCGCTAGCGATCACGATAACGACGCATACTAATGCGATCGCTAGCGGGATTGTTTCTATATCGCTAGTAGCAGCCTAATTTAGCGATGTCGTTAAGGACGCTATCGCGGTTAGCGATCTCCTTAACGACTTTAGCGGTACAAAAGTACCGCTAAATCGCTAACAAAAGGTGCTACACTCAGCGATATATACTTACCAGCGGGGCGCCGACGATAAAAATAGGGTCCGGAACGATGAGAACGACGAGCGAGATCACAGCAGGATCTCAGCAGGGGCCACGTTGCTGGTAGATGCCGCACACAACAACATCGCTAACGGTATCGCTAAATAGTGACGTTTTTTAGCGATCCCGTTAGCGATGTTGTTTAGTGTGGCAGTACCATTAGACATCCTCAACACATGTGGGGATTCCCTAACAAACAAACAATCCCTACATATGTTCAGGTTGTCTAACAGCCACAAATCATGCTGCCACAGGGACTCGAACATAATATTCAAGCACAATCAAGATACTCAGATAATACCAGAGCATGCTCAGATTTATTTATTTATTTTACTCATGTACTCATCTCCTTGGTGAGATTTAAACCCAGAACCCAGCGATACACTAACCGCTGAGCCACCATGCTGCCCCAGATAAGATGTTATCCGAGAACGTTCGCTCATCACTACTGATTATGCTTGTTGTCTGCAACCACCTATACAACATATACAAGACCTGTCAACAGGTCAAAAGTGACCAGTTTTTGCTACTATTATATTCCTGCTGCTCCCCTGAGTGTTATGTTTGCTTGGTTTTTTAAGCAAGCCATATGATTCTAAAATACGGCCTTTTTAACTAGTGCTAATTGTTACGGTCTTTACCAATGGGCTATAGCTCATGGAATAATAATGCAGATCAGCCAAAAGACATGAACCAGAGAATTCTGTGAACCACAGCCCCTGGTAATGGCCATAAAAATGATCATTAAATTAAAATGTCCATATAGCAGGAACCATAAAATTGAACACTCATGGGAGCAGCAGAATTAAATAAAAACAAAAATTGGCCACTTTTTTCCTGGTGACAGGTCCAGTTTAAAGTCAGCAGCAAAACAATATGAACTAAGCTCTTTGCTTCCTCTTGTGCAGATACAGCATCACGTGTGTGCAAACAAGACACTCAAAGGAAACTGCTTTGAATTAAAGAGGTTGTCCACTACTTTAACAATGATGTCTGATCGGTCGAGGATACTTAGTTACAAAGCTTTTCATTTTACTGATAGTGACTACGGCTTGGTATTGCACATCCACCCTAAATTGATTTAAATAGGGGACGGATGTGCAGTATCCTGCCCCGGCCACTCTGAGTAGACAGAGCAGCTCCGTAACTGAGCACTTCCGGCCACTGACAGGAACCTAGAATAGCTGATTAGCGGGGTTGCCGGGTGTCGCACCCCCACCGTTCAGACATTCATGACCTATCCTAAAGATAAGTCATCAATGTTAAGGTAGCAGACAACCTCTTCAAACAAAACCTTCAATCAGTTTTTTATAGCCCAAACTAATGGCATGTATGCAAAGATGTTTTAATGCTGATTAATTCTTTACCTTTCTTGCAGAGATCCGTTTTGCTGTTTTAGAAGAATCCATAGATGAAATTGCATGCTAATGATATGCAAGTGAAGCAAGAGTGGACACTGCACTTTCAGCTCCCCCCCCCACTGTCTGCCTCCTGTCTCTGTCTGACAGGTCGCTCTAGTTTAAGCAACTTGTCAGTCTGAGAGATGTCTCAGGGTTGTTTTTCCACGCAGAATGCACTTAGTCACATTCTGCTTCCTTCACCTCGGTTCACTGCTCTTTGCTGTGCTCCATGTTGGATTTTGCAGGTTGCTCGGCATGCCTCCGTGACATCAGTTATTCCCTAATCCTACTTAAGACCCATTAGGACCTGTGTTTTAGGATTGAGACTCAAGACTTTTATTTGGTGTATGCAACCTTTTGTGCACACTGTGCTTTAACTTGCTTCAATCCCTGTTTGGTTCTAAGTTCATGTTTAACCTGTCCGTATGCCCACCTGGACCTAAAGCTTAGAGAATCCACCTCGCCAGGTGAACCTAAACACTTGATCTACTGTTTCTAGAATATCTCCACATTTAGTGGCAAATTTATACTTGAAGAGCATTTGCTATTAATTTCTTCCACAAATTTGTGTCTGGAGCCTCCACATTGTAATAGAGTACTAGCTAAGTAGATGAGATTTAAAAAATTTCATATACATGTTAAGGAAAATTTCTGTGCTTAAATTGACCTGTGACGTGGACACAAAATCTGTATATGACCTCAGCAGATTTTACTGCTGAAAAACTGCAGATACGATGCGAAAAATCAGCTCTGTGCGCTGGTGCCGTAAAAGCAATAGGCCGTGATTTGTTATTATTACCAATGATCAAGCAGCCCCTTTAGTCTTAGTCCTTTTAGGATTCATAAATCATCCATGCATTCCCTTCTTGACTTATGTAACAACACAAAATATAACCAAATTTTTAAGTTTCATGAATATTTTGTCATTGAAAACTGTTTAAACAATAGAAAGATTCAAAGATCCAAAGCAAAAGATTTTAAAAAACTTTTCCCTCGTTGTAAATCTTTGGCGCACACAGTACAAAGACAAAGAAAACTCTTGTCAATCTAAAATCTTTCTTTTCTTTGTAAAAGTAAATAACTTCAGACCATTATAAGGTATTAACGAGTTTCCCAGGATAGGATCTTTTAAAGTATTGCTCACTGGTATTGTCATCAGAAATTAATTTCCTACCTGAAAGACAAATTGGCTGGTAGATTATGAAGTTAAACGCAAGGAACAAGTGAGCATCTGTGTCTTGTGAATGCGCCTCCTTGGTGTCTTACATATAAACGAATCAGAGTGTTCAAACTTAAATTAAGATCTTCGGTGAGATAAACAGTTAAAACTGGTTCCCATAGCTACATCTCACACATAAATGTGATTGCATTATAATCCCCTTGTAATCAGGTCTAAATGAAAGAAAGATGATAAGGGTTTTATTTTCGGATTTCAGCGCTGATTTTTATTAGTTCCCAATCAGATCAGTGCTGAGATGCCTTTCATCATATGGTGGCAGTGCCTGACAAATCATTAGTATATACTGGGAATAGTGTGTCGGGTAAGTCTTAAAATATTCTTCATTTCATTAGTACAGTTAGGATATTTCTCATGAAATGTACAAAATAGGAGTATTGGTGTAATATGTGTAATGCAACATAGAAGGTTCCACATGAAACATAAGGTTTGGCATATGTCAGAGGAGGGGATGCTGATCTAAAACATACAAAATTCAATGATTAAATATAATACTTTATCCAGTATTAGGGTAGTTTAGCCTACAGAGAGTTTGTTTTTGAAAAAAAGAATATATAAAATAGCTATGAAGCTAATCAATGATTATAATTTAGGACAAATTGTTATCAAAGTAGACAAGGTCATCAGAAACAAAAAAGGTCACGAAATACATTGATGGAGCTTTAAAGCGTCACTCCAGCGTTATTTTTTTTTCAGCTCTGGAATGGTACGCTGGAATGGTACTGCTAATGGTACGCTGGAATGGTACTGCTAATGGTACGCTGGAATGGTACTGCTAATGGTACACTGGAATGGTACTGCTAATGGTACGCTGGAATGGTACTGCTAATGGTACACTGGAATGGTACTGCTAATGGTACGCTGGAATGGTACTGCTAATGGTACGCTGGAATGGTACTGCTAATGGTACGCTGGAATGGTACTGCTAATGGTACGCTGGAATGGTACTGCTAATGGTACGCTGGAATGGTACTGCTAATGGTACGCTGGAATGGTACTGCTAATGGTACGCTGGAATGGTACTGCTAATGGTACACTGGAATGGTACTGCTAATGGTACACTGGAATGCTACTACTAAACTAAATTCCCTGCCACCGGTCTTCTACTTGCTAGTTGCTTTCTTCATTTTTCATGGGCACCGTTGGTCTCCAGCAGTTTGTGACCTGTTGGATCACTCCATTTCTTGCTCGATGGTCCGGAAGTCACATCTCTATGTAAGTCTATGAGAGCCATATCGAGGTCAGAATGAGTCTCTCACAGACTTACACTGAGTGCTTGTGACCATTACCTCTGGCTTTGGTCAGTCAGAAGTTGCAGGCAGAAGAAGGCGGCGACTTAAAGAGCTGAAGATGGCAGTTGGGTAATATAAGACTAGAGTAAGGAACATAAATTATTGGCACCACTCCATTGCTGAAATAGAAAACAAGTGCTGGTAGTGGAACTTTAAGTACAAATAAGTTTGTTATCCTTAAATTTGGGCTGGCAATTTAAAGCCTGCTTCTCATCCAGTTTAGTGCTGTTTATTCAGTTCCCTTGCCTAATGGTATGGTGAGTGCTTCCCAGTTGAGTTATGGTTGCTTCTCAGTAGTTGATAATGGTCGTTATTGGTTCTTCTTTATTAGCTATTGTCCCAGGGTTTCCCTTTGGTTTTCATTTGGGTTTTATGCTGCTAACTTTGGATTTTCTTGTGTACCTGACTCTACCTCTTTCGTGTTACCAGACGCCAGGTATCCTGCAACAGCAGTCTGGGAATGGCTCTGCAAAGCCCCCCTCCATTTTGGGAGTGGGTGAAGAATATCCCAGCCCTTAAGGACTTGCCTAGCAGTGGTGGCGTACGCAAAGTGCTCAGGGCCGGCTCCAGGTTTTTATGGGCCCCGGGCGAAAGAGTCTCAGTGGGCCCCATTAACACAGACCATGATTCATGATGCACAGATACTGCAGAGAAATATGGGTATAGCACAACGCCAAACACTTCACTTCTTCCATTACATGACTGATACCTATTGTAAAATGTACAATTGCTCAAAAACCGCCAAATCCTCACAGCGCACAGTACAGACTGGACAGTACAGTCCTCCATACAATATTATGGGCACCACATAGTCTCCCCCTCATCACCCATATAATACCCCATGCAGGATGTCACCCCGCCATCCCCCATATAATGCTCCATACAGAATACTGGACCACATATAATGCTCCATACAAAATATGGAGCTCTCCTCTACACTGTACTGCGTTCTGCACTGTTACGGCTCAGGAAAGGGCGCTGTGGAAAGACTCCCCATTATCATCATCATTGCCTCCCTATCATCATCATTGCCTCCCCATTAATATCATCATCATCATTGCCTTCCCATTATCATTGCCTTCCTATCAACATCATTATCATTGCCTCCCCATTAATATCATCATCATTGCCTTCCCATTATCATTGCCTCCCCATCATCATCATTATCATTGCCTCCCCATTAATATCATCATCATTGCCTTCCCATTATTATTGCCTCCCCATCATCATCATTATCATTGCCTCCCCATTAATATCATCATCATCATTGCCTTCCCATTATCATTGCCTCCCCATCATCATCATTATCATTGCCTCCCCATTAATATCATCATCATCATTGCCTTCCCATTATCATTGCCTCCCCATCATCATCATTATCATTGCCTCCCCATTAATATCATCATCATCATTGCCTTCCCATTATCATTGCCTCCCCATCATCATCATTATCATTGCCTCCCCATTAATATCATCATCATTGCCTTCCCATTATCATTGCCTCCCCATCATCATCATCATCATTGCCTCCCCACCATCATTGCCTCCTCACCACCATCACTGCCTCCCCCCACCACCATCACACATACAGCACCGCAGGCAGCACTCTCTCACATACACACACGCAGGCACACACACACACACGCCTCACCTGTCCGGCGTCCGCGCGCTCTCTGCCACAGCCGGCCGCTGAATGATGACGTCATTCAGCGGCGCTGCTGTGAGAGAGGAAGCGCCGGCGCAGGCGCCCCCTGGAGCTCGGAGCTGCGGCAGCGGAGGCACGGGGAGAGGTAAGTATTGCGCCGGCTGCTGCCGGGGCCCTGAACAAGCGGGGGGGGCCCAGTGGCGGCGCTGACACCGCTAACGGGCGCCGGGGCACCCGACGGCGAGTGGGCCCCCTCGCCTGCTCAGGGCCCCGGCACTTGCCCGGGTGTGCCGGGTGCTGACGCCGGCCCTGGCTGTGCTTTTGCTGGTCCGATATGAGTCCATACAGAGTATTCTTGCACATAACAGGCGGCATGTAAAATACATTGAATGAGTTTTCCAGAACAATTGATGACGCATCTCCATGTTCAATTATAAACATAAGATAAGTCAGGGTCCATCATCCAATAGCCCAATTAATGAATTGAAATCTACTCAACCAGTAGCTAGTATTTCTAAAGTTTGTTTGCCTTTAATATGCAAATTAACCTTCTGACTGGTGGATGGGGCATTTGTTCCCTCAGACTAGTCTTCTCACTCAGCATGTTATCATATCACTGTGGGTGTGGTAATATGATTTGTAAGAGCTGGAGTCATCACCAGTTCTCTGCAAACCTCAAGCATGCCCCCATTGTGCCACTGAAGCCCGGTGTTCACTTCCTGGCTCCAGAGGCACACTGCGCCTGTGTGCAAGCAAATAAAAAGGCTTTATTTTCAGCTCCTCAGTTGATGTCAGGCTTCTTTTTTTCTTACGGACATGCGTAGTGCACCTCTGATGCCAGGAACTGTGTTTATAAAGAAATAGAGAAAGGCTGGTGATCTGGAAGGCAGGTGGGCCTGAGCAAGTTTTGTAGAATTTTCTATGTAAGCCATGTATCATGGAAACCTCTCTATTTTCTTTTTTTAGAAGGATTCATATTTGAGTAAAAGTGACAAGATTCTTACCAAACAATAGTGCCACATAGTGCCCAAAACATCCATACAGTTCCCATATAATATTATTGTACTACAAGTCTGTTAGCACGTTTTGCTATTTTATCTGAGAAAAGCATAATGTAGAAGCATAGAGCCTGATTCCAGGAAAGTGTCACTTATCAGGCTGTGTGCTGGAGTTCCAATACAATCATTGTTTATCAGCAGAATATCTTTGCAGGACTAGGTCTCATGTGCAGACCAGTCCAGCTAATCTGCATAACCCAGATCCCACCACTGATTGGCAGTTTGCTGACAATGTACAGTGTACACAGGAAACTGCCAATCAGTAGTGTGGTGCAGTGTTTATACAGGGTTTAGCATTCAGAACACTGTTACATCTACAGCATAGAAAACAGGGATTCTATCAAAACTGCATCAAGCAGTCTGGTAAGTGACATACCACTGGAATCAGGGTCTCTGCCTCCAAATCATCCAGCTCTCAGATTATACAGCAAAAAACTGCTGACAGGTTGCCTTTAACAGAACCACAGACAGCTCAATAATAAAGCAATGAGGAAGTTTATGGAAACTTGTTTGTTGACATCATGGTGGGTGATAAAGACTTTAAAATGATGAAGATTTCAGGTAAGTTGCCCTTATTTTCTGCCATGTAAACAGATTTGGATCTTTACAAATTTGCTAACAATTAATTATTGGGCACTGTATGAGGACCAAGCTTCTAGATATGTCCCGGAGATGACTTTCCTTGTAAGAGCTGTCAACTGCTGAAGAGACTGTCATGAATGTACAGACTATAATTCAAACCTGCCAAATTTTAAGACACCAAAATGGAGAAACAAAAATGAAATACAGGATATGTTCACACAGAGCTTTATATGTGGATTATAGAGCTGTCCTTCTTCAAAATCCACATCAAAGGTATCCAAAGAGAATCTGAAGCAGATTTTGATGTTGATTTCGGACCAGGTGTGCTTTAAAATCATAAAAATTCAGTGTGGATATATCCTAAGGACACGTTCGCACATTCAGTATTTGGTCAGTATTTCACATCAGTATTTGTAAGCCAAAACCAGAAGTGGAACAATCAGGAAAAGTATAATAGAAACACGTCACCACTTCTACATTTTTCACCCATTTTTGGTTTGGCTTACCAGTACTGTTATAAAATACTGACCAAATACGGAATGTGTGAACGTGGCCTTAGGGTGCTTTTGCCAGTGTCATTTTGTTAGGTTTTCTCATTAAGTTTTTTGAAGCTAAAATATTGGGTACAAAATCTGCATAAAATGCACTGATGTGGTACATTTGAAAGACCTCATAGATCATTTTTATTACTTCCTTTATTAAGATATCAATGTAATTACTCTATTAAACACATTCAACTTGGTTTCTGATAACTTATGGGCTCTTAGACATAGTACGCCTCCATTAGATGTGGAAGGAAGTTATCATTAGGAACATTATATAACGAGACAGGACTGGGTTACAATCCCGCTCTAGAGTGTGATTGTGTTGATATCTGTAAGTGTTGCAGGACGTTTCGCAGCTTGTGCAGGTGTGTCCCACATTTTGCAATTAAGTGAAAGTTTAATAGTTTCGGTGACTCCGCTTTCCCATAATCCATATTATATCTGGAATATGTTACCAAACATTGTGTTTCCCTGCAAACAAAAACAATACTAGAAGTGGAACTGTGTTTTTAGCACTTTGGACATGAACACTTAGTGCTCCTCGTACTCGGTGTCAAGTTCTGCTAGTTCATCCAAACAAACACTTTTTAGATACAATGCTTTGGTTTCCATTACAGGCCTCAATTTAAATTACCATCTGGTGTTAAGATTAACATTATGACTTTCACACTGGTAAAAGCAAGCTCTGTTATCTAGTAATAGCCTCTTACATTTTCATATGTTTTTACTAAAGATGATTAATATGGACATGGATAAAAACAGGATTTTTGCTTTCACAGCCTTATGAAAATACTTTTTCTTCCTTACTTTGAGCTAAGGCTGTGGTTATTTCCTTTTACCCCACTATCGTCTAAGGTTTAATTTGAAATCAAATTTGCTACTGCTCTTAGACAGCGCTGGGGTTTTACTCTGTGGGGAAATAAATATTCTTGAGTGAATTTTTGGCTTAGGGATTTCTTTTAAAATGAAATTTGGAAGCCAAAACATATTTATTTGAGGTCCAAAGACTCTTAAGGTTAAATTCGGGAGTTTGCAATATGCAGCTGTCCAGCTGTTATCAGAAATGGTTTTTACTCATTTTTCTTTTTAATATTCTTATTGCCAGATGATTTCTCTCAGCCGTCTGTTCCTCTAGTCACGTTGATAATTGGGAACATAGTGACCCTGACATGTCTGACTATATATAGTTAACCCCAAAAGGAAAGAGCAAACAACCTATTCCAATGTTATTTAATTTTCACCCTGAACACCTTTCATTTACCTTAGCCTAAGATAGAAAAGCATATCATGAAATTAACCAACAAAGTCTGTGTCTAAAAGTGCAAAAAATGTGACAAAATTTTGAAAACTTCTTAGGCATTCATAAGAGTTTACTACTAGTGATGAGCGAGTATACTCATTGCTCGGGTTTTCCCAAGCACTCTTGGGTGGTTTCCGAGTATTTGGAAGTGCTCGGAGATTTAGTTTCTGTTGCCGCAGCTGCATGATTTATGCCTGCTGAACAGCTTGAATACATGTGAGGAATGCCTGTTTGTTAAGGAATCCCCACATGTATTCAGGCTGTCAAATAGCCGCAAATCATGCAGCTACGGCAACAGAAACAAAATCTCCGAGCACTTCCAAATACTCGGAGACCACCCAAGAGTGCTCGGGAAAACCCGAGCAATGAGTATACTCGCTCATCACTATTTACTACTGTTTGTGCATTAAAATCTTATACATATGTTTGTACATTCAACCAACTTTACATAAATTAACAATATGCACAAATATGAGAAACTTTATAATATATCTTATAATAAAACTATGCTTCTTTTTTCTATTTATGAGACTTCTTCCCTTCACTCATGCCTCCTGAATGCACCATCCACTTTGAAAAAATGAGCTAAAATCTGTCTTCTCAAGACAAAACAACCATCCAACAAAGTGAGGTGTCAGGTTACACCTCCTATTATAGTCTATGGAGAGGAGAGGTGGAGGAGAAGTGAGAAGCAGAGTTAGATAACAAGCAGAGAGAGACACAGAAGAATCATGTTGAGTTTTCTGACAAGTCTTTTAAGTTCACATGCACACATTGAGTATTTGGTTAGTTTTTTACCTCAGTATTAGTAACCCAAAGCCAAGAGTGGGGAAAAATACAGAAGTGGTGACGTGTTTCTATCACACTTTTCCTCTGATTGTTCCACTCCTGGTTTTGGCTTACAAATACTGAGATCATAAAATTCACCAAATACTCAAAGTATGAATGTGGTGTCATGGAGACACCTTGACAGAGAGGGGTCAGAGGCATGTAGCTGTAAGGAGATGGAGGGAGGTCACGTTTGCCCTTCCCCCATGCAGCCCTGTTTGCACATTTTATATGTTGGACCTCAAGTACTACTGTATATTACCCTGCAATATGGCTGTATTATTTAATCGCAGGAAGTTTAAATTGTCCTTTACATTGTCTGTGTTATACATCTTTATTGCACTGCATATGTCATGTAGTTCTATTGTGCTGACTTCTGTGTTTGCATTGTTCCTATTGTAATATGCTGTGCAGTGTTTGCAACTGTAACATTGTGCTATGTCAGTATTGTTCCTATATGTGTCACTGTTGTAGAGTTAGGGACAGGCAATAGTAAAGGATGTGGGCTGGGCCAGCTGCAGCAAAGGTTGCAGGAAGCTGCTGCTCCCTAGTCAGTATCTCGGGTATGTTGGCCCTGAGCAGACATATATTATAGACGGGGCATTGCCATACTCCCGGATGGGTGAGATCTGTTGCCCCGGACCCTCGTTTTAAAAGAAGGACTCTTGGACGTAAAAGGATTGAAGGACCACAACACGGGCCCCAGGACTCTGGAAGGGCCCCTGCTGAAGGGGTTTTAAGCACCCAGATTCCAGCTAGTGGACTACTGCAAACTTCGGCTGCTGCGACCGTAGTGGGTTTGGCCGTGGTAAGTGTCAGGGAGAGAGCAGAAAGCCAGTGTTGAAATTGTCTTTTGTCTACCTTTCATCATCGTTCATTAGAAGTTATTTCCCTGTTGGAGAACAGCTGCATTCCTGGACTCTTAATTGCCTGGACTGCTGTGACCAGAGGAATAGAAGGTAACCTGTGGGGAAAAGCTGTGTCGGTCCTGTATTGCATGTACAAGGGGCCGGGGTGTCTTCAGACTGTGTTTTGTGGGTGAGCTCGGTCAGGACTACCACCCCAGTAGCCCCTTGTCACATAGCGTCTGGTTACACAAACTCCTGCTTCAAAATCCTATTAAACAGTGCCGGTTTTCCTTTCGCTGTCATGGCAAGGGTTAATCAGTTCATTTGATATCCTATAGATCTCCATCCAGAATGGTCTCAGTTGTTCTGTATTGGCCACTCCCGTCTGGTATGTATGCTTGCCACTGGAACTTTGAAGTTGCCATTGATAGTTGTACTTCCTGGTTTGGTGCTAAAGGAGAAAGTTCAGATTTTGGAATTGGCAGTTGGAGAGATTTTCTAGAGACTGCTACGTGGAGTTGGTTTGTGTATTTATCCATATCCTGGATCCAAAGGGTAATGTTTCTCCTTGCGGAGAATGACATATCAAGCCTGACATGCCAAGATGGTTTGGAAAGTATTCAGACCCCTTTAAATTTTTCACTCGTTTCATTGCAGAAATTTGGTAAATGCAAAAAAGTTAATTTTTTTCTCATTAATGTACACTCTGCACCCCATCTTGACTGAAAAAACAGAAATGTAGACATTTTTGCAAAAAAAATGTATTATAAAGAAAAACTGGAATATCATATGGTCATAATTATTCAGAACCTTTGCTCAGTATTGAGTAGAGTCTTCTTGGGAATGATGCAACAAGTTTTTCACACCTGGATTTGGGATCCTCTGCCATTCTTCCTTGCAGATTCTCTCCAGTTCCGTCAGGTTGGATGGTGAATGTTGGTGGACAGCCATTTTCAGGTCTCTCCAGAGATGCTCAATTGGGTTTAAGTCAGGGTTTTTGCTGAGTCAGTCAAGAATGGTCACAGAGTTGTTCTGAAGTCACTCCTTTGTTATTTTAGCTGTGTGCTTGGGGTCATTGTCTTGTTGAAAAGTAAACCTTCGGCAAAGTCTGAGGTCCAAAGTACTCTGGAAGAGGTTTTCATCCAAGATATCTCTGTATTTGGCCGCATTCATGTTTACTTCAATTGCAACCAGTCATCCTGTCCCTGCAGCGTAAAAACACCCCCATAGCATGATGCTGCCACCACCATGTTTCACTGTTGCGATTGTATTGGGCAGGTGATGAGCAGTGCCTGGTTTTCTCCACACATACCGCTGAGAATTATCACCAAAAAATTCTATCTTAGTCTCATCAGACCAGAGAATCTTATTTCTCATAGACTGGGAGTCCTTCATATGTTTTTTTATCAAACTCTATGCGAGCTTTCATGTGTCTTGCACTGAGGAGAGGCTTCCGTCGGACCAGTCTGCCATAAAGGCTCGACTGGTGGAGGACTGCAGTGATAGTTGACTTTGTGGAACTTTCTCCCATCTCCCTACTGCATCTCTGGAGCTCAGCGATAGTGATCTTGGGGTTCTTATTTACCTCTCTCAACAAGGCTCTTCTCTCACAATTGCTCAGATTGGCTGGATGGCCAGGTCTAGGAAGACTTCTGGTGGTCCCAAACTTCTTCCATTTAAGGATTATGGAGGCCACTGTGCTCTTAGGAATCTTGAGTACTGCACAAATTCTTTTGCAACCTTGGACAGATGTGTGCCTTGCCACAATTCTGTCTCTGAGCTCCTTGTCCAGTTCCTTTGACCTCATGATTCTCATTTGGTCTGACATACACTGTGAGCTGTGAGGTCTTATATAGACAGGTGTGTGCCTTTTCAAATCAAGTCCTCTCAGTTTAATTAAACACAGCTGGACTCCAATGAAGCAGTAGAACCATCTCAAGGAGGATCACAAGGAAATGGACAGCATGTGAAGTAAATATGAGTGTCTGAGCAAAGGATCTGAATGCTTATGACCATGTGATATTTCAGTTTTTTTTTTTAATACATTTGTAAAAACTACATTTCTGGATTTTATAAGTTAAGGTGGGGTGCAGAGTGTACATTAATGAGAAAAAAATGAACTTTTTTGCATTTACCAAATGGCTGCAATGAAACAAAAAGTGAAAAATTTTAAGGTGTCTTTACACTTTCCGAACCCACTGTAAGTAATTTGTCTCTTCAGAGAGGAAAATGGCTAGATCTCTTATGCCACCTATTGGAAGTAGCAATCCTAAAAGTCAATATCGACCCTCTCTCAGTTTACAGACACTGTGTTTCAGGGTACTGCCCCTCATCAGTGCGACGTGTGAGATCTGGTTTGGCTGGGTGAGAGGCATTTGACCAGGATCCAAGGGACAGCGTTTCTTCTTGCGGAGAGTGACATGTCAAGCCTGACACGCCAAGATGAGGAGACTTTTAAGCCATGCAATGCTCCTCTGGGAAATATGCAAATTGACTCTTCAGAGAGAAAAAGGAACAGAACTTTACTGCCACCTATTGGAAGTAGCAATCCTAAAAGTCAATTTCGACCCTCTAACAAGCCTTGCCGTATGACTTAGGATAAAAGCCAAAACCAAAATCTCATTTTGCAGACACTGTGTTTCGGGGTACTGCCCCTCGTCAGTGCAAAGTGTGAGATCTGGTTTGGCTGGGCGAGGTCGTCTGACCAGGATTCAAGGGGTAAAACTTTCTCCTCGTGGTGAGGGTTGCATTAGAAGGTTTATATTGGCTTTTAGGATTGCTACTTCCTATAGGTGGCACTAGAGTTCTATTCCTCTTCCTGTCTGAAGAGACAATTTGTATATTTCCCAGAGGTGCATTGCAAGGCTTAAAAGTCTCCTCACCTTGGCATGTCAGGCTTGACATGTCACTTTTCACAAGGAGAAACGGTATCCCTTGGATCCTGGTCAAATGCCTCTCACCCAGCCAAACCAGATCTCATACTTTGTCCTGACGAGGGGCAGTACCCCGAAGCACAGTGTCTGCAAATTGAAATTTCAGTTTTGGCTTATATCCTTATTCATGTAGCAAGGCTCATTAGAGGGTCAATAGAGTCGATATTGATGTTTAGGATTGCTACTTCCAATAGGTGGCACTAGAGTTCTAGTTGTCTTTCTCTCTGATGATACAATTTTCATATCCTTATCCTCTCACATTTGGTTTCCCCTTCCTATAACTACTCTAGTGCCCACTCTGTTGTTTTGTGAGTGTATTTGTACGATTACAGTTTTCTTTTATCACTGTATGCCTTTCACTTTGGCCTTTCACCTGATTGGGTGCGGGAGGGTTCACATAAGGGATAAATTAGGAGCACAGCTAGGTACCCCGGTGTCTCCACCATCTGGGGATAGGTATAGACTAGTGTGCCCCTACTTTGAGGGATTTGGTAGGTGCCCACAGTTCCTTGACACTATGTGACATGTGGCCTAACTCACCTCAAAGCTGGATTCACATCTACACTTTTGAGTGGTGCTGTACAATTTCTTCCATGCTGCAGTGTTTAAAAAAATAACAAACGGCAGGAATCTATCTCAGTGCACAGAAAAGTCATATTACGATCTAACATTATTCTTCATGGGCACACACAGGGTAACTAATTCTGAAAAGTTATTCAAAGGTATTCTTTAAGATGTTTATACCTACAGTACAGACCAAAAGTTTGGACACACCTTCTCATTTAAAGATTTTCCTTTATTTTCATGACTATGACAATTGTACATTCACACTGAAGGCATCAAAACTATGAATTAACACATGTGGAATTATACACTTAACAAAAAAGTGTGAAACAACTGAAAATATGTCTTATATTCTAGGTTCTTCAAACTAGCCACCTTTTGCTTTGATGACTGCTTTGCACACTCTTGGCATTCTCTTGATGAGCTTCAAGAGGTAGTCACCGAATGGTTTTCACTTCACAGGTGTGCCCTGTCAGGTTTAATAAGTGGGATTTCTGGCCTTATAAATGGGGTTGGGGCCATCAGTTGTGTTGTGCAGAAGTCTGGTGGATACACAGCCGATAGTCCCACTGAATACACTGTTAGAATTTGTATATGGCAAGAAAAAAGCAGCTAAGTAAAGAAAAATGAGTGGCCATCATTACTTTAAGAAATGAAGGTCAGTCAGTCTGAAAAATTGGGAAAACTTTGAAAGTGTCCCCATGTGTTAATTCATAGTTTTGATGCCTTCAGTGTGAATTTACAATTTTCATAGTCATGAAAATACAGAAAAATCTTTAAATGAGAAGGTGTGTCCAAACTTTTGGTCTGTACTGTAGATGTATATCCTTTACATTACATTACAATGACTTGTATCTAAAGTTCAAATGACTACAATGAGCTAAAAATGTAGGTGTGGAATGATATTTGGTATTAACATCCTTTGATGTATAAAAACTTAAAGCTAGACATAAATAGCAGATTGCTGGTGGGCGACAGTTATATCTCCCGACAGTCTAATACACCTGCACTCTCTGTTCTGCCAAGCAAGCATGTGATCTGCAATCTGTTGAATAAAAGTATTGGCTATTTAAATTTAACATGCCCAATCCATCTTTTCCCTGACATCATCTGTTGGGAGACCCCATACACATTAAGTACTGTAGTCTGAAGGTTCAGCCACTATGCGCTTTGCTATCTTAAAGGGACATTCTCAAGTTATTACTGTAATTTGCTCTACTTAGACAGAATGAAAATAAGCAAGTTTGCAACTCACTTGCAATTTATATTATCTGCTGTCATTCTTCTGCAATAAGAGCTTTCATGTTTCATAGTGTACAGCTGGTTTTAATGGAGCTAGTCCACTAGTGCGTGCGCAGTCCCAGGCCGAGAGTGTTCAGTAGCTATATTTCAGAAAGGTTAACTCCAAAAACTCCAACTACCTTTCTCCAGCCCATTGATTTCTATACAAAAGTTATCTGATTATCTACCTCTCACTTTCTGACAAGCTGCTGTTATAAATCTTGCAAATTCAGGAGAACCCTTTATTGGGCAGCTTTTAGAGCAAGTGTCCTAATCACTGCTCTCACTTCCCAGAGCCATCCACCAAGAAGTAAGGAAACTGATGACTTGTGAGCTGTTCAAGAGACAACTTAAGAATACCCCTTTCAAGTATGTAGTATTTTCAAGTATAGTAGTGGACAACTCTTTAACAGTTATTTATACTAGATAACCAATTCAAGGTATTCTCCACTTTCTCTCGAAAGAGCACCCAGCAAGAAGCTGAGCAGTAGGTCTCTCTCTGCTGAAACCCCCATTAATCAGCAGTAGATTATGGGTGAAGCTGAAAGCAATTATTATTCCAATCTCAGACAGCGCCACCGCAGAAATGAGGCAGTACATAGTTCTCATTGACATGAATGATCTGGCTATGTAGTATATGCATTTGCTAAGTCCTTTCAGAGTAAGAGACACTTTTTGCTGCCAAGGAAGTTTTCTTCTGAAACGCGTCAGATGTTTAATGACCTGTGTTCAGTGGTTTTAGCACGTATGGAAAAAAGTTACCATACACAGATTTCTCAAGATGGATGGAATTCTGACCTTTCTCTTACTGAAATAAAACTTACTAAAGTTTTGAATATTTTTTATATGTTGTAAAATCTTTAATTCTGTACAGACCGGTGGGATCTGAGTCCAGAGACTCTGACCGATCACACAAATAGCCTATTAGAAGTTCACAGCTGAAGAGGCAGGAATGCTAACTTCTGTCTAGGTGCTTGTACACAACAGTCTACTGATTCAATTGAAAGATATAGGGGCCGATTCATTAAGACTGGCATAGCACACACTTGCAGGGACTGGAATAGCATTTCTGGAGTCCAAAATGCTAGCAATTTTAATGAACTGAGTGGTCAAGCGTGATCATGCCCCATCCCACCCTGGCTCTGTCCATTTTGGTGGAGCTCATTCCAACTGGCGTAAAGTTTTGCATGTTGCGCAAACATTTTACAACTCTTCAAAGCTTTTGTGACAGTTTTCTGGCATAAAAGCTTTGATATATTTGCCCCATAGGCTTTATTTACTGGAGCTGTACTCCGCTTTGTGCACGTGGTAGTGCTATGGTAGTGCTGTGCACTTCTGCCTCCTGAGATGAGCACTGCTAAGAGGTCATTGAGGGTCAGAGGACCAAGGACTCCCACCAATCTACAAAGAAGGCCTACAGCATAAAAAAAATATACAAAAGTTTATATATTTATTTTTGTATTACTTTGGGTATGTGAAAATGGGTTTTATAAACCAGGCAACCCTTTTAAACTTAAAAAGTATTTATTCCCATCTGCCAACCAATATGCTTTGAACTTTTGGTTAAAAAAAGTGTAAGTATGGAGAGAACGCACAATTTCCACAATGATAAAACTTTTGGTTACGATTTGTGTAATGGGAGTTTTTACTTGTCAATATGGGATCAATATATATCTGTGCATAGTTTCCCCATAGATAAGTGTGTGTAAACATGTCATGAAGGCTGCAAAACCATTGTAACTAAAGACGTGTATATCTACCGGTCTACTAACATCGCAACACACGTAAACATGAGCGTTACACGCTCAATAACTTGATCTAGGCATGAAATAATAATGTAAACAGCCATTGCTATTAGATTGTCTCTGCTGAAAAAAAAAAAAAAAAACGTTGAATACTTGCGGTATGATGCAACTGCATGTTACTTGGAAACACAGCAAATTGTAGCCTGTGATTACATCAACAGATAGTAGTGTGAACTGTGTATAAATAAATGCTCAGCACCAATCCCGCTGATTGGATTAGCTATATAATCATGTCTCAGGTAGTAAGCCTGTGCTGACAAATGAACACTTTTCATTTGGCTCAAGGTCCTCATCAGCTCAGAAACCTATCTCACATTCCCAACCATTAAGTGAATAAGATGGGGAGAATGCTGCTTGCTTTTGAAGTGTAAATTTTGATGCCGAGAGAAGAGCCAAGTGTAGCTATTTGGAAACAAGCAAATGAAATCATCTACAACGGTTTGATGCAATACATACACTGAGCCCAAAATGAACTCTTTTATATGGGATTTCTGGAGGCTGTTAAAGGGCCTTTAGGATGATGACACCTGCCTATTAATGTGCATCGGACAGAATTTCATTTAATCAAGTTAATTCATTCCTCCTTCTATTCGATGATTTCCACTGTTTACCATTGTATCGCCAACAAAAGTAGAAACAAATGTGCTATCCCTTCTTTTCATTTATCCCAAAAATCAGAAATCTTAGGAGAAATATGATAATTAGTTAATAGGTTTTCTCTATCTTTTTTACTTTATTAAAATGTGTGAGGTTCAGACTAGTGATGGGCGAGCGCTAAAATGCACGGGTGCTCGTTGCTCGTTGTCGAGCAGATTGGAATACTCGGGTACTCGGGCAGAACAATGAGCCCAATGTAAGTCTATGGGAGACCCAAGCATTTTTACGTGATCCCCCAGGGGTCCTTTTAAGGTCTAAAAATGTCTTAAAATGAAGGAAACACTGCTCAAATGACATGGGGACATCATGGGGATGATTTCTGACTCCTAGTTCACAGCTTTAAACAATGTTATCAGAGTTTCATGCCATTCTTACTGGTGTACAAAAATCATACCAAAAGGAAACCAAAACGGATTTTGCTGAGAAATATGTAAAGGTACATCCTTTCCAGGTTAATGACTTGTATATAAGGCAAAACAATAAACCCCAGACCAAAATGTTCCTCCCCCACTTGGGCTATGTTCAGATGCAGCGTTTTTGAAGCGTTTTTGAACTTTAACATTGCTTTCAACCAATACAAATGCATTTACTTGGAAATATAATTGTAACATTTAACAACCCTAGCTGGCCATGTGGTGTGTGACACATAAGCAGACACATCTTGTTTCATTTATGAAGGAGGGACTCAAAGTCACAGAGTCTATTTTTACCGGGGCATCAGGCGGCATTAATCTTCTTAAAGGGCCATTGTTAAACAGTGGCTCTTCTTAACCTGCTTATGCCTATGCAGTGAGTGAATGTGCTGCCAAGAATTACGACGCACCACAATACCCCTTTCACGAGAGGTACAGGAGGGCTTCCAAAAAAAATGTTGCATTGAATGCAAGGCCTGCCCTACTACCAAGTCATATGCACCCCAATAAGCATTTGAACCCACATACTGGATGGGCACAGGAAAATCCACTTCACATTATTCATTTTGTACTCCCATTCCATTTTCTTATGCATTGACTGCAAGGCCTGCCCTGCTACCAAGTCATATGCACCCCAATAACCCCAATCCCCCCTTGGAAGAAACATGTAGGAGGGCCTCTTAACAAAAAATGTCCCATTAAAAAGGAGCGGGTCTCCTAG
Source organism: Oophaga sylvatica (assembly GCA_033576555.1). NCBI lineage: Eukaryota > Metazoa > Chordata > Amphibia > Anura > Dendrobatidae > Oophaga > Oophaga sylvatica. The sequence goes on along the minus strand of JARQOD010000009.1, from coordinate 114,421,666 downwards.
ACTTGTAATGGCCATACACTAAGTGTTTTGGGCTGACAAACATTTTCCCCTGTGGGGTACATCTCAACCTTTTCCATAACAAGTATTTAATGCCCAGCAAAAACCCCCACCCTTCTTAGGATTTCGACACTGGCTGTAGCAGCATGGAACATGTTAACGCTGGTGATCTAGTGGCGGTGGATGATGAGACTTGGAGGAAGGCCTGATTAAAAAAATAGGCCCAATTTCTAGGAACGGGTCTCCTAGACTTGGAATGCCCATACACTTAGTGTATGGGCTGTCAAACATTTTCCCCTGTGGGGTACACCTCAACCATTTTCAGAACAAGTATTTTACGCACAGCATAACCACCCACCCTTGTTAATAATTCGACACTGGCTGTAGCTGCACGGAAAATGGAAACCCTTTTGATCTAGTGGCGGTGGATGATGAGACTTGGAGGAAGGCCTGATTAAAAACTAGGCCCAATTTCTAGGAGCAGGTCTGCTAGACTTGGAAAGCCCATACACTTAGTGTATGGGTTGTCAAACATTTTCCCCTGTGGGGTACATCGCAAATGTTTTCAGAACAAGTATTTTCCGCAAAGCATAACCACCCACCCTTGTTAATAATTCGACACTGGCTGCAGCTGCACGGAACACGTAAACCCTTTTGATCTAGTGGCGGTGGATGATGAGACTTGGAGGAAGGCCTGATTAAAAAATAGGCCCAATTTCTAGGAGCAGGTCTCCTAGACTTGGAATGCCCATACACTTAGTGTATGGGCTGTCAAACATTTTCCCCTGTGGGGTACACCTCAACCGTTTTCAGAACAAGTATTTTACGCACAGCATAACCACCCACCCTTGTTAATAATTCGACACTGGCTGTAGCTGCACGGAAAATGGAAACCCTTTTGATCTAGTGGCGGTGGATGATGAGACTTGGAGGAAGGCCTGATTAAAAACTAGGCCCAATTTCTAGGAGCAGGTCTGCTAGACTTGGAAAGCCCATACACTTAGTGTATGGGTTGTCAAACATTTTCCCCTGTGGGGTACATCGCAAATGTTTTCAGAACAAGTATTTTACACACAGCATAACCACCCTGTTATGTTCTGCTACAAGCACTAAGGAAAGAAAGGAGATCTGTCTCTACGATAGAACTAAGCTGGATCTGTGTAGCCCTGGTGTTAGGCACACGCAGTACCCTGGAGAGTGTGTGGAGAGATAGCAGTTCAATGCTCAATACCCATTCACTCAACATACACTAGACACACCCTTAGGGTAGTGTAGTCACTTGTGAGGGAGTGGTCAGTGTGTATTCGTTGAGTGATTAGAGTAGTCAGTTTCCTGTCTTCGGACAGAGCAGACGTGTGGAGTCTAGCTGGGACCTGGAGGGAGGAAGCAGTCCAGCCTGGTTCTATCAGCAGTTCAGCAAGTGGAGGCCAGTAAGGGCGAGATATAGATCACCTCAGCCTGGTCAGAGCTGTACCTCACTTGAAGACATTGATAAAGAAAGAAGAGCTTAGTACAGAAATACTTCAGTCTCCTGTCCCAAGGACAGTGAAAGGTTCAGAGACGTGCTCCTGCCTAGTGGATTACTGAGAGTCTGTCAACTAACTCTGAAGGAAGAGAAGAAGGGAGTGATTATATGACTTTTTGCAAGTGTGAGTGTTTATGTTACAAGTGCGGACAAGGCGAAAGGCACAGTGGAAAGGAATATTTGAAAAGTGCTTTTGGATTGAAGAAGTCCTGCACATTGTTACCGGTCACTGGGGACCGAAGGATCACTAAAGCTTCACGCTTAGTGGTAAGAAAACCAGAGGCTTACCGGACCTTAGGTAGCGGAAAGCAGCCCCTAAATAGTCGGTACGTAACTGGGGTCAGGGGGAGTGAAGACTTTGAGCCTGATCAGCAAGATAGGAATTCAGCTCTCTCACAGGAAGGCTCCGACCACAAAACTGACTGGGCAGTACAGCTATGGAATAGCTGGAGTTATAGAGGGAACTACGCTTCATGCTGGTTGTACTCATCGTTGTGAAAGTAAAGGAGGCCCCTAACTTGTCCAGCTGCTATCTCGAAATACATTCTCCTTGGATCAGCCTCCCTGGGACCTGCCTTACCATCTTACAAGTAAAGGTATGGAAAGACGCTGACCGTGTGAGACTGAGTTATTTACTTGCATGCCTGCACAACCCTGCTTTAACCATCGACCTGAGGGAAGAGTCCTACCTGTAGGGGACCCGACATCTAGCTGCCTCACCATCCCCTCAGAGCTCTACAGCAGCGCTGGTATAAATTACCAGAAGACTACAGGTGGCGTCACGAACTGTAAATATATCTATCCCCTGTAAATATTCCCCCAACATACGCCAGACCGCTAGGGCCACAGACCGAGCCACCGCTACCTGTGACAAACCCCATAGACTTCCATGGGCTCGGCTCTGAGTACCCCATTGCCCTGGTAACCCACAATTGTGGTGGCGGGTCGACACAAAACTTTGGCGTCACGAACAGGATGCGAAACTCGCAAAATTGCGAGCCCTGTGTGCCTATGGAATTGTTTTTGTGAAAAAGAACTGTTTGCACTTTTGGCGCCAAAAATCGCCATCTTTGTCGCCATATTCACGCCCTCAGGCGCTGGAGAAGAAGGTGGGCGTACCTTCGTGGGCGTGTACCCCCCTGTGGCGCGAAGAAAATGCCTGCCCTCTCAAAGTGCTATTACAATATGCGATCCTGCCCTACAGCAAAGGAGGTCCGCCTCCTCTTCACCTTCCCTGCGAGGAGGAGGAGACGCAAACCCCGCCTCCACGGAAGAGACCGGACGTCTCTGGAGGAAGAGGAAAGAATCTTCTGGAACATCATGGAAGCAGGACGTGTGCAGCCGAGCAGGGAAGCGGAGGAAGGCAGGCCCCGTGCCCCAGCCAAGCTGCCACTAGCACCGGAGTCATCCGTGGTCCTGCACCTGCAGCAAGCATTGCTGGAAATCAAGGAAGAAAATGCACGACTAAGAAAGATGATTTTGCCACAACCTGGATTTGAAGAGATCGAGAGACGCCGGCGTACCCTGGAGCAGCGGAGGTTGTGGGACGCGGTGATCTCTCCCTTCGATGATCCCCTACGTCTGGAGTTACCAAAACTTCTGCTGCCCAAGGCAAAGGAGCAACCGGAGGCTGCCCCCGAAAGTACCGATTCTGATCCCACCGGTGAAGCGGTGGAGGCGAAGGAGGTTGAGGAGGTACCGCCAGTTCCGGAACTCCCGCCCGGCCAGGAGGCCGCAGCAGATGATCGAACCCCGGCAGGGACTCCGGAGGGGTCCTGTCCGTCGTTACCAGACGTCGACTGGGACGAGATGGCGCGCCTGGATGACGTCGCCTACACCGCCCAGTGGGAATATGAGTGGCAGCGTCGTGAGGAGAAGCAGAAACGCCAGCAGGAGGAAGAGCGGGAAGCTCAGCGGAACCGGCAGCGGCAACATGCAGAGCTGATCGCGGACAAGGAGAGTGTCCGGAGAGAGAAAGGTACCCTGAGGGAACCGCGGCGGCAGGGGTGTGTGACTGAGTTCCAGCTCCGGAAGGGCTGGGGCTTCATCCGTGAACCGGGCCTCTACCCAGGGGTCTTTGTTAGTAGACGTGATGTAGAATCCCACCTACCGCAAGGTCATCCCGGGAGGGACCTAGTAAATGGAGACATTGTCACGTATACACGGCACTGGGGAATGAAGGGATGGTATGCCCTTAACGTCACCATCGTCCGTGACCCCGTCCCCGACGCAGGTAACGTCACCACTACGCAGCGTCCCCGTCTCCAGCTCAAACAGCACCCGGCCGTGCCCCAGCATCGCCCCCTGCAGGTACTTCGCAAGTGGAAGCAACACCTGTATACCGTTATCCTTCTACATCGCAACATGCGACCCAGTTTCCATCGCAATCCATGACACGATCAATATCGTTAACTGTGACTCAGATTGAAACGCAATCGGTGTCTCGCAAGGAGAATGTACCCGTTGCGCCCCTAGAGGTTCGCACAAGAACTGTGGCAACTCAAACCCCAATAGCAGGTCACGACTTGTTAGTTCTGGGATCTAGGGATCACCGCATTGTTCCAGCCCCCGGGGTGGAAAATGTATTTGAAAATAATTAAACAGTAAAAGAAAAACCGGTGAGATCCAGATAGGGGTCTACCATAAGTAAAGTTGTAAAAAGTTTAAGAATGTTTGCCAATTTTTGCACAAGTTAAATGAGTATATAATATATTTATATATTGCTAACAGTAGAATGCCCGGCTGGGTAAACAGATAAAAAGTTTTGCACTTTATTATTATTATAATGTGATATAATATGTGTCGTTTTGCTAACAATGGACTCAGAGGCTGAGGACTGTGCCAGCCCAGAACTTATCTGTATATAGTTGCGCTTCGGTGCCTAATCTTGGTTTTACATAAAACCAGCACAATTACCTCTGAATACAAAACCCGTGTGGTGTGGCACTGAGTGAGGTCTGCATTCGGATGTCCTGCAGCCCACCCAGGACCCACGTTGAAGGTTTGGTGCGGGTCCTTCACAAGAATACTGTGTATTTATTGAATGTTTTGATGCCTTAATACTTTTGTATTTTTCTATATTCAATGTTTTGTTCGCAACGTTCAAGACATCCTTACCTCCCGGATGGGACGAATTAATGTTTAATGTTGATGTTTTCATGCATAAACAAAACTGTCTCTTTGTATTTTACAGCCCGGGAGTGCTGTCTTTTACCATGGGGGAATGTGTAGCCCTGGTGTTAGGCACACGCAGTACCCTGGAGAGTGTGTGGAGAGATAGCAGTTCAATGCTCAATACCCATTCACTCAACATACACTAGACACACCCTTAGGGTAGTGTAGTCACTTGTGAGGGAGTGGTCAGTGTGTATTCGTTGAGTGATTAGAGTAGTCAGTTTCCTGTCTTCGGACAGAGCAGACGTGTGGAGTCTAGCTGGGACCTGGAGGGAGGAAGCAGTCCAGCCTGGTTCTATCAGCAGTTCAGCAAGTGGAGGCCAGTAAGGGCGAGATATAGATCACCTCAGCCTGGTCAGAGCTGTACCTCACTTGAAGACATTGATAAAGAAAGAAGAGCTTAGTACAGAAATACTTCAGTCTCCTGTCCCAAGGACAGTGAAAGGTTCAGAGACGTGCTCCTGCCTAGTGGATTACTGAGAGTCTGTCAACTAACTCTGAAGGAAGAGAAGAAGGGAGTGATTATATGACTTTTTGCAAGTGTGAGTGTTTATGCTACAAGCGCGGACAAGGCGAAAGGCACAGTGGAAAGGAATATTTGAAAAGTGCTTTTGGATTGAAGAAGTCCTGCACATTGTTACCGGTCACTGGGGACCGAAGGATCACTAAAGCTTCACGCTTAGTGGTAAGAAAACCAGAGGCTTACCGGACCTTAGGTAGCGGAAAGCAGCCCCTAAATAGTCGGTACGTAACTGGGGTCAGGGGGAGTGAAGACTTTGAGCCTGATCAGCAAGATAGGAATTCAGCTCTCTCACAGGAAGGCTCCGACCACAAAACTGACTGGGCAGTACAGCTATGGAATAGCTGGAGTTATAGAGGGAACTACGCTTCATGCTGGTTGTACTCATCGTTGTGAAAGTAAAGGAGGCCCCTAACTTGTCCAGCTGCTATCTCGAAATACATTCTCCTTGGATCAGCCTCCCTGGGACCTGCCTTACCATCTTACAAGTAAAGGTATGGAAAGACGCTGACCGTGTGAGACTGAGTTATTTACTTGCATGCCTGCACAACCCTGCTTTAACCATCGACCTGAGGGAAGAGTCCTACCTGTAGGGGACCCGACATCTAGCTGCCTCACCATCCCCTCAGAGCTCTACAGCAGCGCTGGTATAAATTACCAGAAGACTACAGGTGGCGTCACGAACTGTAAATATATCTATCCCCTGTAAATATTCCCCCAACATACGCCAGACCGCTAGGGCCACAGACCGAGCCACCGCTACCTGTGACAAACCCCATAGACTTCCATGGGCTCGGCTCTGAGTACCCCATTGCCCTGGTAACCCACAATTGTGGTGGCGGGTCGACACAGATCCCTACGATGTAACAGGGAACCTGATCCTGCGATCAGACACGCTAAAGTCCTCAGTTAGTCTGAACGAAGACCTATAGATGTGAGGGAGGGATCCGTACAAGCACTAGGGTCTGGGAGAAAGATGGACACCTCCTAACAGAAGATGTAGCAGTAAAAGAAAAACAAAACAAAATAGAACACAGAGGTCCGAAGACCAAGCACAACTGACTGAGTAAGGTAACAAAGCACCTGGCTAGCTTAAGAGTAGAAATTGCAATGAAGTCCAGCAAAGCCAGAAGGGCGGAGCAGGATTAAATAGGCCACAAAGGTCATGTGACCAGCAAGATAAAAAAAACTAACAGGAGAGTTCTAACACACCCACCCTTGTTAATAATTTGACACTGGCTGTAGCTGCATGGAACACGTAAACCCTTTTGATCTAGTGGCGGTGCATGATGAGACTTGGAGGAAGGCCTGATTAAAAATAGACCCAATTTCTAGGAGCGGGTCTCCTAGACTTGGAATGCCCATACACTTAGTGTATGGGCTGTCAAACATTTTCCCCTGTGGGGTACACCTCAACCGTTTTCAGAACAAGTATTTTACGCACAGCATAACCACCCACCCTTGTTAATAATTCGACACTGGCTGTAGCTGCATGGAACACGTAAACCCTTTTGATCTAGTGGCGGTGGATGATGAGACTTGGAGGAAGGCCTGATTAAAAAATAGGCCCAATTTCTAGGAGCAGGTCTGCTAGACTTGGAATGCCCATACACTTAGTGTATGGGCTGTCAAACATTTTCCCCTGTGGTGTACACCTCAACCGTTTTCAGAACAAGTATTTTACGCACAGCATAACCACCCACCCTTGTTAATAATTCGACACTGGCTGCAGCTGCACGGAACACGTAAACCTTTTTGATCTAGTGGCGGTGGATGATGAGGCTTGGAGGAAGGCCTGATTAAAAAATAGGCCCAATTTCTAGGAGCAGGTCTCCTAGACTTGGAATGCCCATACACTTAGTGTATGGGCTGTCAAACATTTTCCCCTGTGGGGTACACCGCAAATGTTTTCAGAATAAGTATTTTACGCACAGCATAACCACCCACCCTTGTTAATAATTCGACACTGGCTGTAGCTGCACGGAACACGTAAACCTTTTGATCTAGTGGCGGTGGATGATGAGACTTGGAGGAAGGCCTAATTAAAAAATAGGCCCAATTTCTAGGAGCGGGTCTCCTAGACTTGGAATGCCCATACATTTAGTATATGGGCTGGCAAACATTTCCCCTGTGGGGTACACCTCAACCTTTTTCAGAAAAAATATTTTACGCACAGCATAACCACCCAGCCTTGTTAATAAATAGACACTGGCTGTAGCTGCATGGAACACGTAAACCCTTTTAATCTAGTGGCGGTGGATGATAAGATTTGGAGGAAGGCCTGACTAAAAAATCGGCCCAATTTCTAGGAGCGTGTCTCCTAGACTTGGAATGCCCATATACTTATTGTATGGGCTGTCAAACATTTTCCCCTGTGGGGTACACCTCAACCGTTTTAAGAACAAGTATTTTATACACAGCATAACCACCCACCTTTGTTAATAATTTGACACTGGCTGTAGCTGCATGGAACATGTAAACCCTTTTGATCTAGTGGCGGTGCATGATGAGACTTGCAGGAAGGCCTGACTAAAAAATCGGCCCAATTGCTAGGAGCGGGTCTCCTTGACTTGGAATGCCCATATACCTATTGTATGGGCTGTCAAACATTTTCCCCTGTGGGGTACACCTCAACCGTTTTCAGAACAAGTATTTTATGTACAGCATAACCACCCACCCCTGTTAATAATTCGACACTGGCTATAGCTGCACGGAACACCTAAACCCTTTTGATCTAGTGGCAGTGGATGATGAGACTTGAAGGAAGGCCTGATTAAAAAATCGGCCCAATTTCTAGGAGCGGGTCTCCTAGACTTGGAATGCCTATACACTTAGTGTATGGGCTGTCAAACATTTCACCTTGGGGGTGTACATATTTTTTGTATTTTGGTGACGGGCATCATAACAACCTTGCCAAAACATAGAGTGGCCAGAACATGACTGAATACGTTCACCCTGGTGTTCAAGTGGTGGTGGACAGTGAGGAGGAGGAGAAGGAGGAGGAGGACACCAACTAGCCAAAATCAGGAAGCATATATCCATGTTTGATTATGAAGAGGTGCATGGGAATACACCTCCCAAAAAGCACTACATTGGAGTTTAGGCTTCGCTGTCATGATTTGGTGGTGTCGAGAAGTCAGGCCCAATCCATCCCTTGTTCATTTTTATAAGAGTCAGCCTGACTGCATTTTCCGTAGAAAGGTGAATGCGCTTATCTGTGATAATGCCACCAGCAGCACTAAAAACCTGCTCGGACAAAACGCTAGCGGCAGGGTAGGCCAGGACCTCCAAGGCATAGAGAGCCAGCTCATGCCACGTGTCCAGCTTGGATACCCAATAATTAAAAGGCACAGAGGAATCATGGAGGACGTTGGTACGGTCAGCAAGGTACTCCCTCAACATCTTAGAAAAGATTGCATTCCTTGTGAGATTACCCTGCGCCTCAGTGCATGGGCGATGGGAGGGTCTTAGAAAACTGTCCCAGAACTTTGCCAGTATTCCCCTGCCTCTGCTGGAGTGGACTTGTGTCTGTCTCGCCTGTCCTGCTTGGTTGGCCAACAAACTGTTATCTCTGCTGCTAGCATTTTGAGATGGGAATTTTTTTAATATTTCTGCAACAATGGCCCTATGGTACTGCACCATTTTGGTATACCTGTCTACCTCTGGAACAAGAGATTGAAAGTTATCCTTGTACCGTGGCTCTAAAAGTGTCGCTAGCCAGAGCTGTCAACAACTCTTCATCATTGTGTGGTTTGTCACCTGAGCAAATTAGCTTCTGCATAGCCTGTTTTCCGCTTTGCTTTGGCAGTGCTGCAGTGCTTTCAGCTTGTGAATGATGTGCTCATTTCGGACATGGAGGCTGAAGAGGAGGAGGAGGAGGAAGAGGAGGTGCAGATGCTGTACACAGTGGGGGCTACCCTGATTGACATAGGGCCTGCAATCTTTGTCATCGGGAGGACGTGTTCCATCCCAAGGTCTGACTGGGTCCCAGCTTCCACTATGTTAACCCAGTGTGCCATCAGCGAGATGTACCGTCCCTGGCCACAAGCATTTGTCCACGTGTCTGTGGATAGGTGTACTTTCCCAGTAACTGCATTGTTGAGGGCACGGGTAATGTTGTGAGACACGTGCTTGTGTAATGCCGGGATGGCACAGCAGGAGAAATAGTGGCGGCTGGGGACAGAGTACCTTGGGACGGCCGCCACCATCAGGTTGCGGATAGCTTCCGTCTCCTGAAAGGCAACATTTCAACCGCAAGCAGTCGAGAAATATAAGAATTGAGTACTGTGGCCTGTGGAGCATTTGCTGCATATTTCCGCTTACGTTCCAATGACTGGGGTATGGACAACTGAAGGCTGCTCTGGGACAAGGACGTGGACATGCTTGATGATGGTGCTATTTGACTGTGGGCAACCTCAGGTGCAGGGCAGGTGGCATCTTCGCATGCACCGTGGACAGGGTATTGGCTTGCACGCACAACAATGGAAGAAGTTGTGATGTCACCCGCAGATACTGTTCCTGCAGCATGGGGTTGGGCTAACAAAGTTGGGTGCTTTGCTGCGATGGTGGTGGTGGTGGTAAGGCTGGTAGTTTTGCTACCCCTGCTGATGCTGGCATGAGAGGTGTTGCAAATGGCCTGTTTGGGGTTATCAGCAGAGTCTTTAAAAAATAACCAGACTCGGGAAGACCTCACAGTTGTATTGGCAACTTCCCTCAGGTTGGTTGCACGCCTTCTGTCTGCAGCCACCACATTGCTTCTTCCTGCCTGAAGTGGTGCCACGCCTACCTCCCCTTGTGTGCTGCTGTCCTCGCTCTGCATGTCCTCATGCCAGGTTGGGTCTGTTACTACATCATCCACCACCTCATCTTCCACTTCCCCACCCTAGTCCTTCTCCTGACTTTCAGGCAATTGTGTCTCATCATCGTCCACCTCTTGTGACTGTGGCTGCTTAAAGATTTGTGCATCGCTACATGGAATATCATCCTGACCGCTTCAAGTGGAACGGGCGATAGGCACGAATATCCAAATGGAAAACTGAACAGCTCTTCGGAGTGTCCGAGTGTGGGATCAGTTGTCTCAGGGTACTCAGCATGGTGGGAGGAAGGAGTATCAGGGTAAGCAATATGCGGCCCAGAATCACAGCTAATGTGACTTGACTGTGTTGAAGACAGGGTGCTGGTGGTGGTGGATAAGTAACTGGAAGTGTTATTCTCTATCCAACCAACAACCTTATAACACTGCTCGGGCTTCAATAGTGCTGTCTTGCCGCGGTCCCCTAGGACTTCGAACACTAAGGTCCAGCGAGAAGATGTGGGTGTTTTTGGTGGGCCAATTTCAGCTTGCCCACGGCCTCGGCCTGCACCATCACCATCACGTCCACTTCCCCGTCCCTTGCCACGCGCCTTGCCCATTGTAAATGTTCTAGGGTATTATACACGTTCACAACAAAAGGGTGATTTGGGAGGCAACTTGTATGTGATACGTGTGCTGGAAAAACAAAATTTTACCTATCTGGACTTTAGGTAAAAATGTGTTTTGCCTTATCAGATTTAATAAGTACGTTAACAGACTGCAAAACAAATACGACGTGTAGGCCTAAAATGGCCAAATTTTTGACAATGATAAATGAGGCCTGTTAGGGAGATACCACAATGACAAATGTGTGGCCTGTTTTTTTTTATTTTTGGGCTAACTAGTGCTGTGTATAAGTACTGTGAAACCCAGGACAAGCAAAGGAAAACCGACTTAAACTGGCCAAACTTTGAGCACACACAGATGTGAGCTGGCACGGAGATACCACTACGATAAATGTGTTTTTTTTTTTCCTTTTTTTTTTGCTAACTACTGACTGATGTATATAAGTACAGTGACACCCAGGACAAAAAAGAAAAGCTCCGTAAATTGGCCAAACTTTAAGCACGCATAGATATCAGCTGACACGGAGATACCACACTGAAAAATATGTGGCCTTTCCTTTTTTTAATTTTTTGGCTAAATAATGCTGTATATAAGTACAGTGACACCCAGGCCAAAAAAAGGAAAACTGGCTTAAAATGGCCAAACTTTGAGCACGCACAGATATCAGCTGTCACGGAGATACCACACCGAAAAATGTGTGGCCTGTCATTTTTTTAATTTTTTGGCTAAATACTGCTGTATATAAGTACAGTGACACCCAGGACAAAAAAGAAAAGCACAGTAAACTGGTCAAACTTTGAGCATGCACAGATATTAGCTGGCACGGAGATACCACACCGAAAAATGTGTGGCCTGTATTTTTTTGCTAAATACTGCTGTACATAACTACAGTGACACCCAGGACAAAAAAGAAAACCACCGTAAAACTGGCCAAACTTTCAGCACGCACAGATATGAGCTGGCACGGAAATACCACTACGACAAATGTGTGGCCTGTATTTCGTTTTTTTTTGGCTAAATAAATACTTTTTTGCAAAAGTATTCGGCCCCCTGGAACTTTTCAACCTTTTCCCACATATCATGTTTCAAACATAAAGAAACCAAAAGTGTTGTGAGTGGGCTTGGGATGAGTTCTGAGCAGAGGCTCCCTCTGGTGGTTACAGGCGGTGCTGGTCTGTCCAGTGAAGATTGTGAAGATTGTGAGGATTGGGAATCAGGTGTTACTGACTGGTCTTATATAAAGGAGTCACCTTCCCATCAGGGTTGCCGGTGATCAATTGTTCTGGTCTGAATCCTTGATTCCTGTTTCCTTTGTAGCCTGCTGTGTCGTGTCTGCATCTCCTGCTAACAGATAAGACATTTTCTTCTTTTTGTTTTTGTGCTTGATTTTTGCATTTTGTCCTGCACTTCTGTGGGGGCCTTCAGGGTCCCCTCCGGGGGCTTTTGCCCTCTCAGTTTAGTTCAGCCACTGATGTTTGTACCTTTGCTTTTTCCAGTTTTTTCAGTGGCTGCTGTTTTGATTTTGTTACACCAGAGAACTAATTTAGGTGGTAGAGGTCGTGTGATCTCAGGTGTTTTTGAAATTAGTAGAGTTGGTGCTTTTCAGGGTTTTCTGGGATTGCAGTAAGTACCCTTCCTATCCTTTTCTATTTAGTTAGTTTGGGCCCCAACGTTTGCTCATACTATTTTCTGTCTGTGTCTGTATTTCTTCTTGTCTAACCGCCATTACATGTTTGGGGGCTTTCTATTATCTTTGGGGTTCTGCTCCGGGGCAGATAGCTTTCCTATTTCTATCTTTAGGTGTAGTTAGTTTCTCAGGCTGTGACGAGGCGTCTAGGACCAACGTAGGAATGCTCCACGGCTGCCTCTAATTGTTGTGGTTAGTCAGGGTACTGCAATCTCATAGATTCCAACTGCTCTGGTGTATTGCCTTTTTTGCCTGCACTCCTCAGCTACCGAAACATAACAGTATCACCGGCCTAAAATTTAAAATTGTATGGTACTCACAGAAGGGAAAAAATTTGTGAAAGAAAAAACGGTTGTCAGAGTTGTCAGAGATATTTTTCTGTTTATTGCATTTTTTTTTTTTTTTTTTCCCTCTGTATCTCTGGGTGCTGGGGAGGATTTTTTCTCTCAATGGAGTTTGCACAGTTGTCTGGCCGTGTGGATCAGCTTGCCACTGAGGTTCAGAGTATTGCTGCATATCTTGCTAGGTTGCCTGTTGTGGAACCTAGGATTCCCATGCCAGATTTGTTTTTAGGGGATCGAGCTAACTTTCAGAATTTCAAAAATAATTGTAAATTGTTTTTTGCCTTAAAATCTAAGTCCTCAGGGAACGCAGCGCAGCAGGTTCAAATTGTCATCTCTCTCCTGCGCGGCGATCCTCAGGATTGGGCTTTTTCCCTGACACCTGGGGATCCTGTTTTGAGTGATGTTGATGCATTTTTTCAGGCTTTGGGGTTATTGTACGATGAGCCTAATGTCACTGATCAAGCTGAAAAAGCCTTGTTGGCATTAAATCAGGGGCTTGATGACGCTGAGTTATACTGTCAGAGATTCCGTAGGTGGGCAGTCCTGACCAAGTGGAATGACGACTCTTTGGCGGCCCTTTTTCGGAAGGGTCTGTCAGATAATGTAAAGGATGTTATGGTGGGATTCCCTGTCCCCTCTGGTCTCAATGATTCTATGTCATTAGCGATTCAAATTGACAGACGTTTGCGTGAGCGGAGAAGTATGCGTGGAATAGTGTTGCCTTGTGAACCTGCTTCTGAATCCATGCAGTGTGATAGAGTGGTGTCTGGGGCACAGCGTCATGAGTTTCGAAAGCGCAATGGGTTATGTTTCTACTGTGGTGATGCCTCTCATGCTATTTCAGTCTGCCCTAAGCGGGGAAGACGTTTTGCACGCTCAGTTGTCTTGGGTAGTGTTCAGACTAAGTTTTTATTAACTGTCACTCTGATATGCTCTCTGTCCTCATTTTCTGCTCAGGCTTTCGTTGATTCTGGAGCAGCTATTAACCTGATGGATTATGATTTTGCTAAACGTTGTGGGTTTCCCTTGATACCCCTACAGAAGTCTATTCCCCTACTGGGGATCGATTCTACCCCTTTGGCTGAGAATAAACCTCAGTTCTCTACTCAGGTGATAATGAGGGTTGAACCTGATCATCAAGAGTGCTGCAAATTTTTGGTTTTGTATAATCTGCATGATATTATCGTACTGGGTTTCCCTTGGTTACAGTCTCATAATCCTGTTTTGGATTGGAAATCTGTGTCTGTAACCAGTTGGGGCTGCCAATGTGTTAATACCAACACTCCTGTTTTTTCTGCCTCCCCCCAGGCTCAGGATGTTCCTGACTTTTTGATTGATTTTTCTGATGTATTTAGCGAAAGTAAATCTGCATCCTTGCCTCCCCATAGGAGCTATGACTGCGCTATTGAATTAGTGCCTGGTAGTAAATTCCCTAAAGGTCGCCTTTTTAACTTGTCTGTACCTGAACATGACGCTATGCGGTCTTATATCAAGGAGTCATTGGAGAAGGGTCATATCAGACCATCCTCTTCACCCTTAGGTGCCGGTTTTTTCTTTGTGGCCAAAAAGGATGGTTCATTAAGGCCGTGTATTATCGTCTTTTGAACAATATTACTGTGAAATATCAATACCCGCTACCCTTGATTTCTGACCTGTTTTCCAGGGTGAAAAACGCTACTTGGTTTACCAAGCTTGACCTCAGGGGGGCATATAACCTTATTCGCATTAAGCACGGGGATGAATGGAAGACGGCATTCAATACCCCGGAGGGGCATTTTGAGTACCTTGTGATGCCCTATGGGCTCACTAATGCTCCTTCTGTCTTCCAGTCCTTCATGAATGACATTTTCAGGGATTTTGTGGATAAATTTCTGATTGTTTATTTGGATGATATCTTGATTTTTTCTAATGACTGGGACTCTCATGTGAAACATGTTCGAACTGTATTCCAGATTTTGAGAGAGAATGCTCTGTATGTGAAGGGATCAAAGTGTCTTTTTGGTGTACAGAGGATCTCATTTCTGGGATTCATTTTGTCCCCATCTGTTATTGAAATGGACCCGGTCAAGGTTCAGGCCATCTGTGATTGGGTCCAACCTACTTCATTAAAGGCTCTTCAAAGATTTTTGGGTTTTGCCAATTTTTATCGTAAATTTATTGGTAATTTCTCAGTTATTGTTAAACCATTAACTGATTTGACCAAAAAGGGTTCTGATGTGGTGAATTGGCCTCCTGAGGCAGTCTCTGCATTTCAGGAACTTAAGCAGAGATTCACTTCTGCTCCTGTTCTACGGCAGCCTGATGTTTCTCTGCCATTTCAGGTGGAGGTTGATGCCTCTGAAATTGGGGCAGGTGCCGTTTTGTCCCAAAAAGATCCAGAGACCTCTAAAAGTAACCCTTGTGCCTTTTTCTCTCGAAAATTTTCACCTACTGAACGTAATTATGACGTGGGTAATCGGGAGTTATTGGCCATGAAGTGGGCTTTTGAAGAGTGGAGACATTGGCTGGAGGGAGCCAAACATCAGGTGGTGGTCCTTACTGACCATAAGAATCTGGTTTATCTGGAATCTGCCAAGCGACTCAATCCTAGACAGGCCAGGTGGGCCTTGTTTTTCACACGTTTTAATTTTGTGGTTTCCTTTCTTCCTGGCACTAAGAATGTTAAGGCGGATGCCCTCTCGAGGAGCCTCCTTGCGGACTCTCCTGAGTTATCTGATCCTTCTGTTATTTTGAAAGAGGGTGTAGTTCTTTCCGCCATCTCACCTAATTTGAGACTTGCTCTGGAGGGGTGTCAGGAGGATAGGCCCGAGCGCTGCCCTGTTGGAAAATTGTTTGTCCCGGACCAGTGGAAAAAGAGTGTGATGTCTGAGATTCATTGTTCCGCGTTGGCTGGGCATCCCGGAATTTTTGGTACCAGAGACTTGGTTAGTCAGTCCTTTTGGTGGCCTACCTTGTCTCGTGATGTCAGGGAATTTGTGCAGTCCTGCGGGACTTGCTCTCGCTCCAAGCCTTGCTCTCGCTCTAGTGGTTTGTTGATGCCATTGCCTGTGCCCAAGAGACCATGGACCCATATCTCTATGGATTTCATTTCCGACCTTCCTGTTTCTCAGAGAATGACCGCCATCTGGGTGATTTGTGATAGGTTTTCTAAGATGATACATCTTGTGCCATTACCTAAGTTGCCTTCCTCCTCTGAATTGGTGCCGTTGTTCCTTCAGCACGTGGTTCGTTTACACGGCATTCCTGAGAACATAGTGTCTGACAGAGGAGTCCAGTTTGTTTCCAGATTTTGGAGGACTTTTTGTTCTAAACTGGGTGTTCAATTGTCTTTCTCCTCGGCATTTTATCCTCAGACCAATGGTCAAACTGAGAGAACAAACCAGACATTGGAGACTTATCTAAGATGCTTTGTGTCTGCTGATCAGGATGACTGGGTCTCTTTTTTGCCTTTGGCTGAGTTTGCTCTTAATAATAGGGCTAGCTCTGCCACTTTGATGTCTCCGTTTTTCTGTAATTCTGGGTTTCACCCTCGATTTTCTTCAGGACAGACGGAGGCTTCTGTCTGTCCAGGTGTTGACTCTGTTGTGGAGCGTATGCAACAGATTTGGGACCAGGTAGTGGAGAGGTTGTCCCTCTCTCAGGAGAGGGCCCAGCGATTTGCTAACCGGCATAGGACTGATGGTCCTCGGTTTAAAGTGGGTGACTTGGTCTGGTTGTCCTCAAAAAATATTCCTATGAGAGTAGCATCTCCTAAATTTAAGCCTAGGTTCATTGGACCTTATAAGATCATAGAGATTCTTAATCCTGTTTCTTTTCGTTTGCTTCTTCCAGGGACATTTAAGATCCATAACGTGTTCCACAAGTCCTTGTTGAAGAGGTTTGTTGAGCCAGTGGTTCCTGCTGCTGTGCCTCCTGACCCTGTTTTGGTTGAGGGCAATCTGGAGTATGTGGTTGAGAAAATATTAGATTCTCGTTTTTCTAGACGGAAACTCCAGTATTTGGTTAAGTGGAGAGGTTATGGTCAGGAAGACAATTCTTGGGTGTTTGCTTCGGACATCCATGCTAGGAGACTCATCTGTGCGTACCATAGAACTCATCCTGACCGACCTGGTTGCTCAAATGAGGGTTCGGTGACCCCTCCTCAAGGGGGGGTACTGTTGTGAGTGGGCTTGGGATGAGTTCTGAGCAGAGGCTCCCTCTGGTGGTTACAGGCGGTGCTGGTCTGTCCAGTGAAGATTGTGAAGATTGTGAGGATTGGGAATCAGGTGTTACTGACTGGTCTTATATAAAGGAGTCACCTTCCCATCAGGGTTGCCGGTGATCAATTGTTCTGGTCTGAATCCTTGATTCCTGTTTCCTTTGTAGCCTGCTGTGTCGTGTCTGCATCTCCTGCTAACAGATAAGACATTTTCTTCTTTTTGTTTTTGTGCTTGATTTTTGCATTTTGTCCTGCACTTCTGTGGGGGCCTTCAGGGTCCCCTCCGGGGGCTTTTGCCCTCTCAGTTTAGTTCAGCCACTGATGTTTGTACCTTTGCTTTTTCCAGTTTTTTCAGTGGCTGCTGTTTTGATTTTGTTACACCAGAGAACTAATTTAGGTGGTAGAGGTCGTGTGATCTCAGGTGTTTTTGAAATTAGTAGAGTTGGTGCTTTTCAGAGTTTTCTGGGATTGCAGTAAGTACCCTTCCTATCCTTTTCTATTTAGTTAGTTTGGGCCCCAACGTTTGCTCATACTATTCTCTGTCTGTGTCTGTATTTCTTCTTGTCTAACCGCCATTACATGTTTGGGGGCTTTCTATTATCTTTGGGGTTCTGCTCCGGGGCAGATAGCTTTCCTATTTCTATCTTTAGGTGTAGTTAGTTTCTCAGGCTGTGACGAGGCGTCTAGGACCAACGTAGGAACGCTCCACGGCTGCCTCTAGTTGTTGTGGTTAGTCAGGGTACTGCAATCTCATAGATTCCAACTGCTCTGGTGTATTGCCTTTTTTGCCTGCACTCCTCAGCTACCGAAACATAACACAAAAGTTAATTTTTGATGAAGAATCAACAACAAGTGGGACACAATTGTGAAGCTGAACGAAATGTATTAGTTATTTTAAATTTTTGTGGAAATACAAAAACTGAAAAGTGGGGCGTGCAATATTGTTCGACCCCTTTACTTTCAGTGCAGCAATCTCACTCCTGGAGTTCATTGTGGATCTCTGAATGATCCAATGTTGTCCTAAATGACTGATGATGATAAATATAATTCACCTGTGTGTAATCAAGTCTCCGTATAAATGCACCTGCTCTGTGATAGTCTCAGGGTTCTGTTTGAAGCACAGAGAGCATCATGAAGACCAAGGAACACAACAGGCAGGTCTGTGATACTGTTGTGGAAAGTTTAAAGCCAGATTTGGATACAAAATGATTTCCAAAACTTTAAACATCACAAGGAGCACAGTGCCCTCCCTCTAAACATTCATCTCAAACAAGGAGAAGACTGATCAGAGATGCAGCCAAGAGGCCCATGATTACTCTGGATGAACTGAAGAGATCTACAGCTGAGGTGGGACAGTCTGTCCATAGGACAACAATCAGTCGTACACTGCACAAATCTGGCCTTTATGGAAGAGTGGCACGAAGAAAGCCATTTCTCCAAGATATCCATAAAAAGTGTCATTTAAAGTTTGCAAAAAGCCACCTGGGAGACACACCAAACATGTGGAAGAAGGTGCTCTGGTCAGATGAAACCAAAATCAAACTTTTTGGCAACAATGCCAAACGATATGTTTGGTGTAAAAGCAACACAGCTCATCACCCTGAACACACCATCCCCACTGTCAAACATGGTGGTGGCAGCATCATGGTTTGTGCCTGCTTTTCTTCAGCAGGGACAGTGAAGCTGGTTCAAATTGATGGGAAGATGGATGGAACCAAATACAGGACCATTCTTGAAGAAAACCTGTGGGAGTCTGCAAAAGACCTGAGACTGGGACGGAGATTTGTCTTCCAACAAGACAATGATCCCAAACATAAAGCAAAATATACAATGGAATGGTTCACAAATAGACATATCCAGGTGTTAGAATGGCCAAGACAAAGTCCAGACCTGAATCCAATCGAGAATCTGTGGAAAGAGCTGAAAACTGCTGTTCACAAACGATCTCCATCCAACCTCACTGAGCTCGAGCTGTTTGCCAAGGAAGAATGGGCAAGAATTTCAGTCTCTCGATGTACAAAACTGATAGAGACATACCCCAAGCGACTTGCAGCTGTAATCGCAGCAAAAAGTATTAAGTTAAAGGGGCCGAATAATTTTGCATGTCCCACTTTTCAGTTTTTGTATTTCTACAAAAATTTAAAATAATCAATACATTTTGTTCAACTTCACAATTGTGTCCTACTTGTTGTTGATTCTCGCCAAAAATTAACATTTGTTATCTTTATGTTTGAAGCATCATATGTGGGAAAAGGTTGAAAAGTTCCAGGGGGCCGAATACTTTCGCAAGGCACTGTAAAGGTACTGTCACACTAAGCGAGATCGCTAGCGAGATCGCTTAAGCGTCAGCGATTTTATGACGCAGCAGCGACCTTGTTGGCGACGTCGCTGTGTGTGACATGTAGCGGCGATGTGGCCCCTGCTGCGATGTCGCTGATTGTTCATGAACGTTCTGAGCCGTTTTTTAGTCATTGGTGTCCCGCTGGTGAGCTTGAATCGCTGAGTGAGACACCCTTTATGAACGACTTTACCAGCGGAGCAGGCAGGACTAGGTTTTCCCAACGACCGCAGAGGTCGTTATACAGATCGCTAATCGCTGATGAGATCTTTGTGTTTGGAAGCTAACTAGCGACCATATAGCGATCGCACCAACGATCTCGCCAGGTCGTGTCGTTGTCGTGATCGCTGGTGCGATCACTAAGTGTGACAGTGCCTTAAGTATAGTGACACACAGGACAAAAAAAGAAAAGCGCTTTAAACTGGCCAAACTTTGAGCACGCATAAATATCAGCTGGCATGGAGATACCACACCGAAAAATATGTGGCCTGTCCTTTTTTTAATTTTTTTGGCTAAATAATGCTGTTTATAAGTACAGTGACACCCAGGCCAAAAAAAAGAAAACCGGCCTAAAATGGCCAAACTTTGAACATGCACAGATATGAGCTGGCACGGAGATACCACACTGAATAATGTGTGGCCTGTATCTTTATTTTGCTAAATATTGCTGTATATAACTATAGTGACACCCAGGACAAAAAAAGAAAACCGCCATAAACTGGACAAACTTTCAGCATGCACAGATATGAGCTGGCACAGAGATACCACAACGACAAATGTGTGGCCTGTATTTTGTTTTTTTTTGGCTAAATAGTGCTGTATATAAGTACAGTGACACACAGGACAAAAAAAGAAAACCGGCGTAAACTGGCCAAACTTTGAGCACGCACAGATATCAGCTGGCACGGATATAACACATCGAAAAATGTGTGGCCTGTCCTTTTTTTAATTTTTTGGCTAAGTAATGCTGCATATAAGTACAGTGACACCCAGGCCAAAAAAAGGAAAACCGGCCTAAAATGGCCAAACTTTGAGCACGCACAGATATCAGCTGGCACGGAGATACCACTACGACAAATGTTTTTTTTCTTTTTTTGGCTAAATAGTGCTGTATATAAGTACAGTGCAAGACAGCAAAAAAAAAATTGATTTAGGGCTAAAAATACCAAAATTTTTAGCAGACGGATGGATGAGGCATGTCACAGATATACCACAATGTAAAATATGTGGCCTGTATGTTTTTTGGGGGTGGGGGTTCAGCAAAATAGTGTTAAGAAATTGTGTAAGACACTCAAAAAAAAATCTTCTCAACCGTACCACATAAAAATTAAATATTTCTCTGCGCACTCAAAAGGGATGTTTGAGACCCCTTTAAAATTGCTGGATTTTCACGCTGTGCTAGGAAAAGGATCTGGCTGTATTGTGCACTGTCAAAAAGCAAATGGAGGAAAAAAAAAAAGGGCTCTGGATTGCTTTGCAATAAAAAAGCTCTGTTAGCCCTGGCCAAAAAAATTTTCAAAGCCAATTACACCTGGGGCTTGGTATATACGGCCAATATATCCTACAGGCAGCAGGAGCAGCACCAGAACACATGAAGGGAATGGACCCTCTTGATGTATGCAATGATCTATATAGACACATACAGTGCCTGCAGGCCTTGCACTGATGTGTAAAAAGCGACGTACAATCCCCTTCCTACCTAAAACTGGAACCTATATACTCAGTAATTAGTCCTTAGGCCGGCGTCACACACAACGACAAAAAATCGGACTGTTTTAGTCGGTCGATTATCAGACCAAAATGTAAACATCACACATCCGCCTGGCATCCGATTTTCCTTCAAAGATGCGATTTAGTCGCATGTGTCCGTACCTTGTAACATCCGATTTCCATCCGACCACCGTTTTTTTTGTCGCAGCTCACCAAAAAGGACCAATAACGGTTTTGAGGCCTGATACTCATTTAAATCATCAGGCAGAGCTATATTTAAGTGCTCTGCTACAGGTGTGACCCTCCCACCTTTGCACTGGTGTCATTTTGTTCCTTGTGCTTAGTGCTTGCTAGCTGCTTTATCTCAAACATGAGCGACACACTCAGATTTACTCCCACTGAGCGTGTGCTGTTCCATTGGGTTATATCCAGACGTTTTGGGGAGCCATATCCTGTAAAAGCAGATCACAGAAGGCGCAGAAGAATGTGGGTACATCCACTTTTGACAAGAAGGATAACTAAAGGCCATTTTCACCGCCTATATTTGTCACAGTGTAGCCATGGCGATAAGTTTTTCCAATATTGTCGAATGAGCATAGCTACCTTTGATACGTTGCTTGACATTGTGCGCCTGGGATCACATTTCAGGACACCAGGATGAGAAAAGCAATTTCTGCAGAGGAACGCCTTCTCCTAACAATAAGGTATGTGTGTCAACGATATGTTGATGATGTTTGCCTCGACATAGTCACTTTGCAAGTGTTGTAGCACACTTATTGTACACTTATAATGTGAGTAATGTATTTCTCAAGCTTACCTATCTAAATTATTGCCTTTGGTGTATTCCACAGAAGGCATGGCTTGTAATATCATTTACAGCATGTGTGCTCTAAGAAACTAAAGCATTGTAAGTGTTGTGAATGCTGTGTTTGTTGTTTTTGGTGCTGATTTCTCCATGTTCTATGTTCTATGTGTGTTACAGGTTCCTTTCTACTGGCATGTCCTACGCTGCTCTGCACTTAGAGTTCTTAATAGGGAGATCAACAATTTCAGGCATTGTGCGGTCAACTTGTGTGGAAATTTGGAGCAGACTACATCAAGACGTCATGCCTGAGCCAAAAATGAGTGACTGGTTGAGGATAGCACAGGGTTTTGAAGAAAATTGCCAGTTTCCACACTGTATAGGAGCCCTGGACGGCAAGCACATACGTGTTCGAAAACCTCCTAACTCAGGCTCCCAATTCTTCAATTATAAGCAATATTTTTCCGTAGTTTTGTTGGCCTTGGTCGACACAAACTACAGGTTTATAATTGTAGACATTGGGGCCTATGGAAGGAGTGGAGACTCCAGAGTCTTCAATACTTCCATAATGGGTAGGCGGATACGTAATAACCAACTGGACTTCCCACCAGCAACTCAACTTACAGACTCTATTCCAGAACGTGTGCCTTATGTTATAGTAGCGGATGAAGCATTTCAATTAACCGTAATGTAATGAGGCCATATCCCCGTCGCTATCTCACCATCGGCGTAGAATATTTAATTGTTGCCTGTCCGTGCTCGACGGCTGGTGGAGTGCACATTTGGAATTCTTTGTGCTAAATGGCGGGTACTTCAATCTGCAATTCAACTCAATGAAGACAATGTTAATGTGGTCCTCAAAGCATGTGTGGTCCTACATAACTTTTGTAGAATACATGAATGCTCCTCACATGATGTGGGTGACATTGCCTCTGTTAATGTGTCTATGCCTATGTCACCACCCATCCATCCCCGTCATCCACCTTCAGCCCTAAAAGTACGTGATGTGTTCACTCAATATTTTGTGTCCCCTGAGGGTGCTACTGCCTGGCAAGAGGAGGCATTATTACAGATGTAGTGTGCCTATGTTGCTCTGTCATAAAGACACTTTGCTTCACCTAATTGTAGATGTTGTGTTGTTTTTGGTCTCATGTTGTGTCTAAGTTACGCAGCCCATCAGGTATTGAAATAATCACATACAATCAATGCGACTTCAACATTATTTTTATGTATTATGTCATGTTTAGTCGCTGGAAACATAATGCAAAAGGACTAAGCTTTTTTGAACATGTTTGCTGCTAAATTGGCAGCAGTAAAACAAAGTACAATCTTAATAACTTAAAAGAAAAACATAATAAATACATTACACCTATAACTGGTGGTAGGTGTGGGGTGGTGAAGGTGGAGGGCCAGCTTGTGAGGGCTGGCTATACTGCTCTCCAGCCACTGTGTCACCATGAGTGGTGGCTGAATGTGCAGTTTGCTGGCTGCTTCTTGCTTGCTCTTGATGGGGGTTTGGGTAAGGGAAGGTTGGGAACTGTTGTGGGTAGTCATAATATGACTGCCCACTTAGACTGTAGCCCCAAAATGCCCATGTCGACCATACCCATGTTGTGGCCAGCATTGAACATTGGGTATGGTTGAGTGGGCATATTGAGAATGGCCACTCTGTCCCATCTGTGGTACCTGTTGTGTTCCACTTTGATAGGACTCACTTTGAGGAGGAGGGGTTGGTCTCTGTGGTACACAAGGAAGAGGTGGAGGAGGAGCATGATGAAGAGGAGGAGGCTGATCAGAGGCTGATGCAGACTCCCCTTGCTGGCTTCCCAACAAACGTAGTAGATTTTCATTGGAATGTTGCCACCTTTCCAGTAAATCTAGTACGTTGTTGGGATCATTTGGTGGGGTTCCTGCATCAAGCACAATTTGTAGGCCAGTTCTGATCCGTAGTCTGTGCTGACGGTGAATGGCCCTGAGGTATCGAGCCAGACTGCGTCCAAATGCCTCCTCCCCATCATCATGGGCAACAGTGGACAAGTAGTCAAGAACTCCTCCTTGTGGCAGAACCAACTCCTTCTCTTCTACGCCTGGCTCGCCGTGACACAAGTGCAGGAGGCGAAGCCACATCCTGTGGCCTACCAGGGCTGCTGCTGAGGGGAGTCTCTACAGCTGCGCCAACGCCTTGTAACATCTGCCACTGAAAAAGTAACGGATAAAACCAAAAATTAGACTTATCTGCCCTTGTAATGTAGTAAAAACAGAAGTACCGTACAACAGCAATATTATCATTTTTTGGCGTGTTATGTGTACACAACACCACTACAAATTGTATGTAGCTAAGCTAACAAGTTAATATTAGAAGGATTCATACATACAAACAAAGCTCTATGAGATATGTGTCACAGTAATTACCATTAATTTGTGACAGAGCGATGGCATTAACAAAAGGGACACACATTAAGTACATCACCTACGCATTTATTGCGTAGGCAAACATTTTAAAGCTTAAGTAGGCGACCATTACAGTTGGATGTAAATATTATAATGTGGTTGGTGTACTGACATAGCACTGGGGGTTTGAACAGTCATAACTGTTGTATTGGCCACATTTGATTTTCAGATATAAGGGTAGAGGGACATTATAACACATTGTTGTTGGTACATACTGAGTAGTAATACAGTATTGTATGCGTTTTCAATACGTTACTTACTGATGCGTTCTTGGTCCTCCCTAGACCTGTCGCCAAAATCCGGGAACATCTGTACACATATTCTCCGCCAAGCCGCGTCCTTCCGCGACCGGTTGGAATAATTGGGATCCCGCTGGTCCCAAAGTTCTGGTCTCTCCTGGACCAGAACGATCAACATTTCAACATTGATATGACTGGCCATGGTTCTGGACTCCGTGGAGGCGGTTTCCTGTTTGGGTTTGAATTTTCGTAGCCTAATTAGCATGTCAGCCCTTCCTGACAATTATCCTGATGCAATTTCCTGTCACCTGGAATAGTGGTGCGATTAAATAGAAAGTCACACGTGCGGTCCGTTTGTAATCCGATTTTTCATCGCTCCCATAGACTTGCATTGGCAATAGTCGACCCACAATCGGTGACAATCGCAGCATGCTGAGATAGCACTCGGACATTTAAAAAGGACCACAAAAAATCTGATACTGGGAGCTGCTCCATAGATTAACATAGGTCTGACTGCAATGCAATATTTCATCGCATTGCAGTCGTCCGATTTTGTCGCCAGTGTGACATCGGCCTTAGAAGGACTGTTGGTTTATCTGGATTTGAGTAGTTTAGGATGGTAGACCACAAACTAACTAACAAATTCTCAATTCTGACCCTATCTCGGCAGCAGCTCTCCCTACACTATCTAAATCCGGAGCTGAATGCGCAGAGCAGGGTGGCGTCCCGTCTCTTATACATCTGATGATGCTGTGCGACCAGCCAATCACCGCGAGAGCACAACTAAGATGGCTGCGGCATTTCATTGCCTGGCAGACAATCCCTGCATCATGATTGGGTCTGTAAAGTTCGCCAAAAAAGCTGGGTGCAGACCCGAGTTTCCACCGAGCAATCCCGGAAATGCACAGTGCTCGCCGAGTACACCGAGTACCATGATACTCGGGCGAGTAACGAGTAGTGGCTCATCACTAGTTCAGACAAATCACATCAGTCAGAAAATGAAATAGTTGGAAAAGGTTTAAAATTCCTGAGAAATTTGTTTTTGTAAAAAAATAGAAAAATATATATTTTTAACCCCTTAATGACCAGAGCTATTTTTGATTTTGCATTTTAATTTTTCACTCCACTTCTTCATAGAGCCATAACTTTTTTATTGTTTGGTCAAAATGGCCATATGAGGGCTTGTTTTTTGTGGGACGAGTTGTACTTTTGAAAGACACCATTGATTTTAACATATCGTGTACTGGAAAATGGGAAAAAAATTCCAAGTGCTGTGAAATTGCAAAAAAGTGCAATCCCAAAGTTGCTTTTAGCTTTTTTTTAACCATGTTCACTAAATTGTAATACTGACCTGCCACTATGATTCTCCGGGCCATTAAAAGTACATAGACACATGTCTAGGTTCTTTTTATTTAACCCCTTAACCCCCAAGGGTGGTTTGCACGTTGATGATCGGGGTAATTTTTATAATTCTGACCACTGTCTCTTTATGAGGTTATAACTCTGGAACGCTTCAATGGATCTTAGCTATTCTGAGATTATTTTCTCGTGACATATTGTACTTCATGATAGTGGTAAAATTTCTTCGATATAATTTGTCGTTATTTATGAAAAAAAGGAAATATGGCGAAAATTTTGCAATTTTCAAACTTTGAATTTTTATTCCCTTAAAACAGTGAAATATGTCACATAAAATAGTTACTAAATAACATTTCCCACATGTCTACTTTACATCAGCACAATTTTGGAACCAAAATTTTTTTTTGTTATGAAGTTATAAGGGTTAAAAGTTGACCAGCAATTTCTCATTTTTACAACAAATTGTAAAAAAACATTTTTTTTAGGGACCACCTCACATTTGAAGTCACTTTGAGGGGTCTATATGGCATAAAATACCCAAAAATGACACCATTCTAAAAACTGCACCCTTCAAGGTACTCAAAACCACATTCAAGAAATTTATTAACATTTCAGGTGCTTCACAGGAGCTGAAGCAACTTGGAAGGAAAAAAATGAACATTTAACTTTTTAGTCACAAAAATGATCTTTTACAAACAATTTTTTTATTTTAACAAGGGTAAAGGGAGAAAATGGACAGAAAAAGTTGTTGTACAATTTGTCCTGAGTAAAATCACTGTCTGGGCGCACGGCAGGGCTCAGAAGGGAAGGAGCACCGTTTGACTTTTTCAAACCAAAATTGGCTGGAATTGAGATTGGACGCCATGTCGCGTTTGGAGAGCCCCTGATGTGCCTAAACAGTGGAAACCCCCCACAAGTGACACCATTTTGGAAACTAGACCCCCTAAAGAACTTATCTAGATCTGTTGTGAGCACTTTGAACCCCAAGTGTTTCACCAAAGTTTATAATGTCTAGGTGTGGAAAAAAAAATTCCACAAAAATGATTTTTTAGTCCCAATTTTTGATTTTTCCCAAGGAAATTGGACCCCAAAAGTTGTCCAATTTGTCCTGAGTACGCTGATACCCCATATATGGGGGGAAATACAGTTTGGGCGCACGGCAGAGCTCGGAAAGGAAGTAATGAAGTTTGGAATGCAGACTTTGATGGGTTCCATGTTCAGTTTGCAGAGTCCCTGATGTGCCTAAACAGTGGAAACCCCCCACAAGTGACCCCATTTTGGAAACTAGACCCCCTAAGGAACTTATCTTGATCTGTGGTGCGCACTTTGAACCCCCAAGTGCTTCACACAAGTTTATAATGCCCGGGTATGAAAATAAAAAATCCTATTTTTTTCCCACAAAAATGATCTTATAGTCACCATTTTTTTATTTTCCCAAGGGTAACGGGAGAAATTGGACCCCAAAAGTTGTTGTCCAATTTGTTATGAGTAAGCTGATACCCTATATGTGTGAGAAAACTACTGTATGGGCACACGTCGGTGGTTGGAATAGAAGTAGCGACGTTTAGTAATGCAGACTTTGATGTAATGGTCTGCGTGAGTCATGTCGCGTTTGGAGAGCCCCTGATGTGCCTAAACAGTGGAAACCCCCAAAAAAGACCCCATTTTGGAAACTAGACCCCCAAAGGAACTTATATAGATTTGTGGTGAGCACTTTGAACCCCCAAGTGCTTCACAGAAGTTTATAACGCCCGGGCATGAAAATAAAAAAATCATAATTTTTCCACAAACATGATATTTTCACCCCCAATTTTTTTATTTTCCCAAGGGTGACAGAAGAAATTGAACCCCATGAGTTATTGTGCAATTTGTCCTGAGTATGTTGATACCTCATATGTGGGGATAAACTACTGTTTGGGCGCATGGCAGAGCTCAGAAGGGAAGGAGCACGGTTTGACTTTTTCAACATCAAATTGGCTGGAATTGAGATCAGACGCCATGTCACGTTTGGAGAGCCCCTGATGTACCTGATGTACCTAAACAGTGGAAACCCCCCTATTCTAACTCCAACCCTAACCCCAACACACCCTAACCCTAATCCCAACCCTAATCATAACCCTAACCACAAACCTAACCCTAACACAACCCTAACCCTAACACACCCCTAACCCTAATCCCAACCCTAACCCTAATCCTAACTTTAGCCCCAACTCTAACCCTAACTTTAGTCCCAACCCTAACCCTAACCCTAATGGGAAAATGGTAACTAAGGGAGTGATAAAGGGGGGTTTTATTTACTATTCATAGCAGGTTTTTATGTTTGGCAGCAGTCACACTCTAAAAGACGCTTTTTATTGCAAAAAATAGTTTTTGCATCATCACATTTTGAGAGCTATAATTTTTTCTTATTATTGCCCACAGAGTCATGTGAGGTCTTATTTTTTGGGGGACGAGTTGACGTTTTTATTGGTACCATTTTCGGGCACATGACATTTTTTAATTGCATTTTATTTTGATTTTTGGGAGGCAGAATGAACAAAACCAGCAATTCATTAATTTCTTTTGGGGGGGCGTTTATACTGTTCCGCGTGTGGTAAAATTGATAAAGCAGTTTTATTCTTCGGGTCAGTACGATTACAGCGATACCTCATTTACATCATTTTTTTATGTTTTGGCGCTTTTATGCAATAAAAACGATTATAAGTAAAAAATAATTATTTTTGAAATTGTTTTAATCTGCGAGCTATAACTTTTTTATTTTTTTGCTGATGTTGCTGTATGGCTGCTCGTTTTTTGCTGGACAAGAAGACGTTTTCAGCTGTACCATGTTTATTTATATCTGTTTTTTTTATCGCGTTATTCCACTTTTTGTTCTGCTGTATGATGAAAAATGAACATTTAACTTTTTTTTTCACAAAAATTTTTACTTTAGACTCTATTTTTTTATTTTTACAAGGATAACAGGAGAAAATAGACCCCAAAATTTGTTGTGCAATTTCTCCTGAGCACATCGATACCCCATATGTGGGGGAAAACTACTGTTTTTGTGCACAGCAGGGCTCCGAAGTGAAGGAACACTGTTTAACTTTTTGAATGCAAAATTTGCTGCAATCGGGAGCAGATGCCATGTCTCATTTGGAAAGCTCCTGATATGCCTAAA